>JAAALK010000285.1:49313155-49400261 GCA_019279435.1 Zizania palustris | reverse complement strand
TCAAGTGTGAAAGTCTAAGTTCTGTTTCACCCGTGTAAAAGTAGTCATGGAATTTTTGTTCTAATTCAGCCCACGTTTGGATGGAGTTCGGCGGAGTGCCGAAAACCAAGTGAAAGCGGTGCCGGATAGTGAGAGAGAAAATAGTCTAAGTTTTAAAGCGTCCGACCCGCTAGCTTTCCACACTATGCTAAAAATTGACTAACATGCTCTAGTGTGGTTTTGTTACCTTCATCATCGAACTTGGTGAATTTAGGGACTCTATAGCCGCGAGGGTAAGGTATTGTTTCAAAATGATCGAGGTATGGCTTCCAGTAAACCCTAGCCCATCCCCTATGTACGAAGCCGGTGCACTCCCTAAACAGTGCGCAGATTCGCCCCTCAATGTTATCTTGACCCGCTACCTGTGCGCGTCTCTCATGTGGGGGCGCGACACGCGATGGGGATTTCGGCTTGTCGGCCATAGGTCTCTTCCTCAAGCGCCAGCTGCACCATGTGTTCGGGTCTACTTGCCTGTGCATGTGGTGTGGGAAGCATGGGCAAAGTTGGCACCGGTGTAAGTGGAAGCGGTGCATGGTGAGCAGTGTTGGCTTGATTGTAAGCATAGTGACTTGTCTCGGCCATGGGTACCAAGGCCGGAGACCTAATGGTTTTGCCAGTACTACCGTCAATTCTTCTATAAATGTGACTTATCGGAGGTATGCTAGCAATAGGGGCTGATGGCACGGCCTCAGTAAAGTCAAACCTTCTAAGCGTCGCCTCTACTTGAGAGATAACTGCCGAATCTAAATGGTTGGCTAGCGAAGCATTAACGGCTTGATCTACTGATGCGGCTATTTTCTGCTCTATCTCTAAAGAAGATAAACGAGGCGATACTAGAGTTACTTGGATCTGAGCGAGGTCGGGGACATTGATGTCGCTCTTGATGAAGACCGCACGTGTCTTGACGTAGCTCCCAAGCATGAGGTCCCGGAGTGCCTTCATCTTTGCCTCGATCTCTACTCAGTCTTCTGCGAGGATATCTTCAAGGGTAGGCGTCATGATGTTGCGGTTGTCGATATCCCTGCCCCCATGGGATCCATCAGCGAGGAAGATGTAGTAGTCGCTGTAGATGTACCGGCGGTCAATGTAGATTTACTTGTCATGTTGGCGCAACCTTCCCCAGCAGAGTCACCAAAAAGTGTGTTGACACGAAAACATGCCCCCACACTTGGGTCCGTTTGATGATCCAAAAGTGTGCAGATTCTTAGAGACAAGCCTAAGCATAACACAACACCGACGTCGCGTTCCGACTACCCTTAACCATGGTAAGGGGGTGGAGTCGCCAGGTAATCAGATCACACAGAAATAATCCAATTAGCCGACAGAAATATATTAAATAGAGAAATCAGCAGACTAAGCAGAGCTTGACTGATTTGAAGTGTAGTGCGAAGGGTGTCGCCGAAGAGTACCTTCGGCGTCTGGTGCGAAGCTTCCCGCCGAAGGGTACCTTCGGTGTTCGGACTAATCTGGCCGAAGATGAACTCCGAACCGATCTCGACGCTACAATCACCTTTGAACGGCGAGGTTCGGCGCAAAGTCTCTCATACAATAAAATAGACGCAATGCGCAGGAGCGACTTCATCTTACGCGGGGTACAAGCATGGCGAAGCTTGTCATGACGAAGTCTGTTATGAAGCGTGTTGGCGTGCTGGACTTGGTCAAACCGACAACAGCGTGATGGTCCAACACTGGCGGTCAAAGTAGTACTCTCGCTGAGGGGTGTTCTGGCAGCCTCTAAATCCAATCTCTCAGCTTCGGGCACCTCCGGTGAAGTAGCTCCGAACGTGGAAACCTTCAACAGAGCAGATTTGAAGTACAAATTCGGCCTGAGGACCGAATTCTGCTAAGTGTTGCACTAGGGGGTGAAGGTAGCAATCTGTTACGCAGATTAGCGGAGACTTCACAAGCGAAGTAACAAGGCGATAAAAATCTATTACGTAGATTAACGGATACTTCAAAAGCGAAGTAACAAGGATTACCACTGTTCCGAAGTGGCTGGCGGAGGGCTTCCAGGCAAACCCAGGAAGATTGCAGAAAATAAAGGTAAAATAAAGGTACGGTTCAAAGCTAGGGCTTTGTGTTTATTTGTGTTGGGGGGGCTTCTAAACCCACCTCACCCCTATATTTATAGGGGCTAGACTTCTAATCTCTAAGTCCAATCTGTTATAATTTGGCTTAATCACGCGTGGAGAAAGACTTAGTCAAAATCAGACTCAATCTCTATCTTTGCTCCTCGGGCCGAAGCTTCAACGAGGTGGGCCTCCGAAGGCCTTCGGGCCGAAGGCTGCAGGATTGCTGGAAGCTTCCGAAGCCCATAGCCTGGTGGGCCTTCGGCCCTATAGGGCTTCGGTCCAACCTTGGACATGTGTACTTTGGCCCAAATTACAAAAATTGATATTTTGACAATCTCAACCATTAATGCCATTTTTTGCTATCAACATGTTAGTCATGGCTTTTGGGTTAACTAATGCACCTAGTACTTTCATGCATTTGATGAATCATGTTTTGAGGCATTTCATTGGGAAATTTGTGGTTGTGTACTTTGATGACATTCTAATTTATAGTCGCAATGATTCTGACCATTGTGACCATATTCAACAAGTTTTGCAAGTATTGCATGATGCTAAACTTCATGGCAAACTTGCTAAATGCACTTTCTATAATGATAGAGTCATATTCATACACTACACCTTGACATTGTTTTAGTGATAGATGTATGTCCACATTTAAAGTCAGTAAATCTGTCAGTAATGTGTGGAAAAGAATATATGTCGGTAATAGGTATAAATAGCGAATAACTTTCTATCGTTAATACTCTTTACCTATATGAGCGGATCATCTTTCGATATATGTATAAATGGACGTTAGTATATCTATCGCTAAATTGTTTTTGCTTGCGCGTGGAAAATTTTTTCCAGCATGCGCCTAACAGAAACCGAGGCGTGCAGTTTGGTGACTTAGTAACCCCCCCAAAACCTAGCTAACAACTCCAGCCGCCACAGTACTACTACTCTTCCTCTCACACCCACGCAACCTCCACCTCGCTACCGCCGCCACTACACCTCGCCACCGCCGCCGCGCACCAGCCGGCTCACCGGCGGCTGCTGCTGCTTCCCCCGGCGGTCACCCCAGCGGTCGTCGATGCTCCACCACGTGCTCCGCTCCCCCACGCGCTTCGATCCCACCCGCACCGCATCGTGCGCCTGTTTCCCCCACCGCACCGGCGCCACTATTTTCCTCCTACCGACCCCTAGAGGCATATGAAGGCTCCCCAACTGGCAGCCTTCACATCCACTGCTTCAAGAATGCCTCCACTTCTCAGACAACTTCAAGGTATTCAATAAAGTCTCCTCTTCTCTGTTGATGGTATGATAGGTTGCAACATTAGTTGAACTTATTTGTTTGTAGTGATTTGCAAGGTTGCGCAGTGCTGGTTGCACCGAAGAAATCAAGGTGTTCAAGTTGTCTTGCACTTTCTTCTGGTAATAGCTCTTTTCTTTCATTGTTTATTGTTCATTACTCATGATAATTTCTTTGTTGTGATTTAAATATTATAGCCGAACATTTTCTACAAATTATTTTCAGCAAAATGTTGCTAGTTGTACTTTACTTATGTTGGATAGTTGAGGTATTTCTTCTATTGCACCATAGAGTTACACAATGGATCATTGATTCTTATCTATATTTCTTCGGTTTGGCTAGCTTGGTAGTCAATACAACAAAGGTGTATCATGGATAAAGGTTGGATGAATAAGTCTAGGTACATGTAAAACTTCCTACAATTTTGGGTTTTTATTCTATACTCCGATATATAGAAATTGATTTATATGTCGGTGTATTTCACGTAGGCACTCTCCAATATATTTGCAATGGTTGGGCAAATTCCTACATCATTTATTTAGTAATTCATCTATAGACAATAAGATACGATGTCCTTGTAGAAAATGTGTCAGTTCAGTTTGGAGAGATGAAAGCAAGGTTCGCGAGCATTAATATGTGAGGGCTTTGATCAAGGTTACATAATAAGGGAGTTCTTCTATATTTCTTCAGTTTGGCTAGCTTGGTAGTCAATACAACAAAGGTG
Source organism: Zizania palustris (assembly GCA_019279435.1). NCBI lineage: Eukaryota > Viridiplantae > Streptophyta > Magnoliopsida > Poales > Poaceae > Zizania > Zizania palustris. The sequence goes on along the minus strand of JAAALK010000285.1, from coordinate 49,396,138 downwards.
TATCATGGATAAAGGTTGGATGAATAAGTCTAGGTACATGAAAAACTTCCTACAATTTTGGGTTTTTATTCTATACTCCGATATATAGAAACTGATTTATATGTCGGTGTATTTCACGTAGGCACTCTCCAATGTATTTGCAATGGTTGGGCAAATTCCTACATCATTTATTTAGTAATTCATCTATAGCCAATAAGATACGACGTCCTTGTAGAAAATGTGTCAGTTCAGTTTGGAGAGATGAAAGAGAGGTTCACGAGCATTTAATATGTGAGGGCTTTGATCAAGGTTACATAATAAGGGAGTTCCACGGGTATGATGAGGTGGAGGATTTGGATAGGTCTAGCGAAGATGATGATATATCTGATTTGTTGAGAGACTTAGCATGTTGGATTGACAAAAGTGGGGATTTTGAGAACGATGTTGAGTCACTGGAAGCAAATGATTTGGATTCTCTGAGGAACCTAACAAATGATTATGAGCAAGACCTATACCCAGGGTGTAAGAAATACTCAAAGCTGCATTTCATAGTAAAACTACTTCACACCAAGTTGCTTGGGGGATGGTCCAATAAGAGTTTTGACTTATTACTTTATATACTTAATGATGCTTTTCCTAAAGGGTCAGTACTACCCAAAAACTACAATGAAGCCAAGAAATCTATGAAATACCTAGGACTTGGATATGTCAATATCCATGCGTGTATAAATGATTGCATTCTTTATTGGAAGGATAATGCTAATGCTGATTGTTGTCCAAAGTGTAAAACTTCACGGTGGAAAGCAAAAAAGAACCTTACTACAAAATGTGCACACAAGGTTCCTAATAAGGTCCTTCGCTATTTTCCAGTAAAGAGAAGGTTCCAAAGATTATTGCTTTCCTCTAGAACTTCAGCCCTAGCAAGATGGCATAATGAAGAGCGCACGAAAGATAGTTTGCTTAGGCATCTGACAGATTCTCTTCTTTGGAAGGACTTAGACCATAAATATCCAAAATTTTCTTTTGATAGTCGAAACCTCAAACTTGCATTAGCTACTGATGGATTCAATCCATTTAGATCCATGAATATTTCATATAGTATTTGGCCTGTAATTCTAATTCCATACAACTTTCCACCATGGATTTGTATGAAGCAGCCAAACTTTATTATTTCATTGATAATTCCTGGTCGATCTGCTCCTGGTAGTGGTATGGATGTTTTTATGGAGCCTCTAGTTGATGATATGGTAGATATGTTTGTCAATGGAGTTGGAACCTTTGATGCTTCTATGGGCGAGTACTTCCAGTTGCATGCTGCCATATTATACACCATTTCAGATTATCCAGGACTTGGATATGTGTCTGGATGTTCTACCACAAGTGAAGGAGCATGTCTTGAGTGCCACTCATTTACACGTTCTCTTCGATTAAAGAATGGTGGAAAGACTTGTTACATGGGGCATCGTAGGTTCTTACATGCAAACCACCCATATAGATTTGACAGTCATTCATTTGATGGGGTTACTGAGCTTCAGACGACACATACTCCATTGTCCAACGAAGAAATTTTCGTGCAGACTCAAGGGATGCAACCAAATTTTGGGAAGGATCCATCTAGGAAGAATCTAAAAAAACAAAAGTGCAAGGAGGGGTTGCCAATTAATATATGGAAAAGAAGATCCATTTAGTTCAAGCTTCCATATTGGAAGGACTTGCTCATGCGCCATAATCTTGATGTCAAGCACATTGAAAAGAATGTCTGTGATAACATAATTAATACATTGTTGGGTAATGACAAGAAATCTAAGCATAACTTGAATTGTAGATTGGACCTTCAAGCTCTTGGTATAAGAAGTGATCTTCATCCTATTGAAGTAGATGATAAAATTTATTTACCTCCAACGCCATACTCAATGAGTTCAAAAGAGAAGAAGTTATTTTGTACAGTACAAAAGGGTGTTAAGTTTCCTGATGGTTATGCCTTAGATATACGCCGCAATATACGTGTTAGTGAGAGAAAGATAATCTGGCTAAAGAGCCATGACAACCATGTTCTTCTACAACACTTGCTTCCACCTGCTGTTAGAAGGATACTTCCAGAAAATGTTACTGCAGCATTGATTCATGTGAGCAATTTTATTAAGCAAATATATTCGCCCGTTATAGGCTATGTTCTTTCTAAACATAGAGTAGAGGTGAATGATTCTAATATTAAAGCTATTAAAAATTGTCCTATCCCTATAAATGTTAGTCAAGAACGAAGTTTCATGGTCTTGCTTGTTTCTCTATCATAGTTTTGTTAAATATTTTAGTGCAATTTCTACACCTTTGAATGAGCTTGCAAAGAAGAGTGTCGAACTTGAGTGGGGTGCATTATAATATAATCCATTTGATGAATTGAAACATCATTTAACTAATGCACCTTTGCTTGCCCTTTCTGATTTCACTAAACAATTTGAGATTCAGTGTGAAGCTAGTGGACTTTGTATTGGTGGTGTGTTAATGCAAGAGAGCAAACTGATTGCATATTTTTTCTGAAAAATTGCATGATGCACACTTGAGCTATCTTGGTTACAATAAGGAATTGTATGCGCTTGTTCGAGTTTTCAAAGTTTTGCAACATTGCTTATGGCCTAAAGAATTCATCATACATTTTGATCACGCGGCTTTAAAATTTTTGAAAAGCCAATCCAATTTGAATAAACGAAATGCCAAATGGTTTGAATTTATTGAGTCTTTTCCATACATCATCAAGTATAAAAAGGGAAACAAAAATGTAGTAGTTGATGCTCTCTCTATGAAAAATATGGTGTTGACACAATAGACTGCTCAAGCTCCTAGTTTAGAGAGTTTGCACGAATTATATACAACTGATCCTGCTTTTTCAGTGCCATATAAATTTTGTTTAGATCCAAAAGCATGGGAAAAATACAATATCCATGATAGTTATTTGTTTCATGCTAACAAATTATGTGTTCCAAAATTGTTGGTACATTTGCTACTATTGCAGGAATCCCACACTGGTGGTTTGATGGGCACTTTGGACGTGAGAAGACTTTGCATATGTTCACTGACAATTTCTATTGGCCGAAGATGTGGCGTGATATACTACCTAAATCTATACATTGTGTATGATCAGATTTGAAGGAAACATAAGCATGGCATGAGGAGGAGAAGCATGGTCCGAGGAGGAGAAGGAGATGTGTAGCAAGATCAAATGTCGTTGAATTCCTAAAGTGGATGTGCTTTGGATGTTGGGCCTGCGAGCCCAATAATTCTGGCCTAGCCTAACCCTTGGGTCGGTTTGTATCTAGTTAATTTCGAATTGGAGTAGGACTACAATCAGCATAGGACTCCAACTCAACATAGGAGTCAAACTCAATTATGGCTTTGTAACATTGTGGGACTCTATATTTTGGCCTGGCCACCACCCCTAATACCACTATATAAAGATGTGGCCTACCGTAGTTACGGTTGATTTTTGGATTAGATTAAAACTCAGATTGAAAGGTTGTTCTGCCTTCTTCTGTATTCCACATATTATTCTTTGTTTCTATCTGGGATATTACCTTCACCACTTTATTTCAATTTGGTGTTCTTTCTACTGCAGAATTCAAGTGTTATTTGTTGTTCCATTTGGAATTAGAGGCTACAAAACAGCTTCATGACCGGCGGCTACGTTCGCATGTTTGTGGTGTTGCAATTATCCATAGGGTTGAGATCTGTTGCATGGTAGAAGAGGAATAGCCGGAGATTCAACAATATCTCCCATGAAAATTTTGGATGGATCGGAAGTTCCGATTAGGAATCGGAAGTTCGGATTATTTTCTGAATTTGAAACCGAGAGTTCAAATCATAAGTTCTCATATGGTATTGGAAGTTCCGATAATTTATGGTTTGAGCAACCGAGAGCTAAAATCGGAAGTTCCAATTTGGAATCAGAACTTCTGATTATTTATGATTTAGAGACAGAGAGTTCAAACCATATGTTCTCATTTGGAATCGGAAGTTCCGATGGGACGATCAGAAGTTTCAATAGGGTATCTAAAGATCTAATAATCTATGGATTGCAGACGAGAGTGCAAATCAGAAGTTCCGAGGTGGATGCAACAGATTAAATATGTTGGTCCTTAATGTGCTTTAGGCCCAAGGTCTTAGCTCTATATAAAGTGAGGAGGAGGAGGTCCTGGACATCAGATTAATTGTAGTTTAGATTAGATCTATACCCTAGCCTCAAAAACCTCTCCTCTCCTCAAGAGTTGAGATCCGGATTTCTCCCACCATCTCACCATCGGTGCTAGCATCCCAGTGTGAGATAAATCTCACCCCTGTATGTGTGGACTCCATAGAGGCGCTACTCAAATAGTGGTACTCATTGGTTTCTTAACGTGGACCTCACCAGTCTTCACCGATTGGATCGATGGGGACTGGGCAGAGCAAGACGAAGATAAGCAAGGACACGTTTCCCCAATATGTTCTTCCGCTACACTGGCACGTCTCATCGTAGAAGGTAATGATTCAAGTGAAGGAAGTGTGCCAAAGAGAATTCCTAGCAGATCGGATGTTCTGATTTTGAATCGGGAGTTCCGATAATATTGCACTCGCCGGAAATTCTGATATGGTATCGGAAGTACCGACACGGCTAAACCTGGGATGATTTTCTGTGTGGGATCGGAATGGCGACTAGAGGGGGGTGAATAGGCGGCTCGACAAATTCTCACGAATGGGATGGCCTGTTCAGATCACCCAACGCACCTCTAAAAATCAAATTCAGATCTAAACCAAAACAAAATGAAACACAACAACACACTCATTTCAAATTGAAATTTCAGTCTTGTTCGAAGATTGGAGTGTCGACTCCCTTTGTCGACAATTAATATGTCAAACTACAATGTGTAGATCGATGACTGAATGAACGACAGAGGAATATCGATGACTGAAACTCAGAGATAGCTCAAAAACACTTATGAGCAAATCAGAAGATTCCTAGGGATTTTTAGTTGAAATCACACACTTCTGGTGATGAACAGAAGGGAGGAAGAACCACGGTTGAACTGAAGCAAACAGAGAAGGTGAAGAGAAAACCAAATAGGAGACTACTAAAAAAACGACAAGAACCTTAGTCCTCGCAATGGCTCTAGAAGTTGTCCATCATCCTGCAAGGCGGCTCTCCATTATGTGCATGTGATGAATAGGACAACCACCAATACAAAACATAGATGAACAAGGAACTTATGGAATAAAAGCTACCAGTAACTCTGGATGAATTAATTTAGAACTGAAAGCTCCAGCATAAAAGCTCCTCGGCAGAAACAAATTCCGAGAGAAATACCGAAGGAAAGATATAAAGATCTCAGTCTGAACTTTCTGCCAAAATGTTCACAACCCCAAAAAGAGAGTAAAAACTATATACCGTTGTGGTCAGAAGCTTTTGTAATTTTCATATATGAAATCCTTGAAACTTGGACAACAAAAGTTATGTAGAACTTAGGTCCAAAAATAGTACCAACACAGATCAAAAATCATCTCAAAGATTGAATCAAGACTGAAAACAGAGAACTGTATTCAGCTGAAATCTCAAGTTTTCTGAATCAGTTAACCACTTTGTTGGACAGAAAATATATGTATAAGTGGTCAAAAACTCTTGAAAAATCCCAAAATGGAACCCTGGAAACTTTATCTTCAAAGGCTATGAAGAACTTGGATACAAAAATAGTACCAAAATAGATCAAACATTTCCTCAACGATTGAATCCAGACTGAAAACAGAACACTATACTCAGTAGAAATCATTTAGGTACTTTGTTGGGTAGAAAAATACATGCAGCAGTGATCAAAAACTTTTTAGAACTTCAAAAATGGAACCATGGAAACTTTAACATAAAAATATATGAAGAACTCAGATCCAAAATCAGCACAAAAGCTTCTCAAAAATCGTATTAAAATTGATCACACAAGAAAACTAACCTGGTATGAGAACTCTCTGCAGGAACAAAACAGAAATGGTTGAAAGGATTAATTCTGAATTTCTGCAAAAAGGGTTATGGAATACCTTTGAATCCTTTCAACCATGATATTACTCAAGAAACAATCCAAGAATCAGCCAAGATGCTGATGAAAAGTTGAAGTAATAATTCAGAACTGTGATGCCTTGTTTGATCAGCAAAAATATCAAGAAAGAATCACAGAAACCAGTTACAACTTTCGAAAATGTAACATTCAAATCATACTCAACAAAAGTTGTATAAACATCAATATCAAGTTCTGCACAAAATTCACCAGAAAATGTCTCACAAAAACGAATTCAGCCACAAAACTAACCTGCGCTCAAAACAGAAGTTGCATTTTCGGACCAAGAACAGTATTGCTGGATTGAAGCAAAAATTATATGAAATTGATATTTGGTTCAGCCAAAAGAACGGCAAAAAATCCCCACCCGCCCATGGATATGGTCCTCTATTTATAGGCCAACCATGGGGGGTATTTTATAAAAAGATCCCTCTAGAATTAAAATATTACACAAAAGTTCTATTCCTTGTAATATATTTTCAGAATTAAGAAATTCTGAAAAATAGACCAAAGGAGTACAATTACTCTATACTCACAACTTTTTATTACACATTGACTCAAAGTAAAAAGACTCCAAACTATTAAAATTAACAAAACTAGATATGCGACGGTTTTCAGCAAAAACCGACAAAGCCTCTCAACCCTTCGACTCGTGACACCACTTTGCGAATCCGAGCACCAGTAAGCCACTTCCGCTCTTGATCCCCTCGAGCCACCTGAATGCTTGTCCTGGCCTCCCTCTCGCAGACCCGGTCGACACGCCGTCATAGTCAACCATCGACAGTCGGTCAGCATCTCCACCCTGCAGATCCAAGACAAGCCAAAACAAGAACGCGACGCACCACCGAATCCTCGGCAACCAATCCTCCATTTCACATCGAACCCCTCAATGCACTCAACCCAACATTCCATCGCTCAACCGCTCAAATGCTTATCCTTGTCAATCACTCATCATCCAGACCGAAACCACCCTTGGGTTCACATTCTGTTTTCTGAATGAGTAGGAAGTTATGACGGTGGTTCGGAAGTTTTGTTGTTCTAGGATCGTCAGTAGTTCCGATAGTGGATCATAAGTTCAATAATTTCAAAAACTCCACACACAGAGTTTCGATGCGAGCGAACAAATTGAATCTATTGGGATTTTTATCTGGACTTAGGCCTAGTGTCTTAGCTCTATATAATGGGAGGAAGAGGAGGTTCTGGATTTGAGATTAATTGCAATTTAGATTACATCTAAACCCTACCTACATAGAACCTCTCCTCTCCCTTACTTGATCTCAAAAGTTAAGATTGAGATCTCTCCCTGGTTCTCACGAGCGGTGCTAGCACGCTGGTGTGGGAGCAATCCTTCACTATACGCATGGAAACCGTGGAGGCGCTGCTCCACTAGCAGTGCTCGTGGGCTTCTTCACATGGACACCACCGTCTTCGCCGATTGGATCGTCGGGGAATGGGCGGAGCACGACGAGGATAAGTGAGGACACGCCTCCCAACATCTTCTGTTGCTGCACCTAGCATGTCTCGTGTTAGAAGATAATGATTCATGATCCCTATCGCGCATGGTTCCAGGGGTTTGGGGGAAATTTTTAATTTGCTAGCTAGCATGGCATCCCCATTTCCCAACACTGTATTAGAGTCTACGTGTGTAGTGTTCGATCTAGATCGACCATGTATGGGGATACGTGGTGAAAATATATTAGATCTATTTTCTCCTCACTAGATTACGGAAATTCCAATACTGATCAGAATTTTTCGTTTGATCAAAAGTTCTGATACCAATCAGAAGTTCTGATACCAAATATAATTCGATATAGAGAGCAACTTTGCTATCAGAATTCCGATATTAGATTGGAAATTCTGACAGATCGGAAGTTTGAGTGCTTTTAATCGATACAAAGAGTAATTTGTTGTCAGAAGTTTCGGCGGATCGGAAGTTCTGATGCTAGATGAAGACAAGGTACTATCGAGGGCAAACACGAGGTACTCCGAGCTTGAAAAAATTGTGTATGCCCTAGTAATGGCTTTGAGGAAGCTACGACGTTATTTTTAGCCCATAATTTAATGGTCCCGGCATCTTACCCCGTTGGAGTCATACTCCGCAGCAAAGACTCCACTGGGAGAATAAGGAAATGGGTTGTCGAGCTAGCACCCTTTGGCATATCCTTCACCGCACAAATGGCCATAAAATCACAAGTTATTTCCCACTTCGTCGCGGAATGGGCTCCTCTAGCAGTTTGGGCCCTTGAAGGACCGAGCATTGGAGTGTGGGCTATCTACTCGACGGTGCGTATGAACCTTCCGGAGCAGGTGTTGGAGCTATGATTATTTCACCTTCGGATGAAAAGGCAATGTACTCTGCGGCGCTTAACTTTAAAGCCACCAATAGCAAAGTATGAAGGGGTCCTGCTGGGCCGCCAAAAAGCGCACTTGGCGTTGCTAAGATTACTGTCAAGATGGACTCCCAGATTGTTGCAGGATATGTGGATAAAAGATTTCAAGCTAGGCATCTAGACCTCGCAACATACCTGGTCAAGATTTGAAGCACTGAAAATTGCGTTCAAAGGGATAACTGTTCGAAGCATTCAAAGGGGGCACAACCAATAAGTTGATGTATTGGTCAAAGCAGCAGCCGGAGGACAGGATGTCCGACAAGGGATTTTTTTGAAGTTTTATCCACCCCTTCGATGCCACAACCATCTCCGATCGAAGTCCTCTGTGTCCCTATTGCTTATTGGTGAAGCCCGATCATAAGCATACTATGGGATGAAGACGCCTTACCGAAGGCCCTGACATAGCAAGACTATAGTCAAGAACTCGACGGTATCACAATATCGATGGCATTCTCTACAAGTCCGGAGTATGCTCATCATTGCTACGGTGCATCACCCAACCCGAAGGCTAAGAAATACTTAGTGGCAATTCATGAAGCGTTATGCGGCAGCCATTTGGCTCCTTGTGCCCTTGCTGGTAAAGCACTTCATGAAGAGTTGTATTGGCCTACGATCATGGCTGATCCTTGAGGACCTTGTTCACACTTGCCAAGATTGTTAGTGGATGGGAAGGCGAAGCCATCGCTCCCAGTATCCTTTCAGGTCATAGCCCCGGTTTGACCCTTGTCTAGATGGGGAATGGACCTAATCGGACCCTTCCCAAAGGCAAAAGGAAGTTTGATGTTTGCAGTAGTATAAATAAAATACATTTCAAAGTGGGTGGAGGCCAAACCCCTAACAGCAATCACTTCGAATAATGTGCAAAAACTTTTTCTAGCAAAATATTATTTGCAGGTTCAGGGTACCCAAAGAGCTGACAGTAGATAATGGCACACAATTCGATGTCGAACCCTTTAGGGAATTTTGCGAAGGCCTCGACATTAAACTACATTTTGCAGCTTGTAAGACACCCCCAGTCTAATGGAGTCGTTGAAAGAGCAAATTGAAATATTCTATTCGGCGTAAATCACTGTATTCTAGGCCTCGCAAAGAGATCTTGGACTGAAGAATTGCCAACAAATCTATGGTCCATTAGGACCACTCAAGCCAGAACAACGGGGTTCACTCCGCTTCGACTACTATTTGGAGATGAAGACATGACTCCGACAGAACTAAAGGGGGCTCCTTGAGAACGATGGCACCCGAAGACGAAGATGAAAGGCAAACTTCGTTGGATTTATCTGAAGAGACTAAGGCTTTGGGCTGTGGCAAACCTAACTATTGGGGGAAAATATTTCATCCTCAGCATCATTTTAAAACCTCTACATCAACGTTATCAGAAGACAAAAGGAAGTTTGAAGCCTTGATGTCTGAAGGTCCTAAAGCATCAAGGCTTCACTGAATTCGGAGCCTTCTACAACGAAGGTCTCTGCAAAGGCTTCAACATGACAAAGAATCCCAGAACCTCTTTACTCGAAGGGGTACTGCCAGCAAGGATAGAAGAATTACCTTCTCACTATTAATTTAGTCTTTTACCCTTTTAGCCCTATGAAGAATATTGAACAATATCTTCTAAGTAGGTTGTAATTAGAGGGTAAAGAGGTCTTTTCTTATTGTATCTAGTCTATAAGTAACCCTCTTCGTTCTTTAAGGGGCATCGAATACTCAGGTATTCAATGTACACTTCGAACTATCTCAAGCTATTATCCAATTCGAAGGCTTGGAATAGTCCACATAAACAGACACTTCGTTTGTCAATCTTTCGAGTTTACTAAACCTATTAGTGTAATCTTTTGTGCCAACAGTTGGCACCGTCCATGGGGAACATAGTACAAAAACATTGTTCTCTACCAATCCTTTCCTAGAGTGATGCCTCCTAAATGTATCATAGGCACTAGTACCCTCTGAAGGTCTTCTCAAACCTCTGGATTAGGATCTTCGAACACCACCGAGGTCGTACGACCCTCCGTGGTCCCCCACCTCATACTCCCGAATTGACCACTAACCCTCAAGCATACAGAGCCCCTCCTGTGGCTCCGCATATTCTCTGGACTGATTTCGTTAGTTCTCAAGACCCGGAGAGCCCCTCCGAAGGAAATGAAGCCATCCTAGATGACGTGGCGGCCCAGATGGCTCGACTTCAGGCCGAGGTAGAAAGGTGGAGGCAGGAATCTACTGATAGGATTTGCCCTCAAGCTAGCCCCGACATCCCAGAGACGCCTCAAGATGATGACCCTGTCTGCTAAGGTCTAGAGAGGAGCCAAGAAAGCCTCCTTCGACGATGAATCTCCATTGCACCTAGACCTACAAAAGGTGCACTTCGACCCCAAGTTTTGAGCCTCGAAGCTGTGCAAGTACTCTGGAGAGGCTGATCCCGGAGAATTCTCCCGCTCCTATGCTCTTGCAATCGAAGCTAGCAGAGGGGCTCGAGCCATGATGGCCAATGTCTACAGGAAGTCTTTTTCAAGTGAAGTAGCAACCCGGAGAAACTCTGCGAGAATTCTTCAAGCAGTTCACACAAAAAAAGTCTTAGAAAAAGGGGTTGTCTACATCATTCGTTGTCGACGCAGTGCATGAAGGTGTCACGAACTCGGGCCTCCTCGACAAGCTTCACTTGAAACATATTTCCTCGGTAGCGCAGTTAATGGCCTACTTCGAGCAATATGCCAAGTCGAAAGAAATATGGCTTCGGAGGACTGTTTCGTCTTCAACAACCTTCCTCCAAGAAGTCAAAATTGAACTGAAGGTATCAAGTCCACCACAAGTATCTCTCTTTGAAATTAATCAACACGATGGACGAAGAAGACAAAAGCATCCCAGCTCCGAGGTTCGAAATCTTGCCCCTTCTACTTTGAAATTGCCTCCTAAATATCAATAGCTCAAGGCAACAAGGCCAATGGCTCAAGGCCGCTAGGGAAGCCGACTGGTTGAGGCTAGACCTTCTTCTACTGCGTGCATGGCGAAAATCGAAGCCATACCACTGACGCATGCAAGTCCATATTAGCTTTGTGGAGCGAATATCTTAAGAGGAGTTCTGGTCGAGGCACTACTGACCGAGCCCCTCCCACGACACATCCAGAGCCAGTGCAGGATGTCGAGCCTGTGGACAGTTTCAAAGCCCCAAGACAACCTCTGGTGGCCAGTGTTATGCCACCACAGAAGTGTGGTGCCCCGATTTATCAAATCGGAACATTATTGAATTTCCAAAGAAAAACAATAATACAAGAGGTTCATCATGCGACAATCGTACATACGATAAGCATTCAAGGTACGTAGACCATATTATTACATCAGAGTTAAATAAAAACAATAATAAAAATAAACTGCATGACGAACACCTTCTTCAAGATATTTCCGCTTGACTGGGTCGCTACTCCAGACCATCCTCGTAGTAGGCATCCTATGAATGGTGTGTCCAACGTGTATGAGTACAAAAGTACTCAACAAGCCACCGCAAATGCAAGTAATAATGCAGGATAATAACAAAGGATGAGTAATGGCTAAAGGTGCGGAAAAGTACATTATCAGTTATTGCATTTAGTGTAGTCAAATTTTATCATGCGGAATAATAAACATGAATATCAATAATACCATCTAACTCGAGGAGTACGTTTTCCATGCTCGCAAAACAGTCCTTACATGTCAAATCATCATGCACATACATATTAAAAGTAAACTAACTGTGGGATGTCACGCAACCCGCCCTTGACCGTGGGCTCGGCTTTTCGAAAAGATTTAAAACTCTTATCAGAGGTGTACCACTGTACCCACAAGGCACGCACTCATCCCAAACACCAAAGTGTAACGAGATGACCCATACCACGGGAACTCATGCCAAAACCTCAGCATGAAATGCTCCAAGCGATAATCACCCGCTCTAGGTTTCACCGGTGCATCGGGCCGCATCCCAGCTAACGTCGCACCCCCTTTTGCGCCACACCGGTACAAGCCACCTACAGGTACTGCTTGACCAATCTCCAAGTGGTGGCCTTGGTTTGGAACACTCCATACCTTAGTTAGGACTTACCCATTAGACTTGTTGTTAGTACGGAAGTGTATTGCAACGGATCCCTCAGACGGTCCTTATAGTGCCCCGGGTGCTACCGACCAATGCCCTAGCTTGCACCCGGAACCCACCATGCATACACTCTCAACCATAACTCTATCACCAACAGCATTCCAGAGATAAGATTAACGAGGATCATATAATAGATTCCAAGTTGCTACGACTCATTTTTAATCCTATAGCAATTGTGCCAATACATTGGACACTAGCTAATAATACTAATTATATGGTGACAAGGAGTTTAGGCTAGATAGCATGGCTTGGGTTACACATCAAGGTCGGGGGATCCTAAATAAATATATTTTAAGGGTTTCATTTGACTAATGCATGTATATCATATGTGTTTTAGCGATAGTTTAATAAAACATGGGTTCAATATGCTCAAAAGATTAGTTTGGTGACTTGTCTTGTTCAGCGAAAGGGGAGGGAGGAACTTCCGGGAAGTATTCCAGCTCCTCGGCGGCGTCGTAGTCTTCCCAATATAAATAAAATTAATACGACATTCAATTAAATAATCTAAAACCACACAACAAGCATATAGGTTTGATTGGGTCAATTTAAAGAAAACCAAGTGGTTAAGTTTCTGAAATTCATTTTATGAATAATTTAAAAGGAACTATAATGAGATATTGCCCTTTAATAAAGAGATAAGAGTGTGAACAATTTTATTTTAAGTTTTCTAACCAATTCAAAATAAGTGGTTCAGAGAAAACTTAGTGGTTCCTTTATATTAACAGGAAATGAATAAATATAAATTTTGCTGAAATTTAAATAATTAAATCTATAATTTACCCTAAGGGCATTTGAATACTTTATTAAATAAGGATGAAATATTCAAATCAAACATACTGTTTTTATGGCATTAACATGTAGAGGATAAAATTATAAATTTTCTAGAATTGAAATGGTAATTTTTGGAGTTCAAATGCACAAGATATGAATTTTAGAAGTTTAAAATCATTTCTGGAATTTAAATTAAATGCAAATACAGGCGTCGGTCCACGGTGAGCCGAGTCCACCGTGCACCCCCGCACTGTGTGCGTGCGCCGGATCAAGATCCACCGTTGGATCGTGATCGGGCGGTCACGGGCGAGGCGGGGGAGTTAAAATGACGTGGACGGCTGAGATTAAAACGTTGAAACCGGTATGCGATGGACGGACCAGATGTGATGCGGGTTTTAAAAACTAACTGACGCACGAGATTAAAATGTACCGCTTCGATCAGATCTGACGATGTGGATTAAATCGCACACGTGATAATACCGGCATCGTCCGATTGCGATCGCATGTCCGTGATTAGATCCAACATGGCACGGGTACTCAGCCTGTGCCGGTCATCTTCTCTGGTGACGGCGAGCGGGCCAGAGGCCACGGCGAGCGACGGCGGTCCTAGCTAGGCCTAGAAACGGAAAGAGGACACCTAGGGGAACACGGGGGTACCTTAGGCGAGGCGAGGGGTCGACGGAGCGTGGCCGGCGACGAGTGGAGGCGGGGAGGTGGCTCGGGCTCCTCGTCGGTGATGGTGTTCCGACGGGGTTCGTCGACGGCGGAGGGGTGGCCGAGGTCGGTGAGGTCCTTGCGGTCACAATGGTGTGGTCGGCGAGGACGGAGGAGATCACCGGCGACGGTGAACGATGGCTGGAGGGCGGGCAGCGGAGGAGTGCTAAAACATGGAGTACGGGCGTTCGGTTCGGTCTCGATGCAAATGGGCGTGCGGGTTGGATGCGGTGAGGGCGTAGGGTTAAAATAGAGGTACCAGCGAGGGCAGGGGGCTTAATCGGGGGAGACCGAGGTAAAAGAGGTTTTAAACGTGGTGACATGGGCGGAGTTCTCCATCGCCTTTCGCGCCGCCCCACGTCCCCGCTGGAGTTATCACGGTGAAACAGCAAGAGTTCCACGACCTGCAACAGGGCAGCCAAACTGTCATGGAGTACCTCCATGAGTTCAACAGTCTTGCACGCTACGTGCCAGAAGAGGTGCGAACCGACGCCCTCCGCCAGGCCAAGTTCCTCCGGGGACTCAAGGATGAGCTGTCCATCTAGCTCGTCACCACCGACTATGCCGACCTCCAACGGTTGGTGAACAAGGCGCTCATCCAAGAGACTGAGCAGAACAAGTTGGACCACAAGAAGAGGAAGATGATCGCCTTCAAGCATCAATAGGCGAATTCTCAGAGGCCCCGCTTCGTCCCTCCGCCACCAGCGCACGCCTACATCCTCGGCCCGCCTATAGGCCAGGCCACCTCACGCCGTCGGTGGATCCAACGCCGGACATCCCCGCCCTTCTCCACCAGCTCCGGCCGCTTAGCCGACGCCCGCCGCCAAGGACCCGATCTTAAGGGATCGCCAAGGGAAGCCAGTCGTCTGCTTCAACTGCCAGAAGGAAGGACACTACTCGCACTAGTGTCCTCACCCAAGCAACACCAAGGCACGGCACCCAACCAGGCGGTTCGTGCCCGCGACAACCACATCAGCGCGGAGGAAGCTCAGGAGGCTCCCCAAGTCGTGCTCGGTACGTTTACCGCGAATTCCATATCAACTATGATATTATTTGACTCTGGAGCAACACACTCTTTCATCTCGGAAGACTTTGTGAAAACCCACAACTTGGAAGTGCTCCCTCTATCAGTCCCCATGATGATTGCCACTCCAGGCAATAAAACCTTAGCCCACTTATACAGTCCTAAGGTTAAGATAGAGATCCAAGGTGTATTATTCCGGGCCGAGCCAGTCCTCATTAAGTGTACCAGACTCGACCTCATCCTAGGGATGGATTGGTTGATGAAGCACAAGGGAGTGCTTGACTGCGCCAGCAAGTCCGTAACAGTGACCAACCCCGAAGGCGAAGCTGTCACTTTTCGGATGACCAGTCGCAAACCACTGGAGGCATCTCTTCACTCTCTAGCCCTTGAAGAAGTGCCCATAGTCAAGGAGTTCATGGACGTCTTCCCAGAGGACCTACCAGGAATGCCTCCCAAGCGAGACATCGAATTCAGAATCGAGCTTGTCCCCGGGACCACTCCAATCTCCAAGCGCCCATACCAGATGGCCGCCAATGAACTAGCCGAAGTCAAGAGCAATATCGAACACCTAGAGCAAAAAGGGTGCATCCAACCGAGTACCTCACCCTGGGGTGCACCGGTCATCTTCGCTATGAAGAAGGACAAGACCAAGAGGATGTGCGTGGACTATAGAGCCCTAAATGACATAACCATCAAGAACATGTACCCATTGCCTCGGATCGATGACCTGTTCGATCAACTGAAAGGATCCTCGGTGTTTTCCAAGATTGACCTCAGGTCAGGTTATCACCAATTGAGGATTAGAGAAGAGGACATACCCAAGACGGCATTCACCTCCCGCTATGGACTCTACGAGTATACTGTGATGTCGTTTGGACTCACGAATGCCCCAACCTTTTTCATGAACATGATGAACAATGTTTTCATGGAGTTCTTGGATAAGTTCGTCATGGTATTCATCGACGATATCCTCGTCTACTCCAAGACCAAGGAAGAACACGAAACCCACATCCGTCTGACCCTCGGAAAGCTAAGGGAATAGCAACTGTACACCAAATACAGCAAGTGCGAGTTTTGGTCATTAGAGGTGAAGTTCCTCGGTCATGTCATATCTGCTGGAGGAATAGCTGTGGACCCGACCACCGTGGAAGCAGTAACCAACTGGTTGCAGCCCACGAGCGTGACCGACATCCGGAGTTTTCTCGGATTGGCCGGATACTACCGTTGGTTCATCGAGAATTTTTCAAAGATCGCCAAGCCTATGACCAGACTATTGCAGAAGGAAGTAAAATTTGAGTGGACCCCGGATTGTGAAGAAAGCTTCCAAACCCTCAAGAAAAATATCGTGTTAGCTCCTATCCTGACTCTACCGGACATCCAGAAAGACTTCCACGTCTACTGTGATGCCTCTCGCCAAGGATTGGGATGTGTCTTGATGCAAGATGGGAAGGTTATATCTTACACCTCCCAACAGCTGAGACCGCATGAGCTGAACTACCCGACCCACGACCTGGAGTTAGCAGCCGTGGTTCATGCCTTGAAGATATGGATACATTACCTTGTGGGAAATCGGTGTGAGGTCTTCACCGACCACAAGAGCCTCAAGTATATATTCACCAAACCGGACCTGAACCTCAGGCAAAGGAGATGGTTGGAACTGATCAAATATTATGACTTGGGCATCCATTATCATCCAGGCAAGGCCAATGTGGTGGCAGATGCCCTTAGTCGAAAAGGGTACTGCAATGCCATCATGATACAGGACCAGGCCTCTTTGCTATACAAGGAGATGGAAAGGCTGAATTTAGGGATCACCACCCGAGCGTACCTCGCTGCCTTGGAGTCTAGACCTGTCTTGATAGACCAGATCCGAGAAAAGCAAAAGGAAGACCTAGACATCTTGGATATCCAGCAGAACATACGGAAGGGTAAAGCCCCCGGATTCTCCGAGGACGAGCACGGTACCATCTGGTTCGGGAATTGGATATGCGTACCCGACAAGCCTGAGTTGAAGGCTCTCATCCTTCAAGAAGCCCACGATACTCTATACTCCATACATCCCGGGAGGACCAAGATGTATCAAGACCTGAAGGAGAAATATTGGTGGGTCGGCATGAAGAGGGAAATAGCTGAGTATGTGGCCAAGTGCGACACATGTCGGCGAGTCAAGGCAGAGCATCAAAAACTTGCTGGACTATTGCAACCCCTCAAGGTCCCCGACAGGAAGTGGGAAGAGATAGGAATGGACTTCGTTCATCACGGGACTGCCCAGGACCCAAGCTGGTCATGATTCTATCTGGGTCATCGTCGACCGACTCACCAAGGTGGCTCACTTCATCCCCGTGAAGACAACTTACACCGTCGCCAAGTTGGCCGAGTTGTATATGACCCGGATCATGTGCCTACACAGAGTTCCAAAGAAGATCGTATCTGACCGTGGAAGTCAGTTTACCTCTAAGTTTTGGAAGAACCTTCAAGAGGAACTCGGCACCCGGCTGAACTTTAGCACCGCCTACCATCCTTAGACCGATGGTCAAACCGAAAGGGTCAACCAGATATTGGAGGATATGCTTAGAGCTTGTGCTCTACACTTTGGCGGAATGTGGGACAAGAACTTGCCCTATGCGGAGTTCTCCTACAACAACAGCTATCAAGCTAGCCTGCAAATGTCCCCGTTTGAGGCACTGTATGGGCGTAAGTGCAGAACATCGTTACTCTAGGATCAGACCGGAGAGTCGCAGCTGTTTGGGACAGATATTCTGAGAGAAGCCGAAGAGAAGATCAAGATCATCAGGGACAGATTAAAGATAGCCTAGTCCTGACAGAAGAGCTATGCCGATAACCGACGAAGGGACCTAACCTTTGAGGAGGGTGACTATGTCTATCTCCGAGTCACTCCCCTCCGTGGCACTCAAAGGTTCAACATGAAAGGCAATCTAGCACCCCTCTATGTCAGACCTTTTCATATCCTCCGACGGCAAGGAGAAGTGGCAACCGATGCCCCAGCCCCACCTGTCGGCGCCAACTGCCTCCCTCTCTCGGTCGAGCCCAACCCCACCCGTTAGCCTCCGTGCTCGTACGCTCGCGCCCGCTGACCGCCTTGGCCCACCTGTCGGACCCGTCGTCTCCACGAGATCCGCCCCCAAATCCCCCACCCTCGCCGGCCGACGCCATAACGCACCTCGAATCTGCTGCCCCGACCCCCTCTCCCCGAATTGAGCCCGCCATTACTTCGCCCGATCCCCAGTGACCATTTCCCCTCTTCAATTCCAGCCAATTCGTGTCCAGGTTCGATGAACCCTCGCAACCGAGCTCGCTGGCATTTAAAACCGCGTTTACCTCGGTCTCCCCCGATTACGCCCCCCCTGCCCCCGCTGGTACCTCTATTTAACCCTACGCCCTCACCGCATCCAACCCGCACGCCCATTTGCATCGAGACCAAACCAAACGCCCGTACTCCAAGTTTTAGAACTCCTCCGCCGCCCGCCCTCCAGCCATCATTCACCATCGCCGGTGATCTCCTCCATCCTCACTGACCACACCATTGTGACCGCAAGGACCTCACTGACCTCGGCCACCCCTCCGCCATCGACGAACCCCGCTGGAACGCCATCGCCGACTAGGAGACCGAACCACCTCACCGCCTCCACTCGTCACCGGCCACGCTCCGTCGACCCCTCACCTCGCCTAAGGTACCCTCATGTTCCCCTAGGCATCCTCTTTCCGTTTCTAGGCCTAGCTAGGACCGTCGTCGCTCGCCGTGGCCTCTGGCCCGCTCGCCGTCGCCAGAGAAGACGACCGCACGAGCTGAGTACCCGTGCCATGTCGGATCTAATCACGGCCGTGCGATCGCAATCGGATGACGCCGGTATTATCATGTGCATGATTTAATCCACACCATCGGATCTGATCGAAGCGGTACGTTTTAATCACGTGCATCTGTTAGTTTTTAAAACCCGCATCGCATCTGGTTCATCCATCACATACTGGTTCAACGTTTTAATCTCAGTCGTCCACGTCATTTTAACTCCCCCGCCTCGCCCGTGACCGCCCGATCACGATCCAACGGTGGATCTATTTCCGGCGCACGCGCACAGTGCGCGGGTGCACGGTGGACTCGGCTCACCGTGGACCGACACCTGTATTTGGATTTAATTTAAATTCCAGAAATGATTTTAAACTTCTAAAATTCATATCTTGCGCATTTGAACTCCAAAACTTACCATTTCAATTCCAGAAAATTTATAATTTTATCCTCTACATGTTAATGCCATAAAAACAATATGTTTACTTTTAATATTTCATCATTATTTAATAAAGTATTCAAATGCCCTTCGGGTAAATTATAGATTTAATTATTTAAATTTCAGCAAAATTTATATTTATTCATTTCCTGTTAATATAAAGAAACCACTAAGTTTTCTCTGAACCACTTATTTGAATTGGTTAGAAAACTTAAAAAAAATTGTTCACACTCTTATCTATTTATTAAAGGGCAATATCTCATTATAGTTCCTTTAAAATTATTCATAAATGAATTTCAGAAGCTTAAACACTTGGTTTTCTTTAAATTGACCCAATCAAAACCTATATGCTTGTTGTGTGGTCTTAGATTTTTTTAATTGAATGTCGTATATATTTTATTTTATTTATATTGGGAAGACTACGACGCCGCCGAGGAGCTGGAATACTTCCCGGAAGTTCCTCCCTCCCCTTTCGCTGAACAAGGCAAGTCACCAAACTAATCTTTTGAGCATATTGAACCCATGTTTTATTAAACTATCGCTAAAACACATAGGGTGTATATGCATTAGTCAAATGGAACCCTTAATTTATATTTATTTAGGATCCCCCGACCTTGATGTGCAACCCAAGCGATGCTATCTAGCCTAAACACCAATGTATTGACACGATTGCTATAGGATTAAAAAATGAGTCGTAGCGATTGGAATCTACTATATGATCCCCGTTATTCTTATCTCTGGAATGTTGTTGGTGATAGAGTTATGGTTGTGAGTGTATGCATGGTGGCTTCCGGGTGCAAGCTAGGGCATTGGTCAGTAGCACCCGGGGCACTATAAGGACCGGTGTGCGAGATTCGTTGCAATACACTTTCGTTCTAACCACAAGTCTAATGGGTAAGTCCTAACTAAGGTATGGAGTGTTCCAAACCGAGGCCACCACTTGGAGATGGGTCAAGCAGCACCTGCGGGTGGCTTGTACCAACGTGGCGCAAAAGGGGGTGCGACGTTAGCCGGGATGCGGCCCGGCGCGCCGGTGAAACCTAGAGCGGGTGGTTATCGCTTGGAGCATTTCATGCTGAAGTTTTGGCACGAGTTCCCGTGGTATGGGTCATCTCGTTACACTTTGGTGTTTGGGATGAGTGCGTGCCTTGTGGGTACAGTAGTACATCTCTGATCAGAGTCTTAAATCTTTTCGAAAAGTCGAGCCCACGGTCAAGGGCGGATTGCGTGACATCCCACAGTTAGTTTACTTTTAATATGTATGTGCATGATGATTTGACATGTAAGGACTGTTGTGCGAGGAGGGAAAACGTACTCCTCGAGTTAGATGGTATTATTGATGTTCATGTTTATTATTCCGCATGATAAAATTAGACTACACTAAATGCAATAACTGAAAATGTACTTTTCCGCACCTTTAGCCATTACTCTTCCTTTGTTATTATCCTGCATTATTACGTGCATTTGTGGTGGCTTGTTGAGTACTTTTTGTACTCATACCCGTTGGACACACCATTCAGAGGATGCCTACTACGAGGATGGTCTGGAGTAGCAACCCAGTCAAGCGGAAAGATCTTGAAGAAGGCGTTCGTCATGCAGTTTATTTTATTATTGTTTTTATTTAACTCTGATGTAATAACATGGTCTGTATACCATGAATTCTTATCGTATGTACGATTGTCGCATGATGAACCTCTTGTATTATTGTTTTTCTTTGGAAATTCAATAATGTTCCGATTTGATAAATCGGGGCGCCACTTCGCAAAAAGACACCCAAGATTGTAGGAAGCGGGTAGTCTTACCCATCTCCGGAGGAGGGACCCTGAGCGGCATTTCGAAGTGTCAGCGGAGTGAATATGTACGCAATGTGGGGCACATTGGGAACTCGTCATCAGCAGTAGAAATGCCCGAGTGGTCTCATGTGCCCATATCCTTCTCCGCAGTTGACGTAGTTGGAATTAAATTCCCCCATGCATACCGTCTTGTTATTACAGCTGACATTGCAGGAACCGAGGTTCGACGAGTGTTGGTCGATGGTGGAAGCTCCGTGGACAGCATCTTCATCCAAGCCTTCGATCAATTATGCATCCCGTGGAAGCATTTACTCCCAGCGGACCATCCGCTACAAGATTTCGTAGACACTCCTCTCGATGCCCTCGACCAAATAGGCCTCGAGGTCACTTTCGGACAGGGGCACCTGGCCAGATCAGAGGAAGTTATCTTCGACATCATTGACACCCCTTATGCTTACAATGTTATCTTTGGAAGGGGAATGTTCAACCAGTTTGGAGTCGTAGCACATGATAATTATTTATGCCTAAAAATGCCCACGCAGGAGGAGGAGTACAAAAACTTCATTCTCTACCAATCCTTTCCTAGAGTGATGCCTCCTAAATGGAGCCTAGGCACTAGTACCCTCTGAAGGTCTTCTCGGACCTCCGGATTAGGATCTTCGAACACCACTGAGGTCGTAGGACCCTCTGTGGTCCCCCACCTCCAACTTCCGAAGTGACCACTAACCCTCAAGCATATGGAGCCCCTCCTGTGGCTCCGCCTGTGCTTTGGACTGATTTCGTCAGTTCTCAAGACCCAGACAGCCCATC
Organism: Zizania palustris; assembly: GCA_019279435.1. Taxonomy (NCBI): domain Eukaryota; kingdom Viridiplantae; phylum Streptophyta; class Magnoliopsida; order Poales; family Poaceae; genus Zizania; species Zizania palustris. Next base: position 49,374,228 of record JAAALK010000285.1, on the reverse strand, counting down.
CGGAGGAAATGAAATCCATCTAGAAGATGTGGCTGCCCAGATGGCTCGGCTTCACACCAAGGTATAAAGGTGGAGGCAAGAAGATGCTGATAGGCTTCGCCCTCAAGCTAGCCTCGCCATCCTAGAGATGCCTCAAGACGATGACCTTGTCTGCTATGGTCTAGAGAGGCGCCGAGAATGCCTCCTTCGACGATGACTCTCCATTGCACCTAGACCTACAAAAGGTGCGCTTCGACCCCAAGTTTCGAGCCTCGAAGCTATGCAAGTACTCCGTAGAGGCCGATCCCAGAGAATTCTCCCGCTCCTACGCTCTTGCAATCAAAGCTAGCGGAGTGGCTCGAGCCACGATGGCCAAGTGTTTCCCCCTGTGCTCGAAGGGTGTAACACCCCAAATTTTCAAAGTAATAAAAATATTATTTAATTCAATTTCCTGGGATTTATTATTCTGGAAATACCTTTAATACTCTCCTCTCCCATTTTGAACTACAACATAGAGTTAATGACCAAACCAGGAGCTGAAAATTTTTGTATGAACTCCCAATGCCAAGATATATTTTTGAGAATTTTTACAAATTTTTATCAACCTTGGAAGTAGCCTTATTATTTTAAATCAATTTCTACAATTATTTTTAAACAGAAAACATTTTAAACAGTAACGGGCTCCCTCCCCTTCTTCTCTCTCTCCCGGCCGGCCCAGCCCACTCCTCCCCGTGCGCGCCACCTAACACCCGGGCCCCACCCGTCAGAGACCCCTCTCCGCGCCCGCGCGCCCGACTCCCTTGGACCACCTGTCGGCGCCAACAGCCCTCTCTCGCGCCCGAGCCCGACCCCACCCGTCAGTCGCCACCCTCGCGCACTCGCGCTCGCTGGTCAGTTGCCCCCGCCTGTCAGTACCATCATCTACCTCGCGCCAACCCCCCCTAACTCCGCCAGCTGAGGACCTCGCCTCGGATCCGCTCGCCGGCTCCCCCTCCCATTAAACCGAAACTGGCATTAAATTCCCCGAGGCCCGCCGGCCATTTAAACGCGTTAAGGGACGCGTTTAAGCCTTCGGATCGCATTTACCTGCATGGCGAAACCTCGCCGGCGAGTAAATCCCTCCTCCTCGGCTTTCCTTGTATACGACGCCCGTTAACCCTCACCGATACGCCTATTTAAGCCCCCTGGCCATCCGCACTTGATCCCCCATGCCCTCTCGCTGCTAGAACGCACAGAACGCCCTCACTTCAGTTGTTAGCGCACCACCGCCACCTCCACTCCAGCCACCGCTCGCCGTCGCCTCGGACCACCTCCGTCCGCACCGTCGCCACCAGTCGTGACCATCGCCGACCGCCCGACCTCAGCCACGCCTCCGTTGGCCAAGGAGACCGCCGGATCGCCATCGCCGTCAAGCACCCGAGGAGTCCTTCGCGTCTACCCTCACCGCCGGTCGTCGTCCGCCGTCCTTCATCGCCGTCGAAGGTACCGCCGTGACTGCCATAGCCTCCCCTTTCCATTTCCGCATAGAACTAGGGCCTAGTCCCTGGTCGGCGCCATCGCCACCGCACCCGAACCCCGCCGTCGCCGGAGACAAAGGGGGGTACAAGGCCCTTAGCGCGTGTCGTGCCGGATTTAATCCTGGCCGCACGATCGCGATCGGAGAGCTCTGATTAAGGCCCTACGGGATTTAATCTCCATCCTTGATCCAGTCAAAGGGGTACCAGGCCATCTGAGCCGTTGATCGCTTTTAAAAACTAAGACTCAATCTCGTGCGTCCACGTATTACCCTTTCGCGCGTTTTAATCGTGGCCGTCCATTATCACTTAACCGTCCTGCCTCGCTCTCGCGCGTTGGATCTGGATCCAACGGTCCAGATTAGGCCGGACCACGCGCACAGTGCGCGGGTTCACCGTGGGCCTGGCTCACCGTGGACCCGAGGGGAATTAAATTTAAAAATAAATTCCAGAAAGTGTTTAAAACTTGTAAAATTCATATCTGGCGCATTTGAACTCCAAAAATTGTCATTTAAATTCCAGAAATTTTATAATTTTATTCTCTACACTTTAGTTCAATAAAAACAGTATGTTACTTTATACTTTTTCATGATTATTTAAATAGGTATTCAAATAACCTTAGGACAAAAATGTAATTTCAATTATTTAAATTTCATTAAAGTTCCTAGTTATTTTATTTCTGTTCATATACTGGAAACAACTACATTGCCCATGAACCTTTCGTTTTAAATTGATTAGAATGTTTAAAATGAGGTTACTAACATTTAAAACTCTTTTTCAAAGAACAACACTTCATTTTTTATTCATTTTTAAATTATTTATAAAATGAATTTCAGGACCTTAGCAACTTGAGTTTTTTCTTTAAATTAAACCAACTTAAACCTATATATGTGCTTTTTGGGTGATTTTATATTGTTTAGATTTGATGTTGTATTTATTTTACTTGTACTTTATTTATATTGGAAAGACTACGACGCCGTCGAGGAGCCGGAATATTTCCCGGAAGTTCCTCCCTCTCCCTTCGCTGAACAAGGCAAGTCACCAAACCACATTTTTGAGCATATTGAACCTATGTTTTATTAAACTATTGCTAAAACACATAGGGTATACATGCATTAGTCAAATGGAACCCTTACACTATATTTATTTAGGAACCCTTACACATAGGGTCATCTCGTTTGGGATGAGTGCGTGCCTTGTGGGTATAGTAGTACATCTCTGATCAGAGTCATTAATCTTTTCGAAAAGCCGAGCCCACGGTCAAGGGCGGGTTGCGTGACATCCCACAGTTAGATTACTTTGAATATGTTTGTGCATGATGGTTTGACATGTAAGGACTGTTGTGCGAGGAGGTAAAACGTACTCCTCGAGTTAGATGATGTTATTGATGTTCATGTTTATATTTCCGCAAGATAAAATTTGATTACACTAAATGCAATAACTGAAAATGTACTTTTTCGCACTTTGAGCCATGATCCTTCCATTGTTATTACCTTGCATTATCACTTGCATTTGCGGTGGCTTGTTGAGTACTTTTTGTACTCATACCCGTTGAACACCACAGAGGATGCCTACTATGAAGACGGTCTGGAGTAGCGACCCAGTCAAGCAAAGATCCTGAAGAAGGCGTTCGTCATGCTATTTACTTTTATTATTGTTTTTTTATTTCAACTCTGATGTAATAAATATGGTCTACGTACCATGAATACTGTCGTATGTACGATTGTCGCATGATGAACCTCTTGTATTATTGTCTTTCTTATGAAATTCAATAATGTTCCGATTTCGGTAAATCGGGGCGCCACAAGATGGTATCGGAGCCGACTTGACTGTAGGAAGCCAGACAGACCCACCTAGCCAATAGCTGCAGAAAATTATTTCTCGAAAACCTACTTTATAAACTGTCCCTCCCCTCAGTTTTCTTCAACTTGTTGTTTTGTAGATGCCTGTCTACCAAGTCCACGGCTACTGCCGCCACTTCGAGGGCTTCGTCCGGGAGCTCCGCATGATGCTCACCTTCCTCAGGTTCCTCTTCGAGCCCAAATTCCAAGGGGTGTACCGAGAAGAGTTTGCCGGACCTTGCGACGTCTCTCTCACCGTCCACGGCTCCGGAGAGCATATGCCGTCCTACACCACCGCGCTTCGAGGCCCGACTTTCGACGTCATGTGCCAACGAGTCGCCCTCCAGGCCCTTATGGAGTTGAGGATGATCTACGATGATCGTCTTCAGAACTCGTCCTTCCGGCTTGTGCCGAAGCGCACTCCCGGCGCCTACCGTAGTATCTACCTCAGAGTTCACTCCGTGCGTGATCCAGTCATGGCCTGGTAGTCGCATCTTCTTCAGGCTATGGATGACCTCCATACTGAGGCGGTGCTCGACGCCGATGAGCACCATGAGGCGGTTGAGTTTCTTCGTGAGGAGATGAAGAACTTGATCCAACAGAACAGCGAGCTGCAGCGCAAGATTATGCAGCTACAAAAGGACATCGCGGAGATGGTTCCCCTCCTCCCTAGGAAGAGGAAGCCCATCCGTGAGCCCGTCACTCGCCCCAAGAGGATCCCGCCACACCCCTCCACCACCGGACCGTCCACCGCCAGCACCCCTACACCGCGCCCCGGCCTCATCTCCAACTCCATTATCGAGAACTTTCTCGAGCCCACCATCCCTCAGGAGCCGCGTACTCGTGGTTCCGAGAGCACGGAGACTTCCTCCGGTGGCGAGTAGACGTTAGATTGTCGCTATTTTAATGAAGCAAAATCTTGTATGTGGTGCTATCCACAACGAGTGTGTTGTGGGTAGAATAAAAGCTTGATTGTAATAAACAATTTTTACCACTAATTTATATGCATGAAATTTTTGGACTATTTTCTTTAATTGTTTTGTCATTATCTTGTAACTTTATAACATGGTATTCAGAAGATGGCCGACCACCAGAACGCCGGCTCCAACCACGAAGAAGGAGGAAGCCGTGACGCGCCCGAGGGTGTTGTACCCAACTGGGGTGCAACGGGCCCACGTCAGTCTGGGTCACCGTCCGCCAACCATCCTACTTTGGCGGAGATGATGGCAAATCAGAACCAGCTGATCACCGCCCTCCTCACTCAAATGCAGCACCAACAAGCTCAGTTGGACCGTCTGCAGAATGGGGAAACCGCCCCTCATGCACCAGCACCCGCACCCGCTCCCCAACTCTCAGAGTTCCTGCGTGTGCATCCCCCTATCTTCTCGAGCACCACTAACCCAATGGAGGCCGGAGATTGGCTCCGCACCATTGGGAAGAAGCTTGATCTTCTCCCCTGCACCGACCGGGAGCGAGTGGCCTTCGCCACTCACCAGCTCCAGGGTCCCGCCACCAAATGGTGGGAAAACTACCGTGAGTCCCAGCCAGAGGACCACGTGGTGACATGGGCGGAGTTCACCATCGCCTTTCGCGCTGCCCACGTCCCCGCCGGTGTCATCGCGGTGAAACAGCAGGAGTTCCGCGACCTGCACCAGGGCAGTCAAACTGTCATGGAGTACCTCCATGAGTTCAACCGCCTCGCCCGCTACGCACCGGAAGAGGTGCGGACCGACGACCTCCGCTAGGCTAAGTTCCTCCAGGGACTTAAGGATGAGCTGTCCATCCAGCTCGTCGCCACCGACTACGCCGACTTCCAACGACTAGTCAATAAAGCGCTCATCCAAGAAACTGAGCAGAACAGGTTGGACCTCAAGAAGAGGAAGATGATCGCCTTCAAGCATCAACAAGCGAATTCTCAGAGGCCCTGCTTCGTCCCTCCGCCACCAGCGCCCGCCTACCATCCTCGGCCCGCCTATAGGCCACCTAATGCCGCCGGTGGATCCAACGCTGGGCATCCTCGCCCCGCTCCACCAGCTCCGGCCGCTCAGCCGACGCTAGCCGCCAAGTCCCTGATCTTGAAGGATCGCCAAGGGAGGCCGATCGTCTACTTCAACTGCTGGAAGGAAGTGCACTATTCGCACCAGTGTCCTCAGCCCAAGCAACCCCAAGGCGCGGCACCCAACCAGGAAGTTCGTGCCCGCGTCAACCACATCAACGCGGAGGAAGCTCAGGAGGCTCCCAAAGTCGTGCTCGGTACGTTTACCATGAATTCTGTACCAGCTACGATTTTATTTGACTCTAGAGCGACACACTCCTTCAACTCGGAAGATTTTGTGAAAATCAACGAATTGGACGTACTCCCTCTATCCGTCCCCACGATGATTGCCACTCCCGGCAATAAAACCTTAGCCCACTTATACAACCCTAAGGTTCAGATAGAGATCCAAGGAGTATTATTCCGGGCCAAGCCAGTCCTCATAAAGTGCACCAGACTTGACCTCATCCTAGGGATGGATTGGTTGATGAAGCATAAGGGAGTGATCAATTGTGCCAACAAGTCCGTCACAGTGACCAACCCCGAAGGCGAAGCCGTCACCTTTCGGATGACCAGTCGCAAACCACTTGAAGCGTCCCTTCATTCACTAGCCCTTGAAGAAGTGCCCATAGTCAAGGAGTTCATGGATGTCTTCCTAGAGGACCTACCAGGAATGCCTCCCAAGCGGGACATCGAATTCAGAATCGAACTTGTCCCCGGGACCACTCCAATCTCCAAGCGCCCATACCGGATGGCCGCCAATGAATTAGCCGAGGTCAAGAGCAACATCGAAGACCTAGAGCATAAAGGGTACATCCGACCGAGTACCTCACCCTGGGGTGCACCGGTCATCTTTGCCATGAAGAAGGACAAGACCAAGAGGATGTGCGTGGACTATAGAGCCCTGAACGACGTAACCATCGAGAAAAAGTATCCACTGCCTCGGATCGACGACCTGTTCGATCAACTGAAGGGATCCTCGGTGTTTTCCAAGATTGACCTCAGGTCAGGTTATCACCAATTGAGGATTAGAGAAGAGGACATACCCAAGACCGCCTTCACCTCCCGCTATGGACTCTACGAGTATACTGTGATGTCGTTCGGACTCACGAATGCCCCGACCTTTTTCATGAACATGATGAACAATGTATTCATGGAGTTCTTGGATAAGTTCATCGTGGTATTCATCGACGATATCCTCGTCTACTCCAAGACCAAGGAAGAACATAAAACCCACCTCCGTCTGACCCTCGGAAAGCTAAGGAAGCAGCAACTGTACGCCAAATATAGCAAGTGTGAATTTTGGTCGTCTGAGGTGAAATTCCTAGGCCATGTCATATCTGCCGGAGGAATAGAAGTGGACCCAACCACCATGGAAGCAGTAACCAACTAGCAGCAACCCACGACCGTGACCGAGATCTGGAGTTTTCTCGGATTAGCCGGATACTACCGCCGGTTCATCGAGAATTTTCAAAGATCGCCAAGCCTATGACCAGACTTCTACAGAAGGAAGTAAAATTTGAATGGACCCCAGACTGTGAAGAAAGCTTCCAGACCCTCAAGAAGAAGCTCGTGTCAGCCCCTATTCTGACTCTGCCAGACATCCGAAAGACTTCCACGTCTACTGTGATGCCTCTCATCAAGGATTGGGATGCGTCTTAATGCAAGAAGGGAAGGTGATATCCTACGCCTCCCGACAGCTGAGACCGCATGAGCTAAACTACCCAACCCACGACCTGGAATTAGCAGTCGTGGTTCATGCCTTGAAGATATGGAGACACTACCTTGTGGGAAACAGGTGTGAGGTCTTCACCGACCACAAGAGCCTCAAGTACATATTCACCCAACTGGACCTGAACCTCAGGCAAAGGAGATGGTTGGAACTGATCAAGGATTACGACTTGGGCATCCATTATCATCCGAGCAAGCCAAACGTGGTGGCAGACACCCTTAGTCAAAAGGGTACTACAACGCCATCATGATTCAGGACCAGGCTCCTTTGCTTTACAAGGAAATGGAAAGGCTGAATTTGGGGATCACCACCCGAACGTACCTCGCTGCCTTGGAGTCTAGGCCTGTCTTAATAGACCAGATCCAAGAAAAACAGAAGGAAGACCTGGACATCTTGGAGATCCAGCAGAACATGAGAAAGGGTAAAGCCCCTGGGTTTTCCGAGGACGAGCATGGTACCATCTGGTTCGGAAACCGGATATGCGTACCCGACAAGCCTGAGTTGAAAACCCTCATCCTTCAAGAAGCCCACGATACTCTATACTCCATACATCCCGGGAGTACCAAGATGTATCAAGACCTGAAAGAAAAATATTGGTGGGTCAGCATGAAGAGGGAAATAGCTGAGTATGTGGCCAAGTGCGACACATGTCGGTGAGTCAAGGCAGAGCATCAAAGACCTGCTAGACTTCTTCAACCCCTCAAAGTCCCTGAATGGAAATGGGAAGAGATAGGAATGGACTTCATCACAGGACTGCCCAGGACCCAATCTGGTCACGATTCTATCTGGGTAATCGTCGATCGACTCACCAAGGTAGCTCACTTCATCCCGGTCAAGACAACTTACACCGTCACCAAGTTGGCTGAGTTGTATATGACCCAGATCGTGTGCCTTCACGGAGTTCCTAAGAAGATCGTATCTGACCATGGGAGTCAGTTTACCTCCAAGTTTTGGAAGAACCTTCAAGAGGAACTCGGCACCCGGCTGAATTTTATCACCGCCTATCATCCACAGACTGACGGTCAAACCGAAAGGGTCAACCAGGTATTGGAAGATATGCTTAGAGATTGCGCTCTAGACTTTGGTGGAATGTGGGACAAGAACTTGCCGTATGCGGAGTTCTCCTACAACAACAGCTATCAAGCCAGCCTGCAAATGTCCCCGTTCGAAGCACTCTACGGACGTAAGTGCAGAACGCCGTTGCTCTGGGATCAAACCGGAGAATCACAACTGTTTGGGATAGATATATTAAGAGAAGCTGAAGAGAAGGTCAAGGTCATAAGGGACAAGTTAAAGATAGCCCAGTCCCGATAGAAGAGCTACGCCGATAACCGTGGAAGAGACCTAACCTTTGAAGAGGGTGATTATGTCTATCTCCGAGTCACTCCCCTCCGCGGCACTCAAAGGTTCAACATGAAAGGCAAGCTAGCACCCAGCTATGTCGGACCTTTCCAAATCCTCCGACGGCAAGGAGAAGTGGCATATCAACTAGAACTGCCTCCATCCTTGGCAGGAGTTCACGATGTGTTCCACGTCTCCCAGTTGAAGAAGTATCTTCATGTGCTCGCCGAGCAAGCCGATCTTCAATAGCTCAACATCCAAGAAGACTTGACCTACATCGAGAAACCCATCAAGATCTTGGAAACCAAAGAAAGGGTAACCAGGAGTCGTGTAGTTCGCTTCTGCAAGGTTCAGTGGGACAACCACCCCGCCGAAGAAGCTACATGGGAAAAGGAAGACGAACTGAAAGCCCAATACCCCGAGTTATTCGAGTAACGTTCCAATCTTGAGGACGAGATTCTTTGTAAGGGGGATAGGTTTGTAACACCCCAAATTTTCAAAGTAATAAAAATATTATTTAATTCAATTTCCTGGGATTTATTATTCTGGAAATACCTTTAATACCCTCCTCTCCCATTTTGAACTACAACATAGAGTTAATGACCAAACCAAGAGCTGAAAAATTTTGTATAAACTCCCAAGGCCAACATATATTTTTGAGAATTTTTACAAAATTTTATCAACCTTGGAAGTAGCCTTATTATTTTAAATCAATTTCTGCAATTATTTTTAAACAGAAAAGATTTTAAACAGTAATGGGCTCCCTCCCCTTCTTCTCTCTCTCCCGGCCGGCCCAGCCCACTCCTCCCCGCGCGCGCCAACTAACACTCGGGCCCCACCCGTTAGAGACCCCTCTCCGCGCCCGCGCGCCCGACTCCCTTGGCCCACCTGTCGGCGCCAAGAGCCCCCTCTCGGGCCCGAGCCCGACCCCACCCGTCAGTCGCCACCCTCGCGCACTCGCGCCCACTGGCCAGTGGTCCCCGCCTATCAGTATCGTCATCTACCTCACGCCAACCCCCCCTAACTCCGCCGGCCGAGGACCTCACCTCGGATCCACTCGCCGGCTCCCCCTCTCGTTAAACCGACACTGGCATTAAATTCCCCGAGGCCCACCGGCCATTTAAACGCGTTAAGGCTCGCGTTTAAGCCTTCGGATCGCATTTACCTGCATGGCGAAACCTCGCCGGCAAGTAAATCCCTCCTCCTCGGCTTTCCTTGTATACGACGCCCGTTAACCCTCGTCGGTATGCCTATTTAAGCCCCCTGGCCATCCGCACTTGATCCCCCATGCCCTCTCGCTGCTAGAACGCACAGAATGCCCTCACTTCAGTTTTTAGCGCACCACCGCCACCTCCACTCCAGCCACCGCTCGCCGTCACCTCGGACCACCTCCGTCCGCACCGTCGCCCCCGTCGTCACCATCGCCGACCACCGGACCTCGGCCACGCCTCCGTTGGCCAAGGAGACCACCGGATCACCGTCGCCATCAAGCACCCGAGGAGTCCTTCGCGTCTACCCTCACCGCCGATCGTCGTCCGCCGTCCTTCATCCCCGTCGAAGGTACCGTCATGACCGCCGTAGCCTCCCCTTTCCATTTCCCCATAGAACTAGGGCCTAGACCCCTCGTCGGCGCCATCGCTACCGCACCCGAACCCCTGCCATCGCCGAAGACGAAGGGGGATACAAGCACCTTAGCGCGTGTCATGCCGGATTTAATCATGGCCGCACGATCGCGATCGGAGCGCTCTGATTAAGGCCCTACGGGATTTAATCTCTGCCCTTGATCCAGTCAAAGGGGTACAAGGCCATTTGAGCCGTTGATCGCTTTTAAAAACTGAGACTCAATCTCGTGCGTCCACGTAGTACCCTTTCACGCGTTTTAATCGTGGTCGTCCATTATCACTTAATCGTCCCGCCTCGCTCTCGCGCGTTGGATCTGGATCCAACGGTCCAGATTGGGCCGGACCACGCGCACAGTGCGCGGGTTCACCGTGGGCCTTGCTCACCATGGACCCGAGGGGAATTAAATTTAAAAATAAATTCCAAAAAGTGTTTAAAACTTGTAAAATTCATATCTAGCGCATTTGAACTCCAAAAATTGTCATTTCAATTCCAGAAATTTTATAATTTTATTCTCTACACTTTAGTTCAATAAAAACAGTATGTTACTTTAGACTTTTTCATGATTATTTAAATAGGTATTCAAATACCCTTAGGGAAAAAATATAATTTCAATTATTTAAATTTCATTAAAGTTCCTAGTTATTTTCTTTCTGTTCATATACTGGAAACCACTACATTGCCCATGAACCTTTCATTTTAAATTGATTAGAATGTTTAAAATGAGGTTACTCACATTTAAAACTCTTTTTCAAAGAACAACACTTCATTTTTTATTCCTTTTTAAATTATTTATAAAATGAATTTTAGGACCTTAGCAACTTGAGTTTTTTCTTTAAATTAAACCAACTTAAACCTATGTGCTTGTTGGGTGATTTTATATTGTTTAGATTGGATGTTGTATTTATTTTACTTTTACTTTATTTATATTGGAAAGACTACGACGCCGTCGAGGAGCCAGAATATTTCCTGGAAGTTCCTCCCTCTCCCTTCGCTGAACAAGGCAAGTCACCAAACCACATTTTTGAGCATATTGAACCTATGTTTTATTAAACTATTGCTAAAACACATAGTGTATACATGCATTAGTCAAATGGAACCCTTACACCATATTTATTTAGGATCCCCCGACCTTGATGTGCAACCCAAGCCATGCTATCTCGCCTAACCTCCTTGTCACCGTATTATTAATGTTATTAGCTAGTGTCCAATGTAATGACACGATCGCTATAGGATAAAAATGAGTCGTAGCAAAATGGTTCTACTATATGATCCCCGTTACTTCTTATCCTTGGAATTCTGTCGGTGATGAGTTATGGTTGTGAGTGTATGCATGGTGGGTTCCGGGTGCAAGCTAGGGCATTGGTCGGTAGCACCCGGGGCACTATAAGGACCGGTCTGTGGGATCCATTGCAATACACTTCCGTACTAACCACAAGTCTAATGGGTAAGTCCTAACTAAGGTATGGAGTGTTCCAAACCGAGGCCACCATTGGGAGATGGGTCAAGCAGCACCTGCGGGTGGCTTGTACCAATGTGGCGCAAGAGGGGGTACGACGTTAGCCGGGATGCGGCCCGGCGCGCCGGCGAAACCTAGAGAGGGTGGTTATCGCTTGGAGCATTTCATGCTGAGGTTTTGGCACGAGTTCCCGTGGTATGGGTCATCTCGTTTGGGATGAGTGCGTGCCTTGTGGATACAGTAGTACATCTCTGATCAGAGTCATTAATCTTTTCGAAAAGCCGAGCCCACGGTCAAGGGTGTGTTCCGTGACATCCCACAGTTAGATTACTTTGAATATGTTTGTGCATGATGGTTTGACATGTAAGGACTGTTGTGCGAGGAGGTAAAACGTACTCCTCGAGTTAGATGATGTTATTGATGTTCATGTTTATATTTCCGCATGATAAAATTTGATTACACTAAATGCAATAACTGAAAATGTACTTTTCCGCACTTTGAGCCATGATCCTTCCATTGTTATTACCTTGCATTATCACTTGCATTTGCGGTGGCTTGTTGAGTACTTTTTGTACTCATACCCGTTGAACACCACAGAGGATGCCTACTATGAAGACGGTCTGGAGTAGCAGCCCAGTCAAGCAAAGATCCTGAAGAAGGCGTTCGTCATGCTATTTACTTTTATTATTGTTTTTTATTTCAACTCTGATGTAATAAATATGGTCTACGTACCATGAATAATGTCGTATGTACGATTATCGCATGATGAACCTCTTGTATTATTGTTTTTCTATGGAAATTCAATAATGTTCTGATTTCGGTAAATCGGGGCACCACAAAGGGGTGGCTCTTTGTTGGTTCTAGTCTCTCAAACCAGGATCGATTAAGTCTTGGGAGCAGCCGAGGAGAAGGTTCGTGAGCAATTTTCAAGAGACCTTTGTGGCCCCAATGTCTACAGGAAGTCTTTTTCAAGTGAAGCAGCAACCCAGAGAAACTCTGCGACAATTCTTCAAGCACTTCACACAAACAAAGTCTTAGATAAAGGGTTGTCTACATCATTCGTTGTCGACACAGCGTGTGAAGGTGTCACGAACTCGGCCCTCCTCGACAAGCTTCACATGAAACATATTTCCTTGGTAGAGTAGTTAATCGCCTACTTCGAGCAATATGCCAAGTCGAAAGAAGGATGGCTTTGGAGGACTGTTTCGTCTTCAACAACCTTCTACTTCGAAATTGCCTCCTAAATATCAACAGCTCAAGGCAACAAGGCCAATGGCTCAAGGCCACTAGGGAAGCCGGCTGGTTGAGGTCAGGCCTTCTTCTGCTGTGTGCAATGGAGAAAATCGAAGCCATACCACTAACGCATGCAAGTCCATATTAGCTTTGTGGAGCGAATATCTCGAGAGGAGTTCTGGTCGAGGCACTACTGACCGAGCCCCTCCCGTGACACGTCTAGAGCCAGTGCAGGCTATCAGGTCTATGGACAGTTTCGAAGCCCCAAGACAACCTCTGGTGGCCACTGTTATGTCACCACCGAAGCAAGAAGACACCCAAGATTATAGGAAGCGGGTAGTCCTGCCCATCTCCGGAGGAGGGACCCTGAGCGGCATTTAGAAGCGTCAGTGGAGGGAATATGTATGTGAAGTGGGGCACATTGGGACCTCGTCATTAGCAGTAGAAATGCCCGAGTGGTCTCATGTGCCCATATCATTCTCCATAGTTCATGCAGTTGGAATTAAATTTCCCCATGTAGACCCTCTTGTTATTACAGCTGACATTGAAGGAACCGAGGTCCGCCGAGTGTTGGTCGATGGTGGAAGCTCCATGTACAGCATCTTCGTCCAAGCCTTCGATCAATTATGCATCCCGTGGAAGCATTTACTCCCAGAGGCCCATCCGCTACAATGTTTCGCAGACACTCATCTCGATGCCCTCGACAAAATAGGCCTCAAGGTCGCTTTCAGGCAGGGGCACCTAGCCAGATCAGAGAAAGTTATCTTCGACATCGTCGACACTCCTTATGCTTACAATATTATCTTTGGAAGGGGAATGTTGAACCAGTTCAGAGCCTTAGCACATGATAATTTTTTATGCCTAAAAATGCCAACGCAGGAGGAGTACTTGTGGTCCTCGGTGACCAAGCTACAGCGCGGAGGGCGGAGTACGACCATTGCCCACCCCTTGATTCCGGGCAGGTAAATATTGTGCAAGTGCATTTGGAGGATGCTTTAGTATCAAGAGACCCTTCGATGGTCCCCTCCCTCAAGCCGATCCTAGAAGGCAAAGTTGTCTTCAGAAATTGCCACTTCGCTGTAAGAAGTGGTTCGACATAATCTAGATGTCATTGCTTTGTTAGACGAAGATATCCCTAGAGTCAATTGGAGCATTATCGAGCACAGTCTGCTCATTAACCCAAGGGTTCAACCTGTTCGCAAGGGGCTCTGCAAGTTGTCAACAGAAAGAGCAGATCTCACCAAGGCGGAGTTAGAAAAGTTACTAAAAGCCAGGATCATCAGGGAAGTGGCCCACACGGAGTGGTTAGCCAACCCCGTCTTTGTTAAGAAAAAGGCCTCCGGAAAATGGTGCATGTGCATTGAGTTCACATCTCTAAATAAATCATGCCCACGTGAACCTACCTCTAGCCTCACATTGATCAGCTTGTCGATTCTACAGCTGGCTCCGAGTTCTTAAGCTTCCTCGACGCGTACTCCAGATACCATCAAATATGATTAAAACGCGAAGACGAAGCCAAGACAAGCTTGATAACTCCTTCGTGAGTCTTTTGTTACGTCAGAATGCCCTTCGGCTTAAGGAATGCCGGGGTAACTTTTTCAAGATTAATTGCTAAGGCTCTAGGTCACCAGATAGGCCACAATGTCGAGGCCTATATGGATGACATTGTAATTGTTGGGGGGAAATATTTCATCCTCCAAAAGTCAAGGAAATTTTCATGTTAACACGAGCCGAACAAACGAAGCCAAGAACCTTGATCTCCAAGGACTCTAAAAGAAATAAGGCTCTGTCTGTTCGGAGCCTTAGACAGCGGAAACCTTCGTCAAGGCTTCGACACAACGAAGTCTCCCGAAGCCTCTTCACCCGAAGGGGGTTGTCTGCAAGGACAGAATATTTATCTTCTCACTAATTAGATTATCTTTTTACTCTTTTACCCCTATGAAAAATACTAAACAGTATCTTCTTAGTCGGTTGTAATTAGAGGATAAAGAAGTCTTTTCCCATGTATTCGGTCTATAAATACCCCTCTTCACTTTTTAAAGGGTATCGAATACTTAGATAATCAATACACACTTCGTTTGTTGCACACATAGTTTCCTAAACCTGTTAGCGTAATCTTTTACGCCAACAGTTGGCATCGTCCGTGGGGAGCCTTGTACAAAAACTTCGTTCTCTACAACTCCCTTTCTAGAGCCATGCCTCCTAAGCGGAGCCTAGGCACTAGTCCTATCCGGAGGTCTTCTCGGACCTCTGGGTTGAAATCTTCGAACACCGTTTAGGTCGAAGGACCTTTCGTGGTCCCCCACCTTAGACTCCTGAAACAAATACTCTTGCTCGTACATATGAAGCCACTCTCAGCACTCTGTCTATGCTTCGAACCAATGGAGCCTCTCCTGTGGCTACGGCTGTGCTTCGAACAGACTTGTTCAGTTCCCAAGACCCAGAGGTCCCCTCTGGAAGAAATGAAGACTATCCTAATGATGTGGCATCCTAGATGGCCCATCTTCAGGCCGAAGTGACGAGGTGGAGGTAGGAAGCTGCGGACAGACTTCGTCCCCAAGCTACCCCCGTCATTTCGGAGGTGCCTCAAGATGATGACCTCGCCGTTTATCCTGAAGCCTCTCAGATTCTAAGAAGCACTGAGAATGCTTGTTTTGATGATGAATCTCCATTACACCCATACTTGCAGATGGTGTGCTTTGACCAAAAGTTCAGAACTTCGAAGCTCTGTAAGTACTCCGGAGAGGAAGATCGAGGAGAATTTTCCCATTCATATGCTTTAGCAATCGAAGCTAGCGGAGGGGTTCGAGATACAATGGCAAAATGTTTCCCCCTTACGCTCGAAGGAGTCACTCTGTGTTGGTTCTGGTCTATGAAACCAGGATCAATTAAATCTTCGGAGTAGTTGAGAAAGAAGTTTGTAAATAACTTCCAAGGGACCTTCGTGCCCCCTATGTCCACCAGTAGTCTTTATCAAGTGAAGCAACAACCTGGAGAAACATTACAACAATTTTTCAAGTGCTTCGCTCACACGAAGTCTCAGATAAAGGGGATGTCCACATCGTCCGTCGTTGATGCGGCTGGCGAAGGAGTTACAAATGCAGGCCTCCTCGACAAACTTCATCGGAAGCATATATCTTCAATAGCACAGCTGATGGTCTATTTTGAAGAATATGATAGGTCTGAAGAAAGATGGCTTCGAAGAACTACTTCGCTTCTATCAACTTTCCTCCAAGAAGTCAAGGTTGAGCCAAAGTCCCCAAGTTCTTCACAAGTCTCCTTCTTCGAGAATAATCGCAATGATAGCCGGAGAGGGCAAAAGCATCCTCGCTCCCAAGTCTTGAACATTGCTCCTCTTCATCGAAATCCCCCCGCCCCAAGAATGCACAAGCATCGGGAACCAAGGTAAGTAGCTGGAGGCTGCTAGGGAAGCTGGTTGGCAAAGGCCAAGCCTTCTTCTGTTGTGTCCACGGCGAGAACCGAAGCCATGCTACCAATGCATGTAAGTCTATACTAGCCCTGAGGAGCGAATACCTTGAGAGGAGTTCGGGTCGAGGCACAACTGACCAAACCACTCCCGAGGCACGTTCGGAGCCGGTACAAACCGTCAGATGTGTAGACAAATTCAAAGTCCCAAGACAGCCCTCGGTGGCCAGTGTTATGCCACCTCCGAAGCAAGAAGATACACAAGACCGTGGCAAAAGAGTAGTTCTTCCCATCTCCGGAGGAGGAACCTTGGGCAGCATGTCAAAAAGTCAAAGGAGGGAATATGTTCAGGAAGTAGGGCATATTGGGACCTCTTCGTCGGCTGCTGAAATGCCTAAATGGACCAATGTGCCTATATCTTTCTCTTTAGCTGATGCAGCGGGTATAAAATTTCCTCATGCGGACCCCCTTGTTATCACTTGTCAAACCAAGGGTGGTTTTCTGTCTGTGTGATGAGTGATTGACAATGATGAGCGATTGAGCGATGGAGTGTTGGTTTGAGTGCATCGGGGGGTTGGATGTAAAATTGAGGATTGTGTGCCGATGGTTTCGGTGGTGCGCCGCGTTCATGTTTTGGCTTGTCTTGGATGTGCAAGGTGGAGATGCTGACCAAGTGTCAACGGCGAGTGATCGAGGGTCAAGCGGGGAGCTCGATGCCGAAGGATCAAGGAGGCCGGGTGAAGTTGGAGAAGATCTCAAGAGTGCACGAAGAGACCGAGCAAGACTTGGATGGACGGATGGAAGCGATGACCTGACCACCGGGTCTACGAGAGGGAGGCCAGGGCAAGCATTCAGGCGGATCGAGGGGATCGAGAGTGGAAGTTGCTTGCTGGTGCTCAGAGTCGCAAAGCGGTGTCATGAGTCGAAGGGTTTAGAGACTTTGTCGGTTTTTGCTGAAAATCATCACATATCTAGATTTGCTAATTTCAATAATTAGGCGTCCTTTTTATTTTGAGTCAATGTGTAATAAAAAGTTGAGAGTCTAGAGTATATGTTCTCCTTTAATGTATTTTTCAGGATTTCTTGAGTTTTGAAAATATATTACAAGGAATAGGACCTTGATGTAAAATAGAGGTTCTAGAGGGTTCTTTTCAGAATTTACCCCCATGGCTGGCCTATAAATAGAGGACAAAAGGCATGGGCTGTAGCTGTTCTTTTTGGCTGTACCAAATATCTACTTCATAGATTTTGCTTGCTGTTGAATTTATTTTTCTTAGGCATCAAGAGGCTTTCCTGTTCATCATCTAGGACACGCATAAGAGCTGGCGCAGGAGGTACTTCTTTTCTAGATTCAGTTTTGAGAGCTTGATTCTGGTGATTTCACTGCAGAACCTGTGTTTGATGTTTATACATCTTTTGTTGTGGATGATTTGAATGTTCCATTTTTGAATATTGCAAGTGAGTTCTGCAATTCTTTCCTGATTCTTTTGCTGATCAAAAGTGGTACATATTTACTCTAATTTAGAACGGAATTGTTTTTCTCTGAATAGAGATGAACCCCCTTTTGTTGTTTGAGAAAATGACTGGTTCATTCTTGTAGACATACTGAAGTCAAATCAATCTTTGTTATGTTCTGAATTTTTGTGTGATTTGTTTCTTGATCCATTTCTGATCACTTGAATGAGTTTAAACATCATCCTGCTGATTTAATACTTTTTGCTACAGAAAATGATCTAAGTTGAAAAGTGTCACTGTTTATAATCTAAGAAGATTCATATTTTGTAATCTCAGCAGAAATTAATTTGTGTTAATCTGAATAGTTTTGGTAGACTAAATTGAGTCTAGTTTGGTTCTGTTCAACATCTAAATAGCTTCAGATTGTGTTGTTTCAGCTGAGTTTATTTTGAACTGATCTGGAATAGTATTCTGTTTTCAGATTAATACTGTTCTTGATCTAGTTTTCAGCCAAGAGTTGTGTTAGACTGTTTTATCTGTTTTGCTGAGATTTGTAATTTGATGAACACCTTTTTAAACTCAAAGAGAATATAGTAATTTTTGTTTCTGTTTCATCTAAAGTAGCACTGTATTAATACAGTTTTCATATCATTTCAAGTTTATTGTGTTACACATGTTCTGAATTGAAAACTGAATTGTTTGTTACATTTGTCAATTTGAAAAGTGTTCAGAATTCTTATCTAACTATTTGTGTATGTTTCAGAATTAATTTTTTTTGTTAATTCACAGTAGTTCCTGTTTCAGAATAGCTACACATGATCTGAACATGAGCAGTATTGAATCACCTCAAACTGAATTTGTTTTTAGAAAAGATATATCTATTCAGTTTGTGTCAGGATTTCAACTGGTTTATTCAGAATTGGCAGCAGTACAGTTGTGCTCTTGAATTTGTTGATCCATGTTGGTGGAATCAAATTTTGTGTACTGACTGTTGTGATGCCAAAAATTTACAGTAGTAAAGTACTGTCAACTGAATTATGATTTAGCTCCTGTATTTCTGCTGTCAAGTACTCAGTTTGTTCAGATTGTCATTAGAACATTTTGTCTTAAGTTGTAGCTGATAAGTTTTGGACTAGAAACTTCTGAACTTTGAATTTTGAACCAGTTTCTGGATATTTACTGTTTTTCATTAAGGAGTTTTCAGCAGGGTTGACTGTTGAGTATTCAACTGAAAATCTGTTTTTTAGGTAAATCTAATTGTTTTAGTTCTATGTTCTGAATGGACTAATCTATTTTTGCTCAGATTTCTTCTGAAATTTGTATCCAGAACACTGCTTTTATACTCTCTGAAAATTCTATCCAACATCAGTTTGTTGTGATCTATTTCAGAATATGTCTTGAATCCATATTGTGTTTACAGAAGTGTAGTTTTGCTGGGAACTGAAAATCTGGATAAGAACCTGTGATTTTACTATTCATCATCCAAATTTTTCAGTAGATTGAGTTAGATTGGTGTAGATGTTTTGCAGAAGGTCTGAGTCATGGTTATGACTGGTTGCCACTGAAATCTGTTAACTGAATTTAGTACTTTTGTCCTTGAAAATACTATTACTATTTCAGATTGCTGAATTCTATTTCAAAATCTGTTTTGAAAAATCTTGACACTGTTCATCCTCATGTTGTTTTCAGAAGTGTTTGTTCCAACTGAATTACATTAGTTTTTGTTTGCACTATCAACTGAATTCAAAAACTGAAATATGAAGTTGAAATCTGAATTCTGAACTATATTGAATCTATGTTACTATTCATCGTCCAGAATTTTTCAGAAGTGTTGTGATTTCAATTAGAATTCAATTGTGTTTAGCTGATTCATAATTTCAAGTCTGATTTGAGCCTTTGTGTGAGAAATTTGGTCTATGTCGACAAATCAATCTATGATATATTTCTATCGACAATCCAATTGTTGATCTAGGCAGTGAACTTCGGAGCTTCAGTGTCTGACAGGATAGTTCGTCTGATCAAACTCCGATCAAGTATGAATATTAATTTTGAATTGATTTTGTTGCTCTGATTTGTATTGATTGGTTTAAAATTTGAATCTAATTTTTTGAAGGAGCGTTGGGTGTTTTGAAAAGGCCATCTATTCATGAGAAATTGTTGAGGCGCCTATTCACCCCTCTCTAGTCGCCATTTTGATCCCACATCACTGCTGATATTGCAGGAATGGAAGTCCGAAGAGTACTGGTTGATGGTGGAAGCTCCGCAGATATTATCTTTGTTCAGGCCTTTGACCAGCTTTGCATTGCGTGAAAACATCTCCTCCCAGTAGCTCGACCGCTTCAAGGCTTCACGGGACCTCCTCTCACTGCCCTTGGCCAAATAGGCCTCGAGGTTGCCTTCGGAGAGGGGCTCCTAGCTAGAACGGAGGAGGTGATCTTCTACGTAGTCAATGTCCCTTATGCTTATAATGTCATCTTCGTAAGAGGCTTGTTAAATCAATTCGGAGCCGTAGCGCATCATAATTATATTTGTCTCAAGATGGCCACGCAAGGAGGAGTGTTCACGTTTTCGGTGACCAAACTGCAGCACGAAAGGCAGATTATGGCAATTGTCCACCTCTTGACCCTCGACAGATAAATAATGTGCAAGGTCATTCGAAGGATATTCCTATGTTAGGTGAATTATCCAAGATGTCCTCCCCTAGGCCAAGCCCCGAAGGAGAAATCGTAACAAAAATCATTGTAAAGGACAAAAAAAATTAACCTATCCAGTTTGGCAAGGCATTGCCTCCGGAAATTGCTACTTCGTTAGAAGTAGTAGTTAGAGAAAATTTGAATGTTTTTGTTTGGTCTGATGAAGACATTCCTGGAGTTGACCGAAGTATCATTGAGCACAGCTTACTTGTCAACCCAAGAGTTTGACCTGTTCACCAGGGGCTCCGCAAATTGTCAATGGAGAGGGAAAACCTTTCTAAAGCAGAAGTAGAAAAGTTATTGAAGGCTGGAATCATTAGAGAAGTGGCTCATACAGAGTGGTTAGACAACCCAGTCTTCGTCAAGAAGAAGGCCTCCGCATTGATCAATTAGTTGACTCCACTGCTCGCTCAGAGCTCTTGAGCTTCCTTGACGCGTACTCCGGATATCATCAAATATGGTTAAAATGCGAAGATGAAACCAAGACAAGTTTTGTAACTCCTTCAAGAGTCTTTTGCTATGTAAGAATGTCCTTCGGCTTGAGAAATGCCAGGGCAACTTTTTCAAGATTAATTTCTAAAGCTCTAGGTCACCAAATAGGCTGTAATGTCGAAGCCTATATGGATGACATTGTAATAAATAGTGCTTTAAAGCACCAACATAGCCTAGACTTAGCAGAAACTTTTGAGAGCGGGCTCTGAGCATGTGGAGTTTGCCTCAACCCCGAAAATTGTATTTTTGGAGCTCAAGATCGAAATTGTTAGGGTATTTAGTGTGGGATCAGAATGGCGACTAGAGGGGGTGAATAGGCGCATCAACACTTTCTTTCGATTGTGATGGCCTAATCAAATCACCCAACACACCTATAAAAACTCAGTTCAAGTTTTAATTCAATAAGAACACAAATTGAGCTCCACAGGATTGAAAACCACAAATCTGCTTATTTTCAAGATTTTTAAACAAAAAATATCAACACACTCACACAAGAGATCAATGTAAGTTTGTAGAAGTGAATCAGCTCATTTCAATTCAATTTCAAATGAAATCCTAGTACTTTTAAAATTTTTCGTACGATGAATAGTAAAAGCAATTTTCAATAACATTCAACATTCATGTTTTGAAAACAAAATGTATACTTCAAAAACAGTGAAAGTTTGATTTCAGCATTCACTAATCAGAACTTGTCACTTTTGTTGAAAACAGGATTTTCAATATGTTATACATCAATTTCAGAACATTGAAAAGTACTCAAGACTACAATATTGTACTGAATCCGACAACATCCAGGGTAATAGTTTCATACAGAAAACTCTCTTCACATAAAGCAATTCAAGCAATTAGATTGAACATTCTAAACAGAATAAAGTTTGAATATTAATACTGGTTCCAAAAAATAGTAATCAACTGATTCAGATAAAATTACACTAAACAGCAGACAAATCAATCAGTCCTGAATTTGTAAAACAATATTGAGAAGATATTGCACAAACTAATTTCAGAAGATAACTCAGATTTCAGCCATCAGTACATTGCAGCAGCACTAACAACATTCTTCAAACAGAATCAAAAGTATAAACAGCTACTGGACTAGAAACAAAAAATTCTGATTCAAAACTTCACTTATAATTTGGTTAGACTCTAACCAGAAATTTCATTTAGATAACAACTTCTGATTTGGCACTTTCATGCAGAGAAAAACCTTTCAGTTCAGATACTCAAGATAGCTATTGTCAACTACTGCTATACTCCAAAAACTGAAATCTGACACTATAAACATGCATAGCAAACAGACATGCTAACTGTTGAATTGCATACACAAGGGACATGAACCAGCATGCATAAGTCAGCAAAACATGATGAAGTAATTTTGGGGATCTAAGGAACAAGCACTAACACAAACACAAGAGAACAGATATGATGAGGTTCCAGGATTCAACACAATCACACCAGAACAGATTTGTAGTAAAAAATTCCCAGCAGAAATCTAGACTGAGATAGATCAAAACTATGACTAGAATAAAACTTGATTGCACTTTCAATTTAACAGCTAATCAAACAGTCATGCTCAGTTTTTAAATCCATACAACCAGACCATCACAAGAATTCAGAACTAAACTGAACCGTACCTGATGAACTTTTGATCACATAATCTCAAGATCCAAAACATAAAAACATGTGAAAACAGAACTAATTCAAGAGACAAAACTAATCAACAAGTATACCAATCATATCCAGTTGTAAACA
Organism: Zizania palustris; assembly: GCA_019279435.1. NCBI lineage: Eukaryota > Viridiplantae > Streptophyta > Magnoliopsida > Poales > Poaceae > Zizania > Zizania palustris. The sequence continues at coordinate 49,351,656 of JAAALK010000285.1, read as the reverse complement.
CAAAAGAAAACAGATCAGATCATCAAGATTTCACAGCAAAATCGATGAAAAACTAACCTGAACAAACGCTGAAAACAGGCGATTCTTGATGATGAACAGCAATATCGGCACGTCCTGTTGCTGAACCGACAACACCCCCAATCGCTGTTCACAATCAAGTATTCATCGCAAGAGAATGTATTTGTTTTGGAATGGAATTTGCTAGAAATTTTTTTGATTCAAGCCACAATTTCTATTCGGCCAGAGGGGGATAAATATCCCACCTGCCCATGTTTCTAGAAGACTCACTTTTACACTTAGCCCCCGAGAAAGACTGAAATTACAACTCTAAAAAAATACTATTAAAGCTGAAAGTAAAAATTACAATTGACCTCTTCTTTTAATACATTTTCAGAGTAAACCTACTCAAAAAATATATCAAAAGGATACAATAAGAAACTAACAAATTTAAACTATCCCTTGACACAAATTTATTGAATTAGTAAAAACATTTAAAGTTTCGACGGTTTTCAGCAAAAACCGACAAAGCCTCTCCCGATCATCGACGCCCGTTGTCAGTTCGTAAACTCGACCGCCAGCAAGTCTCTCCCCTCTCGATCCCTTGTGCCGCCTTGTCACTTGAACTGGCTTCCCTTTCGCTGACTCGAACGACGCTTCGTCTCGATCAATCTCCAACTCGACGTCCCGTTCGACCTCCATGCGTACATCCGAGTCCACTCTCGACTTCGACTAACACCCTCGACCATCTAGCACTAGACTCTCTATCTAACCCTGATCCCGTCCATCGACAGTTGATGAGTAACTCAAGCCTGCACACACGAGACAAACACATACACACACACCAACTCTAGAATATCCAGACTCAACTCATGAATTCACCCTGTCAATCACTCATCATTTCCTTAAACACTAGTGACACACCTCACTATGTTCCTCAATCTCCCTCTTGATGAGTGCATTGACAACACAAGATCCAAACAGGAGTAAAAGAGAAGTTCAGCACACAAGTGACCATGAAAGCTCTAAAAAAGAGCAAAACGAGAAAACATGTCACTTGCCAAATGATATAGCACCACAAAGCTCCAAAAGACTCCAAAAGATCACAAACTCATCAAAAAGCTCAAGTACTATCCCCCTTTGGCAATGTAGACATCAAGATAGCCCCATGAATCGAGAGAGTAAAGTGACCATGCAATGCTTCCAGAATATGAAAAAGTCCAATTACACTACAAGCACTTCTTGTGACTCACAATCTGTCCTGACTAAACTGCATGGCAAGCTTTGAATGACTACCATCTAAATATCCAAATGAGCAAGTAGTTTGAAGTTTAAGAAAAGAAAATCATCACTACCTAGACTAGTGAACTAGACATGGCAAGGTAAGAAGCACAAAAGGTAGTCACAAACCAACTCAAAAAGCACATCCGACTACTAGGAGCTGCAACAAACTTGATATGCGAGAAAAGTAAACTTTTTATTTTATTTTTTTAATGCCAGGGGTTATTTTGCAAGTCAACCTTATGCTAACCGATCAAGCCAAGCCTAGGATAAACCATCAGAAGCTTAAGGCGTTGATCTTGTTATACACACGATGTCCCATTTCAAACCAAAGTGGAATGGAATGCAGTCTAGAACAAAGTAGTGCGACTATGCAAACCCACCTGGATCTTTTCAATTTTTATCATCACTTAAGCAGTTTTGATTGATTTTCATCATTTTAATTTTAATTTTTCAATTTTTTTTCATTTTTTTATTTTATTTTCGAGCAAACATGATCAAGTTGCATATGAGCATCCAAGTGACAAGGACAAAGCTATTAAGTAAGAAATTAATAGCAAAAGCACCCTAGCCTATTCATGCTAGAAACTAGACTTGGTAGTGACCATTTTCAAATTTTCGCAATGAAACAGTGAAAGCAGGACAGTATCGTAAAGTGCACACACAAGTCATGTATATGTAAAAGCAATTAATCATATTTTAGAAGCATATGCATATGTACACAACTCCCCCTCACATGATGCCATAAGGATGACAAATGCCAAGCTCTCCCCTCAAAAATGCAAAGCGAGAAGCATCGAGAGGCTTGGTGAAAATATCTGCAAGCTGGTTTTGAGTTTCAACAAAACGCAATTCAATATCGCATTTTTCATTGTGATCTCTCAAAAAGTGATAACGCACGTCAATGTGTTTGGTCCTAGAATGTTGTACTAGGGTTGTTTGCTAAACTGATTGCACTTGTGTTATCGCAAAAGAGTGGAACACGTGAAAATTCCAACCCAAAGTCCCGCAAAGTAGAAACCATCCACAAAATCTTTGCGCAACAGCTAGCGGTAGCTACATATTCAGCCTCGGTTGTAGACTGTGCAACGCTAGACAGTTTGAGTGAAGACCAACACACAAGATAAGATCCAAGAAAATGACATGTCCCAGAAGTACTCTTACGATCAATCCGACAACCAGCAAAGTCAGCGTTAGAAAAACCTCTCAAGCATAATGAAGATGATGTAGAATACCAAATACCGAATTCAAGAGTATGCTTGAGGTACCTTAAAATGCCTTTGATGGCTTGACGATGTGACGCTCTAGGAGAAGCCTGAAAACGAGCACACAGAAAACACAACAAAGTGTATGTCCAGCCTCATAGCCGTCAAGTACAGGAGGGAGCCAATCATGCTGCGATACTCCTTCTGGTCCACCTCTTCTCCGTCTTCATCTGGATCAAGAGCAATAGAAGTACCCATTGGGGTAGCAAGAGGTTTAGCATCAGACATGTCAAATTGTTTAAGCAAATCTCTAGTGTATTTTGTTTGATGGACAAAAGTTCCTTGTTTGCTTTGTTTGATCTGCAAACCTAGGAAGAAGGTCAGCTCGCCCATCATGGACATCTCAAATTCTCATCTCATCGAATGTGCAAACTCGGCAACAAGTGTATGAAATGAACCACCAAATATTATATCATCGACATATATCTGAACAAGTATGAAGTCTTTGCCATGCATGAGTGTGAAACAATGTTTTGTCAACGGACCCCATTTTGTACCCGTGCTCGATCAAGAATGTCCTCAGGCGGTCGTACCAGGCCCTCGGTGCTTGTTGGAGCCCATATAACGCTTTGTGATGTTTAAAGACTCTATGGGGGTACTTGGGATCCTCAAAGCCAGGAGGCTGCTTGACATAAACATCCTCTCCTATGAAACCATTCAGAAACGCGCTTTTCACATCCATTTGAAAAAGTTTAAAGCCGCTGTGAAGAGGCAAAAGCAAGCAGGATCCTAACGGCCTCAAGTCGAGCTACCGGTGCAAAAGTTTCTCCAAAATCAATCCCCTAGACTTGAGTATACCCTTGTGCCACTAGCCTAGCTTTGTTTGTCACTATCGCCCCATCTCCCCCCTGTTTGTTTTTGAAAATCCATTTTGTACAGATTAAATGAATGTTAGGGGGTGGATCAACTGAGAATCCACACCTGATTTCTTTCAAAGTTTTCAAGGTCCTCATGCATGGCGTTGACCCAAATCGCATCAGACAAAGCATGACTAATACCTAATGGTTCAAAATTAGCAACAAAAGCAGAATCAACAAAATGAGCATGAGATCGGGTTACTCGTTCATTTAGCTCGCCAATGATCTTCTCTAGGGGATGCATTCTTTGAATACGAAGCGGTGCTTCTCTCTGTGACAGAATCTCCCCCTCAACTCTTGCCGAAGTTTGCTCCGCGCTCTCAGAAGTGTAATCTTTAGGTCCTGTTGTCGCAGTAGTCGAAGCTTTGGAGTTGCCATAGAGGGAGGTAGTGGTACACCCTCAGGATCTTCATCATCTGATGGATCTTTTTCCTCAAAAAGTGTTTCACTCATATCGTGCTCACTTGCAAATTCAAAGTTAGGGCTAACACATGGAGAAGTTTCATCAAAAGTTACATCACAAGATTCAACCAATGTGTTAGTTTCAAGATTGAAAACACGACAAGAGTGTCCATGTAACGAATAGCCCAGAAAGATCCCATCAGATGCGCGCGATTCAAATTTATCCAAATTACCTCGCTTTAGGATGAAGCAATGGCATCCAAGCACTCTGAAGTGAGTGACCTTGGGCTTCCTCCCAAAGAGAAGTTCATAAGAAGTCACGTTCAGCAAAGAGCGCAAAAAGATCCTGTTGGAGATGTAACATGTTGTACTCATGGCTTCAGCCCAAAATTTTCTAGGAGTCCTATGCTCATTCAGAATCGTCCTAGCCATCTCCACAAGAGTACGATTATTCCTCTCAACCACACCATTTTGTTGAGGGACTCTCGGTGCACAAAATTGATGTTCAATCCCATGTTCAAGGCAAAATTATGCAAAAGAGCTATTTTTGAACTCGGTGTTGTTATTGCTTCGAAGAGCCTTCATTGCACCAGGGAGTTCATTGAATAGCCTCAACGCTAAGCTCTGAAAGTGTATGAACACTTCATCCTTTCTTACGAGAAAGAAAACCCAAGAGTAACGAGAATAGTCATCAACAACTACAAGCACATACCATTTGCCGCCTAAAGAGCTAACCCGGGATGGACCATCTATATCCATATGAAGAAGCTATCCGGGTCGCTTAGTCATCACCATGTTTATGGGGTAATGCGAGGCAGCAACCATTTTACCAAGGCGACATCGAGCACAAATGAGGTTCTTCTCATTTTTTAGCTCGAGCAATCCTCGAATGAGTCCTAGGGCACTCAATCTCATAAGCAAATAAAAACTCATGTGCCCTAGTCTCCTATGCCACATCCAAAGCTCAGAAGATGGTTCAGCTAAAAGATATTGAGAAGATCCAAAAGACTTAGTGAAATCAGCTCCAAAAATTCTCCCTACTCTTAAGATTTTGCAAATAAATGCACCAGAAGAATCACGCACATAAGAGGCATCATGACTGAAATGATCCTCAAAACCCTCATCGAGAAATTGTGAAACAGAAAGCAAATTGTACCCTATGTCCTCAACCAAAGCAACATTAGTGAGAGTGAAATTTTCATTAATTTTGATCATACCTTTGCCCTTCACTCTACTTCTACAATTGTTTTCAAAAGTGATGCTTTCACGATGCCTGGCTGAGGTGAAACTAGAGAACCATGAAGACTTCCCGGTCTTGTGTCGTGAACACCCGGAATCAATGATCCACTTGTCCTCTAGCGTCCCATGACTCCCCTAAGTAGAGAATAAAAATCTTGAGTACTCAGCGCTGGGTTTAGAGATAATATGCTTAGGTATCCAGCTCTTAACTACTCGAGAAGTAGGTAAAGCAGGAGACTGTGTGTGATGAGAATCATACTGCACATGTGGTCTCCTTGCAAATCGCTGAGGTCTCCTAAAATAATTAGGACCAAAACGCCTACATGGTCTATCATTATACGAGCTACGATATACACCACGATGGGCATAGCCACTCATATAACTGTAAGGAGCCTCATAATCAGTATAAGTATTACAATCATATTCATTCATATCAAATGAAGGATAATCATGAAAATGTAAAGATGAGCACGGCGTTCATCTTTCATGCGTCTATAGCAAAAACCAATCAAGTGTCCTACACGATGACAATAAGTGCAATGGAAAACTTTTTTGGGTGTAGGTTTATAGGTTTCTGGCGTGGACCTCACAGTTTTCCTAGGTTTTTGCTTGCAGTCTGTCTTGAGTGAAGAAATGATTATCTTTTTGGGTTGGGTAGAATTTTTTGCTTTTTGTGTTGTGTCTAACTGGTCTCTCTCTTTCTCAAGGGTACTAGGTAGAGTGAACACCGTTTGGCTCGGTGTACTGGATGAAGTCCTCTCATAACCTAACCCGAGAGCTAACCCTGCCCTGTCAGCGCACATTTTAGTTTTATCCAAAAGCAAATCCATTTTCCCTTTCCCCTCGGTGCATTTGTCCACCATGGAAAGCAGATAATCATTCTCACACTTCAGCTTTTCTACTTGCTCTCTAGCAAAGCTGAGTTGGTCCTTAAGGGTGATGCAGGTGGGACAAGCCGGCTGCACATTCTTAGAACACTCAGCACTCTCCAATCTAGCCTTAAGCTCATCGATATGCTTATATCTAAAACTAACGCTCTCAATCAGTAAAGTGCAATTCAAGCATTCATCGATGGCATCAGGACTAGACTCCACCACCATGAGTTGCTTCTGAACATTTTCAAGTTTTTTTATGTTTTGAACATGAATCAGACGTAACTGAGCAAGTTCATCCATCACAACAAGACACGACTCACATCAGTAGTTTCAGATTTAGACTTCAATAAAGCAAGTTCAATAGAAAGCGATTCAATTTTAAGCTTTTGTTCTTTTCATTCTTTAGCAGCAAGTAATTGATCAAGAGATAGACTAACCTCAGATGAGTCAGGTTCATCGCTGCTTTGCTTGCCGTTGGCCATGAAGCAGAGGTCGTTGAAGTCCATCTTTTCCTTCTTCTCTTCATTCTTGCCTAGTTCATCTTCATCAGAACTGCGTTCTTCACTCGAGGTGTTGTCGATGTCGCTGAGTGCTGCCATGAAAGCTCTAGCCATCCTTTTCGCCACTTTTCCTCTTCTGCCTTTGTAGAACGGTTTTTTTTCTCTTTTCTGATATTGTTGTTCACGTTCATTTTTGTCTTTCAATTTTGGGAAATTGGCTTTAATATGATTTAGGTCACCGCACTCAAAACACCATCGAAAGCCTCCTCTCCTCTGATCTCTTCTATCATTGTTTAATCTAGTGAACTTTTTGACTATGAGAGCAAGCTCTTCATCATCCAATGTGTCCACCTGCTCCTTTGTGACAGAGACCAAAGAAGACAAGGCAAAACCCCCAGACAAAACACAAACACCAGACATGCTACCTCCAGATGAGGTGCCACTGCCGGAACTGGAAACTAGTGCCATGGATTGTGGCAAAGAGCTCCCAATCCCAGAACGAGATGCCTTGGCGATCTCGGTGGACTTAAGCTTACTGAAGAGTTTATCGCATGTCAAAGTATCAAAACTCGCAGACTCTTCAATGCTTGAGATCTTAACTTCCCATATGCTGCGATCCAGAGCATAGAGAAGTTTGATCGCTTGGTCATGATCATAGTAAGCTAGCATCCAGTGGAGCGCAAGTTACTAACAATGTCATGAAAGCGAGCAAACAAAGCATCAACATATTCGCCACGACCTTGCACGAACATTTGATTTTCTTGATTATACGTGCTCTGCCTCCCCTAGTCTTACTCTGTGATGTGCCCTCATGAAAAGTACTCAAGGTCGACCAAATTTCTCGTGCAGTGTGAAGGTGCTGGACCCTGTCGAACTCGTTGCGACTCAGACTGATAAAAAGAATGTTTCTAGCCTTGCTATTACATTCATATTGAGCCTTCTCAGTCTCTGAGGTACGAGTGTCAGGAATCACATACTGGGATGCAACAATGTCCTATATCGCACTTCCTTGGCTAAGAAAATAAGCCTCCATGTGCACCTTTCAATAAGCATAATCTCGACCATCAAACATTGGGATCTTGGTGTTCCTTTCCATGTCGCCAAAACAAGGATCTCAACCGGTTAAGGTCCACTCGTGATCAAACCGGCTCTGATACCAATTGTGGGATCGGAATGGTGACTAGAGGGGGGTGAATAGGCGCATCAACACTTTCTTTCGATCATTATGGCCTAATCAAATTACCCAACGCACCTCTAAAAACTCAGTTTCAAGTTTTAATTCAATCAGTACGCAAATTGAGCTCCATAGGATTGAAAACCACAAATCTGCTTAGTTTCAAGATTTTTAAACAACAAATATTAACACACTCACACAAGAGATCAATGTAAGTTTGTAGAAGTGAATTAGCTCATTTTAATTTAATTTCAAATGAAATCCTAGTACTTCTGAAATTTTTCGGACGATGAATAGTAAAAGAATTTTTCAATAACATTTAGCATTCATGTTTTGAAAACAAACTGTATACTTCAAAAACAGTGAAAGTTTGTGTTGGGGGAAAATACTTCACCCTCAGGACTTTAGAGATTGACAGTCAAAGATAACTTATCGGCTTCGAAGCTTGTGCTGATGCCCGAAGGTGGTGAAGTTTCTAAGCCAAAAGGTGCTTCAGCTTACAATTCGAAGGTACCCTCCGCAGGCTATGAAGCTCCGGTGGAAAACAGCAAGACTGATAAGATGTTTGCCTTATCTTCCTACTCCGGGTAGATTTTCTTCTTCTTGGATGAAGGGCGGAGCTCTCAAGGATTCTTGGGCCAAAAGTCTCCTGGAGCCCCCGCCATTGCCGCTGCTACCGAAGCCGCCCAAGCTTGCCTTTGCACCAAAGTACTTACTGCCGTCGGCACGGTGTGGCTGGTCCTCGCCATGGCTCAATCGCTTAGCAAGTTGGGAGATCTGGAGGTTAAAGAAAGTATGTTTCGGGTGTCAGGCACGGTAAAAGTTTTTGGCAGATTATGATCCCCCTTTATAGCCTCCCGTTAGCTGTTGCGCTTCGATTGCATTCACATTGCAGGTTCGACTTCCGTCGCTGGCAAGTGGGCCCAAGAAGTGAAACGGTGTGAATCCACGATAAAATTTCGACCGTTACCTTTTTGGGAGCATAACGGCTACTTGAAGAGTAACGGCTCCAAATTAACGGCTCGTCACGACGTTTTACCTCCGCAACGGTTCCCTCTCCCATGAAGTGTTCCCACAGCAGTCCTGGTTCGAGGCTTTCATCAGAATACTTTGGCGTCAAATACCCTTCGAATAGCTGTAACACCTTCAAATTTCTCTAAGTCTTTGAATATGAAAATATTCCTTGCGTATACTGCTTTCCTACTATACAGGTTAACATCGGAGAAGCGTATTCAAGGGGCTATTGTTGGGGGAAAATACTTCACCCTCAGGACTTTAGTGATTGACAGTCAAAGATAACTTATCGGCTTCGAAGCTTGTGCTTATGCTCGAAGGTGGGGAAGTTTCTAAGCCAAAAGGTGCTTCGACTTACAATTCGAAGGTACCCACCGCAGGCTATGAAGCTCCGGGGGAAAACAACAAGACTGATAAGATGTTTGCCTTATCTTCCTACTCTGGGTAGATTTTACCATTTTAACCCTATTCGGGGTACCGAATAGTTTCCACTATGTCGGTTGTAATTGAGTGGTAAATAGGTCTTTTCCTTAGACTTTTTGCCTATAAATACCCTCCTTCTTACCCTGTAATAGGCATCGAATACTAAGCTATTCAATACACAATTTCGGACTACTTAAGCTATTATCCAATTCGGAGGCTTGAGATAGTTCTCAACACAAATCTACTGTTTGTGAGTTCTTAATCTTAGAGAACCTGTTAGCGTAATCTTTTACGCCAACAGTTTGATTTCAGCATTCACTAATCAGAACTTGTCACTTTTGCTGAAAACAAGATTTTCAATATGTTATACATCAATTTCAGAACAACTGAAAAGTACTCAAGACTGCAATATTGTACTGAATCCGACAACAGCCAGGGTAATAGTTTCAGACAGAAAACTCTCTTCACATAAAGAAATTCAAGCAATTAGATTGAACATTCTAAACAGAATAAAGTTTGAATATTAATACTGGTTCAAAAAAAGAGTAATCAACTGATTCAGATAAAATTACACTAAACAGCACACAAATCAATCAGTCCTGAATTTGTAAAACAATATTGAGAAGATATTGCACAAACTGATTTCAGAAGATAACTCAAATTTCAGCCATCAGTACATTGCAGCAGCACTAACAACATTCTTCAAACAGAATCAAAAGTATAAAAAGCTACTGGACTGGAAACAAAAAATTCTGATTCAAAACTGCACTTATAATTTGGTTACACTCTAACCAGAAATTTCATTTAGATAACAACTTCTGATTTGGCACTTTCATGCAGTGAAAAACCTTTCAGTTAAGAAATTAAAGACAACTATTGTCAACTACTGCTATACTCCAAAAACTGAAATCTGACACTATAAACATGTATAGCAAACAGACATGCTAACTGTTGAATTGCATACACAAGGGACATGAACCAGCATGCATAAGTCAGCAAAACATGATGAAGTAATTTTCGGGCTCTAAGGAACAAGAACTAACACAAACACAAGAAACAGATATGAGGTTCCAGGATTCAACACAATCACACCAGAACAGATTTGGAGTAAAAAATTCTCAGCAGAAATCTAGACTGAGATAGATCATAACTATGGATAGAAGAAAACCTGATTGCACTTTCAATTTAACATCTAATCAAACAGTCATGCTCAGTTTTTAAATCCATACAACCAGACCATCACAAGAATTCAGAACTAAACTGAACCATACCTGATGAACTTTTGATCACATAATCTCTGGATCTAAAACGTAAACATGTGAAAACAGAACTAATTCAAGAGACAAAACTAATCAACAAGTATACCAATTATATCCAGTTGTAAACACACAAGAAAACATATCAGATCATCAAGATTTCACAGCAAAATCGATGAAAAACTCACCTGAACAAACGCTGAAAACAAGCGATTCTTGATGATGAACAACAATATCGACACGTCCTGTTGCTGAACCGACAACACCCCCAATCGCTGTTCACAATCAAGTATTCATCGCAGTAGAATGTATTCTGGTTTTGGAATGGAATTTGCTGGAAAAAATTTTTATTCAAGCCACAATTTCTGTTCGGCCAGCAGGGGGATAAATATCCCACCTGCCCATGTTTCTAGAAGACTCACTTTTACACTTAGCCCCCTAGAAAGACTGAAATTACAACTCTGAAAAAATACTATTAAAGCTGAAAGTAAAAATTACAATTGACCTCTTCTTTTAATACATTTTCAGAGTAAACCTACTCAAAAAATATATCAAAAGGATACACTAAGAAACTAACAAATTTAAACTAACACTTGACACAAATTTATTGAATTAGTAAAAACATTAAAAGTTTCTACGGTTTTCAGCAAAAATCGACAAAGCCTCTCCCGATCATCGACGCCCGTCGTTAGTCCGCGAACTCGACCGCCAGCAAGTCTCTCCCGCTCTCGATCCCTCAAGCCGCCTTGTCACTTGAACTGGCTTCTCTTTCGCTGACTCGAACGATGCTTCGTCTCGATCAATCTCCAACTTGATGTCCCATTCGACCTCCATGCGTACATCTGAGTCTACTCTCGACTTCGATAGACACCCTCGACCATCTGGCATTAGACTCCCCGTCTAACCCTAATCCCATGCCATCGATAGTTGACGAGTAACTCAAGTCTGCACACACGAGACAAACACAGACACACACACCAACTCCATAATATCTAGACTCAACTGATAAATTCACCCTGTCAATCACCAACTCCAGAATATCTAGACTCAACTGATAAATTCACCCTGTCAATCACTCATCATTTCCTTGAACACTAGTGACACACCTCGCTATGTTCCTCATTTAGTTTCGAGCAGGGGGTCAAAGTCAGCCCAACCCAGATAAGTACGCTGCAAAGAATGGCTCCACCAGAAAATTTGAAGAAAGTTCAGAAGCTTGCCGGACACCTCGCAGCTCTTAGTAGATTCCTAGCAAGGGTCGCATAGCGAAGCCTCCCAATATTCAAAGCTTTGAAGGGGTCCAAAGATTTTGCATGGGCACCAGAGTGCCAGAAGAGTTTCGATGATATTAAAGATTATCTCGACAACCTTGCAACACTCAATGTGCCCATCGCAGACTTCTCCTCTATCTTGCAGCTACAGGCTCCGCTGTTAGTGCAGTCCTTGTCCGAGAAATGGATTTCAATGGGAAGTTGGTACAAAATCCAATATATTTGTATCAGAAGACCTATCTGGAGCAAAAACCAGATACTCTGAGTTGGAAAAATTCACTTATGCTCTAGTGATGGCTTCGAGGAAATTATGACATTATTTTTTAGCACATAATGTAATTGTACCAACTTCTTATCCTCTAGGATATATGCTCCGAAGCAAAGATTCTACATGGTGAATTGCAAAATGGGTCATCGAGCTAGCACCCTTCGGCATCTCCTTCGTAGCAAGAACAGCAATCAAGTCATAGGTGGTGGCTGATTTTGTAGCAGAGTGGACTCCATCTGCAGTATGGGCTCCGGAAGAATCAAGTGAAGGAATATGGACCATATACTCCAATGGAGCTTTTCAATCATCCGAGCAGGTGTTGGAGCGGTAATAATTTCACCTTTAGGACAGAAAGCAATGTACTCCACAAGACTCAACTTTAAGTACACCAATAATAGTGGAGTATGAAGGAATTTTGCTAGGTCTTCGCAAGGCACGTGCCCTAGGTGCTACAAGAGTTGTTATAAAAATAGATTCCCAAATTGTAGCAGGGCACGTTGATAAAAGTTTCCAAGTTCGACATCCGCGACTTGCCAAATATCTAGAAGAAATCCGCAAGATCGAAGCAGCATTTAAAGGAATTTCTATTCGAAGCATCCCAAGAGCCGATAATGCGCAAGCCGATATCTTGGTCCTTTATGAAGAGCTTTATTCCGGAAGGGGCTTTTTATGAAGAGCTTGCCTCTCCTTCGGTGCCCCAACTCTCTCCTGCGAGGTCCTTTTCATACCGAGCACCGACTGCCGTAGTTCAATTATGGAATTATTGCAAGGTGAAGCTAATTTACCCGAAGACCCGAAGATATCAAGATTGCAATTAAGAATCTAGAATTATCATATTATCAATAGTATTTTATACAAGGCCGGAGTATGTTCTCCCCTACGCCGATGTATTTCCCAAGCCGAAGGCCAAGATATACTCCGAGAAATTCATGAAGGCCTTTGTGGTAGCCATCTTGCCCCTCGAGCCTTAGCAGGGAAAACACTTCGCTAGGGGCTTTACTGGTCTACAATAGTAGCTGATGCGGAAGCCTTGGTCCGCACTTGCCAAGGATGTCAATGGATGAGAAGATGAAGTCATCGTCCGCCAACACATCTTCAAGTTATTGCTCCGGTGTGGCCAATGGCTAGGTGGGGTATGGATCTCATTGGCCCCTTCCCAATGGAAAAAGAAAGTTTAAAATTTGTAGTGGTAGCAATTGACTATTTTTCTAAGTGGGTCGAAGTAGGCCCCTCACAGCTATCACGTCCAAAAATGTACTAAAATTTTTCTAGCAGAATATTATATGCAGGTTCGGAGTGACTCAACAGCTGACAATCGACAATGGCACCCAATTCGATGTCGAACCCTTCAAAGAGTTCTGCGAAGGTCTTGGCATAGAAATGTGTTTTGCAGTTGCCCATCGTCCTCAATCTAATGGAGCCATCGAGCGAGCTAACGATAATATTTTATCAGGCTTAAATCGAAGTATAGTAGGATTAAGCAAAGGGGCTGTGGACCGTAGAACTCCCAAAGATTTTATTGTCCATTCGGACCACTCAAGCAAGGTCCACAGGACCCCTTTCAGGTTACTATTCAGAGATGAAGCCATTGTAGCACCGAAAGTAGCGAACAGAGGGGGGTGAATGGGCGCCTAAAAAATTCTTTCAAATCAATGGCCTGCTCCCAACACCCAATGCACCTCAAACAGACTTAGCAGAGAAAAGTAAACAATCAACAAAACCTAAAATGATCTAACCTAAAAACGACCGGTGTCCTCAACAAAGAGACACCCACACAGTGCTTAAAGGAAAATTAATAAAGCATTTAAAACATGGACGAATAAAGCTTCACAAATATGGATCATCACTGAGGTTTAATTTGAGTGCACGTAAAAAGAGATGAAAGTTTTGTTGGACCGAAAACGGCGACCAGAGGGGGGGTGAATGGGAGCTTTTAAAATTTCAGGCTAAAAACAAGCCTTCGGTTTGGTTCTGTCTTCTGCGGAACAGGCTTCGAACGCTACCTTCGAAGGTCTGGTTCGGAGGTACTTCGACAGCTCCGAACACAGGCTTCGCAGGAGCAAAAGTTCGAAGCCAAGAAGACTTCGCTCCACTAACAACCCTCGAAAATCTACTCCGCTAAGTCAGTGCAGGCTCCGCACACGGGGTGCTTCGAGCAGGCTTCGCACTTCACCCTTCGCAAGAGTGGACAGCCCTCTGAGGACTTCGACCAAGTACTTGGCAGCAGCAACTGGTGCTGGGCTTCGTACATGAAGGTCTAAACGCACACAAACAGACTTCGCTAGGGGCTTCGACACAAGAAGCAAGACGGGCTTCGATCAGGGCTTCGCTAGTAAGCTGTGAGGACTAGCCTCAAGTTACACAGAGCGACAGCACACTGAAAAACACACTTCGCTCAAAACACCCTTCGCCTAGATAGGCTTCGGTGCACTATAACTAGCGAGGTATGTAATGCGAGCTCAAGCAAAAAGCACAAAGAAGCAAGGCTTCGCCGCTTGAACAAGGAACACAATAAAATGAACTCTGGATGAATACAACGAGGTATGTGGCTACAGGAGCTCAACAGTAAATGCTCAAAGTGTTAAATGTTACCTACCGAGCCCCCATATTTATAGCCCACAGTTCACCCAAAGGAAGTGACTACTTTACCCCTAGGGTTTACAAAGGATTTGTCTCTACAGAACTAAGGGGTACAAAAGGTAGTCCACCTTTATTCTGGAGGCTTCTCTGTCAGCTTTGCAGAGGGGACAGCATCAGCTTTTTGCAGAGCAGACAGTGTCAGCCTTTGCAGTCTTTGACCTTCTGCAGCCTCCCTTCGCACGCGAGGGGTGCGGTAGCTTCGGCGAGAAGCCTTGAGCCTGGTGGCCTTCGCTTCGCCGAAGATAGCCTCCGATACAGTGACGGTTTTGAGCCGAAGCCGTCAAAGCCCTTGGGCCTTCGCACCAACACCTCCGGAGTGGACCACCACGGCTTCGCAGCTTCACCCAGCTCGAACTCCGTCAGTCCGTGTACCTGAAGCCATGCAGGCCGAAGCACCTCAAGTCAACCTTGCTCCGGAGCTAGCCTCGCTCCGAAGCCTTCCTCACTCCGAAGCCCCATCTTCGGAGTACCACCCTTCGAAGTCCCTCCTTCGTCCAAGGCCTCCGCACGAAGCATTCCATGAGCACTTCATCGCAGTGTCTCTCCCCGAGCACACTCCTCGACGAGCCTCACCCGGACCATGCCTTCGATGCGCCTCGACTTCTGAGACCTTCGTCGGGTACCTTCGAATGTCTCCCTATGGAGCACACTTCGAACTCCTTGCCTCCGCAGAGGACTTGATCCATCCTACTCCGAAGTCACTCCATCGGAGTACCTTCGAAGTGCCTCACCTCCGAGGACTTTGTCTCGGAGCACCTTCAGCCGGAGCCACGCTCCGCACTCTCTGCCTTCACCTGGCACGCCTCGACCCGAGGACCGACCCGGACCACCTTCGCAGCCACCGTGATGGAGCTCCCCGCTCCTCTGGCATCAAGCCTCCCGCTTGACCCAGGTTCACCTGCCGCGAACCTGTCCGTCGCCTCCGAAGTCCCTGCGCACCACAGACAAACAGACAAGTGTATCCAGTACTCCGGAGACCTCTCCGGGTTAGCAACCTCCAGCACACACTCTGGTGTACCGCCCAAAGTACCGAGGCCTTCGGTACACACTCAGTCATCGTGTACTGTCGGACCCCTCCGACAAGCACACTCCGCTGCACAGCTGCAGCAACCAGCCACCAAACACACTTCGGTGAAATCACCTCTGAACACCATTCGGAGGTCCAACCTCCGAAACCCCTCCGAAGGTACCCTCCTCCGAACACCTTCGGAGGCACAACCTCCGAACACCCTTCGGAGGTACCCTTCGAACCAGTGGGTAAAAAACCTGTCAATCACTCATCACAAACACTGAAACCAACCCTTGGTTTCTCAAGTTTACTATTCAAAATTTGTCTCCTCTTCTAAACTTGATGAATCCTGTACTATGTGGTCGTGCGAAGCCTGAGGTTGTCGAAGCCCGTGAAGTATGTAGAGCAAAGTGTGTAGCTGTCGAAGCCTGCTTTGAAAAGTACAGGACCGAAGCCTAAGCCTAGACTTCGAACCGTGCACTTCGGAAATGCGGTGTGCAGTGCTAGCTGTCGTAGTCTGCTTTTGCTGACGAAGTGTACCATGCAAAATATACTTCGAACATTCGAAGCCTTTGGCAGAAAAAAGTGGCACTACACGCTCCGAACCCCTCACCAAAAACACTCTGTAACCGAAGAGCACAGAACCGAGGCAAGCAAAAATAAAAATTCGAAGCTAGCCAAAAATTGTAGTGGGACCCACACGAAAGGACTGATGCCAGGAAAAACACACTCCGCACGCTTTTAAGCAGGCTTCGCTGCGTAGCTTCGCTTGCCGGATCGAAGCTCACTGAGACAGCACAACCTTAGCAACCGGACTGCGAAGCACTGAGCTCGGACTCGAAGAACGAAACCTGATGAGCTACTCTGTGGGCCCACGCAAAAACTTTGGTCAGTGAAAAAACCTCCGCCCAAACAGTGCTACTGCCAGGATACTCAAGTGCAGCAGGAGCTATGCACAAAGGCAAGCTATGCGAAGTCAGTTCCCCTAGGCAGGCACTCAAGTACTAGCTATGCTGCATATAGCTTCCTGCCATGCACAAGCTAGGGGCTAGAATAGCTGCTGCAGCCGTGCAGTCAAGAACAACACGAAAAACAATGACTAAAATTATGTACACCTGCTGCTAGTTCTTGGGAGCTATAATGTATAGCTGTTAGAGCTAAAAAGCTAGGTTCAGGCACATGCACAAGGAAGAGAAAACTAGCACAAGAACTAGTAGTAAAACAGGCACATAAATCATGATAGGAAAATAATCAACAAACAACTCAAACCATACGCTGGAGAAACAAAGTGCAAATATGCACGCAGATGACTAGTGATAGCCTGCAGGGCTATACTACTAGCTGTAAGAGCTATACTCCAAAACAACCAAGAAAAATGCAATAGAACAGATGCTACAGATGTAGCCATTGGAGTGGCGAGGGGCTTCGCATCGGACATGTCAAACTTCTTGAGCAGGTCCTTGGTGTACTTCGTCTGGTGGACGAAAGTACCTTGTTTGCTTTGCTTGATTTGCAAACCAAGGAAAAAGGTGAGTTCACCCATCATCGACATTTCAAATTCCCTGCTCATGGTATCTGCAAACTCGGCAACCAAAGCATGAGAAGAGCCACCAAAGATGATATCATCCACATAAATATGCACTAGGAGGAAATCTTTGCCATGCTTGAGAGTAAACAGAGTTTTATCAACAGAGCCCATCAAATACCCTCGCTCAAGCAGAAAAGACTTAAGTCTATCATACCACGCCCGAGGGGCCTGCTTGAGTCCATAAAGAGCCTTATGAAGTTTAAGGACTTTATGTGGGTACGTGGGATTTTCAAAACCAGGGGGTTGTTTTACATAAACATCTTCACCTATGAAGCCATTAAGAAAAGCACTTTTGACATCCATTTGATAGAGTTTGAATCCCCGGGATGTCGCAAAGGCAAGCAAAATCCTAATGGCCTCAAGGCGAGCAACAGGTGCAAAAGTTTCAGTAAAATCAATCCCTTCTAGTTGAGAATAACCCTGAGCTACAAGCCTAGCCTTGTTTCTAACTATAGTCCCATCCCCCCCTTGTTTATTTTTGAAAATCCATTTTGCTCCAATGAAATGAACATTTGGTGGGAGATCAACTAAAGTCCAGACTTGGTTTCTCTCAAAATTTTCAAGTTCCTCATGCATGGCATTGATCCAACTAGAATCAGAAAGTGCATTACTAACATCTAAAGGCTCGAAAGAAGCAACAAAAGCAGAATTAGTGAAATGAGCATGTGAACGAGTTACCCTTTGATCAAGCTCACCAATGATCTGCTCGGGAGGGTGCATCCTTTGAACATGGTGTGGAGCCTCGCGGCGGGATGCAGTCTCCCCCTCAACTTGTGCGTTGGAGTGGTCCAAGATGACCGATGTCGAGGTAGTTGCTTCGGGACCTCGTGCCGAAGTAGATGAAGCGGGGTCAGCTTCGGGGGTCGATGTCGAGGGTAGAAGGGGTTCATCCTCGAATTCTCTGGGATCTTCTTCTTCGAAGATGGTCTGTTCCATGTCGTGTTCATTTGCCTGTTCAAGAGAAGAACTAACAGAGGGGGTTGATTCATCAAAAGTCACATCACATGACTCGATGACAGTGTTAGTCTCCAAGTTATAAACACGATAAGAATGACCATGAGTAGTGTAACCCAAAAAGATCCCGTCAAAAGATCGCGACTCAAATTTATCCAAATTACCACGTTTTAGGATAAAGCAGCGACAGCCAAAAACTCGAAGATGAGTAACTTTGGGCTGTCTCCAAAACGCAGCTCATAAGATGTCAAATTTAAAATTGAGCGCAAGAATATACGGTTTGAGATGTAACATGCAGTGTTCATGGCCTCAGCCCAAAATTTTCTAGGAGTCCTATGCTCATCAAGAATCGTCCTAGCCATCTCAACCAAAGTGCGGTTCTTTCTCTCAACAACACCGTTCTGTTGAGGAAACCGCGGAGCAGAGAATTGATGTTCTATGCCATGCTCTATGCAAAAGTCAACAAAGAGACTATTTTTGAACTCGGTGCCATTATCACTTCGAATGAATTTCAATGCACCCGGGAGTTCAGTGAAAAGTCTCAAAGCCAAGCTCCGAAAGTGTGAAAACACTTCATCCTTGCTGGCAAGAAAGAAGACCCAAGAGTAGCGAGAGAAATCGTCGACAATAACTAATACATACCACTTGCCACCTAAAGAACTAACCCGAGAAGGACCTACAGTGTCCATGTGGAGAAGTTCTCCAGGGTTGTTCAGTCATCACTGTGGTGACTAGCGAATGCGAAGCAGCAATCATTTTTCCATGTCGACAAGGAGCGCAAACTAAATTCTTCTCAAACACTAGCTTGGGCAATCCTCGGATCAGACCTAGGGCGCTCAGACGAGCGAGCAACTCAAAGCTCATATGCCCTAGTCTCCTATGCCACTTCCAAAGCTCAGAAGTCGAATGTGCAATAAGACAATGAGAAGAACCAGACGACTCTGAAAAATCAGCTCCAAAAACTCTACCAACTCTAAAGATCTTACACACCACAACGCCATCAGAATTGAGCACTTCCGAAGTATCGCGATGAAATCGCACTTCGAAGCCCTCATCAAGCAACTGAGATACAGACAGCAAATTGTATCCCAGGTTCTCAACCAAGGCAACATCTTTGAGAGTGAAATTTGAATTAATTCTTACCACACCTTTACCTTTCACTCTACTCCTTCGATTGTTTCCGAAGGTGATATGTTCCCTTTGCTTGGTTGTGGTGAGACTGGAGAACCAAGCTGCATCTCCGGTCATGTGGCGCGAACAACCGGAGTACATGATCCACGTGCCCTCCAAGCCTCGATCTGTCGCCTACACACGATAAGAATATCTCGACCGCTCAGTGCTGGGGTGAGTGAAATAATGACGAGGCATCCAGCACTGAGTGACACGAGTAGTAGGCGCAGTAAAAGTAGACGGTCTACGCACATAATAATCAGAATGATGCAAAGTGCGAGGTCTACCTACATGCTGTGATCGAACAACATGTCGAGGTCTCCTACTCTGACGAGGTACAAAGCTACTCGCCTGAGGTCTACCACCATATGGAACATGGTGAACACCTCGAGGAGCAAAACCTCTCCGAGAAGCACGGGGAGCCTCAAAAGCAGGACGATAGTACAACTCAGACTCATGCATACCTAAAGATGGGTAATGCATGTCCTGGTAACTCATTGCCTGAGAGCGTCGCTCATCCTTGATGCGACGAAAACAGAACCCAACCAAATGACCCGCCCGCTGACAGTAGGAATAGTGAAAAACTCTCCTGGGGGCACTCTCATGGGTCATAGGAGCAACTCTCACAGGCTCCTTGGGTTTTCTCTGAGTGGTTTTCTTGGGAGGATTTTTCTTGACAGGAGGTGTGGTTTTCTTTGGTGGATGGGTAGGATTTTTGGCTGATGGGGTGTCTAACAGAGCTCTTTCTTTCTCTAAGGTAGTGGGAGAGGTAAAAACAGTTTTGGTCTTACTGTCTGAAGGAATCCTCTCAAAACCCAAATCTAGAGCTACCCCTGCTCTGTCAGCACACAACTTGGTCTTGGCCAAGAGCAAATCCATCCTACCCTTTCCCTCAGTGCATTTATTAACCACGGAAAGGAGGTACTCATTTTCAGACATGAGGTTTTCAGCTCGCTCTCTAACAGTGCCTAGCTAGTCCTTAAGGGTAATGCAAGTGTCACACACAGGCTGCACATCCTTAGAACTACCGGCCCTCTCCAATCTAGCATCCAAATCATGAACATGCTTATCACGTAAATTAATGCTTTCTCGTAATAAAGAGCAGTTCATGCAATCAATAACATCATGAGGTCTAGAATTCACCTCCAAAAGCTGCTTCTGTGCAGTCTCAAGCTCAGAAAGAGTTTGAGCATGAACAGAACGCAACTGAGCAAGCTCACTCATGACAACAGAACAGGACTCACATTCAGCATCATCAAATTTAGACTTAAGCATGGCATATTCAGTAGAAATAGTTTCTAGCCTAAGTCTAAGGTCTTTTCTTTCTCTAGCGGCTTGCACAAGTAATCTATCCTGACCAAGTACTACTTCATTCAGCTCATCTAATTTAATTAGTAGCTGGTCAGATGATAGTGTTACCTCAGATAAGTCAAGCTCATCGCCGATGTGATCGCTGTCGGCCATGAAGCAAAGGCCGGTGAAGTCTCGTCCCTTCTTGTCCTTCTTGTCCTCCTTTCTTGGGGACTCCTCCTCCTCCTCAGAGCTCGACTCCTCAGTTGAGGAAGTGTCGATGTCGCTGAGAGCAGCAACAAATGCTCTGGAAGCGGCCTTGGCTACTTTCTTAGCCATCTTGCCGCGCTTGCCCTTCACAAAGGGTTTCCTCTCCTTTTTGTGGTATTTGGGGCGCTCACTCTCATCTCTTTTCTTGAGCTTAGGGCAGTTGGCCTTAATATGAGAAGTGTCGCCACATTCAAAGCAACCACTAAAACCACTTCTCCTTTGATCCCGTCTCTCATGATGAAAACGAGTGAACCTTCTGGCAATGAGAGCAAGCTCATCATCATCCAGAGTGTCCACCTGCTCCTTTGTGATGGAGACCAGGGAGGACAAAGCAAAACCATCTGCAAGAACACAAGTGCCAGATGTGCTTGGTTCTGCAGTGGTGCCACGGCTAGTGCTAGAAACCAATGCCAATGGCTGTGGCAAAGAGCTTCTGTGCACTGCAAGAGATGCCTTGGCAATCTCTGTGGACTTCAGCTTGCTAAAGAGTTCATCGCGGGTCAAAGTGTCATATCCTGCGGACTCCTCAATGCTGGATATCTTCACTTCCCATATGCTACGGTCAAGAGCATAGAGAAGCTTGATAGCCCTATCATGATCACTGTAAGCAAGCGTCCCGTTGGATCGCAAGTTACTCACTATCGCATCAAAGCGAGAAAACATGGCATCTACAGATTCACCAGGTGCCTGTACAAACAGCTGATACTGTTGATTGTAGGTGCTTTGGCGCCTGGCCTTAATCTGAGTAGAGCCCTCATGAAAAACAGTGAGTGTTGTCCAAATCTCCCTAGCAGTCCTAAGGTGCTGTACCCTATCGAACTCACTTCTACTCAAACCGATAAACAGTATATTTCTTGCCTTCGAGTTGGCATTATACTGATCTTTTTCAGTTTGAGTGGTGCGAGTATCAGGGATGGAGTATTGTGAGTCCACAATCTCCCAAATTGCATTTCCTTGGCTTAACAAGTAAGCCTCCATGCGCACCTTCCAGTATGCAAAATCTGTCCCATCGAACAGAGGAATTTTACTGCCTCTATCCATGTCGCCAACAGATCACAAAACCGGTTAAGGTCAACTGGTGATCTTAACCCGCTCTGATACCAATTGTTGGACCGAAAACGGCGACCAGAGGGGGGGTGAATGGGAGCTTTTAAAATTTCAGGCTAAAAACAAGCCTTCGGTTTGGTTCTGTCTTCTGCGGAACAGGCTTCGAACGCTACCTTCGAAGGTCTGGTTCGGAGGTACTTCTACAGCTCCGAACACAGGCTTCGCAAAAGTTCGAAGCCAAGAAGACTTCGCTCCACTAACAACCCTCGAAAATCTACTCCGCTAAGTCAGTGCAGGCTCCGCACACGGGGTGCTTCGAGCAGGCTTCGCACTTCACCCTTCGCAAGAGTGGACAGCCCTCTGAGGACTTCGACCAAGTACTTGGCAGCAGCAACTGGTGCTGGGCTTCGTACACAAAGGTCTAAATGCACACAAACAGACTTCGCTAGGGGCTTCGACACAAGAAGCAAGACGGGCTTCGATCAGGGCTTCGCTAGTAAGCTGTGAGGACTAGCCTCAAGTTACACAGAGCGACAGTACACTGAAAAACACACTTCGCTCAAAACACCCTTCGCCTAGATAGGCTTCGGTGCACTATAACTAGCGAGGTATGTAACGCGAGCTCAAGCAAAAAGCACAAAGAAGCAAGGCTTCGCCGCTTGAACAAGGAACACAATAAAATGAACTCTGGATGAATACATCGAGGTATGTGGCTACAGGAGCTCAACAGTAAATGCTCAAAGTGTTAAATGTTACCTACCGAGCCCCCATATTTATAGCCCACAGTTCACCCAAAGGAAGTGACTACTTTACCCCTAGGGTTTACAAAGGATTTGTCTCTACAGAACTAAGGGGTACAAAAGGTAGTCCACCTTTATTCTGGAGGCTTCTCTGTCAGCTTTGCAGAGGGGACAACGTCAGCTTTTTGCAGAGCAGACAGTGTCAGCCTTTGCAGTCTTTGACCTTCTGCAGCCTCCCTTCGCACGCGAGGGGTGCGGTAGCTTCGGCGAGAAGCCTTGAGCCTGGTGGCCTTCGCTTCGCCGAAGATAGCCTCCGATACAGTGACGGTTTTGAGCCGAAGCCGTCAAAGCCCTTGGGCCTTCGCACCAACACCTCCGGAGTGGACCACCACGGCTTCGCAGCTTCACCCAGCTCGAACTCCGTCAGTCCGTGTACCGAAGCCATGCAGGCCGAAGCACCTCATGTCAACCTTGCTCCGGAGCTAGCCTCGCTCCGAAGCCTTCCTCACTCCGAAGCCCCATCTTCGGAGTACCACCCTTCGAAGTCCCTCCTTCGTCCAAGGCCTCCACACGAAGCATTCCATGAGCACTTCATCGCACTGTCTCTCCCCGAGCACACTCCTCGACGAGCCTCACCCGGACCATGCCTTCGATGCGCCTCGACTTCTGAGACCTTCGTCGGGTACATTCGAATGTCTCCCTCTGGAGCACACTTCGAACTCCTTGCCTCCGCAGAGGACTTGATCCATCCTACTCCGAAGTCACTCCATCCGGAGTACCTTCGAAGTGCTCACCTCCGAGGACTTTGTCTCAGAGCACCTTCAGCCGGAGCCACGCTCCGCACTCTCTACCTTCACCTGGCACGCCTCGACCCGAGGACCGACCCGGACCACCTTCGCAGCCACCGTGACGGAGCTCCCCGCTCCCCTAGCATCAAGCCTCCCGCTTGACCTAGGTTCACCTACCGCGAACCTGTCCGTCGCCTCCGAAGTCCCTGCGCACCACAGACAAACAGACAAGTGTATCCAGTACTCCGGAGACCTCTCCGGGTTAGCAACCTCCGGCACACACTCCGGTGTACCGCCCAAAGTACCGAGGCCTTCGATACACACCCAGTCATCGTGTACTGTCGGACCCCTCCGACAAGCACACTCTGCTGCACAGCTGCAGCAACCAGCCACCGAACACACTTCGGTGAAATCACCTCCGAACAACCTTCGGAGGTCCAACCTCCGAAACCCCTCCGGAGGTACCCTCCTCCGAACACCTTCGGAGGCACAACCTCCGAACACCCTTCGGAGGTACCCTTCGAACCAGAGGGTAAAAAACATGTCAATCACTCATCACAAACACTGAAACCAACCCTTGGTTTCTCAAGTTTACTATTCAAAATTTGTCTCCTCTTCTAAACTTGATGAATCCTGTACTATGTGGTCGTGCGAAGCCTGAGGTTGTCGAAGCCCTTGAAGTATGTAGAGCAAAGTGTGTAGCTGTCGAAGCCTGCTTCGAAAAGTACAGGACCGAAGCCTAAGGCTAGACTTCGAACCGTGCACTTCGGAAATGCGGTGTGCAGTGCTAGCTGTCGTAGTCTGCTTTTGCTGACGAAGTGTACCATGCAAAATATACTTCGAACATTCGAAGCCTTTGGCAGAAAAAAGTGGCACTACACGCTCCGAACCCCTCACCAAAAACACTCTGTAACCGAAGAGCACAGAACCGAGGCAAGCAAAAATAAAAATTCAAAGCTAGCCAAAAATTGTAGTGGGACCCACGCGAAAGGACTGATGCCAGGAAAAACACACTCCGCACGCTTTTAAGCAGGCTTCGCTGCGTAGCTTCGCTTGCCGGATCGAAGCTCACTGAGACAGCACAACCTTAGCAACCGGACTGCGAAGCACTGAGCTCGGACTCGAAGAACGAAACCTGACGAGCTACTCTGTGGGCCCACACAAAAACTTTGGTCAGTGAAAAAACCTCCGCCCAAACAGTGCTACTGCCAGGATACTCAAGTGCAGCAGGAGCTATGCACAAAGGCAAGCTATGCGAAGTCAGTTCCCCTAGGCAGGCACTCAAGTACTAGCTATGCTTCATATAGTTTCCTGCCATGCACAAGCTAGGGGCTAGAATAGCTGCTGCAGCCATGCAGTCAAGAACAACACGAAAAACAATGACTAAAATTATGTACACCTGCTGCTAGTTCTTGGGAGCTATAATGTATAGCTGTTAGAGCTAAAAAGCTAGGTTCAGGCACATGCACAAGGAAGAGAAAACTAGCACAAGAACTAGTAGTAAAACAGGCACATAAATCATGATAGGAAAATAATCAACAAACAACTCAAACCATACGCTGGAGAAACAAAGTGCAAATATGCATGCAGATGACTAGCGATAGCCTGCAGGGCTATACTACTAGCTGTAAGAGCTATACTCCAAAACAACCAAGAAAAATGCAATAGAACAGATGCGCTCGGTAGAAAACTATTGCAGGAAATAGAGACTTCGATGGCTTGAGAATAAACAAAACTTTCTGCCACCAAACCAGTACAAGCGATTCAGTCGAAACACGCAAATCGAGGCGATCAAAAACTGAGATATGAAACGCAGGCTCGGTTGGCTTGCGATGAACAGCGGTGGCGCGCATAGGGAGAAGAACACGGAAAGACGAATGAAATGACCCAAACCTTTTTGCAGGATTAAAGTGAATTACAGAATGGGTAACCCTAACCCTAGGGATTGGGGCCCTATGTATAGGCATCCCAATAGCCTAGGAAAATACCAAAAGACCCTTAGGGTTTTTATGGACACTGAAATAAAATGGAAAAAACCAAACTGCCCTTAGGATATTTTTACAGACTCGACTGACTAACTGTGGGCCTAAGGACAAAATAGTAAACTCCTAATTACAGATGACTTATCCTGAAGCGGAGCTTTCGTAGCGACTACGGCTTCGCCTCAGAACGGTCAGATCTGAGATTAGCGGTCGTCAATTTTGCACCAAAACTGTCAAAGCGTCCACCGACTTTGCACCAGGTACCCGAATTGGGTCGGCCCAATTTCGCAGCTGATGAGGACATCACTTCACATGATACACACATGGAGCCTCCACCTACAATTCAATTACAAGGACCAATCACACGCGCCCGTGCCCATCGCTTGAACCATGAGGTTAATTATTTCCTTAGCAACTATTTTAATATTTGTTTGGATGGGATGGTACTGAATACTAGTGATATTTTGTTGCTTAGGAATATGGGAGATGGAATAGGAGAGTTGGAGTTGAAGACGGAGTCGCACGGATGATTTGAAGTCAAGAATTCGCTGGTTCGGACTACATCAACCACCATGCACCAAAATGGGTGTAACTTCCTCATACGAAGTCCGATTGGCGCGTTCTTTGACTTTTTGGAAATATAAGGAGAAGACGGATCTTTTGGAGTTGGTTTCGCCTCATTTGAAGTCTCGAGTCGTCCTGTGTGACTGAAACAGTCCTGCATGACAGAATTGGGCTGAGTTGGACCTTGTACTGAGTTGGAGGCCGTGTTGGCCCATAGTCCGAGTCGTGTGTGCCTCCTACAGGATGCCCACGCCCTATATACTCACGACAGTTGTCTTTAGGGTTAGGTTTTGCTTTGTTTGCATCTACACTCGTGTGTTTAGATCCCGCTCTTGCACCGGACCGATTGGCTGCTGCAACGGCGTTTGTGAAACCTCTCCTCATCATAGTTCATCTGTGATTTGGCATTCGACTCATGTTATTCATGTTCTTTCTTGTGTTCTTGGATTCGCTTGCAGGAACCAGCCTTCGTGGCGAGGTCAATAGCGCCCTGTGTGGTTCATAACCAACGGAGACGGTGGTGTAGCGATTGTAAGGTTTTGATCCGTCGGACGGGAGCCTTGGATCGTCAACGTCGAGATTCTCCACCAATCCAAGTTATCCTTACCTAGCGGAAGATCAGGACCCAATTCCCCTATTAGGTCCCCGATTAGGTCCTGAGAGTTGAAGTCTGGGGCCTTGCACTCAGTCCTCAATTGCGCGAGGACTGCAGTCAAGTTCGAGGTGGCCTCGTCGACCCCTCGGACCACTAAGTTTTCCAGGCAGTGACTGGCTGTGCGAAGATCAGAACACTCTGCCGCTAGCTTCGCCCTGGTCTCCTCCGAAGCCCGAAGTGCGTCTCGAAGTTTTTTTGTCTCCGAAGCCAAGACTTCCCTCGCCTTGACTTCCTTGGACCTCGCCGCCTCTGCCACCGCTTTATCCTGCCTTCGCCTTTCGGCCTCCTCCAAAGCCTGACACAGAAGGGCGTCCCTCTCCTCCGCCAAGAGGGTCATCCGATGTTCCACGGAGGCTGCTGTTGCAGCATTCATCGTGAAGGCCTGAAAAGATTCAAGAAAATCCTAAGTGTTGAGTAAAAAAGCAAGTGCGACTCGAAGACCGCGTGGAACTTCGCTCACCTGGACGACGACTTCATAGGCATTTGCGAAGAGGTCCAAGGGGCTTGAGCGGCTGAGTTCTGCAAACCAAGCCCCCTTGCCCCGCAGCAACGCAGCTCTCGTGGAATGCGTGGATGGCTGCCTCCGTTACGGGTCCTGAGAAATAAACCAAGGGTAGTTTCGGTCTTGATGATGAGTGATTGACAAGGATGAGCGACTGAGTGAGAATGGTCAAAAGTTTGTAGAGTGCATCGAGGTTGTCGATGTGGAGTGAAGGTGTGGCTGTCGAGGGTTTCAGCAGTGCATCACGTTCTTGTTTTGGCTTGTCTTGTTTGTGCAGGGTGGAGATGCTGATCGACTGTCGACGGCGGGTGATCGAGGGTCGAGCGGGGAGCTTGATGCTAAGGATCAGGGAGGCCGAGCGAAGTTGGAGAAGATCTCAAGAGTGCACGAAGAGACGGAGCGAGACTCGGACGGACGGCTGACGGACGAACGGCTGACTGCAACGGCGTGTCGACCGTGTTCGCGAGAGGGAGGCCAGGACAAGCATTTGCATGGCTCGAGGGGATCGAGAGTGGATGTGGCTTGCTGGCGCTCGGAGTCGCAAAGCGGTGTCACAAGTCGAGGAGCTGAAAAGGCTTTGTCGGTTTTTGCTGAAAATCATCGAAACATTTAATGTTTTTACTTTTTCAATAAAATAATGTCAAATTGTGAGTTTAAATTTTTAGTGTCATAGTGTGTATTTTTAGTGTATTTTTGGAATGTATATTCTGAAAATATACTAAAAAGAAGTCAAATGTAATTTTCTTTTTTAGTAATAGGGTTTATTCAATTTTCAGTTTTCAGACTTGTAATTAGGAAAAGTCTAGGGGGCTGATTGCATTTTGGCCTTCTAGAACATTTGGAGTTGGTGGATATAAATATCTTAATATCCCCTCCTCTTGGCCGGACATGTAAGCCGGATCAATCCAGAACAATACAAAGTAAATTCGTTTTTGCTTCTTTGCGCTGCCGACAAAAGCTACAGCAACAATTCTTCCCAGCGCCAGAGTTTTGATCGGCTGAAAAACTTTTGCTGCTGTAACGCGTGATCGTGAACAGCGCTGAGGCAGCTTTGCCGATCGGCTGGATTTGCTACAGAAGCCCAGCGCCAGAGAAGCTAGCGACAAAATCTACAGCGTGAAGAACAGGGTTGCAGATAAGGACTGTTCATCGTCAAAGCAATCAGAGGTATTAGCTGCAGATTGAATACGTTTTTCATCAGTTTTCTTGTCAAAATCCTGTGAATCTGAGTTGTTTCTGGTGTATTTTTTTACTGAAGATAATTGACTTGCATGATTGATTAGTTCTGCTCAATGAATCATTTGAGAGATTTTTGCAGTTTCATGTTACTCTATAACACTTTCTGTTTGCTGCTGTGAATATCATCTTGTGCTTAAAATATAGTTCATGCTTCTGAATGTTCAGAACTGCACATCTGTGTGAGTGTTTGTGATTGAACCTGATTCAGTTTGTTTAACCTTTCTACTTAGTTTTGTATGTGTTTAGTAGATGTATCTGAATTGAAAACTGAAGTCTAACTCATTTGAAAATGATTGAGTACAGTATCTGTTTCAAATTTGAAAACACATCTTGCTGTCCTGAAATGTTTTGGAATCACTCTAATCTCTGTTGGTTCATGATTAATTTTTATTCTGAATAGTTTTCTTGAATTGTTCTTGAAGTTCATACTATGAAAAGTTTTTGGAAATTGCTGGTTAGTCTACAACCTGAATTGATCCTGCTGATCTGCATATGTTCTGATTTATTTGTCTAGTGGTCCAGATTGTGTCAAGTTCTTATGCTACTGGGTTTAGATGTTGAATCAAATCAAATCAGGTTGGTTTGAGTTTTTGAAACTGAGTTGTGTCTTGTTTTGGTAATCTGAGTTCAAAGCAAATTTCTGAGAAGAGTTCTCTGAATTGATATATTGTGCAGTTCAGTTCATTTTAGTTCAAGCTAGTGATTCTGTTTTAAGTATTTGAGTTTCAATCAAATATACCTGAACTCTGCGATTTCTGCAATTGAAACAGAATCAATTCAGTAATATTTTCTTGGCTGAGCTAATCTTCATATACACTTTCAGAACTTGAGCAGTGTTTCAGATCTGTTTTGAATAGAAATAAATACTGCTTTTGTGCTGTAGTTACAATGGTTGAAATGTTCATGAGTGTTGTCTGATTTTGAACAGTAATTGCAGTAATTTCAAATCTGTTTGCTCATGGTTGCTGAATTCAAAACTGCTTTGAGTATATTCTGTAATTTGAAGTTTAACCCCTGTTTTGAAGTGAAATAGATTTCAGTTTCAGCATTGTAATCCAGATTTGATTTTTGGAGTCTGAATATTAATTGTTTTCAGAATGGAATCTGAAATTTGATTCAAATGAATTGATTTGTCTATTCTGTTTTCAGACAAGCAACAGTAACGGTTTGTATTTGCAAAGGTTCAGAAATCTGATTTTTGTTTGCTGAATTGTCTTGACTAGCTGAAGTGAGTTAAGTTTGAAGTTGAATCATGCAAAGTGAACTAAAAGTGTTTCATGCATATTATTCAAGGATTCATAATGATTATCATGATCTGAATTTGTACATGCTGAACTAAAGTGAAACTGAAATTGAAACTTGCAAATTGAACCAACATTCATCAAATGTGCTTTGCTGAATTTAGCTTTACTATTCACCATCCAAAAAATTCAGAATTTTATGAATCTCGATTGTGAGTGTTTTGAATTGAGCTGATTCATTTCTATAAACTTGAATTGATCATTTGTATGAGTGATTTGATATAGGTGTTGTCTATGAACTCAAATCAAAGTTGTTTTTTGAGAATTTGACTCTATTTGAGCTTCACTTTGGTACTGTTTGAATTGAGTCGTGATTTTGTGTTTTTAGAGGAGTGTTGGGTGATTTGATTAGGACATCACTTCGAAAGAAAGTGTCAATGCACCTATTCACCCCCCCTCAAGTAGCCATTCCGATCCTACAGGTCCTCTCGGTTGCAGAGGCCAGACCATCTCCGTCACGGGCTACTCTAGCGCAGGCTCCAACGGAGCCGAGCTCTGGTCCACTACGTAGACAAACTCTTTGGCCTTCTCCTGAAGGACCCCTTCGCCGCGGTTGTCCCACTTGTCCTCTTCGGATGAAGTGCTCTTGGACTCCGAGCTATTGCTGCTGCCGCTGCTGTTGGAGGTCCCCGCGGGCCTCAGCACGATAGGCCTCGCGTTGCCATCGACATCTGCAGAAAAGTACAAGTCAATATACATGAATGAAGAGAGAAGGGTGATCAAGTGTTTACCTTCGTCTGAGGAAATGTCCTCAAAGGAGGCAGGAGCGATGTGTGCTCCCCAATCCCTTCACTGCGTGGGCTGAGCCCCAGCCACCGAGCTTGAAGGAGTCGCCGTTGTAGCCTCCGCCGCTACCACTTCGGTCGCCATCGCAGTATCCGGTGCCACCGCTTCGGTCATCGCCACTAGAGCATCCGCTGGCTCTGCGTCAACACCAAGGCTCGCGGCCGCTTGCTCCGCCACAGTAGGGGCTTCGTCCGCTGGGAGCTCTGAATGAACCCTCAAGGCTTCGGGTTCCTCGTCGTACACTCTTTTCATCTTGGAGCCGCTCACCGAGGGTTGTGAGCTAGCGAAGTCTGGAAGCGCTTGACCGCCTCGACACTGAGCCAGGTCCACACTCGGTTCCAGTGCTCCCAAGACCCCACCAGAGCGAGCCTTCGAGCTTGCTCCTAAGGCGTCGGATCCCCAACAACATGCTTCGTGGCTATGATTGCCTCCTTCGGAGGACGTACGTCACAATAAGCTTCATCAAAATTTCAAGTCAGCACAAGTTAATTCTATGAAGTATGAAGATAAAGAAAATCGAAGTCTTACCGAGGCGCTCCCCCGATACCTCGCTTGGTCCCTCCGAGCATGAAGGTTGGAAGAGGTCCTTTGGCCAAGAGAGCACGAGGGGGCTGAGCCGAAGGGTGATGAACTCTTTCGCTAAGTCCCTTGTGCTCATTCTCAAAGCCACCCTCCGTAGAAGCAGTATCCTCGACCGGAGGACGTCGGGGCTCATCTTCACCACGCCTTCGCGTCGGTAGGAAATGAGTGTGTTGGTACTCTGAAGGGGGGAGTCTGTGCCCACCGAAGCGTAGAATCACTCCTGGTCCCACTTCGAGTACCACTTGTTGTTCACTGCCCTCGCTAGGAAGTCATCTTGGAACTCCTTCCGGAGCTGGAAGTTGGCGCCCCCTAAGGCCAAGGCCCTCTCTACATGGTATACCCCCTCCCTCCGCTTTGGCTGGCAGTTCGCATCATGGAGGGCGACGAAGACGTCCACGTGCCCCTCGTAGCCTTCGGCCCTCATGGCCCATTCAAAGATCGACAGCCTCGCTACGGCGTTCGGAGACAGATGAGGAAGTTCGAAGTTATATGCCTTCAACACTTCGCTCAGCATGTCCACTGCCAGCAGCCCGAGGCCGGCCTCGAAGAATGCTTCAAAAAGAATGATGTTGTTTGCTCGAGGCCTTGGGATGGCCTCTGATTTCACAGGTACCCAGAGCTGGATTCCCTCGGAAATCCTCCCCTCGCAGACTCCGTGGACAGACTCCTCCGTCGAAGCCAAAGCCCTCATTTCTAGCATCTACTCGAACTTGTCTGATGGTGACCAAAGGTCCCTCGGCCCCAAGCGCCTCGCTACATGCTTCGCCATCACCGCCACTGTCGCCTGTGCATAGACGTAGCGTGAGCTCATGCCTAGAGCCAAGGCCTTCTTCGTCACAGCCTTCTTCGGCATCTTGCAAGGCTTCGGCGTGAAGGGCGCTGAGAAGTTGTGAAGCCAGCTTCGCGCGAAGCTGAAGATGGAGAAAGAGAGCGAAGGATGCAAGGGATTGAAGCAGGAAGCAAATGAGAGTGTGGCAGAGCCATGGTGCGGTAAACCCCTTTTTATAGGCGGTAAAAACGTCCACGGTTCCCACACTGAAGCCTTTTTCACTAGCCACCCCTGCCTCCATGGTCTATGACAAGTGGGCCCTAGATGAAGTCGAAATGAACCGTCGCGCCCCCCCCCCGCGCTGCAACGGTCAGTTTTCTCATCGTTGCGGAGGCGTTCATGCTCCCCAAGGTTGTCCCGTCACATGATCAAGCATTTATTGCCTGCGTGGTCCGAAGCCAGCCTTCACCTAAGTTCCAAAGGCCTGCCTTTTCCGAAGCCTCATTTACTCCAAGTCATTTGTCCTAAAGCGCGCACACCCTTTCGCTTCGAAGGGTTACGTGCGAGGGGCTACTGTTGGGGGAATAAGTTTTCCCTTAAACAGAGGCCAAATGACGTCAGCCTTCAAAAGTCTTGAGCTCGGAGACTGTCCCCACTGAAGCCTGAATTCGAAACACCACCTCTCCTGACGAAGTTAATTCCAAGCAGTAGCCAGTTTTAGCCTCCGGGCCCCCTTCGGAGTTCTCTGGAGTCAAGCCTCCGGGCCCCCTCCGGTCCCTTTCGGAGTCAAGCCTCCGGGCCCCCTCCGGTCCCTTTCGAAGCCAAACCTCCGGGACCCCTTCGATTTCCTTTGGAGCCTTACTTCGAGAGCCAATTAAGAGCCCCCTTCAGAGTGTTATTCAGAGTCCACTTCGGAGCCCTCCTCGGATCCCTCCTCAGAGTCCGCTTCGGAGTGCCCCTCAAAGCCTTCGCAGCTGTCTCCGCCCAAAGAGCTCCAGCCACTACTTCAAACCAGAAGAAATATCTCAACTCTGTTGTAGTGTGAAACCATACTGGGGTCCCCTACCCCTAGTATGTCATTTAGCTACCCAGAAGTGACGTTTATCTACCATGTTTGTAAAGTTCTAAAGCTGCATGTATAGTAGTCTAGTCTCTTTCCCTTTATGACCCTATAAGGCCTACGACCTGTAGAGGGCATTTAGGTCTTTTCCTTTGGCCCGCGTGCCTACAAAAGCAGTGCCATTCCCTTGTAATAGACAAGCTTCATTGAGGCAAAACTATGCCAAATCCACTATAGACTAGACGTAGGGCTATTATCCCTTCAGGGAGGCCTGAACCAATATAAATCATTCTCCCTCGGTGAGAACCCTTCGAGGTTCACTCTATACACCATATACACACAAAAACCTATTGTAGCTAACGCAATTGCTACAATAGGTCTGATTAAATCCATGCCCCACCTGGCCAAGGGCTATACCGGGGCAATAACTTATAGTGGCACTGTCGATCGGTGGCTTTGGCTTCCCATCCATTGGCACCCTTGGCAAGTATGTACCAAGGCTTCAGTGTCAGTCATTACTTTTGGCCTGTAGAGTCCTTAGCGAAGTGTATTCCTAGCCAGGGCTTAGGGTGCTAGGTGGTAGTCGCACAAGACTTTGTGAATATCTTGGAGTATTTGTCGGCCTTCTTGCTCAGTGATGCATTGGAGTAGTGGTGAGCATACTCCAGACTTGTATAGCATGCCGTTGATAATCTGACAACGTCAGACCCTACACTGCAGTCTTGAGAGCTCGGGTCCTTCTGGGAGTGTGGCTTCATCTTCGAGCATACTCATGATTGGGCTCCACCAATCATTGTCGTGTATGAAAAGTACTTCGGTAGGGATTAGTGGTGGCACTGAAGGGGTTGACAACTCTTCGAAGAAAACCCCTGGCAAAATATCTTGGCCTCCGGCTACTGCCTTGGAAAGGGCGTATGCTTATTGGTTGTCCGCTCTCGGGATGCTTCGGACTGAAATCTCTCTGAATGGTGCTTCGATCTTGTAGATCTCGACTAGGTACACTGCAAGGTCTGGGTGTCGAGCTTGAAAGCTCTTGTCCACATGCCCTCAAACTCAGCTACATTATTGGTGGCTTTAAAGTTGAGCCTTACAAAGTATAGTGCCTTTTGAACCGAATGCGAGATTTTTACTACTCCGGCGCCCACTCTAGATGCCTGATACGTGTCGTCAGAGTAGATGGTCCATAGTTCTTCGCTTGGCCACTCCGGAGCCCATATGGTTAGCGGAGTCCACTCCGCCAGGAAGTCAACAATCACTTGTGATTTTATTATTGTGCATGCGATGAATGTTATGCTGAAGGAGGCGAGATCGATGGACCATTTTCCTATCCATCCGGTGGAGTCCTTGAAGGATATGCCCAAGAAAATTCCGTGTATCGGAATTTCCGATCGGAAGTATTGGAAGTTCCAGTTATTTTTTGGTCTTGATATAGAGAGAAAATGTTGCTTCGAAAGTTCCGATGTGCTAGAAGTTCCAATTGGGAATCGGGAAATTCTGTACTGTTCGGAAGTTCCGATGTGGTATCGGAAGTTCCAAGGTGGGCGATAACAAATTGGTTCTGTTGCGTGTTGTTGAGGAGCCATGCTGAATAGCGTGGGCCTCATGGCTCCAGAAGTGATGAGTCATTGTCAACGATAGTCAATGAGGACAGAAGAAGAAGAGATCTGCTGTTTCATGGGCCGCGTGTGACTCAGGTACACGGGCAGCGAGCGACTGTCGGGCAGAGGAGGCTTTGAAGTTGGGCTGGCCCAATCCGGGTGCATGGGCCAGAAGCAGTAGAAGACCCACTGGGCTGTTGACCAGGACTGACTCAGGTACACGGGCGGTGAGCGATTGCTGGGCTGAGAGAGCTGCAGAGTCGGGCCGGCCCAATCCGGGTACCTGGTGCAAAGCTGGTGGAGGCTTTGTCAGTTTCGGCGTAAAACTGACAACCGTTGATTCTGTATCCGACTGTCCAGAAGAGAAGCCGTAGTCGCTACGAAAACTTAGCTTCCGGATAAGTCATCTGTAACTCTAGGCCCACAGTCAGTCAGTTGTGTCTGTAAAAATTCCTAAGGGCAGTAGAGTCTTTTCCTTTATTTTTGAGTCTGTAAAAACCCTAAGGGGCTGGTAGAATATTCCTAGTGTTGGGCTGCCTATAAATAGGACCCCAATCCCTAGGGTTTGGACTACCCCTTTGTGCTGAAATCAAATCCACTCTTTTGGGTCACTTTTTGTCTCTTGCATTGCCTCTCTCCTCTCTTGGTTCCCTGCTTGCGCCGCCAGGAAGCATTTGCTCCTGTGTTTAATGCTTTGCTTTCAATGTTGCAGTAAATGCCCTATTTCATTGTGTGCTACATCTGCAAAGGTTTTAAATGGCTGCATTTCATTAGCATAGCAAGTTTTCCCGTGATTTTGAGGCTTTGGAGGCTTCGGCTGGGTGTGTTCTTCACTCTAGTAGTACTAGTTCTTGCTGTTGCAAGTAGTACTACTTCCCTGCAGCTACAGTGTTCTGTGCAGCTTTTCACCTTCTACTGCACAGCTTTTTGATCGAAGCTGACAGGGTTTATTACCTTTTCTGGGTGTGTCTCTGGCGAAGTCTTTCTCTGTTCGAAGCCCCTCAGCTCCGTGAGACAGGCTTGACTTAGCATCTTCGAAGGCTTCGCTCAATCTTCGATTTTCAGTGTGCGGTCTATGTTGATAAGCTTCGAAGTATTTTTGTGTACGGACAGCACCGCATACTTCGATCAACATACTCTGAATCTAGCTGTTCGAAGTCCATACTTCGGTAGGCTTCGAAGTTGGGTTCGAAGCGTGTCATTTCTGATAGACTTCGATTTGATTTCTTCGTAGCGTGTCAACCTTCGGTTATCCTTCCGAAGCTTTCCCTGTTCGAAGATAGAGTGTAGGCTTCGGACTTGATTTTCTATCGTGTGACAGACTTCGTTTCTTTGTTCGAAGGTTGTCCTTTTGTGTGTTGTGTTCGAAGCTTTCTGTTCGAAGGTTTCGCTTCGAAGCTTTCGGTTCAAAGTTTTGTCTTCGAAGTGTACACTTTGAAGCAGGCTCCGACTCTGTCACTTTGCTCCGAAGCTCTTGGTTCGAAGCTGTGTTCGAAGCCTTGACTTCGAAGTACATACTTCGAACCAGGCTCCGGCATTGTCATACTTCGCTCCGAAGTACACCTCGCTACTCACCACTTCGAACTAGGTTAGACCATGACACCTTCGGCATCTCGGACAGGCTCCGTCACCAACCTCCGAAGCCGACCTCGACGTGCGAAGGAGGCTTCGCCCAGTACCGAACAGGAGACAAATTTGGACAGTAACTTCTCTTTTCATCTTACACATACTTAGATCATTTCATTGAGAAGTTTAGGCCTGTTACACCATGTACATCTGCCTAGTTGCACTTATTTAATAATTCTCAGTTATAATCATTTGCTTCTAGGTTAGAAACCTTTAGACTTAGGCCTTTTATCTATTTTCTGCTGCGTAGTGTTTTTGAGGTGCGTTGGGTATTGGGAACAGACCATTGATTCGAAAGAATTTTTTAGGCGCCCATTCACCCCCCCTCTGGTCGCTACTTTCGGTCCTACAAGTGGTATCAGAGCGAGGTTAGGGTTTTTCCATACCTTAACCGGTTCTAAACCCCAGTAGTGACCATGACGTCTCCTGGCAAGGTCCTGTCCTTGGAAGCCTATGGCTATAATTATTGGAAGACTCGCATGAGAGCCTATCTCATGAGCCAGGGTTCGGACATATGGGACATTTGCGTTCACACCACGTTTGTCATTTTGCCAGTTACTGAGCAAGGTACTGCTGGTATCATTGCTCAGCATCTGAGCAACAGTAAGGCTGTGAACATTTTATTTTCTGGTTTAGGTCCCACTGAGTTTGAGCGTGTGAGTCATCTCTCCACTGCGAGAGAGATCTGGGCTACCCTCAGGCACACCATGAGGGAACAGCACAGGTCAAGGCTCGGCTCTATCAGACCTACCGGCGTGAATATGAGAATTTCACACAGAAGCCGGGTGAATCTGTTGAGGCTTTGTTTGGTCGTTTTCAGTCGATCCTTAACAAGCTTCAGGACAACAAGGCTGAGGGTGCTCAGTTAGTCTCAGATCACGAGCAGGCGCTCAAGGTTCTTCATACCTTGGATCCAAAGATCTGGGAGATCAAGGTATCCTCTATCGTTGAGAGCACTTCTTACGATACTTTGACCATTTCTGAGTTATTTAGCAAGCTGAAGGCCACTGAGGTAGATATCCAGTTGAGATCAAATCTCATTGGTTCTGGATCAAAATCCCTGGCCCTTGCTACACCTTCTGTTGATCCTTCTTCTGTGAGCTGTGCTGGGTTCTCCTTGATGTCTATCACTGAGGACCAGCTTGAGTTGTTGGGAGATGATGATTTGTGTCTGTTTAACAACCGGGTGCGTCGTGTCTATGATAAAAGAATGTTCAAAGACACGGCACAAAATCCGGATGCTTTGAATGTGGTGATCCAGGACACTTCATTGCCGACTGCCCCAAGCGCAATGGATACAAGAAGGGCACCGGTGGTGGCTTCCACGACTCCGGCAAGCACGACAGCTCTTCCTTCAACAAGGGCAAGCCGAAGACTCGGTTCTTCAAGAAGGCCCTGAAGTACTACCGGCGAGAGAACAAGAAGCGCGACAAGGCCTTCTTCGCCGAGATGGAGAAAAGCTACTCCAAGCAGTCCACGTCTTCTTCCTCTTCATCGAGCTCAAGCGATGAGGAGATCGCCATCAGGAAGGGGAAGGACAAGGATGATCCGGCGGGCCTTTGCTTCATGGCCTTCGGAGACAAGCCGAAGAGCCGCTCACACCAGCGCCGAAGATCTCGCAAGAGCTTCTGTTCAATGGCTCTTGGGGATAGAGAAGAAAAGAGCTCCTCCGACAACTCCGACGACGACGACAAGGTAACATCTTATGAGCGTGAAATTGTCGATTTACTTGAGAGCAATCGTCAGGAGTTGAAGTATCGGGAAAAACTGCTTAGGGGGGCTAAGAAGAGGATAGATGAGTTAGAGAGTGAGCTTGCCGTGGCCAACGGCAGAATTGAGAGTCTATCTTCTTCCCCTTGCTTGGGTGATAGTAGTGAGTGCCCGAAGTGTGAGGTGCTTCTATGTGACCTGTCGACTCTGAAGTCCAGGTACTCAGAAAGGGTTGATGAGAGGGACGCTTTGGCCACTGAGCTTGAAAGCGCTCAGCTGGAGCTGAAAGATGCTCAAGCCACTGTCGTCGCACCCTGTGTTGATTGCCCATCTCATCTAGCTGCCTTAGCTGAGCTGAAATCCAAGGGCGATGAGCATTTGGGTGATTTAGAGAGGTTGAGAGCTGAGCTTGCCCAGACTAGGCTAGAGCTTGAGACACTGTCAGTTCCACCCACTGTCTGTGAGAACTGTCTGTCTCTTAGAATGGAGTTGATCAAGCTAAAAGCTGAAAAGTCTGTCCAAGTAGAGAGTGAGTGTGAGACCTGCTTGTCTCAGGTGGAGGTTCTAGCTTCCTTGAGAGAGGAGCTAGCAGATTCTCAGAATGAGAACTTTTACCTCCGTTCTATCCTGAGTTGGATCAGTGCCAGAGAGCCACAGCTTGGCATGATGATCCAGCAGTTCAAGAGGCAGGATGGGTTTGGGGTAGGTTACACCTACACCAAGGCTGATTTTGAGAGTGCCATCAGCCGGGCAGTGGAGTGGAGTAAAATGACTCCAGAGCAGAGGTCTCCAACTCACCTCCATGAGAC
>JAAALK010000285.1:49198267-49312155 GCA_019279435.1 Zizania palustris | reverse complement strand
GAGGCGTTCAGCTCCCCAAGGTTGTCCCGTCACATGATCAAGCATTTATTGCCTGCGTGGTCCGAAGCCAGCCTTCACCTAAGTTCCAAAGGCCTGCCTTTTCTGAAGCCTCATTTACTCCAAGTCATTTGTCCTAAAGCGCGCGCACCTTTAGCTTCGAAGGGTACATGCGAGGGGCTACTGTTGGGGGAAATAACGTTTTTCCTTAAACAGAGGCCACATGACGTCAGCCTTCGAAAGTCTTGAGCTCGGAGACTGCTCCCACTGAAGCCTGAATTCGAAACACCACCTCTCCTGACGAAGTTAATTCCAAGCAGTAGCCAGTTTTAGCCTCCGGGCCCCCTTCGGAGTTCTCTGGAGTCAAGCCTCCGGGCCCCCTCCGGTCCCTTTCGGAGTCAAGCCTCTGGGCCCCCTCCAGTCCCTTTCGAAGCCAAACCTCCGGGACCCCTTCGATTTCCTTTGGAGCCTTACTTCGAGAGCCAATTAAGAGCCCCCTTCAGAGTGTTCTTCGGAGTCCACTTCGGAGCCCTCCTCGGATCCCTCCTCAGAGTCCGCTTCGGAGTGCCCCTCAAAGCCTTCGCAGCTTGTCTCCGCCCCAAAAGAGCTCCAGCCACTACTTCGAACCAGAAGAAATATCTCAACTCCGTTGTAGTGTGAAACCATACCGGGGTCCCCTACCCCTAGTATGTTCGTTTAGCTACCCAGAAGTAACGTTATCTACCATGTTGTTAAAGTTGTAAAGCTGCATGTATAGTAGTCTAGTCTTTTTCCCTTTATGACCCCTATAAGGCCTACGACCTGTAGAGGGCATTTAGGTCTTTTCCTTTGGCCGCGTGCCTACAAAAGCAGGGCCATTCCTTGTAATAGACAAGCTTCATTGAGGCAAAACTATGCCAAATCCACTATAGACTAGACGTAGGGCTATTATCCCTTCAGGGAGGCCTGAACTAGTATAAATCATTCTCCCTCGGTGAGAACCCTTCGAGGTTCACTCTATACACCATATACACACAAAAAACC
The DNA here is from genome assembly GCA_019279435.1 of Zizania palustris. Lineage (NCBI taxonomy): Eukaryota > Viridiplantae > Streptophyta > Magnoliopsida > Poales > Poaceae > Zizania > Zizania palustris. Next base: position 49,311,135 of record JAAALK010000285.1, on the reverse strand, counting down.
TATTGTAGCTAACGCAATTGCTACAATAGGTCTGATTAAATCCATGCCCCACCTGGCCAAGGGCTATACCGGGCAATAACTTATAGTGGCACTGTCGATCGGTGGCTTTGTCTTCCCATCCATTGGCCACCCTTGGCAAGTATGTACCAAGGCTTCAGTGTTAGTCATTACTTTTGGCCAGTAGAGTCCTTAGCGAAGTGTATTCCTAGCCAGGGCTTAGGGTGCTAGGTGTAGCCGCACAAGACTTTGTGAATATCTGGAGTATTTGTCGGCCTTCTTGCTCTAGTGATGCATTGGAGTAGTGGTGAGCATACTCTAGACTTGTATAGCATGTCGTTGATAATCTGACAACGTCAGACCCTACACTGCAGTCTTGAGAGCTCGGGTCCTTCTGGGAGTGTGGCTTCATCTTCGAGCATACTCATGATGGGGCTCCACCAATCATTGTCGTGTATGAAAAGTACTCCGGTAGGGATTAGTGGTGGCACCGAAGGGGTTGACGACTCTTCGAAGAAAACCCCTGGCAAAATATCTTGGCCTCCGGCTACTGCCTTGGAAAGGGCGTATGCTTATTGGTTGTCCGCTCTCGGGATGCTTCGGACTGAAATCCCTCTGAATGGTGCTTCGATCTTGTAGATATCGACTAGTACACTGCAAGGTCTGGGTGTCGAGCTTGAAAGCTCTTGTCCACATGCCCTCAAACTCAGCTACATTATTGGTGGCTTTAAAGTTGAGCCTTACAAAGTATAGTGCCTTTTGAACCGAATGCGAGATTTTTACTACTCCGGCGCCCACTCTAGATGCCTGATACGTGTCGTCAGAGTAGATGGTCCATAGTTCTTCGCTTGGCCACTCCGGAGCCCATATGGCTAGCGGAGTCCACTCCGCCAGGAAGTCAACAATCACTTGTGATTTTATTATTGTGCATGCGATGAATGTTATGCTGAAGGAGGCGAGATCGATGGACCATTTTCCTATCCATCCGGTGGAGTCCTTGAAGGATATGCCCAAGAAAATTCCGTGTATCGGAATTTCCGATCGGAAGTATTGGAAGTTCCAGTTATTTTTTGGTCTTGATATAGAGAGAAAATGTTGCTTCGAAAGTTCCGATGTGCTAGAAGTTCCAATTGGGAATCGGGAAATTCTGTACTGTTCGGAAGTTCCGATGTGGTATCGGAAGTTCCAAGGTGGGCGATAACAAATTGGTTCTGTTGCGTGTTGTTTTGTATCAGGAGACCTAAAATACCCTGTCGAAAGTTCTGATCCAGGATCAGAAGTTCTGATGTGGGAAAACAATTGGATCTATTACGGTTTTTAGGGTTTTAGGATGAGGACGACCAGGGGGCTCTTAGCCATATAAAAGGAGAGGAGGAGGTCGTCTTGGAACAAGCAATACAGCTAGATTAGACCTAGCCACCCAAGAGTTCTCTCCTTCCTTTCTTGAACCCAAACGTTGAGGTCAATGATCTCTGTCTCTCACGTGCGGTGCTAGCACGCTACCGTGGGAGGTTCTCCATCTCTGTACGTGAGGACTCCGTGGAGGCGTTGCTCCAATAGAGACGCTTGTGGACATTTGCATGCGAATGACTACGTCATCTTCATCAATCGAATCGGCAAAGGACGACAAGGATGAAGTGAGGAGAGGCTTGATGCGCTGCTCCAACAACTTCTTCCGCTGCACCTAGCATGTCTCGGGCTAGAAGGTACAGATCCATGATCTCACATGCGCAAGAGTCTTGGGCCTAGGGCATAAAATTTTGAATTTGCCGGCTAGCGTAAATCCCCTATTCCCCAACATTGGTATCAGAGCCTACGTGCATAGTGTTCGGTCTAGATCCCTCATGCATAGAGATACATGGTGGAAAAATAGATTAGAAATGTTTCTATCCATGGCAGATCGGAAGTTCCGATAGTGATCGGATGTTCTGATATCGAATAATGATTTGATATAGAAGGCAATTGTTGCGACGTGGGATTCTGATATTGATCGGAAGTTCTGATGTCAGATCGAAAGTTCGGACCCACGCAATTTTAAAAAATAAAGCCTATTGACCCGGGTTTTTCAGATCCAGAATCCAGTCACTTTTAGATTGCTCACCTAACTTTGTTTTGCATAGAATGATGTGACTGGCATGGCATTGGATAAATGTGATGTATTAGATGCATGCAATGAATGTAAATTAAATATATCTTGCGTGTCTGTGGACATGAAAACGTGCCCAAACACTTGGGACGGTTCGACGATCCAAAAGCGTGTGAATACTTAGAGGTAAACCCCTAAGTGTAACACGATGCCAACATCGTGTTCCGATGATCCTTAAAACATTGGCAAGGCAAAAAAGGAATCGCCAAGCAACCAGATCAAAACATAGGGGTAAGACCAAATTGGGCGAAGTGTGTGAAAAAACAAACAACTGGCCAAACCAGAGTAGGTTGGACCGAAGTAATCATGGCGGTCAAACAGGCCTATGTGGGTTGGTCAGACCGACAATATGCTGTCAGTCGAACCAATGGTGCGAAGTGGGGCACCGAAAGATATCTTCGACATTCGATTCGAAGGGAGGGGGTGCCGAAGGGGTCCCGAAGGGGTCCCGAAGGGGCCTTCGACATCCTGATTGGTCAGACCGGTGTTAGGACTCCATTCAGACCATAGTGCAGATTGTGAGGGGTCTTTGATGAATAGAGCTCCGAACGGGGGTCTTTGACACCTCGGTCGATCAGACCAAAGGTATTTCTTCGGTCAGACTAGAGGGTACCAGAGGCTCCGGAGGTTGATGCGAAGGGGGTCCTCGACGCGAGGAAGTCGTCTGGTGTGAGGTGCTCGGTCAGACCACATGTAGAGCTCCAGTCAACCGACAGGCTCCAGTGCAAAGATGGCCTGTGGCGTAATGAAGACCTGCAGTGCGAGGTAGGCCGAGTCCAGTTAGACCATGTTAGGGCCGTCGGTTGGACCGGCGCGTGCCATAAACACTCGGTCGGACCGGCTATAGATGGCTGATCAGACCGACAAGGGGAACGATGAAGCCTCCAGCTTGGCGGTGATATCTTTGGTGACTTGGATTGTTGTAGTGGAGTTGGTTTGACAAAGACGACAACCTTGATTTATGCAAAGCACAAGAAACCAACGGCAATTCGTCCTAGGGATCGAATCACCAGTAAAAACCGATAAAACGATAAAAAACCCGTTCGAGGGTGAAACTGAAGGTTTTCGGATCAAACCCACAAAGTGCTCATGGTAGCGTGGCGAAGTACGGACAATTTGCTGATCAAATTGACAAAGATCTACTGCTATGAGTAAAGTAATGCTAGGTCAAAAGGTAGATTGAAAGGTAAAGGTACAATGCAAAACTAGGGTTTTGAGTTTATCTGTGGAGATATGCTTTGAATCGGCCTCACCCCTTTATTTATAGGTGTTGGTCTCATGTTCCCCAACACCTAATCTGAGTAGGATTTGGCAAAAGAGTGGTTAAGATTTAATTTGAGATCAAACAGCCCGTAACAAACTCTATCTCTAGTTTTCAGACTTAGGCCAGTTGGACCAGACCCATTGGGCCATTCTAACCAGGCCTACATGGCCATTTGGACCATCCTACTATGGTCGGTTGGACCGGCCTGTGCCAGAAAAGGCATATTTTTGGCCCGAATTACCAAAACTTGATATTTCGACAATTTTGACCATTAATGCCAAATTTGGGTGTCAACACATGCCCCTGCCTTTTAGCAAACTTAGTGAGCTAAAAGCATAGCGAGCCATGGGCGGTATTCTCCATACTCTTTATTTGTTCACCTACCATAAATCTTCCATCTCTTGACTCGAATTTATGAAATCCTGAGGACGATTTGTATAACTAAAATCTATGAACTAGAGGACCAATAGCCAATTTTTCCACCAATTCGGCCTTCAGTATTTTCATCAGTTTTCCCCCAGTCCCTTGTAGGGATGTAGTCTCTAATCAATGAAACTAGAAGTTGGCTTGTCAACCAACTTCGGTCTCCACACCTATCGTGTCTTTGCTAATGGTTTGGATTTATTGAACAGGTCACCCTTGAAATCTTCGACCTTCTTCTTTTAATGTGTTCGGCTCGAAGACATTGTAGGCGTCTCTTTTGAGACTTGGTCATTCCCGGTGGTGGCCAAGAAGGTAGCAGCTTCGATCCCTGGGCCACAAACTTACTCCTAGAATTTTCGGCCGAATGGCAAGTACCCGAATTGGCCTCAACAATTTTGCACTTATCATGATTGTCTCCCCGTACGCTATCGGTCATATCGGCCTCACAGGGTCGGTCAGACCGGATGATGTCGGGAGTGTGACAAAGGGCAATAGGAGTGTCGGGAGTCTGACAAAGGGTAGTCGGACCGGCCATAGTAGGCTGGTTGGACTAACAGTGGCACCTTTGGTGGTCTCCATCGGGTTGCCTCAATCTCGCTCTAGAAGGACTTCTTCAAGGATTGGGATGTTGCGGAAACCTGTTTTAATAACGACATCCACCTCATTGTGTTTATCGCCATTGTTCCTTTCCTTCACCCTTGAAGACTTTGGTTGATTTCTTTGTGTGAATATGACCATCACTATGATTACACCTTTGCCTCTTTGTCGATCCCTTTGGCCTTGCTAGTTCTTGGTGGAACAACACTTGCAGTGGTGAGAACGACATCAATGGGGCAAAGTACTGAGGAAGACCACCGTATTGGGGCATTGGGCATGCCCCCCATGACATCATCGTAAAACCATATGAATAGAATGGTATGAAAGCTTCCGACGACTGATGAATATTACCAAATCCTTCCGAGGAGTCGAATTTGGTGTTTCTACATTATTAGGCCGATTATCTACTCTTTGTTCAGCCATATGCTCATACTTCTTTAATAGCGCATCAAAAGTAACTCTCGGTCGCCTAGCCGTCTTGTCACCAAGAGGCTTTTCTTTGTCCATAGAATTATGTGTATCAGACCAAGGCTCTTCAACTACAATATTCTTTCCTTTAGTTGATTCAGCTTGATCTGGCTGAATCAACACTTTGGCATTGCAATCAATACTAAGGAGCAAAGGATCATTCTCAAACTTCAATCATCCTTCATTGATGGCTGATTGAATGTTTTGGAAGAAAACATAACACTTATTAATAGTATGAGTATAAGAGTCATGCCACTTATAGTACGTACGACCTCCTAGTTCTTCCGCCAACGGAATGTCTTTCCAGATGTCCGGTAGTGTCAATACTGGGGCTTATACGAGTCTCTTCTCGAGGGTATGGAAGCTATCCTCACAGGCTGGAGTCCATTCAAACTTTACTTCCTTCTGTAACAATCTGGTCATGGGCTTGGCGATCTTGGAAAAAATCTCGATGAATCGTTGGTAATATCCGGCCAACCCTAGAAAACTCCAGACCACTAATACATTCTGAGGTTGTAACTAGTTTGTTATGACTTCCACAATGGTTGGATCCACTGCTATTCCTCCAGCAGATATGACATTCCCTAGGAACTTCACTTCGGACGACCAGAATTCACACTTGCTATACTTGGCATATAGATGATGCTCCCGTAACTTTCCCATGGTCAAACGGAGATGGGCTTCATGCTCTTCCTTGATCTTGGAGTAGACGAGTATATCGTCTATGAACACCACAATGAACTTGTCCAAGAACTCCATGAAGACATTGTTCATCATGTTCATGAAGAATGCAAGGGCATTCGTGAGTCCAAAAGACATCACAGTATACTCGTATAGTCCATAACGGGACATGAAGGAAGTCTTGGGGATGTCCTGTTCTCTGCTCGTGAGCTGATGGTACCTTGATCGGAGGTCAACCTTAGAGAAGACTGAGGATGCCTTGAGCTGATCGAATAGGTCATCGATTCGTGGTAAAGGGTACTTGTTCTTGATGGTTATATCATTCAAAGCCCTATAATCCACACACATCCTCTTCATCTTATTCCTTCTTCATGGCGAATATGACTGGTGCTCCCCAAGGTGTGAGGTACTCGGTCGAATATAACCTTTCCATTCGAGCTCTTCAATGTTACTCTTCACTTTTGCTAGTTTGTTTGTGGCCATGCGGTACGGTCGTTTGTAGAAGGGTATGGTTCCGGGACGAGCTCGATCCTGAATTTGATGTCCCTCTTGGGTGGCATTCCTAGCAGTCCTTCTAGGAAAACATCTGCATATTCACGGACTACAGGCACTTCTTCTACAGCCATCTGGTGGAGAGAAGTCCTTCTTAGACCCTAGGTGGCCAATCTCAAAGGTGATGTTGATTCCATCCTCGTTGGTTATGGTGACGGACTTGCTAGCGCAGTCTATCATTCCATTCTGCTTCATTAACCAGTCCATACAAAGGATAAGATCTAAGCCCTTGCAATCTATAAGGATCGGGTCTTCCCAAAATAATACCCTTGAATTTCTATCCTTATCCTTGGGATAAAATGGGTGGCTAGATTTTTGTTGCCGGGGGTGGAAATTACCAAAATCTTAGGTAGTTGGAGTATTTCTAGTCCATTATTTTTCACAAAATTCTTAGATATGAAGGAGTGTGTTGCTCTCGAGTCAAACAATATTACTGCGGGTTTGGAATTTGCAGTAAACATACCGAGGATGACTTCCGGGGCTTCCTAGGCATCTTCCGCGATGACGTGGTTGACACGGGCATGGATCGCAGGGTTGGGAGTGGCTCCTTGGGTTTGCTTGGGGTGAGGACACTGATGGGAGTAGTGCCCTTCCTTTCGGTAGTGGAAGCACACCACCAGCTTGCTGTTCCGGTCTCTCAGGGTGGTGATATTGATGACCGGTGCCGATGGGACCGATTGAGGAGCCATGCTGAATAGCGTGGCCTCATGGCTCCAGAAGTGATGAGTCATTGTCAACGATAGTCAATGGGGACAGAAGAAGAAGTGATCTGCTGTTTCATGGGCCGCGTGTGACTCAGGTACACGGGCAGCGAGCGACTGTCGGGCAGAGGAGGCTGCGAAGTCGGGCTGGCCCAATCCGGGTGCATGGGCCAGAAGCAGTAGAAGACCCACTGGGCTGTTGACCAGGACTGACTCAGGTACACGGGCGGTGAGTGATTGCCGGGCTGAGAGAGCTGCGGAGTCAGGCCGGCCCAATCCGGGTACCTGGTGCAAAGCTGGTGGAGGCTTTGTCAGTTTCGGCGCAAAACTGACAACCGTTGATTCTGTATCCGACTGTCCAGAAGAGAAGCCGTAGTCGCTACGAAAACTTAGCTTCCAGATAAGTCATCTGTAACTCTAGGCCCACAGTCAGTCAGTCGTGTCTGTAAAAATTCCTAAGGGCAGTAGAGTCTTTTTATTTATTCTTGAGTCTGTAAAAACTAGGGGCTGGTAGGATATTCCTAGTGTTGGGAGCCTATAAATAGGACCCCAATCCCTAGGGTTTGGACTACCCTTTTGGCTGAAATCACATCCACTCTATTGGGTCATTTTGTCTCTCGTTTCTCTCTCCTGTGTGCGCCGCCAGGCTATTGCTCCTTCCTGTTCTTGCATTGCATTTGCTCTAATCTCTTGGATGCATTAAAGCCTTGGTCCCTGTTGATTTTATTTGGTGCACATTGTTTGGTTTGGGGAGTTATTGCTTAGGCTACGGGCTGCTGAATTTATTTCGTGAGAAGAAGCTTCTCTTTTTGCTTCTGTTCTTCACAAACCGAGTACTAGTTCTTGCTGTTGCAAGTAGTACTACTTTCCTGTAGCTACAGTAGTCTGTGCAGCTTTCACCTTCTACTGCACAGCTTTTTGATCGAGGCTGACAGGCTCTGTCACCTTTTTGGCTGTGTTTCGAGCGAAGCCACTCTCTGTTCGAAGCCCCTCAGTTTCGCGAGGCAGGCTTCGATCTATCTTCTTCGAAGGCTTCGTTGGATCTTCGATCTTCGATCTTCGGTGTGCGGTCTGTGTGATAAGCTTCGGAGTATTTTTCTGAACGGACAGCATTGCATACTTCGAACAACATTCTCCGAATCTAGCTGTTCGAAGTCCACACTTCGATAGGCTTCGAAGTTTGGGTTCGAAGCTTGTCATTTCTGATAGACTTCGATTTGATTTCCTTGTGGCGTGTCAACCTTCGGTTCTCTTTCCGAAGCTTTTCCTGTTCGAAGATAGAGTGTAGGCTTCGGAGTTGATTTTCTGTTGTGTGACAGACTTCGCTTCTTTGTTCGAAGGTTGTCCTTTTGAGTGTTGTGTTCGAAGCTTTCTGTTCGAAGGTTTGCTTCGAAGCTTTCGGTTCAAAGTTGTGTTCGAAGTTTTGTCTTCGAAGTGCACACTTCGAAGCAGGCTCCGACTCTGTCACTTTGTTCCGAAGCTCTTGGTTCGAAGCTGTGTTCGAAGCCTTGACTTCGAAGTACATACTTTGAACCAGGCTCCGGCATTGTCATACTGCGCTCCGAAGTACACTTCGCAACTTGCCACTTTGAACTAGGCTAGACCGTGACACCTTGGCATCTCGGACAGGCTCCGTCACCAACCTCCGAAGCAGACCTCGACGTGCGAAGGGGGCTTCGCCAAGTTCTGAACAGGAGACAAATTTGGACAGTAACTTCTCTTTTCATCTTACACATTCTTAGATCATTTCATTGAGAAGTTAGGCCTGTTACTCATTGTTCATCTGCCTAGTTGCACTACTTTAGTATTACACTGTTTATCATCAGTTGCTTCTAGGTTAGAAACCTTTAGACTTAGGCCTTTCTGTTTATTTTCTGCTTCGTAGTCTGTTGAGGTGTGTTGGGTATTGGGAGCAGGCCATTGATTCGAAAGAATTTTTTAAGGCGCCCATTCACCCCCCCTCTGGTCGCTACTTTCGGTCCTACAAGTGGTATCAGAGCGAGGTTAGGTTTTTTCCATACCTTAACCGGTTCTAACCCCAGTAGTGACCATGACGTCTCCCGGCAAGGTCCCGTCCTTGGAAGCCTATGGCTATAATTATTGGAAGACTCGCATGCGAGCCTATCTCATGAGCCAGGGTTCGGAACTTTGGGACATTTGCGTTCACACCACGTTTGTCATTTTGCCAGTTACTGAGCAAGGTACAGCTGGTATCATTGCTCAGCATCTGAGCAACAGTAAGGCTGTGAACATTTTTGTTTTCTGGTTTAGGTCCCACTGAATTTGAGCGTGTGAGTCAACTCTCCACTGCGAGAGAAATCTGGGCTACACTCAAGGCACACCATGAGGGAACAACACAGGTCAAGGCTCGGCTCTATCAGACCTACCGGCGTGAATATGAGAATTTCACACAGAAGCCAGGTGAATCTGTTGGGGCTTTGTTTGGTCGCTTTCAGTCGATCATTAACAAGCTTCGGGACAACAAGGCTGAGGGTGCTCAGCTAGTCTCAGATCACGAGCAGGCGCTCAAGGTTCTCCATACCTTGGACCCAAAGATCTGGGAGATCAAGGTATCCTCTATCGTTGAGAGCACTTCTTACGATACCTTGACCATTTCTGAGTTGTTTAGCAAGCTGAAGGCCACTGAGGTAGATATCCAGTTGAGATCAAATCTCACTGGCTCTAGATCAAAATCCCTGGCCCTTGCTACACCTTCTGTTGATCCCTCTGCTGTGAGCTGTGCTGGGTTCTCTTTGATGTCTATCACTGAGGACCAGCTTGAGTTGTTGGGAGATGATGATTTGTGTCTCTTTAACAACCGGGTACGTCGTGTCTATGATAAGAGGAATGTTCAAAAGACACGGCACAAAATCCGGATGCTTTGAATGTGGTGATCCAGGACACTTCATCGCCGACTGCCCCAAGCACAGTGGATACAAGAAGGGCACCGGCAGCAGCTCCCACGACTCTGGCAAGCATGAGAGCGCCTCCTTCAACAAGGGCAAGCCGAAGACTCGTTTCTTCAAGAAGGCCCTGAAGGACTACCAGCGAGAGAACAAGAAGCGCGACAAGGCCTTCTTCGCCGAGATGGAGAAGAGCTACTCCAAGCAGTCCACGTCTTCTTCCTCTTCATCGAGCTCAAGCGATGAGGAGATCGCCATCAGGAAGGGGAAGGACAAGGACGATCCGGCGGGCCTCTGCTTCATGGCTTTCGGAGACAAGCCGAAGAGCCGCTCACACCAGCGCCGAAGATCCCGCAAGAGCTTCTGTTCAATGGCTCTTGGGGATAGAGAAGAAAAGAGCTCCTCCGACGACTCCGACGACGACGACGACAGCAAGGTATCATCTTATGAGCGTGAAATTGTTGATTTACTTGAGAGCAATCGTCAGGAGTTGAAGTATCGGGAGAAACTGCTTAGGGGGGCTAAGAAAAGGATAGACGAGTTAGAGAGTGAGCTTGCCGTGGCCAACGGTAAAATTGAGAGTCTATCTTCTTCCCCTTGCTTGGGTGATAGCAGTGAGTGCCCGAAGTGTGAGGTGCTTCTGTGTGACCTGTCGACTCTGAAGTCCAGGTACACAGAAAGGGTTGATGAGAGGGACGCTTTGGCCACTGAGCTTGAAAGCGCTCAGCTGGAGCTGAAAGATGCTCAAGCCACTGTCGTCGCACCCTGTGTTGATTGCCCATCTCATCTAGCTGCCTTAGCTGAGCTGAAATCCAAGGGTAATGAACATTTGGGTAACTTGGAGAGGTTGAGAGCTGAGCTTGCCCAGACTAGGCTAGAGCTTGAGACACTGTCAGTTCCACCCACTGTTTGTGAGAACTGCCTGTCTCTTAGAATGGAATTAATTAAGCTGAAAGCCGAGAAGTCTGTCCAAGTAGAGAGTGAGTGTGAGACCTGCTTGTCTCAGGTGGAGGTTCTAGCTTCTTTGAGAGAGGAGCTAGGAGATTCTCAAAATGAAACTTTTACCTCCGTTCTATCCTGAGTTGGATCAGTGCCAGAGAGCCACAGCTTGGCATGATGATCCAGCAGTTCAAGAGGCAGGATGGGTTTGGGGTAGGTTACACCTACACCAAGGCTGACTTTGAGAGTGCCATTAGCCGGGCAGTGGAGTGGAGTAAAATGACTCCAGAGCAGAGATATCCCAAGACTCACTCCACTGAGTCTTCCCAGGCTTGTTAGCCCAAGGATGGAGTGATCCATGAACCACCTAAAGCTCCACCCAAGAAACCTATCTGGGTTCCAAAGCCCAAAAATCTCCACACTTCTCTTGACTCTCTTCCTGGACCCTCTCAGCCCAAGAAGACCACACCAAACACTACCAAGCCCAAGAATCCTAAACCTCAACCACATCCCAAGAAGCCTACCTATCATTGTGAGTACTGTCAGAGAGACGGGCATCTTGCGGAGTTTTGCTTCAGGAGGAAGCGGGTTGAGAGAGCAGAGAGGGCTCGTAGTGATCAGGAGCAGTTCTACCAGCAGGGTGGTAGACTGCGTGTTCCTCGACGCGGGGAGAGGCTGGAGGCTAGGCCGCGTCGTGTAGGTGGTGGTAGAGGAGACAGCTTTCTTGCCCGTGCTCCAGTTGGTGGTGTTCGTTCCGACAGAGTTCCAGACCGTGTTGGCTACGGTTCTGGACCTCGTGGCCGCAGGGTTAGGCAGAACAGAGGACCGCGCTTTGAGCCGCGTTTGGTCCAAACTCTTTTGATGGTTTTCGCTTTCCATCTTTTGAGCAGATGGCTCGACACTGGTTTAGCTCTTTTGCTAAACTTGGTGCCGGACCATTTGCTCCCACTTACAGACACTGATTGTGCAGGACCGGGGACTGGAGGATGTTTGGATCATGGACTCAGGATGCTCTCGCCACATGATGGGACATCGCAGATGGTTCTCCAGTCTCACTCCCCCGAGCTCCAAAGAGTACATCACATTTGGGAACAGCGGTCAAGGGAAAGTAAGTGGCATAGGCTCAATTAGCATTTCAGATCATTTCTCTTTAAAGAATGTTGCTTTGGTTAAAAGTTTGAACTTTAATTTAATCTCTGTTTCGCAACTTCTTGAGGATGGTTTGGAAGTGCGTTTAAGAAGGGAAATTCTTCTGTGGTTGATTCTAGAGGGTCTTTGGTTTGTCAGATTTTACCTTTCGGTAAAGTTTTTCGAATTGACTTCTCTAGTTCTTTTGGCCCTTCTCGCTGTTTGATTGCTGGATCTTCTTCTGAGATCTGGAAGTGGCATAGGAGGTTGGGTCACTTGAGTTTTGATCTGCTAATCAGGTTAAGCTCTATGGATCTCATCCGAGGATTGCCCAAGCTTAAGATGGAGAAAGATCTAGTTTGTCATCCCTGTCATCATGGGAAAATGGTTGCCGCTTCTCACTCACCTGTGACTCAGGTGATGACTTCGTATCCGGGAGAGCATTTACATTTGGACACTGTTGGTCCAGCTCGGGTACGTTCAGTCGGTGGGAAGTGGTATGCACTTGTGATTGTCGACGACTTTTCTCGTTTCTCGTGGGTTTTCTTTTTGGAGTCTAAGGATGAAACTTTTCAATATGTTCATGACCTTATTTTGAAGCTGAAGAATGAGAACAATGGTCGGATGCGAGCAATTCGCTCCGACAACGACTCTGAGTTCAAAAACTCTCAGTTCATCAGTTTCTGTGGTGATCAGGGTCTAGACCATCAGTTTTCTTCTCCTTACACTCCCCCACAGAATGGCGTTGTGGAACGAAAGAACCGCACGCTAGTCGAGATGGCCAGGACGATGCTCGATGAGCACAGGACTCCTAGGTGTTTTTGGGCTGAAGCCATGAACACGGCTTGCTATCTGGCCAACCGCATTTTTCTTAGAGCTTACCTTGGTAAGACATCATATGAGTTGCGGTTTGGCAGACAGCCCAAGGTGAGCCACTTGCGAGCGTTTGGCTGCAAGTGCTTTGTGCTCAAGAAGGGAGGGCATTTGGACAAGTTTGAGTCTCGTTGCTGGGATGGTGTTTTTCTTGGTTATGCATTGCATTCTCGAGGCTTCCGTGTTTGGAACCTCGAATCCCAGCTGCTTGTCGAGACTTGTGAGGTTTCTTTTGATGAGTCCTTGCCTTCTTTGACTCCTTCTTTTGAGCTTTCTGGTGATGATGAGCTCGGAGAGTCCATCTTCGAGGAAGATGAGGATACTCCAGCTGCTGATGAGGGCGGGCCTTCTGCATCCCCCGCAGAGCCCACACCTTCTGAGACTTCGACTGATGATGAGGGCGGACCTCTGATCACTTCTTCCACTTCGATCGAGCCCCCTCAGTCGAGTCCAGAGGTGCCAGCTGCTGACTCAGGTGAGGTGACTTCAGATCACCAGGGAACCCGAGCAGTTCAGCGTGACCATCCCTCAGAGCTCATCATAGGTGATTTGACTGAGAGGACTTTGCGTTCTTCTGCCTCTCTCGCTGTGTTTGCTGAATCTGCGTTTGTTGCATCTTTTGAGCCCAAAGATGTTTCTCATGCTCTTTCTGACTCTAGTTGGATTAATGCTATGCAAGAAGAGCTTGATAATTTTGTCCGTAATCGGGTTTGGACACTAGTTGAGTCGCCACCAGGATGCAACCCCATAGGCACCAAGTGGGTATTCAAGAACAAACAAGGTGAAGATGGGGTTGTGGTGCGCAACAAGGCTCGATTAGTTGCCCAGGGTTATTGCCAGAAGGAAGGTATTGACTTTGAAGAAACCTTCGCTCCTGTTGCCCGTCTTGAGTCCATTCGCATTCTTTTAGCTTTTGCCACTTCGAAGGGTTTTAAGCTTTTTCAAATGGACGTTAAGAGTGCTTTTCTGAACGGGTTCATAGAGGAGGAAGTTTATGTTAGGCAACCCCCCGGTTTTGAGAACCCTAAGTTTCCTCAACATGTTTTTAAGTTGCACAAAGCTTTATACGGGTTGAAGCAAGCCCCCAGGGCTTGGTATGACCGGTTGAAGCAATTTTTGTTGGGGAAGGGCTTTGTGATGGGTTCTGTGGACAAAACTCTTTTCTTGCTCAGGGATGCTTCAGATTTCTTAGTCGCTCAGATTTATGTGGACGATATTATCTTTGGCGGTACTACTGATTCTCTTGTGTCCAAGTTTTCTGAGCAGATGCACAGTGAGTTTGAGATGAGCCTCATGGGTGAGCTCAAGTATTTCTTAGGGCTCCAGATCAAGCAGACCAAGGACGGCACCTTCATTCACCAAGGTAAGTACACTCGCGATATGTTAAAGAAATTTGACTTTGGTGGTGAATTGAAGCCGCAGATGACCCCGATGGGCACTTCTGGGGGTCTGGACAAGGACGAGAGCGGTGTCAAGGTCAATAAAAGGGAGTTTCGAGGGATGATCGGTTCGCTGCTGTACTTGACGGCAACAAGACCAGACATTCAGTTCGCCGTAGGACTTTGCGCGCGTTTCCAGTCTTCACCACGCGCGTCTCACCGGCAGGCTATCAAGCGCATTTTCAGGTATCTCACTTATGCGCCCGATCTCGGTCTTTACTATTCAGCGTCATCATCTCTTGATTTATCTGGCTTTTCGGATGCCGACTTTGGTGGGTGCCGGTTGGATCGCAAGTCGACTTCTAGTACTTGCTAGTTTCTTGGTTCCTCCCTTGTATCTTGGTCTTCTCGAAAGCAATCTGGAGTTGCTCTTTCGACCACAGAGGTTGAGTATGTAGCTGCTGCTAGCTGCTGCTCACAGTTGGTTTGGATGATTTCCACTCTACGAGATTTTGGGTTGTTCTTTCCTACCAGGGTCCCATTGTTTTGCGACAACACTAGTGCTATTAGTGTAGGGAAAAACCCATGTCTCCATTCAAAAACCAAACATATTGATGTGCGCTTTCACTTCTTGCGGGATCAATATGGGAAAGGTGTCATTGACCTTGTTCATGTTGATACACATCATCAGTTGGCTGATATTTTCACCAAACCCCTAGATCAGTCTACATTCGAGCGTTTACGAGGGGAGTTGGGCGTTGTGTATCCTTTTTAGGATATTTTGCGTTAGTTTTCTTTCTTCTTTACTCTTTTCTTGAGTCTTTTTGTGTGTGTTCATATCATACATATTCACATATCACACTTTTGAGCCTGCTTCTGTTATATGATTAAACTGCTTTACTTTTTCTAGCTGGTACATGCTTTTGATTACTTGTCAATGATCATGCTTTGGTTCAGTTCACTTGATATATCTGATATCTGCCATATGCATGGCTTTTATGCTTTAAACCTGAAAAATGATCACCATTGCTTCTGGTAACTAGCACGCGTAGGCTGAGTGTTTTTGCTATCTGTTACATGCCTTGTAGCTAGTTCATCACATAGATGCAGATATGCAACTTGGACATCTTTATGCTTTAACATGGAAAATGAGCTATAAAAATGATAACAATCAAAAATGAATGAAAATTCCATGCCTTTTTATGCTTGAGTTGAAAAAGATCCAAGTGGGTTTGCTTTGTCGCATTGCATTGTTCTGGACTGCTTACCATAGCACTTTGGTATGAACTAGGACAGTGTAGTGTATGCCAAGACCAATGTCTTAAGCTTCTGATGGTCCAGTTCTGGCCTAGGCTTGACTTGGTCGGTTAGCATAAGGTTTGACTTGCAAATAACCCTTGGCAGAACTGAAAAAGAAAATTGAAAAAGCCTGAATTTTTAAAAGATAACAAGTTCGCTGAAGCACGTTTGTTTTGGATTGCTTATCTTGGTAGATATCAGTTAGCTTCTGCATCTCATGCTTCACCTTGCTTGTTTTACTGGAAAATGTGGTGATACTTTTGTTTGCAAAAACTGAAAAATGCGTGCTAATGATTTTCTTTAGATATCATCTGTTGCACTGATCATGCCATGTATCGTTACAGTATGTCTTTTGCTGTATCTGTTAGATGTTGTAATTGCAGTCAATCATATTTGAGAAGCATGCTTTCTACACTCCTTATACACTCTAGTTGCATTCACTGCATATTTTGAGGGGGAGTTGCATTTCAGGGGGAGTCTGTGTCTCTTTTGAGTGCTTGATGAGTTCACTTGTCAACAAGGGGGAGAAAATTTGGGATCAGAGTTTCAGGGGGAGTTCTTACTCTGTTGATGTCCTTGTTATTCTGAAATCGCACTCATTGTGAGCTTTTACGTTTTGGTTAACCATAATGACCGTTTCTTGCTTTTGATTGGCTTTTGGTCATTAGGGTTAAACTTTTACCTTACTTTTCTTCTTCTTTGTTTCTTGTGTTTTGTTTTCGTGTTTCCACATTTGTTCGCAGGTGCTGAAGAAGCCGAGAAAAGAGGAGTGTTGACAATGCACTCATCAAGGGGGAGATTGAGGAGCCATGCTGAATAGCGTGGGCCTCATGGCTCCAGAAGTGATGAGTCATTGTCCACGATAGTCAATGGGGACAGAAGAAGAAGTGATCTGCTGTTTCATGGGCCGCGTGTGACTCAGGTACACGGGCAGCGAGCGACTGTCGGGCAGAGGAGGCTGCGAAGTCAGGCTGGCCCAATCCGGGTGCATGGGCCAGAAGCAGTAGAAGACCCACTGGGCTGTTGACCAGGACTGACTCAGGTACACGGGCGGTGAGTGATTGCCGGGCTGAGAGAGCTGCGGAGTCAGGCCGGCCCAATCCGGGTACCTGGTGCAAAGCTGGTGGAGGCTTTGTCAGTTTCGGCGCAAAACTGACAACCGTTGATTCTGTATCCGACTGTCCAGAAGAGAAGCCATAGTCGCTACGAAAACTTAGCTTCCGGATAAGTCATCTGTAACTCTAGGCCCACAGTCAGTCAGTCGTGTCTGTAAAAATTCCTAAGGGCAGTAGAGTCTTTTTATTTATTCTTGAGTCTGTAAAAACTAGGGGCTGGTAGGATATTCCTAGTGTTGGGAGCCTATAAATAGGACCCCAATCCCTAGGGTTTGGACTACCCTTTTGGCTGAAATCACATCCACTCTATTGGGTCATTTTGTCTCTCGTTTCTCTCTCCTGTGTGCGCCGCCAGGCTATTGCTCCTTCCTGTTCTTGCATTGCATTTGCTCTAATCTCTTGGATGCATTAAAGCCTTGGTCCCTGTTGATTTTATTTGGTGCACATTGTTTGGTTTGGGGAGTTATTGCTTAGGCTACGGGCTGCTGAATTTATTTCGTGAGAAGAAGCTTCTCTTTTTGCTTCTGTTCTTCACAAACCGAGTACTAGTTCTTGCTGTTGCAAGTAGTACTACTTTCCTGTAGCTACAGTAGTCTGTGCAGCTTTTCACCTTCTACTGCACAGCTTTTTGATCGAGGCTGACAGGCTCTGTCACCTTTTTGGCTGTGTTTCGAGCGAAGCCACTCTCTGTTCGAAGACCCTCAGTTTCGCGAGGCAGGCTTCGATCTATCTTCTTCGAAGGCTTCGTTGGATCTTCGATCTTCGATCTTCGGTGTGCGGTCTGTGTTGATAAGCTTCGGAGTATTTTTCTGAACGGACAGCATTGCATACTTCGAACAACATTCTCCGAATCTAGCTGTTCGAAGTCCACACTTCGATAGGCTTCGAAGTTTGGGTTCGAAGCTTGTCATTTCTGATAGACTTCGATTTGATTTCCTTGTGGCGTGTCAACCTTCGGTTCTCTTTCCGAAGCTTTTCCTGTTCGAAGATAGAGTGTAGGCTTCGGAGTTGATTTTCTGTCGTGTGACAGACTTCGCTTCTTTGTTCGAAGGTTGTCCTTTTGAGTGTTGTGTTCGAAGCTTTCTGTTCGAAGGTTTTGCTTCGAAGCTTTCGGTTCAAAGTTGTGTTCGAAGTTTTGTCTTCGAAGTGCACACTTCGAAGCAGGCTCCGACTCTGTCACTTTGTTCCGAAGCTCTTGGTTCGAAGCTGTGTTCGAAGCCTTGACTTCGAAGTACATACTTTGAACCAGGCTCCGGCATTGTCATACTGCGCTCCGAAGTACACTTCGCAACTTGCCACTTCGAACTAGGCTAGACCGTGACACCTTTGGCATCTCGGACAGGCTCCGTCACCAACCTCCGAAGCAGACCTCGACGTGCGAAGGGGGCTTCGCCAAGTTCTGAACAGGAGACAAATTTGGACAGTAACTTGTCTTTTCATCTTACACATTCTTAGATCATTTCATTGAGAAGTTTAGGCCTGTTACTCATTGTTCATCTGCCTAGTTGCACTACTTTAGTATTACACTGTTTATCATCAGTTGCTTCTAGGTTAGAAACCTTTAGACTTAGGCCTTTCTATTTATTTTCTGCTTCGTAGTCTGTTGAGGTGCGTTGGGTATTGGGAGCAGGCCATTGATTCGAAAGAATTTTTTAAGGCGCCCATTCACCCCCCCCTCTGGTCGCTACTTTCGGTCCTACACCGATGAGCTGGTGGAGCTAGTTGGGGGTTCCCGGTGCTTGGACTGCCAGAGTTGTATTGCGGCCTGAAGGCATGACGAGGGTGATGACTTGGTGCACAGACTGGAGGAGTGAAGCGGGGCCTCTGAAGGATCCCCTTGTTGTGCTTGAAGGCTATTATTTTCCTGTTCTTGAGGTCCAGCCAGTTCTACTCGTTCTCCTGGATGATAGCTTCATTCACCAACTATTGGAAGTTGGTGTAGTCCACGCCGACAAGTTGGATGGATAGCTCATCCTTCAGTCCCTAGAGGAACTTGGCCTGACGGGCAGTGTCGATGCGGACTTCCTCTGGTGCATTACGGGCCAGACGGTTGAACTTGTGGAGGTATTCCATGACCTACTTGCCTCCCCACTGCAAGTTGCGGAATTCTTGCTATTTCTGGGCCACGATCCCATCTAGTACATGGGCTGCATGAAAGGTAGTGGAGAATTCCGCCCAAGTGACCAAGTGACCTTTGGGTTGGGACTGCCGGTAGTTATCCCACCATTCTGCTGCTGGGCTCTGGAGTTGATGGGCGGCGAAGGCCACTCGCTCCATGTCTAAGCACGGGAGGAGGTCCA
Source organism: Zizania palustris (assembly GCA_019279435.1). Taxonomy (NCBI): domain Eukaryota; kingdom Viridiplantae; phylum Streptophyta; class Magnoliopsida; order Poales; family Poaceae; genus Zizania; species Zizania palustris. The sequence goes on along the minus strand of JAAALK010000285.1, from coordinate 49,292,370 downwards.
ACTTCTTCCCGATCGTCCTCAACCAATCCCCTGCCTCCATTGGGTTGGTTGTACTTGAGAACATGGGAGGTCGCACTCGTAGGAATTCTGACAGTTGGGTGGTGGGGGCAGGTGCGAGGACTTGAGGGTGTAGAGGTGGCTCCAAGTGGTGTTGTTGTTGCAGGCGGTTTATTTGAGCCTGTTGCTCATGCATGTGTGCCTGTTGCAGCTGCATCTGAGCCAACAGTGGGGTGATGTGTTGATTTTGATTGGCAATCATTTCGGCCAAGGTAGGGATGTTGGCAACGGGTGCTCTGGTCTGGCGTTGCCCTAGTGCGTTGCTTGGTAGGTTGGGGGTGGAGGACGGGTTCTGCTCGTTGGGCATTCTGAAGATGGGAATACCCCCGAGATCATAAGAGAAGGTTTAGAAAATTTATACTCAAAATAACTCATGGACTCTTTATTAAGTGTGATATGAAATACTTCATCACAATTCAGCTCTTATTTTCCATTTCACCCATAGCTCAAGTCGCTATGGATGGTATCACAAACAATAAAAACAAACATCCGGTGTCTAGCATCTACTACTCGCCATCAAATGCAGTCTTAGTACTCTCTGACCCATGGACGTCTTGGGGAACACTAGGCTCGATGAAGTTTTCTATCATGGAGACCGTGGTGATGACCGGTCCGAGAGCGGCGGTGCTTGTGGAGGGATGTCCGGAGTGTGTCGGTGGTGGGGTGACCCGCTTAGGTCGAGGGGTGGGCTTCCTGATGGCCTTCTTCCTGTGAGGAGGTAGTGGTGCCAACTCTTCAATATCTTTCTTGAGTTCCTGAATCTGTCATCGGATCTCGGCATTCTCGGCAGCACTTTGTCGTAGCTCGATGACCTTGCACTGTAACTCCCCATTCTCTCAGATTAAGTAGGTCGCCATATGGCGATAGAAGTTGATAGTGGCTTGCTGATTGTCGTCTACATCAGTCTCAACTCGGTGAGAGCTTGGAAAGTGGCACGCTGACATGCCACCTCGAAGGTCAGGCCTCCGATCGCGGATGTGAGGAAGGTAGGGTGCTCTCCTGAGGAACCGATGGTGATGGTGATGTCACAATTGCCTGCGAACTCATCTAGGTAGAGTCCATGGAACTGAGGCTCGTGGACGAACCCGAGGAAGGTCACGAGCATCCGAAGCTCACGATCGAATCCATCGCAGTCCTGAAGGTACCCATGCACGTGATGGCCTTGCATCTACAAAGAATCAAAAATTTAAAGAGTAAGGAAGAGAGGAAAAATTATGGAATAGATTTTTAAGAAATAGTTTTACAAAACTAAGTATAAGGCGGGTCCGTTTGGCTTCCTACAGTCAAGTCGGCTCTGATACCATATTGTGGCGCCTAGATTTAATAAAACCCAGACATTATTGAAATTCCATAGAAAATTAATAATCACAAGATGTTCATCACACGATGACACACATATGTAAAACATTCGTGGCTCACAGACCACATTATTACACAAAGGTTAAAATAAAAGTAACTATGAAAATAATAAACTCAATGAAGATCTTCTCTAGGTTCGCTTCCTTGACTAGGTCGCTACTCCAGACCATCCTCATTGTACTACGCCTCTGAAGTGGTTTTTCCAATGGGTGAGTACAAACGTACTCAACAAGCCACCGAGAAATGCAATAATAATGCAAGGTAATAACAAAGGGAGATAATTGTTTAAAGTGTGGAAAAGTACATTTTCATCTTGCAGCCTTTAATGTGAGTCATGTTTATTCATACAAACTATTTAAGTCATGTGTTGGGGGAAAATATTCCATCTTCAGGATTATCGCAGTAACAAGACAAAGACAAGAAATCAAGTCAAAGGATTCCGACGTATATTCTCAAATGTACGTTGAAGGTAGTTCGAAGTATGAAGACGGACTCTAGTTCAGAGTATATCTTCGAACGTGGATTCTTCCAAAAGCTTCCTTGCCAGCTAAGATGGAAGACTTATCTTCTTTCTCATTAGATTAGTCTTTTACCATTTTAGCCCTATTAAGGGTACCGAATAGTTTCCACTATGTCGGTTGTAATAGAGGGGTAAAAAGGTCTTTTCCTTAATGTTTGGGCCTATAAATACCCCCCGTTTTACCCTGTAATAGGGACCAAATACAAGTTATTCTATACACACTTTCGAACTATTCTAAGTTATTATCCTTTCGGAGGTTTGGAATAGTTTTCTTAGCAAACACTTCGTTTGTTAGTTTTTAATTTTCAGAAATCTGTTAGTGTAATCTTTTACGCCAACAGTTGGCGCCGTCCGTGGGGAACCTAGTCCAAGAAACTTCGTTCTCTACCGAGTTTCCAAACCATGCCTCCTAAGCGGAGTTCAGCTGGTAATCCTACTCGGAGGTCTCCTCGGACCTTCGGAGCTAGATCCATAGATACAGTCGAGGTCGGAGGACCTTCGACTTTTCCTCCACCTCAAACCCCGGAAGGGACGCCCCTTCCCCGAGTATACGGAGTTCCTCCGCCAACTCCATCTATACTTCGGCCCGACGGAGTCCCTCTTCCACACCAAGTTCCACTTCAAACCGATCCCTACAGTTCTCGAGACCCGGAAGATCCTTCCGGAGGAGATGAAGACAAACTTGGCGATATGGCCACTCAGATGGCCAGTCTCCAAGCCGAAGTGGCGAGATGGCGGCAAGAAGCTGCAAATAGGCTTCGCTCTCAAGCCATCCCGGTTATTCCTGAAGTGCCTGAAGACGATGAACCTATCTATCCTGAAGCCCCGGAGAACGCCTCCTTTGACACTGAGTCTCCGCTGCATCCCGAGCTGCAGAAAGTACGCTTCGAGCCGAAGTTTAAGACTTCGAAGCTTTGCAAGTATGCCGGAGATGAAGATCCTGGAGAATTTGTCTGATCTTATGCTTTGGCGATTGAAGCCAGTGGAGGAGTGCGGGACACCATGGCAAAATGTTTCCCCCTCGCTCTTCAAGGAGTGGCTTTACGATGGTTCTGGTCTTTAAAACCAGGATCAATTAGTTCATGGGGGCAATTGAAGAAAAAGTTCGTGAGTAATTTTCAGGGCACCTTCGTGCCTCCAATGTCAACGGGAAGTCTTTTCCAGGTGAAGCAACTCCCTGGAGAAACCCTAAGACAATACTTCAAGCGCTTCGCTCATACGAAGTCGCAAATTCGAGGGTTAACTACATCTTCGGTAGTTGACGCAGCTCGAGAGGGAGGCGTTCATCCAGGCCTACTTGATAAACTTCACCGGAAAAGCATATCTTCTATTTCTCAACTGATGTCCTATTTTGAAGAATATGCAAGGTCAGAAGAGGGCTGGCTTCGGAGAACTGCAGCTACTTTGTCCATACTGCAGGAAGTAAAGTTGGAAGTGAAAACTTCGGCATAACCGCAGGGACCTGTCTTCAAAGCTTAGCATGATAGGAGAAGGGGGCAAAAGCATCCTCGTTTAGAAGTTCTAAACATTGTACCTCCGCAAAAGTTTGCCCAGAGAGCTCCACAACCATCGGGAAGTAAAACCAGCAGTTGGAGGCCTCCAGGAAAATTGGCCGAAAAAGGCCAAACTTTCTTCTGTTGCATTAATGGTGAGAACCGAAGTCACGCAACTGACGCATGCAAAGCTATACTTACTCTGAGAGGAGAGTATTTAGAGAGAACTTCGGGTCGAGGTACTACTGACCGAGTTCAAACCGAAGTGCGTCCAGAGCCTGTCCAGGCTGTGGCGCGAATAGAGAACTTCGATCCAGCAAGGCGCCCTCCGGTGGTCAATGTTATGCCACCTCCGAAGCAGGAAGAAGGGCAAGATCGAGGAAAAAGACTAGTCCTCCCAATCTCCGGAGGAGGGACTCTCGGAAGCATTTCAAAGAGGCAGAGAAGAGAGTATGTCAGAGAAGTGGGGCATATTGGAACTTCTTTGTCTGCAGCCGCTATGCCTGAATGGTCCCATGTACCAATATCTTTTTCTACAGAGGATGCAGCTGGCATTAAATTTCCACATGCAGACCCACTTGTCATTACTGCCGACATTGCAGGGACTGAGGTTCGAAGAGTGCTAATTGACAGAGGGAGTTCGGCAGACATTATTTTTGTTCAAGCCTTCGATCAACTATGCATCTCCAGGAAGCACCTTCTTCCAGCGGCTCGCCCTTTGCAAGGCTTCGCAGGACCTCCGCTTGATGCCCTCGGCCAAATTGGCCTGGAAGTTACCTTTGGAGAAGGGCTGTTAGCCAGGACAGAGGAAGTAATCTTCGACGTCGTGGATGCTCCATATGCATACAACGTCATCTTCGGAAGAGGCATGTTAAATCAGTTCGGAGCTGTGGCACACCACAATTACTTGTGCATGAAGATGCCCACACAAGCGGGAGTGCTCACTATCTTCGGAGATCAAGCTACCGCCCGAAGAGCGGAGTATGGTCACAACTCCCCTCTTGATCCAAGACAAGTGAATAGTGTGCAAGATAATCAAGAAAATTTTTCTGCTCCTAGCGAATCTTCGAAGAAATCCTTCCCAAGACCAAGTCCTGAAGGAGAGATTGCAACGAAGGTTATTGTTAAAGATGACAAAGAATATTCATTTCAATTTGGTAAAGATTTGCCTCCAGAAGTTGCTACCTCCTTGGAGAAAGTAGTTGAGGAAAATTTAGATGTCTTTGCTTGGTCTGACGAAGACATCACCGGAGTCAGTCGGGATATTATTGAGCACAGTTTACTTGTAAACCCGAAGGCCCGGCCTGTTCGGCAAGGACTCCGAAAAATGTCTGCAGAAAGAGCTGTTCTTGCCAAAAACGAAGTTGAAAAATTGCTGAAAGCTGGGATTATCAGAGAAGTGGCTCACACAGAATGGTTAGCCAACCCAGTCTTCGTCAGGAAGAAATCTTCCGGGAAGTGGCGCATGTGCATTGATTTCACATCCTTGAATAAAGCATGCCCTCGTGACCTCTACCCCATGCCCCGAATTGATCAATTGGTCGACTCCACTGCAGGTTCGGAGTTATTAAGTTTCCTCGACGCGTACTCCGGTTATCATCAAATATGGTTGAAACGCGAAGATGAAATCAAGACAAGCTTCGTAACTCCTTCAGGAGTCTTCTATTATCTAAGAATGCCCTTTGGCTTAAGAAATGTCGGGGCTACTTTTTCGAGGTTAGTTGCTAAGGCTCTAGGTCATCAATTAGGTCGTAATGTAGAGGTCTATATGGATGATATTGTAATAAAGAGTGCTTTAAAGCACCAACATAGCCTAGACTTAGCAGAAACATTTAATAGCCTTCGGGCATGTGGGATCCGTCTTAACCCCGAGAAATGCATCTTCGGAGCTAAGGATGGGAAGTTGTTAGGGTATTTAGTTTCAAGCAGAGGAATTGAAGCTAGCCCTACTCAGATAACTGCGCTGCAGAAGATGGCTCCTCTAGAAAATTTAAAGCAAGTGCAAAAGCTGACTGGTCGTCTGGCAGCACTTAGCAGGTTTTTGGCAAGGTCTGCGGAGAGAAGTTTGCCCATCTTTAAAGCATTGAAAGGGTCCGAAGATTTTGCATGGACACCGGAGTGTCAGAAAAGCTTCGCAGATATTAAAGAGTATCTCAGTAATCTTGCTACACTCACGGTGCCTACTGCGAACGAAACCCTACTCCTTTACCTTGCAGCTACAGGCTCTGCTGTCAGCGCAGTCCTTGTTAGAGAAATAGATTTCAATGGGAAGTTGGTACAAAATCCAGTTTATTTTGTGTCCGAAGCATTGTCAGGAGTGAAGACAAGGTATTATGAGCTCGAAAAGTTCACTTATGCTCTGATAATGGCTTCGAGGAAATTGAGACATTATTTTTTTGCTTATAATGTAATTGTACCAACTTCGTATCCTTTGGGAGATATGCTCCGAAGTAAAGACTCCACTGGAAGAATTGGAAAGTGGGCAGTCGAACTAGCACCTTTCGGCATATCCTTTCTGGCAAGGACAGCAATCAAATCGCAAGTCTTAGCAGATTTCGTAGCAGAATGGACTCCCCCTGCAACGTGGGTTCGAAGAAGTCAAGCGAAGGAATTTGGACTGTTTTTTCTGATGGGGCTTTCCAAGCATCTGGAGCAGGTGTTGGAGCAGTTTTAATTTTCGCCTTCAGGGCAAAGAGCAATGTACTCCGCAAGACTCAACTTTAAGTCTACCAATAATATAGCGGAGTATGAAGGGATTTTACTGGGACTCCAAAAAGCACGTGCTCTAGGGGCTACAAGAGTTGTTATAAAGACAGATTCTCAAATAGTAGTAGGGCACGTAGATAAAAGTTTTCAAGTTCGGCATCCACAGCTTGCAAAGTACTTAGAAGAAATCCGTAAGATCGAAGCACAATTCAAGGGTATTGCCATTCGGAGTATACCAAGAGCAGAAAATGTGCAAGCGGACATCTTAGCAAAAGCTGCAGCCGGAGCTATGGATATACCAGAAGAGGCTTTTTATGAGGAGCTCAGTACACCTTTGGTGCCACAAATTCCCTCTGCAGAGATTCTTTGCATTCCAAGTACAGATTGGAGAAATTCAATCATGGAACTTTTGCAAGGAGGAGCAAATTCGTCTGAAGAGCCACAGTTTTCAAGATTGAAACTCAGGGCCAGGAATTATCAAATAATCAACGGTATTTTATACAAGGCCGGAGTATGTTCCCCTTTACTCCGATGTATATCCCAAACCGAAGGCCAAGATATTCTTCGAGAAATTCATGAAGGGCTTTGCGGTAGCCATCTGGCCCCTCGAGCTTTGGTAGGAAAAACACTTCGCCAGGGACTTTATTGGCCTACGATAGTAGCAGATGCGGAGAACTTAGTCCGCACATGCCAAGGATGTCAGTGGATGGGTCGACGGAGTCATCGCCCACCAACAGCTCTTCAAGTTATTGCTCCGGTGTGGCCCATGGCCAGATGGGGTATGGATTTGATTGGTCCCTTTCCAGTAGCTAAGGGAAATTTAAAGTTCGCAGTGGTAGCTATTGAATATTTTTCTAAGTGGGTAGAAGCAGAGCCCTTAACAGCTATCACTTCGAACAATGTACAGAAATTCTTTTGGAAGAGTATCATTTGCCGGTTCGGAGTGCCTAGACAACTCACAGTTGATAATGGAACACAATTCGATGCAGAACCTTTCAGAAAGTTCTGCGAAGATCTAGGCATCCAGTTATGTTTTGCTGTAGTGAGACATCCTCAGTCTAATGGAGCTATAGAAAGAGCCAATGGAAATATTTTGTCAGGGTTAAATCGAAGGATAGTAGGATTGGCAAAAGGACTGTGGACCGAAGAACTTCCAAAAATTTTATGGTCCATTCGGACTACGCAAACAAGGTCCACAGGTTTCACTCCATTCAGATTGCTATTCGGGGATGAAGCTATGACTCCAACGGAGCTCAAAGGAGGATCACTTCACAGCACCGAACCGGAGATTGAAGGAGAAAGACAAGCTTCGTTGGATTTAACAGAGGAGACAAGACTTCGAGCTGTGGCCAATTTATCAAAGTATCATCAGCAGACGAAGGCTTGGTTTGACCCGAAGGTTAAGATCAATGAGCTTAGACCGGGTCATCTCGTTTTACGAAGCATCATAGCGCCAGGAAAATTAGGAAATAAATGGGAAGGTCCATACTTAATTGTTCGTTCAGGATGTCCTGGCTCTTTTAAATTAGCTAATTTGGAAGGTGAAGAGTTAGCACATACTTGGCATGCGGAACACCTAAAGCTATACTTCGCATAGGGGCTCCTTGTAATCATCTTCAGAATTAATAAAGCATATGGTTCAGATAATGCCTACCCCTCATAAACTTCCAGCTTCCGAGTGGACGCACTAGAACCGTGGAGTTGACCAAGAGGGAAGTGTCATTAATTTGAATCATATTTTCGGACTTTGAACCATTGGTTCGAAGTTTTCGACGTGGGGGCTGACATAATCCGGAGTCCAAGCCACCGGCTTGTAGGCATCCGTAAAAGAGCCCAAAACCACACCATACGGAGTCCAAGCCATCGGCTGGTAGACATCCGTAAAAAGAGTCCAAGGAGACCAAATCATGCGGAGTCCAAGCCATCGGCTTGTAGACATCCGTAAAAAGAGTCCAAAGAGACCACTGCGAACTCCAAACCACTGGTTTGACAAAATTCGCAAAAAAGAGCCGAAGGAGGCCAAAACAAAACAGAGTTTGAGCCATGAGCTTCGAATGTCTGTTAAGAAAGTCCAAAGTGACAAATTATCTAAGACACTAAAGTGTCCGGAAAGTTATCTCAAGTGATTTGTTTCAAAAAACATAAGGTACTAAGTTGCCAATCTTCAGACTACAAATAGTCGAAGACATTTTATAAGATTTTACACAATCCTTAAATTACTGAGGGGCTCCGAACCCCCAAAATTGTACTCCTAAGTTTTCTTTGTGCCTAAACATCTTTGAATATAATTCGAAGTAACTTACGCCCAAAGAGGGGCTAATAAATAGGGAGACAATTTTAAATCGATACTTATTATTCGAACAAATATGATTACATCATGAAAAATTGGTATCTATACCAAGAAGGAATCGAAGACCTCTTCGATCTCTAGAGCTAGGGTTGGAACGACTAGTTCCAGTGCCGGGAGTCCTAACAACTTTGCGTTTAACTCTCCTACCTCCCTTCGAAGCTCTAAAGTCTTTTTGTTCTTGCTGAATCTCGGCCCAAGTTCGAAGCCGTTCGGGGCTCCTTTCCCAGCTTCCAAGTTCTTCAGGATTTTTACCTTGAGCTTCATCTTCGTCTTCGGACCATTTAATGTCTTCAGAAGATGAAGCTTCCAAGTTAACTTCTTTTCTTCCTCTTTAATGCAAGATAATATATCTTTGCTTATTTCGGACATAATCATTCCGGAACTATCTCGAGGAATTAGAAATCGAGGACGCTTGTGAAGTTTTAAGATTTCGAAGGTAGCCCATAATAAGCGAAGTTCGTCATTAACATCTAACACTTCGACATCTTCCATATGAGGCAAAGCCTAAAAACATGATAAACAAATCTTCATTCATAAATGTACAAAAGCATAGTGCTTTACATAGTTGAAAATCCTAAGGTAATTCTAAACCTGCGGGTTTGGAGGAGGCTGACTGCTCGAAGCTTGGGACCGAGCCTGCTTCTGGCGTTGTCCTTCGTCAATCCAGACCTTGATCGCAGAACGACCTTCGGCTCTCCATGAAGTTTGAAAGGCTTGCCAAGCAGCGGCCACACCTTCGGAGGGAGTGAGAAGCTGGTCGTCGTCGAAGGTAATGGGACCCTCTCCTGCGCTCGGAGTTATTGATCGGCCCAAATCTTCATAGTAATGAAGTATGCCGATAGCAGCCACTTGTCCGGAGATTTCTCCGTACCGAATGCCTACTGTCTTCATTTGCTTCGCTGCTCCTTGGATCCTCTTCAGTCGGCGCAGCAGAGAGATGTTGTCATCCGAAGGAAGCGTCCCAATAGTACCGAAGTACTCTAGAACGCCTAGCAATTGGTCCATGACCTCCGAAGCTACTTTCTCTGACTTCAGCTTATCTTCAGTTAATGCATCCTTCATCGAAGTTAGCTCTTCTACTACTCCAGAGAGCCTAGCAGCCTCCGTAGCCAAAGAATTCTTTTGATTCAGTAGCTGGCTAGCTTCTTCTTGGAGTCTAACAAGCTCGGCCCCCGCAGTAGCGTGCTCCGCCCGCATCTTTCCAATTTCTGCTCGAAGCACGATTTTTTCTGCTTCGAGCTCCTTGTTCGCAACCTCCAAGCTTTGTCTGGCCCTGCGCTCCGTTGAAACCATGTTGTCCATGTGGGCCACTCGACCTTCGGAGATAGTCAGATTTCGTTGAAGAGTTGCATTTTCCTCTCGAAGGCGAATGCTTCCACGTTCATTGGAGATGTTTGCATCTCGGGCCAAGACTGTTTGCTGCGAAAAGAAAAACCAAGGTGAGAAATTATTTGTATATAAATTTGATTTGTTTTGCAGATACTTCGTACCTAGTATGCTGCGCGTTCCATGGCAGCGTTAAGCTCCGAACTCTCCACCTCGCTCAAGATAGCCACCAAGTCCGTCTCCCCGACTTCGCAACTAGCTCGATCCAAAGGCTCGAGCAAAGTCCGAAGCCCAGTTCTTCGCTCCAAGAAAGGAGTTAGAAGGGGGAGCATGCTTAAGGCTTGTTTGTCATCTTCGCTTGGTGAAGGCCCGGAGTGTTGAGCTGTGGTCTTCGGAGCTCCAGTAGACTGGCCCCCCTCAGTAGATTGGCTCTCGTCTGTTGACTCAGATGGAGTTGATCCTGAGCTAGGAGCAGGGAGGGGATCCATCTTCCCTTTGCCTTTTCCAGGCCCCATTTGAGTAGCTCCTGGAATTGGCTCCGAAGTTGTCGAAGGTCCAGGAATTGTATCTTCGAAACGGACCTCATCCATGGAAGTGAACTCTGTAAAAACGAAGGTATTATACATTGTATAATTTCGCAGGGAAAAGGATAAAAGAATTATTCGAAGTTTACCTTCGACATTTTGGCGGCGGGTGAGCATTGGACTGCTTGGCGGGTCGAAGGCAAGATCTTCGTCAGAGTCAACTGTCAAATCTTCGACTGTCGGAGCATCTTCTTGAACAGTCGTTGTTACTTTTCCCGGAATCAAAGCTGCAGTAACCTCGACTTCGCTTTCATCCACAGGGGCTCCGTCCTGAGGTAAATCTTCTTGAGCAGCCGGAGTCCTCGCTTGCCCAAGATTCTCTTGAAACTCCGGCACGTTCGTAGTTTCATCAATTTGTACAACTCTTCGGGCTGCATCCTCGTCAATCAACCTCACGAGCAACCTGCCTTCATCCTCCTGAGAATCGGAGATCAAAGCTCTTGGGCTTAAAGGCGCAGGAACTTTTGGCTTTCGAGCCACCTTCTTAACCGGAGTCTTGGTGGAGCTCGAAGTTCCAGCTTCGGCTTTCCTCTTCTTGGGCCCTTTCTCCGAAGGCACCCAATCCATCAGAGGGGGCGGAACAATTTCGAGCAGCCCCCATACTCGGTTGGATCGTTCCCAACTACCAACCAATTTGATTCTCCATTCTTTCTCGGTCAGAGTTGGAACACCCAAAATCTTCTCCGAAGCTCGTACGATTTGCTCCGAAGTTATAGGGGCTGAAGAAGCTGAAAATCGAGTTAAGTTTGTTAATTCTTCGAATAAATATACATAAAGTATGTTGTTTTCGAATTTACCTGCAGGACTCAAAGTTGAAGAAATTTTTTGAAGACCGCCTTCCGAATCTTCCTCGAAGGTGATCGGCCAGTTGGCCATCAGGGTAGGGATTTGAAGTCCGAGGAATTCTTCGGCAAGTCTCACATGCTCAAGCGATGACTGATTTTTTGAAGCAAGCTCAGGCGAGCTTTGAGTTGGCCTAAATCTAGGTGCACTAAGGCTTCCTTTCGGAAGTGGATTTCTTGCAGAGGTCCAGCTAGGCGGCTGCTCGCCCCAACTTCGGCATAAAACCATCGCAAGATCCAATCAGTATACCATCTGGCATTGATGGCCTTGGCAGGAAACCAGAGGGCATATTCGTCTCAGAGTCTGAAGTTGATACTTCCGAAGGCCACTACTATCTTCTCACCTCCGGGACCTACGAAGGTCTTCGGTTGGCATGATGATCTGTGTAGTGCTGCGAAGATCTCCGCCCTTCCTTCACAACCTTCAGCTCGCAACGCCCATTCAAAGATGGCGAGGTGCGCTACTGCGTTCGGAGAGAGTTGGGGGAGAGTGACATGGAACAAGTCCAATACCTCCGCTAAGAAGTCGATCGCCGGAAGCCCTAAGCCAGCCTCGAAGAAGGCTTCGAAGACTGACCACTTCTCCGGGTCTTGGTGACGGAATAATTTCCTTCCCAGGTTTGCGAATCATCACCCCCGAACTAATCTTGCCTTCTATTGCGGCCGCAAGCGATTCCCTTCTGCAGGTTGATGGTCCCAGTTGATAAGACTGGTCCACATACTTCGTCGACGTCGGAAATAGATCTTGAGGATCGACATTTTGGGGATTTCCACCCACCGGCGCCATTACCGCCACTAGTGGATTTGGAGTTGCCGTCACTGATGATGCAGCCGCTGCCGCCGCTGCCGCTTGCTGCCGGGCCAAGGCTGAAGTCGCTCCAGGACCCTTGAAGCTGGTTTTTCGCCATTAGATCTCGTGGATTGCTTTGAAGGAAAAGAGGAGACTAGGGCTCGAGAGTTGGTCTGTTTGCACGAAAGCGGTGGAAAGGTACAAGAAAGGGTCGGTCTCTCTATTTATAGCCCAGACCCCAATTTTTTACCGTTTTCTTATGCCGTTTTGCATTCTTGACCGTTACTTTGTTCCGGAATTAACGCATTGCGTAACTTCCATCAGAAGGAAAAAGCCAACGGCTATTTTTTTTCCAAGTCTAAAAAGACTTTCGGATTTCCTGAGTTAATTCTAAAATACTTCGAATGTAATTCACTTAGAAAATAATTTGAAGTTCACATCTCCATACATTTCGGAGGTGTATTAAGTCTGCTAATCCCTGCACATGGATATGTTTTCTTGCGTATACTGCTTCCCTAACATCACAGATTTAACGGAGAAGCGTATTCGAGGTGCTACTGTTGGGGGAAAATATTCCATCTTCAGGATTATCGCAGTAACAAGACAAGGACAAGAAATCAAGTCAAAGGATTCCGACGTATATTCTCAAATGTACGTTGAAGGTAGTTCGAAGTATGAAGACGGACTCTAGTTCGGAGTATATCTTCGAACGTGGATTCTTCCGAAAGCTTCCTTGCTAGCTAAGATGGAAGACTTATCTTCTTTCTCATTAGATTAGTCTTTTACCATTTTAGCCCTATTAAGGGTACCGAATAGTTTGCACTATGTCGGTTGTAATAGAGGGGTAAAAAGGTCTTTTCCTTAATGTTTGGGCCTATAAATACCCCCCGTTTTACCCTGTAATAGGGACCAAATACAAGTTATTCTATACACACTTTCGAACTATTCTAAGTTATTATCCTTTCGGAGGTTTGGAATAGTTTTCTTAGCAAACACTTCGTTTGTTAGTTTTTAATTTTCAGAAACCTGTTAGCGTAATATTTTACGCCAACATCATGGATGATGCAACATCTTCTAACTCGAGGAGTACAGTCATCTATCCTTTCTCGACAGTCCTCACATGCCCAATCAATCATGCAACACTTCCCAAACATAAACTAACCATGGGATGTCACTCCACTAGCCCTTGACCATGGGCTCGGCTTTTACAAAAGATTTAACTCTGATCAGAGGTGTACCACTGTACCCATAAGACACTCATTCCCGCACACCGTAGTGTGTCAAATGACCCAAGTCATAGGAACATATGCCAAAACCGTTAGCATGAATTGCTCCAACTCAATGACACACACTATAGGTTTGGTCGGCGTACTGGCGCACTAGACCAATGTCGCGCCGCCTTTTGTGCCAGATGGCCCAAGCCACCCGCAGGTTCTGCTTGCCCCTCTCCACATAGTGCCTTGGGTTGGAATGACCCATACCTCTAGTTAAGACTTTCCCACTAGACTTGTGGTTGGTACGGAAGTGCTTTGCAACGAATCCCGTAGACTGGTCGTTATAGTGCCCTTGGTGCGACTAACCAATGCCCTCGTTTGCACCCGGAACCCACCAATTCCAAGACCAATAGAATACCAGGGGTGAGAGACATAGGGGATCATATATCAGAATCCAAGTACGTACGAATCGTTTTTATGCCTATAGCAGTTATGTCGATACATTGGGCACTTCTAATATAAATAATTATTCTGGTGACAAGGAATTCAGGCTCGATAGCATGGCTTGGGTTTGCACATCAATGTCGGGGATCCGATAAATATAACGTAGGGTTATTCATTTGACTAATGCAAATATAACCTACGAGTTTTAGCGATATTTAATTGAAAACTAGGCTCAATATGCTCAAAATGGGGTTGGTGACTTGCCTTGTTCAACAAGGGATGGAGGGGAGACTTCAGGAAAATACCCCGACTACTCATTGGCATCATAATCTTCTCGGCACACAAAACGAGAAGAAACAAACAATTAAAAAACAATACAACCAACAATACAATCATATAAGTTTTATTGTCTAAACAGGTAGGGGATAAAAAGATAAACATTCTGAAATTTGAATGGTTAAATTTAAAGCTAATTCCAAGAAGTGATGAGTTTTGGAAGTTTAAACAATTCCTAGTACTTTATTTTAATTTCAATTAAAATCATATAAAATTTCAGTATAAACATATGAATTATATTGGATAAACATGAAGATAATAATAAGACAAGTTTTCTGAAATTTAAATGGTAATTTCTAGAGTTAATTCCAAGGAGTTATGGATTTTTGAAGTTAGGAAATGATTTCTTAAATTTCAGAATGGAATAGGAGGAGAATAAAAAGATAAACTTTCTAAAATTTGAATGGTCAAATTTGGAATTAATTTGAGCAAGATATGAATTTCTAAGTTTTAAATTAATTTCTAGAATTTATTTTAAATCCTAATTCAGCCTTCGGTCCACAGTGAACCGGGTCCATGGCAGTGTGTTGTGAGCCAGTGGGTTTTGAATGAAAATGGACGGCTGAGTTGCGTTGATACCCCTTTGATCCAGATGGACGGCTGAGATTAAATCCCATATGCGAATTAATATCCTCCGCCCGATCTCGGCACGGGTAATTACCCATGCCGGTGGTCTTCTCCGATGATGCAAGGGCTTGCGGCGGTCGCGGCGGCGATGGCGATGGCTAAGACTACTCGGCGAAGCTAGAAATGGAATCAGTGCGGTGAGGGGAACACGATGATACCGGCACAGTGGCTCGAGATCGACAGAGCGATGCCGGTGATGAGCGGGGGCGGCGGAGTGGTTCGGGTCATCGGTGGGGACGGTGTTCCGGCGGTCTTCACTAAGGACAGGGGGTGGCCATTGTCAGGGAGGCAACGATGGTCAAAGCGAGGGCGACGACGAGGTGGATGGCAGACTCCGGCGACGGTGAGCGGCGACTAGAGGGCGAGCAGTGGCGATGGTGAAAAATTACACTATTTAATTCGGGTTTTACTCCGGCATGGTTTAATTCGAGTAATTACAATGTTGTGGGGCTTAATGCGAGGGGATGCGAGGGGGAAACGATTGCCGGCGTTAAGGTAAATGATTTTCGGGCATCAATTCGAGGGGAGGTTGCCGACGAAGGTGGATTCAGTTGTTAGGGCGGCGGCCGAGGATCTCGGGGGCGCGAGGTCGCGAGGAAGATGAAGACTAACAGGGCGGGGCCAGTGTCAGCGGGAGGGAGAGGGTGCAAGGGTTAACAGTCGGCGCCGATATGTGGGCCAAGGTGCACGCTGCGAGAGGGGGAGCGATTGACAGGTGGGCCATGGCTCGGGCACGAGGCAGAGCACGCCGATAGGCGGGGCCCGCTTGTTAGTGAGAGGATGGCGGGGTGCATGAGTTGGGCCGGCCGGGGAGAGAGAAATGAGGGGAGTAGCCCATTAGCATTTAAATTGATTTTCTGAATAAAAATAATTACAAAATTTGATTCTTAAATTATGGACTAGCACCCAAGGTTGGAAAAATTTGTAAAAATTCCCAAAATTCTTAAATTTTTTGGATCATAATTTGAATTATTTCTCTAGATTCTATTTACTTAGGCATTTATGACATTATGAGAATTAAAATAAGTCTTTTCTGATAATTTCTAATTTTTTTGAATCTATTTTATTGCTCTAAAATTTGGGGTGTTACATATAGGGAGGTTTCACTGATAGACACTAAGTAATTCATAAGTTAGATATCGTCACTTATATTGTCATAAACAACCACATTGTTGTTGGAATTTCGAAGCTAATGAAAATTTGATCTTCCTTTTTAGCTTAAACATGATTGTTGTTGGAATTTTGGGTGATTGCCTCACTAATAACACATCTGACTGGACACAAGCTCATCGTAACAACCACATTGTTTCAGGAACTATGCTTCGACTTCACAAGAAGCACAATAATTCAGTCCTAACCCACTTTATCATTCATAAAGATATAATTATGTGTTGAATTACACTAATATTGTTCTACTTAACAATAGGATGTTTAATCTGATCCATCTAGCAACACTACCTTTGCAGAGTAAGTAGTTCTAACAATACAAACACAATCTAATTATGTAATACATAACATAATATTATAGATATTGTTAATTATTTTTCTTTGAAATATAATTACAGACTTGCGGCAACAATTTTTGGTTCTGATTGTCCGTAGTGTTGTAGTCTTGTGTGTGTGTGTGTCATGATGTGTGGTTGTTTATTTACTTCCGCATATTCTGGTTTTTGTGTTCATTTCGTTGAGTCTATTGTGTATTCCCTTTGATGTTATTTGAATGTAATATTTGTATTGGAGTACATGTCTCAAATTTAGATACGCTTATTTACAAACTGAGAACATTATTCATTGTAACACTCTCATTCCTAACCTTGAAAGAATATTTTTTCTCTAACACAATATCCAGATCCAATCTTGATTAGTCATTATTCAATCCTCAATATCATTATTCATAGTTAAAGGCCCTAATTAAAATAACAATATTCTAATCCTAACCCTCTAAATAACCTATTGGCGTAAAAGATTACGCTAATAGGTTTAAAGAACTAGAAATATTAACAAACAGAGTGTCTGTTTATGATGACTATTCCAAGCCTCCGAATAGGATAATAGCTTGAGATAGTTCGAATTGTGTATTGAATATCTGAGTATTTGATACCCTTTACAAAGCGAAGAGGAGTATTTATAGACGGAATACATTGGGAAAAGACCCCTTTACCCTCTAATTACAACTGACTTAGAAGATACTATTTAATATCCTTCGTAGGGTTAAAAGAGTAAAAGGTTAATCTAAGCAATGAGAAGATAATTATTCTGTCCTTGCTGGATGTACCCCTTCGGGTAAAGGGGCTCCGGAAGTCTTTGTCATGTCGGGGCCTTGATGGAGGCCTTTGCTGTAGATAGCTCCGAATATAGCGAAGCCTTGATGTTGAGGCTTCCTTAACATTCGGAGGATGAAATATTTTCCCCCACCAGTAGCCCCTAAAATACTTCTCTCTGAACTGCTTGTGTAGTAAAGAGGGCAGTATATACATGAAATAATTTCATGTCTAGAATTTGGAAAAAGAAGTCTGAAAGCCCTTACAACCATTACAAATATTCGGAAGTAAAGGATCTCCAGACCCGAATATTGTTTTGGGGCATCCAAGGGAGTGGCTTCGGAATCAAATTTCATTCGGAGCCAAAATAGTCGTTATCCTTCAGAGCCAGTTAGACTCAAAATAGAGTCGTTACTCTCTTAGAAGGCTAACGGTCGCACGATCTCTGACGGATGCAACTCTTCATGAGATGATCCTGCATGTAATAACGGCGTTGAAACTGAAACAGAGCAGCCAAATGTCGCTCTATAGCGTACAGTACAAGGAATTCCAAGTGCTATAAAAAGGAGAGTAAAAGTTAATTTTAGACACATTACCTACTGCTTCCGCACACTTCCTTTCTTCTTTCTGAGCACATACTCTTAGTCCTCCGGCTTCCTCCGATGGTGAAGACCAGCAACAAAGCTGTTGTGCCTTCTTCGACTTTGGCTCGGCAGCAGGCAATGGCGGTGGCAGCGGTAGTGGGGCCTTCAGAGAATCCCCGTCCTGCCGGTCCTCACGACCTCTGCCCGGCGTGTGCCAAGTATACGGACCAATCTTATAGCTTGGGGGCATCGTCTTTCTCGAAGAAGATGATCACCGTAGTGGTCCTTGGGAAGATGGGGCCCGTAATTAATGTGCGTCATCCCGAGAAGGAGGTGATTCCAGTGCCGCAGGCGGGAGAGTTTGTAGTGTTCGAAGCGGTTTTCGAAGCTAGACTCAAGATCTTGGCGGTGGACTTCCTGGCCGAGGTACTGTACCTGTTCCACGTAACTATCCCTCAACTCTCCCCCAACGCAATCGCTCGTCTGGCAATGTTTGATTGGGCCATGCGGGCTGAAGGGTGTGCGTGGATGGCAGAAATCTTAACTGCTCTCCACAAGGCTTCATCTCAGACAAAGACATTCACCGGACTCGGAGGGGAGAATATGGTGATTGCCTTCGGAAGTATAAATTTCCAACTCCACGACGAGTTCCAAGATCAATTCCCAGCGAAGGCCATAAACGACTAGGTGGTACTCCGACTGGTCCTCCGTTGGTTCTATGCGGAGGTGGGGTCGACCTGTGCCTTGGCAGGGCCCTTAGAGGAGATCCATCCTGATCCGAGCCAACTTCAGGTCCGTCCTGGGCTGCTGCCCTCCCTGATGGTCGCTTGGCCAATTAACTTCAAAGAGAATCTAGAGGGGGGACTTCAGGAAATTCCTTCGAATTCTGCATGTAAGCATTCCGCATATCCTGCATCAAGGTGATTCATACACAAATATTGATTTTAATTCAATAATTTAATCGAATAATATCTTATCTTTCAGCCCAGCGCATGACTTTTACCCCGGAACAAATTTTCCGGGCTGCGGAGAAGGTCCTCGAATCTCCTACCCTCGTAGAAAAGGGGTGGAGGATGAAGCTGGTAGGGACCAAGTATGGAGTGTACTGGGAGTTGAGCACCCGACCCTTCTAGACTGGTCCTGCAACGCAGCAAGCTTCGAAGAAGATGAAAGCTGAGATTGGGTCTTTCGGTCTGGTGAAGACGCCTGCAAAGAAGGTGGCCCGCAAGATGAAGGCGCTTACACCTTCAAAATCGCTTGTCTCGTTGCCAGAGCAATCCGGAAAGGAATACGATGTGGACATTCAGATGGTGGATGAGTTCGAAGCTCTTCTCGCGGGGGACGATGAAGAGTCTCGGATAGGAACCGAGGCCCTCGTCCAAGATGGCATGGAGGTGGCGCCAATAGTTGAGGGCGACCATGGGTAGACGGATGTTGAAGTTGCTCCACTTGGCTAGACTGGACGTCCCTATTTTGGATCAAGGCAGAGTCGAGACCGAAAGGGTTTAGACCCTAGATGCGGAGGTCTTAGCTCCGGATGAAGTGATGTTGTGGCCGAAGAAACTCCAGTAGCTATTACTCCGGTTCGATCTCTGGAGTCCAAAGAAGACTTCGGCCAAATGTTTGAGCCTCCGAGCAGTCAGTGCTCACCCGGCAACAAGATGCCAGAGGTAAGCCTCGACTGAAGTTAGATTCTCATAATTCTACCTGCATCATTTAAATGATAGCACATACCTTGGGTTTCACAGAATCGGCTCTGGCAGATGTGGTTCATGCTACGGAGGTGGTCTCGGAGCGTGAGGCATCTTTGGTGTCGTTGCTGACTTTGGCGCAAGAAGCAGTTCAGGCACCAGAGGTGGCTCCGAAGCAGGCGACGGGTCTTGGAAAGGGCAAAGAAAAAACTTAGCCATTACCTGCAATTGCTATGGGGGGACTCCGTCAGAGTCGACGGACAGAAGCCAGTCGACAAAAGCCTCGGAAGACGCTTCACTGCGCTGCGACCCTTCTCCAAACGACGACGATCATAGCGCCTTGACGAGGCTCCCCCTCTTGGCCCCCTTTCTTGAAAGGAGGACAGAGATTCGGACTTTGCTAGAGCCTCTAGCTCAGGCTAGTCGCGAAGTTGGGGAGACCGAATTGGTCTCCATCATAGGCGAGGCCGAAGAGTCAGAGCTTGACGCCGCCCTTGAACGGGCAGCTTACCAGGTATGAAGCACCTGCAAAATCTAGTTTCATTTAAAGTATATATATAACATACTCACATTGCTCTTCATTTCCATTGCAACATGTTGTTTTAGCTCATGTAGCTGCTGCTTCCAACAAGCGGGAGTGTAACTGGCTCAAGGAGAAGGTGGAGACTCTCCAAGAGAACCTTGCTGACTCCGAGAACCGAGCATCGGGCTTGGAGGAGATGGCCCACGCAGAGCAGAGCGCGAAAGCGAAGCTGGAGGCTGCGAAGGAGGAGCTTGAGGCCGAGCGGGTGGTGCTCCCAATCAAAGTCGAAATACTTCAAGAGGAGCAAGTAGCCTCTGGAGCCAAGCTTGTAAAGCTTCGGGAAGAGCGGAAATGTTTGGCTGACGACACGAGGAAGTTGCTTGGGCAGAAGACTATCCATATGACAAAGACGACTAAGCTATCTACTTTGATCCACGACATGAAGTTCTTGAGTGAAGCCTTGGCCATGGAGAAAACAAAGTGTGACAGTGTGGCCTCTGAAACCATGGACATCCTTCAGGGCATCCTGGAATATTTTGGAACTTCTTGCGCCTCCTTGTCATCGGCCAACGATACCTTAATGCGGAAATTGAAGATGATCCAAGCAGCAGCGAAGACGATGAAGACTTTGGGTACTCGGTATGGAGAGATCTCGAGACAAGTATCCGCTCTCAGAGTACTTCGCCGCTCTGAGGACATTGGACTTTCTATTTCGTAGGAGCGCGGAGTAGCTCCCACTAGCTTTGGCAGTGAACAACTATTGACCCCTTCGCCTGACATGGTCATAGATTGGGAAGCTTTTCAGCCATCCTAGAGAGTTGAAGGCCAGTCGGCAGTGAAGGCGTGGATCGATGAAGGCCATCATCAAAAGAAAGCATGGACACTGCCTTCAACCAGCAAGCCTGCTTCGGAACCGAAGGTCTAGTTCTCCATAGGGTTCCGTTATGTAAAAAACTTGTTCTTATGTCTTTCTTTTGAATAAAAAGACTTATTTGGTAATGTGTTTAGGATTTCTGACCTTTTTTGGATGATGAACTCGAAGTATTAGAAGTTAACGAAGGGCTCCATCAACAGTGGGCTATCTTCGAAGCCTTAAGGCCTCATAGGCATCCTTGATTTTCAATTCCTCGAGGGAGCCATGGAGGGGTTATACCCAAAATCTGTAAAGAAGTATTATCTCATATTAAGGAGGAGAAAGGGGAAAAGGAGGTTGTAAATTTAGCATCTTCATCATTGGAGGACGTTGATTGGTCCGAAGAGGAGTCGTCTGGCGAAGATCAAGCGAGGACTAGCCCCGAACGACTTTGGAACTGGACCGAGCTTCAGCAAGAACAAAGAGACTTCTAGGCTTCGAAGAAGGGGAAGCGAATTAAACGCAAGGTTCTGAAGAGTCCGGGCTTAGGGACAAGTCGCCTTCGAAGCCGAGTGAACTCCGAATCTAGTATTGGGTACCGAAGTGCTCTTCGCTTTCGTCTTGGCTTAGACACTAATTTTTCATAGTGTAATATAATTGATTGAGTAATATAAGTTGAAATGTTTCAAAATTGTCTCTTTACCTCCTAGCCCCTCTTTGAAGGTGAGCACATTCGATTTTCAAGCGATGATGGTCACGCACAACGATTGTAATGCCTGCTAAAGTACAATTTCAATTGTTTTTTGGAGGCTTGGAGCCCCTTATTGTATTGAATAAGAATTTGGATCCAGTGGTTCAAAATTGGAGTAGATGGTCGTTATGGACCTCGTAGGTCTCTTTGAACCCATAGGTCCGGAGTATGTAAATGGTAGCTTAGTACTCTTTTTCGGATATATTGGAATCTAATTATTCTGGTCGCTTTAGACTCTTTTACGGATGCTTTCAAGCCGATGGCTTGGAATCCGTATAATTTGGTCTCCTTGGCCTCTTTTTACGGATGCTTTCAAGCTGATGGCTCAGAATCCATATAATTTGGTCTCCTCCAACTCTTTTTACGGATGCTTTCAAGACGATGGCTCAGAATTCGTATAATTTGGTCTCCTCCATCTCTTTTTACGGATGCTTTCAAGCCGATGACTCAGAATCCGTATAATTTGGTCTCCTCTAACTCTTTTTATGGATGCTTTCAAGCCGATGGCTCGGAATCCATTTTTCATGGTACTTTCCCACCTTGATGGATGCTTCGAGCCAGTAGCTCGAAGTCCGTTGATTGGGTTCGAAAGAATAATACTTACCTCTGCAATCACCTCCGTCTCCCTAGTGCGTCCACTAGGAGTAGGAATCATCTTGAGAAGCATGCATTATTAGAACCATAAGCTTTATTCATTTAGAAAGGTGTTTACAAATGATTACAAGGGGCCCCTAAGTGAATTATCATTTAAGGTTCTCCGCATGCCATGCATGCTTCAATCCCTCACCTTCTAAATTAGCTAATTTAAAAGATCTAGGGCGTCCTGAACGCAGGATGATGTATGGTCCTTTCCATTTATTTCCTAATTTCCACAGAGCAATAATGCTTCGCAATACTAAATGGCCCGGCTTATGTTCGTTAAGCTTTATTTTCAGGGCATACCAAGTATTCGTTTGATGTTGATAGTTCATTTAGTTAGCAACAGCTCGAAGCCTTGTTTCTTCAGTTATGTGCAGCGAAGTTTGTCTTTCATTGTCCAGCTCAGGTTCGATGGTGCGGAGGGATCCTCCTTTGAGCTCCGTTGGTGTCATGGCCTCATCTCTGAAGAGTAACCTGAAAGGGGTGAACCCAGTGCACCTTGCCTAAGTGGTCCGAATGGAACACAAAATCTTCGAAAGTTCTTCGATCCATAGCCCCTTCGCTAACCCTACTATTCTTCGATTCAAGCCTGAAAAGATATTACCATTAGCTCGCTATACGGCTCCATTGGATTGGGGATGACGGATAGCCGCAAAGCACATTTGAATACCAACACCTTCGCAGAACTCTCTGAAAGTTCGGCATCGGACTGAGTGCCATTGTCAATTGTCAGCTGCCTAGGCACTCCGAATATGCAAATAATATTTTGCCAGAAAATTTTTTGCACATTCTTGGAAGTGATAGTGGTGAGGGGTTCAACTTCGACCCACTTAGAAAAATACTCAATCGCTACCACTGCAAATTTTAGGCCGGCATTATCCATTGGGAAGGGGACAATAAGTTCCATCTCCCACCGGGCCATTGGCCACACCGGAGTGATAACTAGAAGAGGTGTTGGTGGACGATGGCTCCGTGAGAAACCAAGTTGAGATGTGCCTTGGTTTAAGTCTGTGATGAGTGATTGACAAGTTCTCTTCTAGGCGAAGGGGTCCCTCCGAAGGGGTTTGGAGGTGTTTACTAAAGTGTTCGGAGTTGGCTTGCTGCAGCTGTGTAGTGGAGTGTTTCTGTTGGAGGGGTCTGGTAGAGCACGATGATATGTTTGTACCGGAGGGTTTGGTACTATGGGTGGTACATCGATGTGTGTACCGAAGGTTGTTTACCAGAGAGGTCTCCGGGGTACTGGAAACAATTGTCGGCTTGTTGGTGGTGTGCAGGTGATCTCGGAGGTGACGGATGGTTCGCAGCGAGTGAACCTATGTTAAGTGGGAGGCTTGATGCCAGGCGAGTGGGGAGCTCGATCACGAAGGCTGCGTAGGGTCGAGGTCGGTCCTCAGGTCAAGGTGTGCCAGGCGAAGGAAGAATGTACGGAGGGTGGCTCCGGCTGAAGGTACCCTGAGGCAAAGTCCTCGGAGGTGAGGCACTTCGAAGGGTGCTCCGGAAGGAGTGTCTTCAGAGTATGGTCGACAAAGTCCTCAGGATTGAAGCAAGGCTTTCGTAGTGAGCTCCAGAGGGAGGCACTCAAAGGGACACCTGACGAAGGTCTCGGAAGACAAGGTGCATCAAAGGCATGGTCCGGGTAAGGATCTTCGTGGAGTGTGCTCAGGGCTGAGACACTGCGAAGGGGTGCTTGTGGATATGCTTCATGCAGAGGCCTTGGATAGAAGGACTTCAAAGGGTGGCGAATGTACTCCAAAGGTGGGGCTTCGGAGTATGGTTGACTTGAGCTACTTCAGCCATGCATGGCTTCGGTACAAAGACTGACAGAGTTTGAGCTAGAGCAGCTACGAAGCTGTGGTGGTCCACTCTGGAGGTGATGGTGCGAAGGCTCAATAGCTTTGACGACTTCGGCTTAAAACCGTCACTGTATCGAAGACTAGCTTCGGTGAAGCGAAGGCCTTCGGGTTCCAAGCATGTCACCGAAGCCTCTGCACACTTTTTGTGCGAAGGGGGCTTCAGAAGATTCCACTTTGCAAAAGTTGACCGTGTCTCTTCTGCAAAAGGTGATGTTGTCTCCTCTGTGAAGCTGACAAAAGAAGCCTCCAATAAAGTAGACTACCATCTGTACCCCTTTGTCTAGCTAAGACAAAAACGTTGTAAACCCTAGGGGCAGTGTAGTCTGGCTAAGACTTGTGAGCTTTGTGTTCCCTATTCATGCAATGAAATTTTCATTCTGTTTTTCATCTGTTGCTTGAAATTGTATCTGCATTGTGCACTACATCTGTGCAGTTTTCTGCTTTACATCTCATTCTGAGCCAACTAGAGTTTTATTATATTTCAATGAAGTGTGCGTATTGTGAGTTTCATAGTGTGTTCGCTCTACATGAACTAGAGCCAAGTCCTATGTGTTTACTAGCAAAGCACTGTGTAATGTGCGGCTCAAAGCCTGTTTTCTTTCCTCAGTCGAAGTCCCTAGTGCATACAATACACGTAGGCCTTCATGAATTTCTCAGAGTATGTCTTGGCCTTCCGCTTGTGAAATACATCAAAGCAAGGGAGAACAGACTCCGACATTGTATAAAATATCGTTGACAATATGATAGTTACGGATCCTTAACTGTAATCTTGATAGCTTTGGGCCTTCAGGCAAATTGGCTTCGTCTTGCAATAAATCTGTAACTAGGCTCTGCCAATCGGTGCTTGGTATGCAAAATACCTTAGCAGGAGTGAGTTGGGGCACCGAAGGGGAGGCAAGCTCTTCATAAAAAGCCACTTCCGAGATGCACGGACGGAAATCCCATTAAATGCTGATTCAGTTTTGCGGATTTCTTCCAAATATTTAGCAAGTTGTGGATGCCAAACTTGAAAGCTTTTATCACGTGCCCTGCTACAATCTGGAAATCTATTTTTATAACAACTCTTGTACCACCAAATGCACACGCCTTGCGAAGCCCCAGCAGAATCCCTTCGTACTCCGCAACATTATTGGTGGGCTTAAAGTTGAGCCTTGTAGAGTACATTGCTTTTTGCCCTGAAGGCAAAATTATGACTGCTCTGGCACCTGCTCCATCATAGTATATGGTCCATATACCTTCATTTGATTCTTCTGAAGCCCGTACTACTGACGGAGTCCACTCCGCTACAAAATCAGCCACCATGTGTGACTTGATGGCTGTTCTTACTACGAAAGAGATACCAAAGGAGGCCAGCTCGACAGCCAATTTTCCAATTCTCCCTATAGAATCCTTGCTTCGGAGCATATCCCCAAGAGGGTAAGAATTTGGTACAATCACATAATGTGCCAAAAAATAATGTCATAATTTCCTCGAAGCCATTACCAGGGCAAAGGTAAATTTCTCAAGCTCGGAGTACTGAGTTTTGGATCCGGATAAAGCTTCTGATACGATGTATATCAGATTCTGCAACAACTTGCCGTTGAAATCCACTTCTTGAACAAGGACTGCATTGACAGCGGAGCCTGTGGTTGCAAGATAGAGAAGAAGAGTTTCATCTGTGAGGGACATAGTGAATGTTGCAAGATTGCCGAGATAGTCCTTGATTTCATTGAAACACTTATTGCACTCCGATGTCCAGGCAAAATCTTCGGACCCTTTTAAGGCTTTAAATATTGGGAGGCTCCGCTCTACGGACCTTGCCAAAAATCTGCTAAGGGCCACGAGGCATCCGGCGAGCTTATAGACTTGCTTCAAATTTTCCAGTGGAACCATCCTTTGCAATGCACTTATCAGCTCGAAACTAAGTACCCTAGCAATTTCCCAGCTTTAGCCCCGAAGATACATTTTTTGGGGTTGAGGCAAATTCCACATGCTAGGAGGCTCTCAAAAGTTTCTGCTAAGTCTACACTATGTTGGTGCTTTAAAGCACTCTTTATTACAATGTCATCCATGTAGGCCTCAACATTACGATCCATCTGGTGACCTAGAGCCTTAGCAATTTACCTTGAAAAAGTTTCTCTGCAATTTCTTAAGCCGAAGGGCATTCTAACATAACAAAAGACTCCCGAAAGAGTTATGAAGCTTGTCTTGGCTTCGTCTTCGTGTTTTAACCATATTTGATAATATCCGGAGTACGCATCGAGGAAGCTTAAAAGCTTAGAGTCGGCAGTGGAGTCGATGAGTTGATCAATGTGGGTCATGGGGTAGGGGTCACGTGGGCATGCTTTATTCAAGGATGTGAAGTCAATGCACATGTGCCACTTGCTGGAGGCCTATTTCTTGACAAATACCGGGTTAGCTAACCACTCTATGTGGGCGACCTCTCTAATGATCCCGGCTTTTAATAACTTCTCCACCTCTTCTTTGGCAAGGTCCGTCCTTTCTGTCGATAATTTGCGGAGCCCCTGGCGAACAGGTCGAACCCTTGGGTTGACGAGTAGGTTGTGCTCAATAATGCTTTGGTTGACTTCGGGAATATCTTCGATAGACCTAGCAATATCCGGAGGCAGTTCCTTGCCAAACTAGATGGGATAGTGTTTGTTGTCCTTGACAATGATCTTCGTTATAATTTCACCTTCGGGGCTTGGCTTGAGGGAGGAGATCTTTGTGGAGTCACTTGATGTGGAGGCGTCCTCTTGATGATCTTGTACATTGTTTATCTGCCTAGGATGTGGAGGCGTCCTCAGGGCACCACAGCTTGGTCACCGAGGACCGCAAGAACTCCTTGCGTAGGCATTTTCAGGCACAAATAATTGTGATGCGCCATAGCTCTGAATTGATTTAGCATTCCCCTTCTAAAGATAACATTATAAGCATAAGGGGTGTCGACGACATCAAAAATCACCTCCTCCAATCTAGCCAGGAGCCCCTCTCCGAAGGCGACCTAGAGGCCTATTTGGCTGAGGGCATCGAGAGGAGGACCTGTGAAGCCTTGAAGCGGACGAGCTGCTAGAAGTAAATGCCTCCACGGGATGCACAACTGATCGAAGGCCTCGACGAAGATAATGTCTGTGGAGCTTCCACCATGAACCAAGACTCTTCGGACCTCTATTCCTACAATGTCAGCCGTAATAACAAGAGGGCTCGCATGAGGGAATTTAATACCATCTGCATCAGTTGTGGAGAAGGATATGGGAACGTGAGACTAATTGGGCATTTCAGCAGCCGAAGAGTAGTTCCTAGTATGCCCTACTTCGTGGACATACTCTCTCCACTGGCGCTTTGACATGCCGCCTAGGGTCCTTCCTCCGGAAATGGGGAGGACTACCCATTTACCGTGGTCTTGATTGTTCTCTTGCTTCGGGGGTGGCATAACATTGGCCACCGAAGGTTTCCTTCGGGCTTCGAAGTTGTCCACACGTCCGATAGTTTGCACTGGCTCCGGACGTGTCGCGTGAGGTGCCAGGTCTGTAGTGCCTTGACTAGAGCTCCTCTCGAGATACTCGCTCCGCAGAGCAAATATGGACTTACATGTGTCGGTAGCATGGCTTCGGTTTTTGCCATGTACACAGCAGAATAAAGCATGGCCTCGGCCATGGGCTTCCCTGTCGGCCTCCTGCCGCTAACCTTGCTTCCCTGAGCCTGCGGATACTTAGGAGGCAAATTCGAAGTAGAAGGGTTAATGTTTAAGACCTCAGAGCGATGATCTTTTTGCCCTCTTCGACTATCATTGTGATTATTCTCGAAGAAAGAGACTTGTGAAGAACTTGGGGACTTCGACTCAATCTTGACTTCTTAAAGGAAAGTCGATGAGGACGAAGTAGTTCTTTGAAGCCATCCTTCTTCGAACTTGGCATATTGCTCTAAGTAGGTCATCAGTTGCGCTATCGAAGAAATATGCTTCTGATGAAGCTTGTCGAGGAAGCCCACATTTGTGACACCTTCGCGCGTTGCATCAACGATGGACGATGTAGATAGCCCCTATATTTGCGACTTCGTATGAGCGAAGCGCTTGAAAAATTGCCAAAGAGTTTCTCCAGGCTGCTGCTTCACCTGAACAAGACTCCCGATAGACATAGGGGCACAGAGGTCCCTTGGAAATTACTCACAAACTTCTTACTCAACTCCTCACAGGATTTAATCGATCCTGGTTTTAAAGACCAGAACAAACACAGAGCAACTCCTTCGAATGCAAGGGGGAAACACTTCGCCATTGTGTCTCGAACCCCTCTGTTGTCTTCAATTGCTAGAGCATATGAGCGGGAAAATTCACTAGGGTCTTCCTCTTCGGAGTACTTTCTCAACTTCGAAGTCCTGAATTTGGGGTCGAAGTGCACCTTTTGCAAGTCTGGGTGTAGCGGAGATTCATAATCAAAAGAAGCATTCTCGGTGATTCTCTGAATCTCAGAGGCTTCGGGATAAATAGGGTCGTCATCTTGAGGCACCTCCGGGGTGACATGGCTATCCTCAGGATGAAGCCTGTCGGCAGCTTCCTGCCTCCATCTTCCAACTTCGGCCTGAATACGGGCCATCTGGGTCGCCACATCATTAGGATGGTCTTCGTTTCCTCCAGAGGGGCCCTCCTGGTTTTGAGAACTGTGGAAGTTAGTTTGGAGCACGGATGGAGCTGCAAGAGGGGCTCCGTCGGTTCGGAGCATAGACGGAGTAGCATAGGGGGCTCAGTGTGCTCGAGGATATGTATTTACTTCGGGAGTTTGAGGTGGGGGGACCACGGAGGGTCCTCCGACCTTGGTGTTTTTCGGATATCCCAACCTAGAGGTCCGAGAAAACCTCCGAAGGGGACTAGTGACTAGGCTCCGTTTAGGAGGCATGGCTCTAGTAAAGGATTGGTAGAGAATGAAGTTTTTATACTAGGTTTCCCATAGACGGCGCATTGGCGTAAAAGATTACACAAACATGATTAAAGAACTAGAAAGATTAACAAACGAAGTGTCGGTTTATGAAGCCTATTCCAAGCCTCTGAATAGGATAATAGCTTTAGATAGTTCAAAGTGTGTATTGAATATCTAAGTATTGATACCCTTTACATAGCGTAGAGGGGTATTTATGGATGGAATACATAGGGAAAAGACCCCTTTACCCTCTAATTACAACTGAATTAGATGATATTGTTTAATATCCTTCGTAGGGTTAAAAGAGTAAAAGGTTAATCTAATCAGTGAGAAGATAATATTCTGTCCTTGCTGGTAGTACCCCTTCGGGTAAAGTGGCTCCGAAAGGCTTCGTCACGCCGGGGCCTTGACGGTGGCCTTTACTGTAGAGAGCTTCGAATACAGCAAAGCCTTGATGCTTTTAGGATCTATGGAGACCAAATCTTCTAACTTTGTTTCTTCTGATTGTGTTGATGTTGAGGCTTCCTTAACATTTGGAGGATGAAATATTTTCCCCCAACATAACCCTTCGCCCAAAACAAGAAAAATAAATCAAAAACTCAAACACTTCTCTCATTCAAATTCATGTTCCATCTCTAATATTTCCACTCAAATTACAATATGTCTCGTATGACACAATCCCTCTATGTATTTTATCTGAAAAACAACAAAAGTGTGATTGCTTCTCTCACATTTTATATAGAAACTATTTATTTTCTTGCTTCGAGGTATTGTTTGTTTGTTGTTTGTTCTTGTTATTTAACTTTATGTAAATGAGAACTGATGTGGTTAACCAATGTATTCGATCGACAGGTCGCTCAACGTTACCATAAAAAAGCTATCAACTATGTCAGAAAATATAATGAGAAGAGAGGGGAAAGAAGGTTATTTTATTTTACACGCCTAATTTTTCCCATTTGTTTTTTATTCAGATATTTGTGCTATAACATGACACTAATACTAATTAAAAAAATGTGTACTTATTTCAATTTTTTATAGATGTCGATGGTCGTCATAGACTACAGAGGTATCGTGGCAACAATTTGCCTCATTGCCCTTTTGGAGTTTGTATTCGACAACCATCACACACTCCATCAAAAAGTTCATCGGATGATGAAGACACACCATATCGACCACTATCCTCATTTGTTGTTGCTACGCAAAGTACCATTACATCATTAGGATTATATCTGATGTGATTACATAAACATTGTCTAGGTGCAAAATCCGCTATGGTACCAACTCCAACTATCGACTCACAAGATCAACAATTAATTCTCTTTGTTCAATAAAACCCTATTGACCGATGGGTAGATCTTGCTAAAATAAGGAGAGCACGTGAAGAGCACGATATGCAAGCTTGATACCAGAGCAACGGAATAACAAACGTGCAAGTGATAGAGCTCGTTATGCAAGTATTTCGGATGAGCAGAGGCAGGTGAAGAGAGATCAAATGAACCAAAGAAATTCTACAAGCCGAAAAACTCTTGGTCCAAATTGTGTTTTTTCTAATGCTACACATGGCTCCACTGACGTTATCTACCAAAACCTACCAGGTAGCACTCACTTTTTAAAGACTCAGCAAGACTGTCATCACTTTGGTGCGATGAGGTTTGAATATGAGCCACCGGGATTTTGTTGTATGAATGTCAAGGTCAAACTTTAAATGCCGGAGCCACCTAATGAGCTTCGACGGTTGTACATAGGTGAATATGTTCAATCACAACATTTTTTGGAGAATATTAGATATTTCAACAACCATTTTTCCTTCACCACAATGTACTATGATTATAAAAAGAACCTCGCAAGTGCAAGGGATGGAGTGTACACATTTAAAGCGCATGGGCAAATGTACCATAACATACACTCTTTTGTGAATGGAGACAATGAACATAACCACTTGCAGTTGTACTTCTATAATGATGATCCTAGCTTATCACATCGTTTTCGTCATGCTTGAGACGAGACATATAGAGAAAGAGACTATCTATTATTAGATATTTGGTACATATCTTGACAGATAATCCCTACTCTAAAACATTCAGAAGCCTATGACAGGTTGAAGACATGGACTAATATCGTATTGTGCTAAACATAGAGTACAAGCTAGACCAGTGAACTTATAATAGACCATTAACATCAGAGGTTGCTGCTTTGTGGGTTGAGGGGAATGCTATTCACAAACATTTTGATCGTAGCATCACCTTGTTTGGCAATAACAACAACAACTATTCAATTAGACCGAGTGATGGGTGTTACGACCCTTTCTAATACCCCCTATTTTTTCCAAAAGCAGGGCTCAGTTGGCATTCTGATATAACAAGAGAAGGTATTGACATTAGTCAGATAAGTACAACCCGACAAAGAAATGCTAACAACTCAGATTAGCTAAGTGACACATATTCATGTTACTACGATATTATTAATCCATAAGCTAATAACCTAACTGATTTCTTTTTGCTTTGTAGATACTACCAGCAAGTTGTGTGTTTCGATGCATGAGTATTATTGCTATAAATTATAGATGCGTCGTAGAATCTTCAACACGGTCTTGCATGGGAGGCGTCTATTACAATAATTTGTAGTTGATACCTACATAAAGATTGAAACATCTCGACTGAATTACTTATTGTACAATCAAATCAAAATTCATGCAAATCTTTACCAGGGCTTGATGGACAGTGTATCTATTAGAGAACATCGAGCTAGCAGATTAGGAAAACGATGGGTCCTGCTTGCATCGTTTATCGCTGGTGGGAGGGATATGAGACAAAGATACATGGATGCTATGGGCTTGGTGCAGAAGTATGGAAAACTAGACATATTTATCACAATGACTTGTAACCCTAATTGGGAAGAGATAATTAGGGAGCTTGGACCTAGCCAAACACCACAAGATCGTCATGATCTTGTTGTGCGGGTATTTAAAGCCAAGATAGAGGATCTCAAATTCCAGCTATTTCAGTGTCATATCCTTGGAATCATTGCAGCACAAGTCCATGTAATTGAGTTCCAAAAAAGAGGTATACCACATACACATTTCCTCATTATCATGGAGTCAACATACAAATTGAATTTTCCAGATGAGTGTGATAATGTTGTCTCAATAGAACTTCCAAATAAGGATATATACCTAGATCTACATGAAATGGTAGTCAAACATATGATGCATGGCCCATGTGGCCCACTAAATAGGAAGAGTCCATGCATGAAAAATGGTAGTTGCAAGTGCTATTATCCACGCCAATTTACTGACACAACTATCCAAGGCCAAGATTCTTACCCTATCTACATGAGAAGGGATGACAGACAGAGGGTAAGAGTGACAGGTCATGACTTAGACAATAGATGGGTTGTTCCATATAATCCTATGCTTCCAAGAAGGTATGACTGTCACATCAATGCTGAGGTTTGTTCGAGCATTAAGGTTGTTAAGTACCTTTACAAGTATATTTATAAGGGGCATGATAGGGCGTATGGGTCCGTCAATGAAGCTGATGAAAACCGCGAGAATAATGAGATCAACTATTATAGGGATGCTAGGTGGGTAACTCCACATGAGGCATTGTGGAGAATATTTGGATTTGATCTAAGTGGGATTTCGCCACGAGTGCTACAGTTTCAGCTCCACCTCCCAGGAATGTATCTTGTGTCCTATAGAGAGAATGCTGATGTACGTGAAGTTCTCGACCAACAGGGTGCCTCAAGAACCATGTTGATTGAGTGTTGGCGTAAAAGATTACGCTAACAGGTTTAAGAAACTGTATGTGTGACAAACGAAGTGTTTGTGAAAGCGGACTATCTCAAGCCTCCGAATATGATAATAACTCGAAGTAGTTCGAAGTTGTGTATTGAATATCTGAGTATTCGATACCCTTTACAGAGTGAAGAAGGGTTTTTATAGACCGAATATTAAAGGAAAAGACTCCTTACCCTCTAATTACAACCGACTAAGAAGATATTGTTCAATACTCTTCATAGGAGTAAAAAGGTAAAAGACTAATTTAATCAGAAAGAAGATAAATCTTCTATCCTCACTGGCAACACCCCTTCGGGTGGAAAGGCTTCGGGAAGCTTCATTACGCCGAAGCCTTAATGGAGGTCTTTGTTGTATAATACTCCAAATATAACAAAACCTCGATACTTTTAGAATCTTCGAAGATCAAGGCTTCTGTCTTTGTCCCTCCTACTTGTATCTTCAGGGAATGTCCTTGACCTCTGGAGGATGAAATATTTTCCCCCAACTGTAGCCCCTCAAAAACTTCTCTCCAAATTGCCTATACAATAAGAGAGCAGTATACGCAAGAAATAATTTCATACTTAGAATCAAGAACTTAGTGAGTTTTACCACTCTTTGAAGCATTCGGAGGTTCAAAATCTTCGGACCAACTTCTGTACGAACATATGTATCGAAGGGGCTTTGAAGATAGATCCTTGCGAAGCTGAAATAACTGTTACTCACATAAATAGTCGTTACCTTTTTTAAAGGCTAAAGTGTCGCTTCGTTTATGGAGGCGTGATTTCTCATGAAGAATCACAATGAATCATAATGGTAAAGAAGATGTAATGGCACACACGAACGGTACACTACAACTGCAAGTTCACACTATAAATAAGAGTGCAGGGGTGAGTTTTGGATACTTTACCAACTGCTCCTGCATTTTCTTCTTTCTGCTTCCTGAGCCCAACTTCCATCTTCATCTTCTCTAATGGCAAAAATGAGCCACAAGGTCCCCATTCCGGTTTCATCCTTAGCCAGGCAACATGCGATAGCAGCAGCGGCAACGGCGTCTTCGAAGAACCCTCGCCTAGCAGGTACTCATGATCTCCACCCAGCATCCGCCAAATATACGGATCAATCGTATAGTTTGGGGCCTTCAACTTGTACGAAGAAGTAAATTGCGACGGCGACTACTGGGAAGACGGGACCTAGAATCAAGATTCGCCAGGCTACTAGAGAGGTGATTCCTGCACCTCGAGCAAGAGAAGTGTTGGTGTTTGAAGCATTCTTCGAAGCTGGATTGGGGCTTCCAGCAGTCGAGTTCCTTTAGGAGGTATTAAACTTGTTCCACGTTACTTTGCCTCAACTCTCTCCAAATGCAATCGCTCACCTAGCCATCTTCGAATTGGCGATGCGAGCCGAAGGGTGCGTAGGGAGAGTCGAGATCTTCGCGACCCTTAACAAAGCTTCATGCCAACCAAAGACCTATACCGGAGTCGAAGGAGAAAAGATGGTGATCGCCTTCGGGAGCATCAATTTCCGACTTCGCGAAGAATATCAAGACCGGTTCCCGACAAAGGCCATTTACGCCAAATGGTACACGGACTAGATTCTTCGCTGGTTTTATGCCGAGGTAGGAGCAGACAGCGCCTTGGCCGGACCTCTAGAGGACATCTTCTACCGGAGGGAATGGGAGGTCCAACCAGACCTGAGTCAACTCGAAGTTCGCCTCGGGTTGCTGCAATCCGTAAGTCATCGCATGAGCATGCGTGACTTAGTGGAGGAGTTCATCAGACTCCGGATTCCACCCTTGATGGCTAGCTGGCCAATCAACTTCAAAGAGAACCCAGAGGGTGGACTCCGAGAGATCCCTGCAAGTGCTGCAGGTAAACTTCTTGTATGTCCTGCAAAAAAAATTTACATGTAGTATTGATTATATAAAAATGATTTAAGCGAAAGGAAATCTTATCTTTCAGCTCCATGCACCACCCTCACTTCGGAACAAATTGTCCGAGCTTTGGAGCTGATCCTCGGGGCTCCTATGCCCGTTGAAAAAGAGTGGAGGGTGAAGTTGGTTGGCAGCTGGGAGCGATTCAACTGAGTATTGAGTGTACATGGAGTTGAACCTCCAATTCATTCGGACTAGATCAGCTCGTAACAAGCTCTGAAGATAGGGAAGGCTGAAGCAGGGACTTTAGCGCCAGCCAAGACACCTTTTAAAAAGGTGGCTCTGAAGACGAAGGCCCCTACTCCTTCCAAATCTCCAACTTCGTCTTCAGAGTCATCTGAAGATTAAGAAGACTGAATAATAGGGGAGGAGTTCGAAGCTCACCTAGTATGGGATGAATGGTCTCGAATGGGAGCTGAAGTCCCCATTCAAGACAATGTGGTGGCGGTGCCTGCCGTTGAAGGTAACCTCGAGCAGACGGAGACTAAAAACGTCCTGCCTAGCCAAGAAAATGCCCATGTCATGGGAGAAGGCGTAGTCGATACTATGGAAGTCCAAGACTTGTCTCCGGATGAAGTGATAACTGTAGTGGTCGAAGATATCTCTGCAGCTATTCCTTCGGTTCGAAGTCCGAAGTCTGAAGAGGACTTCGGGCAGATGTTCGAGCCCGCGAGCAGTCTAGTGCTCGTTCAGCAACAAAATGTCGGAGGTAAGCTTCAGCAGAATAACTTTTCTTCCTTTTTTTTGTCCTGCAAAATTTAAGCAATATCATATACCTTTGGTTTTTATAGGATCAGCTCCGGTGGAGGTGACTCTCACTGCAGAGGTTGAGCCGGAGTCTGTTGCTCCTCCGAAGCTAGCTCCAGCCGTAACATAGGTGACTCTGGTCCCTGAAATGGCTTCAATGAAGATGATGGGTCCTCGAAAAGGCAAAGGTAAAGGTTGGCCTTTGCCTGCTCCTGTTCTAGGGTGGACTCCATTAGGATCCACGGACGGAGACCAATCTACAGAAGCCTCCAAAGATGCTTCGCTACACTCCAGTCCATCTCCCAACAAAGATGATCAGAGCGCCTTGTCAAGGCTCCCCCTCTTAGCTCCTTTTTTGGAGTAGAGGAATAGACTTCAGGCTTTGCTAGAGCCTTTGGCTCGGGCTAGTCGCAAAGTTGGGGAGACTGACCTGGTTTCTATCCTTGGAGAAGCGGAGGGGTCGAAGATGGATGCAGCCTACTAGGTATGAAGCATCTGCAAAAATAGAGTTAGTTCAAACATATGTAGATAATTTACTTACATTGTTGTTCTTCTTCCTTCACAACAAGTAGTTCTAGCTCGGGCTGTAGCTATATCACATGAGCGACAATGTAACCGACTCAAGGAGAAAGTAACAGCAATTTAAGGGAGTCTTGTTAGCTCCGAGACTCGGACTTCGAGCTTGGAAGAGATGGTAGCCGTAGAAAGAAATGCTAGGACTAGCTTGGAGGCTGCCAAAAATGAACTCGAGGCTGAGCAGGTTGTGCTTCGGGCCGAGGTGGAAAGACTACGAGGAGAGCAGGCAGCTGTGGGAGCCGAAATGGTGAAGCTTCGAGAGGAGCAACTAATTTTGATAGAGGAGGCCAAAAAATTGCTCGTACAAATGAATTCTTTGATGACGGAGGCAGCTAGACTTTCATCTTTGACAGATGAGCAGACTTCGTCAAACAAGACTTTGTCTGAAAAAAAAAGATAAAGTGCGAGAAGGTGGCTTTGGAGACTATGGACGCCCTTCGGGGTGTCCTAGAATACTTCGACACTTCTTGCGCTTCTTCTTTGGCTGGCAATGACTCCCTGCTACGAAGAATGAAGATGATCCAAGCAGTGGCGAAAACTATGAAGGCAGAAGGTACTCGGTAGGAGAGATCTCCGGCCAAGTGGCTTCTCTAGGAGTACTTCGTTACTACGAAGATCTTGGGTTATCTGTTTCGCCGAAGCCCAGAGCAGCCCCCGTCAATTTTCGTGACGACCGACTTTTGACTCCTTCGGCTGATGTGGGCGTTGGTTGTGAGGCCTTTCAACCATCTTGGAGAGCTAAAGGCCGATCGGCTATAAAACATGGATTGATGAAGGTCTCCATCAAAAGCAAGCGCGGTCGCAGCCTTCGAGCAGCAAACCTCCTTCGGACCCGAAGGTTTAGTTCTCCTTAGGGCTCCACTTATGTAAAAACTTGTGTTTTTGTTCTCTTTTGAATGAAAAGACTTATTTCAAAATGTTTTTATGCTTCCCAACCTTTTTTGGATGAGCTCGAAGTGTTAGAGATTAACGAACAACTTCTCCTACGATGGACCACCTTCGAAGCTTTAAAGCCTCACAAGCGTCCTCGATTTTCAATTCGTCGGGGAAGTTCTGGAGAGGTTATCCCTGATATATAAAAAGAAGTATTAGCTTATATTAAAAAGGAGGAAAAGGAAGTTAGTATAGAAAATTCATCTTCAGAGGACGTTGAATGGTCCGAACGACTTCGAAGTTGGGAGTGGAGCCCCAAACAACTTCGGACCTGGGTTGAACTTCAGCAAGAACAAAAGGACTTCCGAGCTTCGAAAGAAGGGAAGAGAGTTAAGCACAATGTTTTAAAGACTCCAGGATCCAGAACAAGTC
Organism: Zizania palustris; assembly: GCA_019279435.1. Classification (NCBI taxonomy): domain Eukaryota; kingdom Viridiplantae; phylum Streptophyta; class Magnoliopsida; order Poales; family Poaceae; genus Zizania; species Zizania palustris. Next base: position 49,255,339 of record JAAALK010000285.1, on the reverse strand, counting down.
GCCTTCGAAGTCGGGCTAATTTTGAAAGCAGCTCCGGGGATTGAAGATGTCTTCGCTTCCTTCTTGGCATAGACACAGATTTTTCATGATGTAATGTAGTCTATTTAAATGATACAAACTAGAAAGTTTCAAAATTATCTCATTACTTCCCAGCCCTTCTTTGGGGGGTAAGCATCTCTGAAATTTTATCAAAGGTGGTTACGCACAATGAAGATAATGTTAGTTAGGAGTACAATTTTGGAGGATCATATCCCCTTATCATATTAAAGAGGAATTAAGGACTTAAAGTACAAGAGTGGTCACTAAGGACCTCGAAAATATCACTTAGTACTCTTTTTCGAGTGTGGTCACTTCGGACTCATTTAAAGACGCATTAGAATCCGATTATAATGGTCACATTGGACTCTTTTTACCAACGTTTTTAAGCTAATTGCTCGTAGTCTATATTGTTTGGTCTCCTTCGACTCTTTTTATGGATGCTATCAAACCAGTGCTTCGGAATCCACTTTTTGTAGTCTCCTTGGACTCTTTTTACGAATGCTTTCAAGCTGGAGCGTGGAATCTGTATCATTTGGTCTATTTGGACTCTTTTTACGGATGCTTTCAAGTCGGTGGCTTGGAATACGTTTTTTGTGACTTTCCCCACCATGTCGAAAGCTTCGAACCAATGGTTTAAAGTCCGTAAAATTGGTTCAAATGGATGAAACTTTCCTTCGCAATCAACTCCATTCTCCTAGTGCACCCACTAGAAGTAGGGAATGTTTGAGAAGTAGGAATTATCTGAACCATGAGCTTTATTTATTTAGATGGTGTTTACAAATGATTACAAGGATCCCCTATCCAAAATATCGCTTAAGATGCTCCGCATGCCAGGCATGCTTTAACTCTTCACCTTCTAAATTAGATAATTTAAAAGAACCAGGGCATCCTGAACGAAGGATGATATATGGACCTTCCCATTTATTTCCTAATTTCTCTGGTGCTATAATGCTTCGCAAAACTAAATGACCTAGTTTAAGTTCATTATGTTTAATCTTTGGGTCATACCAAGTCTTCGTCCGATGTTGATACTTCATCAAATTTGCAACAGCTCAAAGCCTTGTTTCTTCTGTTAAGTCTATCGAAGCTTGTCTTTCATTTTCTTTTTTAGGTTCGATGGTGCGAAGAGATCCTCCTTTGAGCTCTGTTGGCGTCATTGCTTCATCTCTGAATAGTAACCTAAAAGGGGTAAAACCTGTGGACCTTGCTTGAGTGGTCCTAATGGACCATAAAATCTTTGGGAGCTCTTCGGTCCACAGCCCCTTCGCCAACCCTACTATCCTTTGATACAGACCTAATAGAATATTACTGTTAGCTCGCTCGATGGCTCCATTAGATTGATGATGACGGACAGTTGCAAAACACATTTCTATGCCAAGACATTCGCAGAACTCTGAAGGGTTCGGCATCAAATTAGGTGCCATTGTCGATTGTCAGCTGTCGAGGCACTCCGAACCTGCATATAATATTCTTCCAGAAAAATTTTTGTACATTTTTTGAAGTGATAGCTGTGAGGGGTCTACTTCGACCCACTTGGAAAAATATTCAATTGCTACCACTGCAAATTTTAGACTTCCATTTTCCATTGGAAAGGGGCCGATGAGATCCATGCCCCATCTGGCCATGGGCCAAACTGGAGCAATAACTTGAAGAGGTATTGGCGGACGATTAATTTGTCTTCCCATCCATTGACAACCTTGGTAAGTGCGGACCAAGGCCTCCGCATCAACTATTATTGTGGGCCAATAAAGCCCCTCGTGAAGTGTTTTTCCTGCCAAGGCTCGAGTGGTGAGATGGCTTCCACAAAGGCCTTCATGAATTTCTCAGAGTATATCTTGGCCTTCAGCTTGAGAAATACATCGGAGTAGGGGAGAACTTACTCCGGCCTTGTAAAGAATATTGTTGATAATATGATAATTCCAGACTCTTAATTGCAATCTTGAAACCTTCGGGCCTTCGGGTAAATTAGCTTCGCCTTGCAGTAATTCCATAATTGAACTCCGCCGGTCGTTGTTCTGTATTCAAAGGACCTCCGCAGGAGGGAGTTGGGGCACCGAAGGAGAAGTAAGATCTTCATAAAAAGCCCCTTCCGGAATATCTATGGCTCTGGCTGCAGCTTTTTCTAGGATATCGACTTGTGCCTTGTCAGCTCTTGGTATAATTCGGATAGAAATCCCTTTAAATGTTGTTTCGATCTTACATATTTCTTCAAGATATTTAGCAAGTTGCGGATGCCTGGCTTGAAAACTTTTATCAACATGCCCTACTAAAATTTGGGAATCTGTTTTTATAACAACTCTTGTGGCACCAAGGGCACGTGCCTTGCGAAGTCCTAGCAAAATTCTTTCGTACTCCGCAATATTATTGGACTTAAAGTTGAGTCTTGCGGAGTACATTGCTCTTTGTCCTGGTGGTGAAATTATCACTGGTCCAACGCCTGCTCTCGATGCTTGAAAGGCTCCATCAGAGTGTATGGTCCATATTCCTTCATTTGATTTTTCAGGAGCCCAAACTGTAGACGGAGTCCATTCTGCTACAAAATCAGCCACCACTTGTGACTTGATTGTTGTCCTTGCTACAAAGGAGATGCCGAAGGGTGCTAGCTCGATGGCCTATTTTCCAACTCTCCCTGTAGAATCTTTGCTTCGAAGCATATCTCCCAAAGGATAAGAAGTTGGTACAATTACATTATGTGCTAGAAAATAATGTCGTAGTTTCCTTGAAGCCATCACCAGAGCATAAGTGAATTTTTCCAATTCGAAGTATCTTGTTTTTACTTCGGATAAAGCTTCTGATACAAAATATACTGGATTTTGTACCAACTTCCCATTGACATCCATTTCCCGAACAAGGACTGCACTGACAGTGGAGCCTGTAGCTGCAAGATAGAGAAGAAGGGTTTCATCTGCCATGGGCACCGTGAGTGTTGCGAGGTTGATGAGATAATCTTTAATATCATGAAAACTCTTTTGGCACTCTGGTGTCCATGAAAAATCTTCGGACCCTTTCAAGGCTTTGAATATGGGGAGGCTTCGCTCTGGGGACCTTGCTAGAAATCTGCTAAGTGTTGCAAGGCGTCCAGTAAGCTTTGAACATGTTTCAAATTTTCTGGTGGAGCCATTCTTTGTAGTGCAGTTATTTGAGTTGGGTTAGATTCGATCCCCCTAATCGAAACTAAATACCCTAAACGTTTCCCAGCTTGAGCCCCGAAGATACATTTTTCGAGGTTGAGGCAAACTCCACATGCTCGGATGCTCTCAAATGTTTCTGCTAAGTCTAGACTATGCTGGTGCTTTAAAGCACTCTTTATTACAATGTCATCCATATAGGATTCAACATTACGACCTATTTGGTGACCTAGAACCTTAGCAATTAATATTGAACAAGTTTCCCCAACATTTCGTAAGCCTAAGGGCATTCTTACATAGCAAAAGACTCCCGAAGGAGTTACAAAGCTTGTCTTGATTTCATCTTCGCACGTTAACCATATTTGAAGATAGCAGGAATACACGTCGAGGAAACTTAAGAGCTCCGAACCAGTAGTGGTGTCAACTAATTGATCAATGCGGGGCATGGGGTAGGGGTCACATGGGCATGCTTTATTCAAGGATGTAAAATCAATGCACATGCGCCATTTGCCGGAGGCCTTCTTCTTAACCAAGACTGGGTTGGCTAGCCACTCCATATGAGCTACTTCTCTGATAATCCTGGCCTTCAACAATTTTTTTACTTCTGCCTTAGCAAGGCTTGCCCTGTCTGCTGATAATTTACGGAGCCCCTACCGAACAGGCCGAACCCTCAGGTTCACCAGTAAACTGTGTTCAATGATAGTCCGGTTAACTCTTGGAATGTCATCATCGGACTAGGCAATGACATCCAAATTCTCTCTAACTACTTTTTCCAGTGAAGCAGCGATTTTCGAAGGCAATTCATTGCCATACTGGAAGGGATAGTCTTTATCATCCTTTACAATAATCTTCGTTATAATCTCTCGTTCGGGGCTTGGCCTGGGAAAAGATATCTTCGAAGAATCACTTGATGCAAGAATATCCTCCGAACGGTTGAGAAACCATGTTGAAGAATATGGTTTTGATATTCCAGATGTGATGAGTGATTGTCAACGGAAGTCAAAGGAAGGGAGATATGAAGACCTGCCGAGTGTGAGGCGCATGTGACTCAGGTACACGGGCAGTGAGCGATGACCGGGCAGAGGAGCCGCGGAGTCGGTCTGGCCCAATCCGGGTACATGGCTATGATTATTTTGTTTTTTAGGATATTAATATTTAGTTTTTAAGTTTAGAATATTTTAATTTGAGTCAGGTGATTTTTCTAAGAATATTTTAGTAATTTTTGGAATTTATTTTAGAGTCAGTATTAATTTACCCTAGGGGTAAATTAGTCTATTCATGTATTAGGAGTCGCCTATAAATAGGCCCCGATCCCCCTAGGGATAGATGACTGCTTTTCTAAGATCAATCTACAGTCCACATATTATTTTTCGCCGCCAGTTTCTTTTGGATCTGCGTTTTTGTCTTCTCGCCGGTCGCTGGCTATTCGCTAGCCCGTAGCAGCAGGCTTCCTTTTCTTTTCTAGCGCGGGCCCCACGCCGGCGTGGAGACCGAGCCGCACGGCGCACAGGAGCAGCGACGTGAAAAGTCGGCCGTTGGTTCATCTCTGTTGCTATTTTTTTGTTTATTCTCACGCACGGTCACCGAGGAGGAAGCAAACCAGGGCAACAGCCAAGTGCTGAACGGCACGGGTGTTTAGCCAGGCACGAAGGCCACAACACATGCACGCATACTGAGGCAATCTGGTTTTGCAGCTAGGCAGCCTGAAGCCGGCCTGAGCGGAAGACTTCCATCGCATGCGTGTAGCACTGACAAAAGGCGGGCCCCACGGGGACTAGTGCATTTTTCCCACGGCGCCGGTTTCCCTCTTTTTGCCGCAGCAAGTACTCAGGCCGGTGTTCACAGGGGACGGCGGTGCGATCGATAGCGAGATCCACAAATGCAGGTAAGTAGTTTTCATCTGCCATTTTTTAGTTAGTTAATTAAATAAATGGTTATCTCTTTTAATTAGTAGTAAATCTGTTTTAGTAGTTTAGTAGATAACCTTTATCTGCTAGAAATTATTATTTAATCTGCTTATTAATTATCCCGTATTATTTATTTAAATATATTTGTTTAATCGGCTCATATAAAAATAAACCGAAAATTCTATTAGTCATAGTAATATTTTTCTAGCTGTTACGTGCAATATTTTCGATTTATTACTGAATTAATTTTAATGGTCCAAGGCTTATTCATTTGATTAGTATTTTATTTCTAGACTGAAATATAAATATCTCGTGATTTATCTAGGTGTTTTTTTCTGCAGTACTTTTATTTAGTTCATCTTTAATATCTTTTTAATTAGGAAACCGATCATTTTTAGGGTAAACAACTTTATTTCCTGTAATTTGTTTTGATAACATTTTTTGCCTGGTTAAGTTTGTTTGGATGTTGGGATTAGCATATAGTTTAGCAAGAAATTTTTAGGCGCCCATTCACCCCCCCCCCTTTGGTCGCTACTTTTGGTCCTACAAGTGGTATCAGAGCGAGATTAGGGTTTTCTAATATCTTAACCGATTCAAAACCTAGGTAGTGACCATGACGTCTCCTGGCAAAATCCCGTCCCTAGAGGCTTTTGGCTACACTTATTGGAAGACTCGCATGCGAGCATACCTTATGAGCCAGAGCTCGGACATATGGGAGATTTGTGTTCATACTACTTTCACCATAAGGACTATTGCTGCGGATACTGCTGTAGATGTAGTTGCACAACATCAAAATAATAGTAAAGCGGTGAACATTTTATTTTCTGGTCTAGGTCCTAGTGAGTTTGAGCGTGTTAGCCATCTCACCACTGCCCGAGAGATCTGGGCTACCCTCCAGGCACACCATGAGGAGACAGCTCAGATCAAGGCTAGGCTATATCAGACCTACCAGCGTGAGTATGAGAATTTCTCACAGAAGCCGGGTGAGACAGTTGAGGTTTTGTTTGGTCGTTTTCAATCGATCATTAACAAGCTTCGCGTTAACAAGGTCGAGCGTGATCAGCTGGTCTCAGATCATGAGCAGGCGCTTAAGGTACTCCATACCTTGGACCCTAAGATCTGGGAGATCAAGGTTTCTTCTATTGTTGAGAGCGCGTCCTATGATACCTTGACCGTCGCAGAGTTTTTTAGTAAGCTCAAGGCCTCAGAGGTTGATATTCAGTTGAGATCAAATCTCACTGATTCTGGCTCAAAGACTCTGGCGCTTGTGACACCGTCGGCTGATCCTAATGCCATGAGTTGTACTGCCTTTTCCTTGATGTCTATCTCTGAGGAACAACTTGATACTCTAGGAGATGATGATCTGTGCTTGTTTAACAACTGGGTGCGACGTGTCTATGATAAGCGAATGTTTAAGAGACACGGCACAAAATCCGGATGCTTTGAGTGTGGTGACCCAGGTCATTTCATCGCCGACTGCCCCAAGCAGAAGAATTACAAGAAGGGCATCAGCGGCAACTCCTACAACTCCGGCAAGTATGATAACTCCACAAAGGGCAAGCCCAAGACAAGATTTTTTCGAAAGGCTCTAAAGGATTACAGGCGTGAGAATAAGAAGCGAGACAAGACCTTCTTTGCCGAGATGGAGAAAAGATACTCCAAGAGATCCTCGTCTTCCTCCTCGTCTTCAAGTTCAAGTGATGAAGAGATCATGATCAGGAAGGGGAAGGACAGGGACAATCCGGTGGGCCTCTATTTCATGGGCTTCGGGGACAAGCCGAAGAGTCGCTCACGTCATAGCCGAAGACCCCACAAGAGTTTCTGCTCAATGGCTCTTGGGGATAAGAAAGAAAAGGACTCCTCCGACGACTCCGACGATGACGACGATGAGAAGGCATCTTCCTATGAAGAAGAAGTTGTTAATTTACTAGAACAGAACAGTCAGGAGTTGAAGTATCGGGAGAAACTGCTTAGAGGGGCTAAGAAGAGGATAGGTGAGCTTGAGAGTGAGCTTGCCACGGCGAATGGCAAGATTGAGAGTTTGTCTTCTTCCCCTTGCTTGGGTGATAATGGTGAGTGCCCTAACTGTGAGGTGTTGTTGTGTGACCTGACGACTCTTAAGTCCAGGTACACAGAGAGAGTAGATGAGAGAGACGCTTTGGCCACCGAGCTTGAGAGCGCTCAGCAGGAGCTAAAAGATGCTCATGCCACTATCGTCGCACCTTGTGTAGACTGCCCATCTCATATAGCTAGTATAGCTGAGCTAAGAGCCAAGAGTGATGAGCAGTTGAGCGAGTTAGCTGGAGTGAGAGCTGAGTTGGAGCAGACTAAGCTAGAGCTTGAGACCTTGTCAGTTCCACCCACTGTTTGTGAGAACTGCCTGTCCATTAGGATGGTTGATCAAGCTAAAAGCTGAGAAGTCTGTCGAAGTTGATAAAGAGTGTGAGATCTGCTTGTCTCAAGTTGTTGGACCGAAAACGGCGACCAGAGGGGGGTGAATGGGAGCTTTTAAAATTTCAGGCTAAAAACAGCCTTCGGTTTTAATTCTGTCTACTGCGGAATGGGCTTCGAACACCAACCTTCGAAGGTCTGGTTCTGAGGTACTTGACAGCTCCGAACACAGGCTTCGCAAGGAGCAAAAGTCCGAAGCCAAGCAGACTTCGCGCCACCCTCAACCCCGAAAACAGCTCTGCTAAGTCAGTGCAGGCTCCGCACACAGGGTGCTTCGAGCAGGCTTCGCACTTCACCCTTCGCAAGAGTGGACTACCCTCTGAGGACTTCGACCTAAGACTTAGCGACAGCAACTGGTGCTGGGCTTCGTTTTGCGAAGGTCTAAATGCACACTAAACGGACACCGCTAAGAGCTTCGACACGAGAAGCAAAACGGGCTTCGAACAGGGCTTCGCTAGTAAGCAGCGAGGGCAAGCTTCCTGTTACACAGAGCGAACGCACACTGAAAACACACACTTCGCACACAACACACTTCGCCAACACAGGCTTCGATGCACTGTCACAAGTCACTCAAGGTGACACACAAATGGACGAAGTATGCAGCGAGGTATGTAAAACAAGCTCAAGCAAAAAGCACACAGAGAAGCAGGGCTTCGCCGCTTGAACAAGGAACATTAAAATGAACTCACTGGATGTATTCAAAGTGTGAGAGGGCTAGTACAGGAGCTCAACAGTAAATGCTCAAAGTGTTAAATGTTACCTACCGAGCCCCCATATTTATAGCCCAAAGTTCACCCAAGTGAATTGACTACTTTACCCCTAGGGTTTACACCAGTTTTGTCTCTACAGAATAGAGGGGTACAAAAGGTAGTCTACTTTCTTCTGGAGTCTTCTCTGTCAGCTTTGCAGAGGGGACAGCGTCAGCTTTTTGCAGAGTAGACAGTGTCAGCCTTTGCAGTCTTTGACCTTCCTGAAACCCCCCTTCGCACGCGAGGGGTGCGGTAGCTTCGGTGAGAAGCCTTGAGCCTGATGGCCTTCGCTTCACCGAAGATAGCCTCCGATACAGTGACGGTTTTGAGCCGAAGCCGTCAAAGCCCTTGGGCCTTCGCACCAACACCTCCGGAGTGGACCACCACAGCTTCGCAGCTACTCCCAGCCCGAACTCCGTCAGTCCGTGTACCGAAACCATGCATGGCCAAAGTACCACAAGTCAACCTCGCTCCGGAGCTAGCCTCGCTCCGAAGCCTGCTTCACTCCGAAGCCCCACCTTCGGAGTACCACCCTTCGAAGTCCCTCCTTCGTCCAAGGCCTCCGCACGAAGCATTCCATGAGCACTCCGTCGCAGTGTCTCTCCCCGAGCACACTCCTACGAGCCTCACCCGGACCATGCCTTCGATGCACCTTGACTTCTGATACCTTCGTCGGGTACCTTCGAATGTCTCCCTCCGGAGCACACTTCGAACGCCTTGCCTCCGCAGAGGACTTGATCCACCATACTCTGAAGTCACTCCATCCGGAGTACCCTTCGAAGTGCCTCGCCTCCGAGGACTTTGTCTCGGAGTACCTTCACCCGGAGCTACGCTCCGCACTTACTGCCTTCACCTGGTGCACCTCGACCCGAGGTCCGACCCGGACCCCTTCGCAGCCACTGTGACGGAGCTCCCCGCTCCCCTGGCATCAAGCCTCCCGCTTGACCCAGGTTCACCTGCTACGAACCGTCCGTCGCCTCCGAAGTCCCATGCGCACCACAGACAAACAGACAAGTGTATCCAGTACTCCAGAGACCTCTCCGGGTTAGCAACCTTCGGCACACACAACGGTGTACCGCCCAAAATACCGAGACCTTCGGTACAACCCAGTCATCGTGTACTGTCGGACCCCTCCGACAGGCACACTCCGCTGCAACAGCTGCAGCAACCGAACCACCGAACCCTTCGGTGTTCCAACCTCCGAACCCCCTTCGGAGGTACCCCTTCGAACCAGAGGGTAAAAAGCCTGTCAATCACTCATCACAAACACCGAAACCAACCCTTGGTTTCTCAATCTCCCCCTTGATGAGTGCATTGACAACCAAATTCAAGTTCAAGAAAATATGAAAAAAATTCAGCACACAAGTGACCATAAAAACTCAGAAACGAGCCAAATCATGTCACTTGACAAAAGAATTTTCCTCCCCCTTTTCAAAAGATTAAAAGCCCCTTCAGCAAATCTCCCCTTTTTCAAGATAAAAATTCCTTTTGTGAAAATTATACCTTTTTGCAACAGAGAACCCAAATTTCTCCCCCTTTACTGCAGAGAACGTAGTAATTTCTCCCCCTTTGGCAATGCAAGCATCAAGGAGCATGTAAAAGATGCATTGCTTGAAAATGAGCAGAATTGCAGAGACATATAAAGCAAAAATATGCCAGTACTTAATACCAAATATCAGGTGCTCAGCTCAATTTAACATTCTCTGAAAACATGATGACAGCATGTGATTTTGTCATTTTGAAATAAAAGCATCACCACTTAATCAAGGAAACTAGACAAGGAAAAGCAAGGACTGCGCAAAGCTAGTCAATTTCTACTCTAGACAGACAAGTCTAGTTCAAATGGAGCATTAAAAGCAAACTTGATGATCAATGAATTTTGTTGTTCTTTTTCATAATGCCAGGGGTTATTTGTTTGTCCACCTTATACTTTCTAATCAGGCCAAGCCTAGGCGTGAAAGCCATTAGAAGCTTAAAGCAATGATTTTGGCATACACTACAGTATTCCAGTTCAGACCAATGTGCAATGGAAAGCAGTCTAGAATAGAGTAGTGCGACAAACAAACCCACCTGGATCTTTTAACTTGAAGCATGTAAATCATGGATTTTTGAAATTGATTAAGTGAACCAATTCTTAGCACTTGATGAATATCCATAAGTAAGTAGAACAATTTTTTAAGTTGCAATTTTTAGCATCCTAAGAAAAGTGTCTTGCTATCAAGCAGATGAAAAGATAGCTAAAGCAGTCCTGCCTATACATGCTAGATACAAGATTTAGCAGTGAGCATGATTTGAGTTTGGAAAGAAAACATCATGCACATTAATGTTTCAGATAAATTAAAAAGAGCTGAGCTGTCATGATTTCATGAATTAAAGTTGGGCATATAAGTGCAAAAGATGTAAATGCAATTTCAACACACAATTAGCAAGTGCACACCAATCTAAATCTGCTCCCCCTCACAAAATGTCGTAAGGGTGACAAACACCAAGTTCCCCACGCAAGTAGGCAAATCGAGAAGCATCGAGGGGTTTCGTGAAAATATCGGCTAGCTGGTGTTGGGTATCAACATATTGAAGTTCAATATCACCCTCCTCATTGTGATCTCTGAGAAAATGATATCTCACATCAATGTGTTTGGTTCTGGAGTGCTGAACTGGGTTGTTTGCAATACAAATGGCACTAGTGTTATCACAGAAAAGTGGAACACTCTTATAATCTAACCCGAAATCCCGCAAAGTGGAAGCCATCCACAAAATCTAAGAGCAACAGCTAGCTGCAGCAACATATTCGGCCTCAGCCGTCGATTGCGCAACACTAGACTATTTGCGGGAAGACCAGCAAACCAGAGAAGTACCCAGAAAATGACAAGTACCAGAGGTACTTTTCCTACCAATTCTACACCCAGCAAAATCCGCATCGGAATAACCTTGAAGACATAAAGATGAAGATGCGGAATACCATATGCCAAATTCGAGGGTATGTTTGAGATACCTTAGGACGCGTTTTACCGCTTGGCAGTGCGAAGCTCGTGGTGAAGCCTGAAAACGAGCGCACAAACATACGGCGAAGTGTATGTCCGGCCTCGTAGCAGTTAAGTAGAGAAGGGAGCCGATCATGCTTCGGAACTCCTTCTGATCTACGGCTTCTCCATCTTCCTCAGGATCCAATGCTACAGATGTAGCCATTGGAGTGGCGAGGGGCTTCGCATCTGCCATGTCAAATTTCTTGAGCAGGTCCTTGGTGTACTTCGTCTGATGGACGAAAGTACCTTGTTTGCTTTGCTTGATTTGCAAACCAAGGAAAAAGGTGAGTTCACCCATCATGGACATTTCAAATTCCCTGCTCATGGCATCTGCAAACTCGACAACCAAAGCATGAGAAGAGCCACCAAAGATGATATCATCCACATAAATCTGAACTAGGAGGAAATCTTTGCCATGCTTGAGAGTAAACAGAGTTTTATCAACAGAGCCCATCAAATACCCTCGCTCAAGCAGAATGGACTTAAGTCTGTCATACCAAGCCCGAGGGGCCTGCTTGAGTCCATAAAGAGCCTTATGAAGTTTAAGGACTTTATGTGGGTACTGGGGGTTTTCAAAACCAGGGGGTTGTTTTACATAAACATCTTCACCTATGAAGCCATTAAGAAAAGCACTTTTGACATCCATTTGATAGAGTTTGAATCCCCGGGATGTCGCAAAGGCAAGCAAGATCCTAATGGCCTCATGGCGAGCAACAGGTGCAAAAGTTTCAGTGAAATCAATCCTTTCTAGTTGAGAATAACCCTGAGCCACAAGTCTAGCCTTGTTTCTAACTATAGTCCCATCCTCCCCTTGTTTATTTTTGAAAATTCATTTTGTTCCAATGAAATGAACATTTGGTGGAGGATAACCTAAAGTCCAGACTTGGTTTCTCTCAAAATTTTCAAGTTCCTCATGCATGGCATTGATCCAACTAGAATCAGAAAGTGCATGACTAACATCTAAGGGCTCGAAAGAAGCAACAAAAGCAGAATTAGAGAAATGAGCATGTGAACGAGTTACCCTTTGATCAAGCTCACCAATGATCTGCTCTGGAGGGTGCATCCTTTGAACATGATGTGGAGCCTCGCGGCGGGATGCAGTCTCCCCCTCAACTTGTGCGTTGGAGTGGTCCAAGATGACCGATGTCGAGGTAGTTTCTTCGGGACCTCGTGCCGAAGTGATCGAAGCGGGGTAAGCTTCGGGGGTTGATGTCGAGGGTAGTAGGGATTCATCCTCGAACTCTCCGGGATCTTCTTCTTCGAATATAGTCTGTTCCATGTCGTGTTCATTTGCCTGTTCAAAAGCAGAACTAACAGAGGGGGTTGATTCATCAAAAGTCACATCACATAACTCGATGACAGTGTTAGTTTCCAAATTATAAACACGATAAGAATGACCATGAGTTGTGTAACCCAGAAAGATCCCGTCAAAAGAACGCGACTCAAATTTATCCAAATTACCACGTTTTAGGATAAAGCAACGACAGCCAAAAACTCGAAGATGAGTGACCTTGGGCTGTCTCCCAAAACGTAGCTCATAAGATGTCAAGTTTAAAATTGAGCGCAAGAAAATTCAGTTTGAGATGTAACATGCTGTGTTCATGGCCTCAGCCCAGAATTTTCTAGGAGTCCTGTGCTCATCGAGCATCGTCCTAGCCATCTCAACCAAAGTGCGGTTCTTCCTCTCAACGACACCGTTCTGTTGAGGAACCCGCGGAGATGAGAATTGATGTTCTATGCCATGCTCCATGCAAAAGTCAACAAAGAGACTGTTTTTGAACTCGGTGCCATTATCACTTCGAATGAATTTCAATGCACCTGGGAGTTCAGTGAAAAGTGTCAAAGCCAAGCTCCGAAAGTGTGAAAACACTTCATCCTTGCTGGCAAGAAAGAAGACCCAAGAGTAACGAGAGAAATCGTCGACAATAACTAATACATACCACTTGCCGCCTAAAGAACTAACCCGAGAAGGACCTACAGTGTCCATGTGGAGAAGTTCTCCGGGTTGTTCAGTCATCACTGTGTTGACTGGCGAATGCGAAGCAGCAATCATTTTTCCATGTCGACAAGGAGCGCACACTAAATTCTTCTCAAACTTGAGCTTGGGCAATCCTCGGATCAGACCTAGGGCACTCAGACGAGCGAGCAACTCAAAGCTCATATGCCCTAGTCTCCTATGCCACTTCCAAAGCTCAGAAGTAGAATGTGCAACAAGACAATGAGAAGAACCAGATGATTTTGAAAAATCAGCTCCAAAAACTCTCCCAACTCTAATGATCTTACACACCACAACGCCATCAGAATTGAGCACTTGCGAAGTATCGCGATGAAATCGCACTTCGAAGCCCTCATCAAGCAACTGAGATACAGACAGCAAATTGTATCCCAAGTTTTCAACCAAAGCAACATCTTTGAGAGTGAAGTTTGAATTAATTCTTACCACACCTTTACCTTTCACTCTACTCCTTCGATTGTTTCCGAAGGTGATATGTTCCCTTTGCTTGGTTGTGGTGAGGCTGGAGAACCATGCTGCATCTCCGGTCATGTGGCGCGAACAACCGGAGTCCATGATCCACGTGCCCTCCAAGCCTCGATCTGTCGCCTACACATGATAAGAAAATCTTGATCGCTCAGTGCTGGGGTGAGTGAAAAAGTGACGAGGCATCCAGCACTGAGTGACACGAGCAGTAGGCGCAGTAAAAGTAGATTGTCTACGCACAGGAAAATCGAAGTGATGCAAAGTGCGAGGTCTACCTACATGCTGTGATCGAACAACATGTCGAGGTCTCCTACTCTGACGAGGTACAAAGCTACTCGCTCGAGGTCTACCACCATATGGAACATGGTGAACACCTCGAGGAGCAAAACCTCTCCGAGAAGTACGAGGAGCCTCAAAAGCAGGACGATAGTAAAACTCAGACTCATGCATACCTAAAGATGGGTAATGCATGTCCTGGTAACTCATCGCCTGAGAGCGTCGCTCATTCTTGATGCGACGAAAACAGAACCCAACCAAATGACCCGCCCGCTGACAGTAGGAACAATGAAAGATTCTCCTAGGGCACTCTCATGGGTCACATGAGCAACTTTCACAGGCTCCTTGGGCTTCTTCTGAGTGGTTTTCTTGGGAGGATTTTTATTGGCAGGAGGAGTGGTTTTCTTTGGTGGTCGGGTAGGCTTTTTGGCTGATGGGGTGTCTAACAGAGCTATTTCTTTCTCTAAGGTAGTGGGTGAGGTGAAAATAGTTTTGTTCTTACTGTCTGAAGAAATTCTCTCAAAACCCAAACCTAGAGCTACCCCTGCTCTGTCAGCACACATCTTGGTTTTAGCCAAGAGCAAATCCATCCTACCCTTTCCCTCAGTGCATTTGTTAACCATAGAAAGAAGGTATTCATTTTCAGACATGAGGTTCTCAGCTCGCTCTCTAACGGTGCCTTGCTGGTCCTTAAGGATAATGCACGTGTCACAAACAGGCTGCACATCCTTAGAACTACCGGCCCTCTCCAATCTAGCCTCTAAATCATGAACATGTTTATCACGTAAATTAATGCTCTCGTGCAATAAAGAACAGTTCATGCATTCAATAATATCATGAGGTCTAGAATCAACCACCAAAAGCTGCTTCTGTGCAATCTCAAGCTCAGAAAGAGTTTGAGCATGTACAGAACGCAACTGAGCAAGCTCACCCATGACAACAGAACAAGATTCACATTCAGCATCATTTACTTTAGACTTAAACATGGCATATTCAGTAGAAACAGATTCTAGCCTAAGTCTAAGGTCTTTTCTTTCTCTAGCGGCTTGCACAAGTAATCTATCCTGACTGAGAACTACTTCATTCAGCTCATCTAGTTTAATTAAGAGCTGGTCAAATGATAGAGGTACCTCAGATGAGTCAAGCTCATCGCTGCTGTGATCGTTGTCGGCCATGAAGCAAAGGCCGGTGAAGTCTCGTCCCTTCTTGTCCTTCTTGTCCTCATTCCTTGAGGACTCCTCCTCCTCAGAGCTCGACTCCTCAGTTGAGGAAGTGTCGATGTCGCTGAGAGCAGCAACAAATGCTCTGGAAGCGGCTTTGGCTACTCTCTTAGCCACTTTGCCGCGCTTGCCCTTCACAAAAGGCTTCCTCTCCTTCTTGTGGTATTTGGGGCTCTCACTCTCATCTCTCTTCTTGAGTTTTGGGCAATTGGCCTTAATATGAGAAGTGTCGCCACATTCAAAGCAACCACTAAAACCACTTCTCCTCTGATCCCGTCTCTCATGATGAAAACGGGTGAACCTTCTGGCAATGAGAGCAAGCTCATCATCATCTAGAGTGTCCACCTGCTCCTTTGTGACGGAGACCAGGGAGGACAAAGCAAAACCATCTGCAAGAACACAAGTACCAGATGTGCTTGGTTCTGCAGCGGTGCCACGGCTAGTGCTAGAAACCAATGCCAATGGTTGTGGCAAAGAGCTTCTGTGCACTGCAAGAGATGCCTTGGCAATCTCTGTGGACTTCAGCTTGCTAAAGAGCTCATCACAGGTCAATGTGTCATAACCTGTGGACTCCTCAATGCTGGATATCTTTACTTCCCATATGCTACGGTCAAGAGCATAGAGAAGCTTGATAGCCCTATCATGATCATTGTAAGCAAGCGTCCCGTTGGACCGCAAGTTACTCACTATCGCATCAAAGCGAGAAAACATGGCATCTATAGATTCACCAGGTGCCTGCACAAACAGCTAATACTGTTGATTGTATGTGCTTTGGCGCCTGGCCTTGATCTGTGTAGAGCCCTCATGAAAAGTAGTGAGAGTGGTCCAAATTTCCCTAGCAGTCCTAAGATGCTGCACCCTATCGAACTCACTCTGGCTCAAACCAATGAACAGTATATTTCTAGCCTTGGAGTTGGCATTATACTGATCCTTCTCTGTTTGAGAGGTGCGAGTCTCAGGGATGGAGTATTGTGAGTCCACAATCTCCCAAATTGCATTTCCTTGTCTTAACAAGTAAGCCTCCATGCGCACCTTCTAGTATGCAAAGTCAGTCCCATCGAATAGAGGAATTTTACTAGCTCTGTCCATGTCGCCAACAGATCACAAAACCGGTTAAGGTCAACTGGTGATCTTAACCTGCTCTGATACCAATTGTTGGACCGGAAACGGCGACCAGAGGGGGGGTGAATGGGAGCTTTTAAAATTTCAGGCTAAAAATAGCCTTCGGTTTTAATTATGTCTACTGCGGAACAGGCTTCGAACACCAACCTTCGAAGGTCTGGTTCGGAGGTACTTGACAACTCCGAACACAGGCTTCGCAAGGAGCAAAAGTCCGAAGCCAAGCAGACTTCGCGCCTCCCTCAACCCCGAAAACAACTCCGCTAAGTCAGTGCAGGCTCCGCACACAGGGTGCTTCGAGCAGGCTTCGCACTTCACCCTTCGCAAGAGTGGACTACCCTCTGAGGACTTCGACCTAAGACTTAGCGACAGCAACTGGTGCTGGGCTTCGTTTTGCGAAGGTCTAAATGCACACTAAACGGACACCACTAAGAGCTTCGACACGAGAAGCAAAATGGGCTTCGAACAGGGCTTCGCTAGTAAGCAGCGAGGGCAAGCCTCCTGTTACACAGAGCGAACGCACACTGAAAAACACACTTCGCACACAACACACTTCGCCAACACAGGCTTCGATGCACTGTCACAAGTCACTCAAGGTGACACACAAATGGACGAAGTATGCAGCGAGGTATGTAAAACAAGCTCAAGCAAAAAGCACACAGAGAAGCAGGGCTTCGCCGCTTGAACAAGGAACACTAAAATGAACTCACTGGATGTATTCAAAGTGTGAGAGGGCTAGTATAGGAGCTCAACAGTAAATGCTCAAAGTGTTAAATGTTACCTACCAAGCCCCCATATTTATAGCCCAAAGTTCACCCAAGTGAATTGACTACTTTACCCCTAGGGTTTACACCAGTTTTGTCTCTACAGAACAGAGGGGTACAAAAGGTAGTCTACTTTCTTCTGGAGGCTTCTCTGTCAGCTTTGTAGAGGGGACAGCGTCAGCTTTTTGCAGAGCAGACAGTGTCAGCCTTTGCAGTCTTTGACCTTCCTGAAACCCCCCTTCGCACGCGAGGGGTGCGGTAGCTTCGGTGAGAAGCCTTGAGCCTGATGGCCTTCGCTTCACCGAAGATAGCCTCCGATACAGTGACGGTTTTGAGCCGAAGCCGTCAAAGCCCTTGGGCCTTCGCACCAACACCTCCGAAGTGGACCACCACGGCTTCGCAGCTACTCCCAGCCCGAACTCCGTCAGTCCGTGTACCGAAACCATGCATGGCCGAAGTACCACAAGTCAACCTCGCTCCGGAGCTAGCCTCGCTCCGAAGCCTGCTTCACTCCGAAGCCCCACCTTCGGAGTACCACCCTTCGAAGTCCCTCCTTCGTCCAAGGCCTCCGCACGAAGCATTCCATGAGCACTCCGTCGCAGTGTCTCTCCCCGAGCACACTCCTTGATGAGCCTCACCCAGACCATGCCTTCGATGCACCTTGACTTCTGAGACCTTCGTCGGGTACCTTCGAATGTCTCCCTCTGGAGCACACTTCGAACGCCTTGCCTCCGCAGAGGACTTGATCCACCATACTCCGAAGTCACTCCATCCGGAGTACCCTTCGAAGTGCCTCGCCTCCGAGGACTTTGTCTCGGAGTACCTTCACCCGGAGCTACGCTCCGCACTTACTGCCTTCACCTGGTGCACCTTGACCCGAGGTCCGACCCGGACCCCTTCGCAGCGACTGTGACGGAGCTCCCAGCTCCCCTGGCATCAAGCCTCCCACTTGACCCAGGTTCACCTGCTACGAACCGTCCGTCGCCTCCGAAGTCCCCTGCGCACCACAGACAAATAGACAAGTGTATCTAGTACTCCGGAGACCTCTACGGGTTAGCAACCTTCGGCACACACTACGGTGTACCGCCCAAAATACCGAGACCTTCGGTACAACCCAGTCATCGTGTACTGTCGGACCCCTCCGACAGGCACACTCCGCTGCAACAGCTGCAGCAACCAAACCACCGAACCCTTCGGTGTTCCAACCTCCGAACCCCCTTCGGAGATCCAACCTCCGAACCCCCTTCGGAGGTACCCCTCCGAAACCAACCCTTGGTTTCTCACAGGTAGAGGTGTTAGCTTCCTTGAGAGAGGAGCTAGCTGATGTTCAGAACGAGAACTTTTACCTCTATCAGATCTTGAGTTGGATTAGTGCCAAAGAGCCACAGCTCGGCATGATGATCCAGCAGTTCAAGAGACAGGATGGGTTTGGGGTAGGTTACACATATAACAAGGTTGATTTTGAGAGCGTCATTAGCCGTGCAGTGGAGTGGAGTATGATGACTTCCGAACAGAGACATCCCAAGACTCACTCCACTGAGTCCTTTAAGGATAGTCAGCCCAAGGATGGAGTGATCCAAGAACAATCTAAAGCTCTACCTAAGAAGCAGATCTGGGTTCCAAAGCCTAAAACTCTCCAAACTTCTCTTGATTCATTACCTGGACCTGCTCACACCAAGGATGCTACACCCAACACCACCAAGCTTAAGAACCCTAAGCCACAACAACATCCCAAGAAGCCTACCTATCACTGTGAGTTTTGTCAGAGAGACGGGCATCTTGAGGAGTTTTGCTTTAGGAGGAAGAGGGTTGAGCGAGCAGAGAGAGCTCGAGGTGGGCAGGAGCAGTTCTACCAGCAGGGTGGTAGACAGAGAGTTCCTCGACGTAGAGAGAGGCTAGAGGCCAGGCCATGTCGTGTAGGTGGTGGTAGAGGAGACGATTTTCATGACCGTACTCCGGAGGGTGGTTTCCGTTCCGGCAGAGTTCCAAATCGTTATGGATACGGTTTTGGACCTCGTGACCGTGATTTTAGGCAGAACAGAGGACCACGCTTTGATCCGCGTTTCGGTCCAGACTCATATGATTCCTTCTGCTTTCCTACATATGAGCAGATGGCTCGACACTGGTTTAACACCTTTGCCAAACCTGGCGTTGGATCGTTTGTTCCCACTCATGATTATTGATCTTGATTTGGGAGGTTGTGTATCCTTTTAGGATATTTTGAGTCAGTTTTTTTTTCTTCTTTATTTTTATTGAGTCTTTTTGTGTGCGTTCATATCTTGCATAATCATCTGTCACATTTGGAGCTTGCTTCTATTTTATGATTAATCTGCTTTACTTTCTCTAGCTAGTATATGCTTTTGATTACTTGTCGATGATAATGTTTTGTTTCAGTTCACATGATATATCTCATATTTGTCATATGCATGGCTTTTATGCTTTAAAATTGAAAAATGATCACCATTGCTTCTGGTAACTAGCATGTGTAGGCTGAATGTGTTCGCTATCTTTTACATGCCTGGTAGCTAAATCCTTACTTAGATGCAGATATGCAATTTGGACATCCATATGCTTTAAATATGAAAAATGTGTTATAAAAATGATAAAAAATTCAGAAAAATGAAAAATTTATGCATTTTTATGATTATTAGAAAAGATCCAGGTGGGTTTGCTTTGTCGCATTGCATTGTTCTGGACTGCTTACCATAGCACTTTTGTATGAACTAGGACGGTGTAATGTATGCCAAGACCAATGTCTTAAGCTTCTGATGACCCAGTTCTGGCCTAGGCTTGACTTGGTCGGTTAGCATAAGGTTTGACATGCAAATAACCCCTGGCAGAAATGAAAAATAAATAGAAAAAGAAATAGTCCGAAAAATTTAAAAAGATGACAAGTTTGCTGAAGCACTTTGTTTTGGACAATGCTTTTCTCGGTAGATATCAGTTAGCTTTTGCATATCATGTTTTACCTTCTTGTCAACTAGAAAATGTGGTGATGCTTTTGTTTGCAAAAATCAAAAAAAATGTGTGCTAATGACTCTCTTTAGATATCATCTATTTCACTGATTATGTCATGTATCTTAGACAGTATATCTTTTTCTATACCTGTTAGATGTTGTAAATTGCAGTTAATCATATCTAAGAAGCATGCTTTTCACACTCCACCTGCACCCCATCTGCATTCATGGCATATTTTGAGGGGAGCTGCATTTTAGGGGGAGTTTGTGTCTATGTCTCTTTAGAGTGCATTTAGTCTCACTTGATGAGTCCAATTGTCAACAAGGGGGAGAAATTTTGGAGTATATTTTTTAGCTTTCTCTGGGATTTATGTTAGGGGGAGTTCCTTGTTGGTAATTCTGAGATTACACTTACTTTTGAGTCTTTATTTTTGGTTAACCATAATGACCGCTTTTCTTGCTTCTGTTTGGCTTTTGGTCATTAGGGTTAAACTTTTATTTTATTTCTTCTATTTTCTTGTCTTTGTTTTCCTGTTTCCACATGTTTTGCAGGTTCTGAAGATGAGCTGAAAAGGGTGTTGACAATGCACTCATCGAGGGGGAGATTGAGAAACCATGTTGAAGAATATGGTTTTGATATTCCAGATGTGATGAGTGATTATCAACGGAAGTCAAAGGAAGGGATATATGAAGACCTGCCGAGTCTGAGGCGCATGTGAATCAGGTACACGGGCAGTGAGCGACGGCCGGGCAGAGGAGCCGCGGAGTCGGGCTGGCCCAATCCGGGTACATGGCTAGGAGCGGTAGAGGATCCATCAGTCTATTGACTGGGTTTGACTCAAGTACACGGGCGGCGAGCAATTACCGGCTGAGGAAGCTGCGGGGTCGAGTCGGCCCAATCTGGGTACCCGGTGCGAAGACGGTGGACGCTTTGTCAGTTTCGGCGCAAAACTGACAACCTATGATTATTTTGTTTTTTAGGATATTAATATTTAGTTTTTAAGTTTAGAATATTTTTATTTGAGTCAGGTGATTTTTCTAAGAATATTTTAGTAATTTTTGGAATTTATTTTAGAGTCAGTATTAATTTACCCTAGGGGTAAATTAGTCTATTCATGTATTAGGAGTCGCCTATAAATAGGCCCCTATCCCCCCTAGGGATAGATGACTACTTTTCTAAGATCAATCTATAGTCCACATATTATTTTCCGCCGCTAATTTCTTTTGGATCTGCGTTTTTGTCTTCTCGCCGGTCACCGGCTATTCGCTAGACCGTAGCAGCAGGCTTCCTTTTATTTTCTAGCACGGGCCCCACGCCAGCGTGGAGACCGAGCCACACGGCGCACAGGAGCAGCGACGTGGAAAGCCGGCCACTGGTTCATCTCTGGTGCTGTTTTTTTGTTTATTCTCACGCACGGTCACCGAGGAGGAAGCAAACCAGGGTAGCAGCCAAGTGCTGCACGACACGGGTGTTTAGCCAGGCACGAAGGCCACAACACATACATGCATACCGAGGCAAGCTGGTTTTGCATCTAGGCAGCCTGAAGCTGGCCTTGGCGGAAGACTTCCATCGCATGCGTGTAGCGCTGACAAACGGCAGGCCCCACGGGGACTAGTGCATTTTTCCCACGGCGCTGGTTTCCCTCTTTTTGCCACAGCAAGTACTCGGGCCGGTGTTCACAGGGGACGGCGGTGCGATCGACGGCGAGATCCACAAATGCAGGTAAGTAGTTTTCATCTGCTATTTTTAGTTAGTTAATTAAATAAATGGTTATCTCTTTTAATTAGCAGTAAATATTTTTAGTAGTTTAGTAGATAACCTTTATATACTAGAAATTATTATTTAATCTGCTTATTAATTATCTCGTATTATTTATTTAAATATATTTGTTTAATCAGCTCATATAAAAATAAACCGAAAATTCTATTAGTCATAGTAATATTTTTCTAGCTGTTACGTGCAATATTTTCGATTTATTACTGAATTAATTTTAATGACCTGAGGCTTATTCATTTGATTAGTATTTTATTTCTAGACTAAAATATAAATATCTCGTAATTTATCTAGGTGTTTTTTTCTGCAGTACTTTTATTTAGTTCATTTTTAATATCATTTTAATTAGGAAACCGGTCATTTTTAGGTAAACAACTTTAGTTCCTGTAATTTGTTTTGATAACATTTTTTGTGTGGTTAAGTTTTTTTGGGTGTTGGGATTAGCATATAGTTTAGCAAGAAATTTTTAGGCGCCCATTCACCCCCCTCTGGTCGCTACTTTCGGTCCTACAACGGTCTTGCACATTATTCACTTGTCTTGGATCAAGGGGTGGACCATGGCCATATTCTACCCTTCGTGCAGTAGCTTGATCACCAAAGACAGTAAGCACTCCTTCTTGCGTGGGCATCTTCATGCATAGATAATTATGGTGCGTCACAGCTCCGAATTGATTTAACATGCCCCTTTCAAAGATGACATTATAAGCGTAGGGGGCATCGACAACGTCAAAAATTACTTCCTCCGTTATTGCCAAGAGCCCCTCTCCGAAGGCAACCTCAAGACCTATTTGGCCGAGGGCATCAAGAGGAGGTCCCGCAAAGCCTTGAAGTGGATGAGCTGATAGGAGGAGATGCTTTTGGGAAATGCAAAGCTGGTCGAAGGCCTTAATAAAAATAATATCTACAAAACTTTCGCCATCGACCAATACTCTCTGAACTTCTGTTCCTGCAATATCGGCAGTGATGACAAGAGGGTCCACATGGGGGCATTTTATACCCTCTGCGTCAGCTGCAGAGAAGGATATAGGCACGTGGGACCACTCGGGCATTTCAGCTGCCGACGAAGAGGTCCCGATATGGCCTACTTCACGAACATACTCCCTCCATTGCCTTTTTGTCATGCTGCCCAGGGTTTCTCCTCTAGAGATAGGAAGAACCACTATTTTGCCCTGGTCTTGAGTATCTTCTTGCTTCAGAGGTGGCATAACACTGGCCACCGAAGGTTGTCTTGGGGGATCGAAGTTGTCTACACGTACGACAGCCTGCACCGACTCCGGACATGCCTCAGGAGGGGCTCTGTCAGTAGTCCCTCGACCAGAGCTCCTTTTGAGGTACTCGCTTCTCAAGGCTAGTATAGACTTACATGCATCGGTAGCATGGCTTTGGTTTTCACTGTGAACACAGCAAAAGAAGGCCTGGCCCTTGCCAGCTGGCTTCCCTGGCGGCCTCCAACCACTGACCTTGTTTCTCGAAGCTTGTGGACTCTTGGGGGAAAAATTTTGCAAAGGAGTGATGTTCATGACTTTGGAGCGAGGATGCTTCTATCCTCGGCACCTATCGTGCTAATTGTCGAAGTGAGGCCCTTGCGAAGGAGTTGAGGTTTTCACTTTGAGTTTAACTTCTTGGATGACTGGCGAAGACGAAGCTGCCCTTCGGAGCCATCCTTCCTCCAACCTAGCATACTCCTCAAAATAAGCCATTAAATGCGCTATAGAGGATATATGCTTCCGGTGAAGCTTGTCGAGGAGGCCTGCATTGGTAACTCCTTCTTGGGCTGCATCCACCACAAATGATGTAGACAGTCCTTTTATCTGTGACTTCATATGAGCGAAGCACTTAAATAACTACCTCAAAGTTTCTCCAGGTTGCTGCTTCACCTGAAAGAGACTTCCAGTAGACATAGGGGGCACAAAAGTACCTTGGAAATTGCTTATAAATTTTTTCCTTAGTTGTTCCCAAAACTTAATTGATCCTGGTTTCAAAGACCAGAACCAACGCAAAGCGACTCCTTCTAGCGCAAGGGGGAAGCATTTTGCCATTGTATCTCAAACCCCTCCGCTGGATTCGATTGCTAAGGCATATGAACGAGAGAACTCGCCTAGAACTTCTTCCTCGGAGTACTTACAGAGCTTCGAAGTCTTGAACTTGGGGTCAAAGCGCACCTTTTGCAAGTTGGGGTGCAGTAGAGATTCGTTATCAAAATAAGCATTCTCAGGGGCTTTGGGATAAAATGCGAGGTCATCGTCTTGAGGCACCTCCGAAATGACAGGGGTAGCTTGGGGATGAAGCCTATCTGCAGCTTTCTGTATCCACCTTGTCACTTCGGCTTGAAGATTGGTCATCTGGGTCACCACATCATCAAGGCGGTCTTCATTTCTTCTGGAAGGAGCTTCCGGGTCTTGAGAACAGAATAGGTCAGTTCGGAGTACAGTCGGAGCTACAAGAGAAGCTCCATCGGTTCGAAGCATAGACGAAGTCCCTGGAGGGGCTTCGTATGTTCAAGGAAGAGTATTCATTTCAGGAGTCTGAGGTGCGGGAACTACGGAAGGTCCTCCGACCTCAATAGTATTCGAAGATCTCACTCTAGAGGTCCGAGAGGACCTCCTAACGGGACAAGCACCTAGGCTCCGTTTAGGATGCATGGCTCTAGAAAGAACTTGGCAGAGAATGAAGTTTTCGTACTAGGTTCCCCATGGACGGCACCAACTGTTGGCGTAAAAGATTACGCTAATAGGTTTAAGAAACTGTATGTGTGACAAACGAAGTGTTTGTGAAAGCGGACTATCTCAAGCCTCCGAATAGGATAATAGCTCGAAGTAGTTCGAAGTTGTGTACTGAATATTGAGTATTTGATACCCTTATAGAGTGAAGAAGGGTATTTATAGACGAAATATTAAAGGAAAAGACTCTTTTACCCTCTAATTAAAACCGACTAAGAAGATATTGTTCAATACTCTTCATAGGGGTAAAAAGCTAAAAGACTAATTTAATCAGAAAGAAGATAAATCTTCTATCCTCGCTGGCAACACCCCTTCGGGTGGAAAGGCTTCAGGAAGCTTCATTATGCTGAAGCCTTAACGGAGGTCTTTCACACCTCAGTCGATCGGACCGAAGGTATTCTTTTGGTCAAACTAGAGGATACCCTTTGAATCAGCATCACCCCTTTATTTATAGGGGCTGGTCTCATGTTCCCCGACACCTAATCTGAGTAGGATTTGGCTAAAAAGAGGTTAAGATTTAATTAGAGATCAAAACAGCCCGAAACCAACTCTATCTCTAGTTTTCAAACTTGGGCCGGTTTGACCGGACCCATTGGGCCAGTCTGACCGGGCCTACATGGTCGGTTGGACCGGCCTACTATTACCAGTTGGACCGTCCTGTGCCAGGATAGGCATATTTTCGGCCCAAATTACCAAAACTTGGTATTTCGACATTTTCGGCCATTAATGCCAAATTTGGGTGTCAACAGTGTCATGGTTATTTGCAGCCCAAGGTTAATGTAAACTTTATTATGGCTTGCATGCCGTTTCTACGTTGCTTCAGCCCATGTAATTAGCATAGCCTATGTGAGATGGACTTGTACTCTTCATGGACACCGGGAGCACATACTCGATGATGGAGGCCATGAAGATGGAGATCGCATGTGAAGAAGGTCATGCTATGTTACAGTTAATATGCTTTCCTACGATCCTTTCTTATGTTTATGTTATTCTACTCTTGCATGTTTCATGTGCACTAGGGACATATTGGGAATCAACAATGTCCCAAATAACACTTCCTTGGCTTAGTAGATAAGCCTCCATGCGCACCTTCTAATAAGCGTAGTCTCGACCAACAAACATCATAATCTTAGAACTCTTGTCCATGTCGCCACAAGGATCACAAACCAGTTAAGGTCAACTAGTGATCTAGCCGGCTCTCATACCAATTGTGGGATCAGATTGGCGACTAGAGCGGGGGGTGAATAGGTGCCTCAACAAATTTTTGGAATTCAATGGCCTGTACAGAACACCCAACCTACCTCTGTGAACTCAACGACACAATTAAGATCAATAGTACATGCACAAACTAGAAAATATCCTCAATTGTGAATCTTGGTCTTAATCGTCAAATGAACTACCGATATCCTTTGTCGGTAAATGAACAGTCGAAATTTCTTGACTAGTTCGGAATTTGATTTGTCGAGATATTCAGTCGGAGAATGAAACTACGATATAGAATGGCTAGTTCGGCAATTGAAAGTTCGACAATTCAAGTTGATTGATGAAACTCCGACAAATTCCAAAAGATTAGCATTACACTAAAACTCTCAATTTTATTAATCCGAATCAAGTTCTTTTGACAAGAATAAAGTATTAATAACACTCTTCAATATTTATAAGATCATAAGCAACCAAATTGAGTAACAATGTGCATCCCAGAACCTTGTTCAGAATTGAGATATATAGACTTTAGAGAATAGATTGTGCTCACAAATTTTGATCAAGAAAGTTGTTAGTTCAGCAATAAGAACAATGCATTTCATTTAATTATCATAGTTCAGTTTACATTCAAAAACTCATACCAACGGATCAATCACTTTTGAAGCATTACTTAATTAATCTGCATTTATTGAATTAAATCCAACAGTGAATAATGTTTATCTATAAACTGAACACTCAATTCAAAACATAATGACTTAATTCTGAAAAGCAGACTTATTGCTCTGATCCAAAATTTCTTGACTTAAAATGCAGAACCAGAAATTAGCAACAATATCTCAGACTGGAAGCATCAAGCAAGAATATTCAAATCCTTCATCAAAATGCAACTTTAGTGATTTCAGCTCTAAATGACAATACTAAAAAATTCAGACGAGAACCAGTTTCAGTACAATCTGAATGCAAGTAGTAATACCAGATTTTCAATCAGTATTCATGATAAAATTTGTCAACTACAACAGAAATGAACAGACCCTCGGAACAAAATGAAATCAGAAAGATTTAGCTGAAACAGATTCAGTTTTTAAGTTATTGTTTCACTTTTGCCACAAACAGCTCAAAAACACATAGTTATCAAGTCCAGTGATGAAAATTTTGATTACTGAACTCAGAGCTATTCTCAATATTCCAATTCAGAACTCAATCACAAGTGTAATAAAATATAGTTTCAGTGAGATTTGAATTGTAAACTTCTGAAACTGAACCAATTTCAGACAGAACTGTGTTGTTTCAGAACTGAGAAGTATCACACAGAAATAGAATTTAAAAGATACAAGTGACTAAATTCTGTCCATTCAGTTTGAAGATTAATCAGACAATCAGACCAGAAAACACCACAGTGAATGAGACTACTTTAGACAGTAGTTTAAATGGGACATCATCACTTTGAGTGGTTATCAGAATTGTTGTTCACAGACAAACAACAAGTACAAGGCAGTTAGACAAGGGGACAACTCCTGAAGGAAAAAGTAATCCTTGTCTGTCAGATCTTTTATAGCACAAAATGTTTGTCATCAACAAAAAGTTGCAGCCCTTAAAGTACAGAAAACTAACTCTAAATATAAGATCAAAATCTCAAGAAGATAAATTTATAGGTAGTGATTTCCAAATAGAATCTCTGAACATGCAGTACTGTTTCTGAAGCATGCAGTATATAACATGGCTATTTTGTGTTCAGCATGGAATCACCTTGAAACAACAGATGTACTGATTGAAGAAGTAGCCAATCTTCAACAGATTTAAAAGAAGCTTAGTTTTTTCACAAAAAATCTGGAGCAAAGATCAAGAACAGTGAGTAGTATGGTGATTTCTAGAAGCTATGCAACAAGGACTGTGACATTGATTTTCAGCACTTCATAATAGAAAAGAGCACCACTGTTGCATCTCTGGATGACAGCAAATAGGTCTAGAGAACTCAATGAAAGTGCCTGAGTCAAATCAAAACTCACACAGAAATTCAGAGGAGTATACAATCAATAACATCTTAAGAGAATAAAGAACTCTTTGACACATGAGGCTTGCTGCAGATGAAAGGTTGACACTGAAAGTCCATTAGCAGAGCTCAACTCAGTGCAGTAAATCAGATGAAAGAACCATCACTTCTATTTTTCAGATGATGAGGAATAGTATTAAGATTCATCACCAAAACACCAGAAATTTCAGAACAACAAATCAAATAACTTTCACAACCAACAGAAGGTATAGTCTCGAAATTAATTTGACTGTGAACAGTGAGTACCTTGGTTGTAGAAGACACAAATCCCTTGAACTGATTAAGCAGCAACTTCAAAGTTGAACAGCACCAAATGGAAAGTAAATTCTGGTTATGATAAAAAGTGGACAGCCCAACCTTTGGGTGTGAATGCCTTTATATAGGCACACCCTAGGGGGACCTTTTACACAAAGACCCTTGAGTTCAGAACAACATATTCTGAAAAATACCCCCATTTGACTCTAGTTAATTACATCTTGACTAAATACTTTAATATATTTTCAGAACCTGAAAATTCTGAAAAATACCAAAAGTTTACACTCTACTCTAAATTACTAAAGACAAAAAAACTCCTAATTATTGAATTTAAAACTTTTACAGATGAGAACGGTTTTCCAGAAAAACCGACAAAGCCTCCTCGATCGTCGACGATCATCGTCAGTCCGTGAACTCGACTGCCAACAAGTCTCTCCCTCTCTCAATCCCTCGAGATGCCTTGTCACTTGTACTGGCTTCCCTTTCTCTGACTCGAACGACACCTCGTCTTGATCAACCATCATCCCAAATCCTGCTCGATCTCCATGTGTACATCTGAGGTCACTCTCAACTTCGACTGACATCCTCGACCATCTGGCATTAGACTCCCCGTCTAACCCTGACCCCTTGCCATCGACAGTTGACGAGTATCTCAACCCTGCACACACGAGACAAGCACACACACACACACACACTTCCAAGCATCCATACATGAACCTCATGGCAAAACCCCATCAATCACTCATCATAACCTTGAACCATAGTGAAGATCCTCACTAGGTTCCTCAGTTAGGATTAATTTTGGAGTTAAATAATTTTATTTCATTTCTTCCTTAAGCAGAAACATTATCTCTTCTTCATGTTTAGAGGAAGATGGTTTTGAATTCTTAATAAAGAATAAGAGTTGTTCAATATTTTCGAATGGCATGCTCTATTGTGTTTGTCCATTAGTGAATGGATTGTATATTCTGAGTCTTGACGATGCACAGATTTATAACATTAGTACTAAGAAACAATGACTCAATGATTTAAATCCCACCAATGTTTGGCATTGTTGTTTGGGTCATATAAATGAGAAGTGTATACAGAAGCTCCATAGTGATGGACTTTTGGAGTCATTTGATTTTGAATAATATGACACATGCGAGTCTTGTTTACTTGGCAAAATGACAAAGATTCCTTTCACTAGACAAAGTGAGAGGGTGAGTGAGCTATTGGCCATAGTACATACTAATGTGTGTGGGGCAATGAGTCACACAGCTAGAAAAAGGTTTTCAGTACTTATCACTTTTACCAATGACTTTAGTAGATATGGCTACGTCTACTTGATGAGGCATAAGTGGGAATCCTTCGAAAATTTCAAGGAGTTCCGGAACGAGGTATAAAATCATACGGGCAAGATAATTAAATTTCTACGATCGGATCATGGGGGTGAATATTTGAGCCATGAGTTTAGTGATCATGTGAAGCATGGTGGAATTGTTCCACAGCTGACTCCACCTAGCAAGCCTCAATGGAATGGGGTGTTTGAGCAGAGAAACCACACTTTTTTGACATGGTGCGGTCCATGATGAGTCACACTGATCTTCCATTATCCTTTTGGGGTGACGCTGTAGAAACCGCAACTTTCATGATTAATAGAGTTCCATCTAAGCTAGTAGAGAAGACACCATATGAGATGTTGTCTAGGAGGCATCCCAGTTTGTCTTTTCTAAAGATTTGGGGATGTGAGGCATATGTCAAACGTATGACGTCTGACAATCTCAGTCCGAAGTGTGACAAGTGCTGCTTTGTGGGGTACCCTAGGGAAACCAAAGGATACTATTTATATAATAGAGAGGAGGGCAAAGTGTTTGTCGCTCGAAATGGTGTGTTCCTTGAGAAAGATTTTTTCTCGAAAGGAGTTAGTGGGAGGATTGTGAATCTCTAAGAGGTTCGAGAGCCACTAGAAAGTATTCAAGATCCCACTGAACCAGAGTAGGAGGCGTAAGATGTTGCAGAACCTGTTACGGATGCGCCAGCCCCACGAAGGTCTAGGAGAGTAGTCCATGCGCTAGAGAGGTACATGTTCATTACCACTGGGCATTGCGATGTGTTGTTGTTGGAGAACGACGAGCCCAAGACTTATGTAGAAGCAGTGATGGGACCATACTCTAAGAACTGGCTTGGAGCCATTGGGTCCGAGTTGGAGTCCATGCGTGTCATCCAAGTTTGGAACTTGGTTGATCCATCCAATGGTGTAAAAACTATTAAGTGTAAATGGATCTTCAAGAAAAAGACAGACGTTGATGGAAATGTTCACATCTATAAGGCATGATTGGTGGTGAAAGGTTTCAGACAGATTCAAGGTGTTGATTATGATGAAACATTTTTCGCCTATCGCTATGCTTAAGTCTATTTGGATCATCCTTGCTATTTCTGCATTTTATGTTTATGAGATATGGCAAATGGATGTCAAGACGGCTTTCCTAAATGGAAACCTAAGTGAGGATGTGTACATGACACAGCCTGACGGTCTTGATGGTCTGGGGAATGCTGGGATAGTTTGTAAGTTGCTAAAGTCCATTTATGGATTGAAGCAAGCTTCTTGGAGTTGGAATCTTTGCTTTGATGAGGTAGTCAAAGGGTTTGGCTTCATCAAGAATGAAGAAGAACCTTGTGTTTACAAGATGGCTAGTGGGAGCTCACTTGTGTTTCTGGTCTTATATGTGGATGACATATTGTTGATCGGAAACGACATTCCTTTGTTGAATGTTGTCAAGACTTCACTGAAAAATAGTTTTTCGATGAAAGATCTTGGAGAGGCAGCATACATTTGGGCATAAAGATATATAAAGATAGATCAAAACGGTTAATTGAATTAATCCAAAGTATGTACATTGAACAAGTTTTGAAACGGTTCAAAATGCAAAATTCTAAGAAGGGTTTTCGGCCAATATCACATGGTATTTCTCTTAGTAATACTCGATGTGTTGTGACACCTGATGAGCTAGAGAAGATGAGTGCGATCATGTATGCCTCCGCAATTGGATCCATCATGTATGCCATGTTTTGTACACGCCCAATTGTGTCATATGCTCTAAGTGTTACGAGAAGGTACCAATTGAACCCGAGTGAAAGTCACTAGGGTGTAGTAAGGAGTATCCTCAAGTACTTGAGAAGGACTGAGGAAATGTTCCAAGTATACGGTGGTGAAGAGTATCTCGTTGTAAGTTGTTACACAGATGCTATCTTTTAGACCGATAAAGATGACTCTCGATCATAATCTGGTTTTGTGTTCGGCCTCAATGGAGGCGCAGTGAGTTGGAAGAGTTCCAAGCAAGAAACGGTGGCCGATTCTACAACAGAAACTGAGTATATCGCTGCTTCAGAAGCGGTGAAGGAGGCGGTTTGGATCAAGAAGTTTGTTTCTAAGCTAGGTGTTGTTCCTATTGTGTCCAGTCCAATAGATCTCTATTGTGATAATAGTGGTGCCATTGTGGAATCCAAGGAGCCTAGATCGCACTAGATATTTGTTGGGGGGAAAATACTTAATCCCCAGGATCTTCAAGGTCATAATACAAAGGCAATTTACTAGACCGAAATCCAAGACCTATCTCCGACCTGGTGTATGATCAAGTCCGGAATATCTATCCAGACTCTAGTTCGAAGATACACTTCGAAGGTCCAATCTCCGTAGTGGATAACTGCCAGCAAGGACAGAAGACTTATCTTCTTTCTGATTATATTAGTCTTTTACCATTTTAGCCCTATTAGGGGTACCGAAATAGTTTCCACTATGTTGGTTGTAACTGAGGGGTAAAAAGGTCTTTTCCTTAAGGTTTGTACCTATAAATACCGCCCTTCTCACCCTGTAATAGGCATCAAATACTTAGATATTCAATGCACAACTTCGAACTACTTTGAGCTATTATCCTATTCGGAGGCTTGAGATAGTTCGCTTCACAAATTCCTTGTTTGTTAGTTCTTAATCTTAGAGAACTTGTTAGTGTAATATTTTACGCCAACAATATCCAAACATATACTTTAGTGATATCACCTGATCTACGAGATCATTGGGAGAGGTGATGAGAAGATTTGCAAGGTGCACATGGATTTGAACATGGCGGATCCGTTGATGAAGCCTCTTCCACAGCCCAATCATGAGGCACATATGAGCTCCATGGGTATTAGATACTTGCGTGAGTGAGTCATGTGTTTGTGGAAGATGCTAGTAAAGTCTATGCTAATGTATGAGGATAATTGTTATCTTGTTCCTTGAATAAGTATCATTTGCATTTAATTAATGAGTATGACTTGTTATGTGAAACTATTTGCTTTATGATTATGTTGTTCAAAAGTGTCTCTAATCTTGTCATCATGTGGGACAATGATGATACATAGATTAGTACATCCGACTGATTGATGATTGCGTTTCACAGATCATAGACATAGAGATATCAAATTAGTGATGTGGACATATGTTGGTGAACATAGTGTTGGACAGACTGACTTGAGATACTGCTGGGATTGTTATTGTAATGTGCCAACAGTTATCATCTCAATTGGTGTACATGAAGAGTCCTTAGACCAGAGATCATCATTTGATTCTAGAATTCGTAGTGACACACTTAGATGCTTCCTAACGCTATTCCGTAATAGGGTAGTAATAAGGGTTGTTTTAAGGTGTGTTGTGAAACATGTCTTGTGATATGAGTGGTCAAGATGGAATTTACCCCTTTTTAATAACGGGAGAGTCGTCTCTAGGCCCCTCAAGGAATTGGATTAGAAAAGTGCATGGCCATGCCACTATGACCAAGAAGTTAGTCATGATTTGAATCTATTACTTGATCGAGTGAAATGTCAAGCTAACCAACAAGGGTGGCACGTATCTCGCCTTGAGCTTGATTGACATCACACGGTAAAGGGACTAGTGCTTTAGTATATCAAGGTTCATGGATTTTGTGCGCTTTGGGGGGTCAATATGTGCTGCTAGGTACCACTATTGATTAGTGAGTCAGAAACGGTTTCCAGCAAACAGCTGTTAGTGTATGAACCTATCGGGTCACACAATTAAGGGGATAGATTAAAAACTGTCAAGGAATTGGTTCTTGTGCAAGTGGGAGATTGAAGGATATGCCCAAGAAAGTTCTGTGTATTAGAAGTTCTGGTTATTTTCTGGTCTCAATACAGAGAGCAAATGTTGCTTTAGAAGTTTTGATATGGTATCGGAAGTTCCGATAAGCTAGAAGTTCCGATTCGGAATTGGGGAATTTTGTACTGATCAGAAGTTCCGATATGGTATCGGAAGTACCGAGGTGGGCGATAATAGATAGGATCTATTGCGTGTCATTCTGTATCAAGAGACCTAAAATACCCCGTCGGAAGTTCCGATCCAAGATCGGAAGTTCCTACATGGGAAAACAGATTGGATCTATGACGATTTTTAGGGTTTCAGGATGAGGACCACAAAGGGGCTCTCAGCCATATAAAAGGAGAGGAAGAGGACGACTTGGAACAAGCAATAAGCCTACATTAGACCTAGCCACCCAAGAGTTCTCACTTTCCTTTCTTGATCTCAAATGTTGAGGTAAAGAATCCCCGTCTCTCACGTACGGTGCTAGCACGCTGTCGTGGGAGGTATTCCATCCTTGTACATGTGGACTCCATTGAGGCGTTGCTCCAATAGCGACGCTTGTGGACACCAGCATGCGAATGACTACGTCGTCTTCATCGATCGGATCGGCGAAGGATGGCAAGGATGAAGCAAGGAGAGGCTTGACGCGCTGCTCCAACATCTTCTTCCGTTGCACCTAGCATGTCTTGTGTTATAATGTACCGATCCATGATCTCACACGCGCATGAGTCTTGGGCCTAGGGCGTAAAATTTTGAATTTGCCGGCTAGCATATCTCCCCTATTCCCCAACAGTCCTTGCTTTTGAGCATGTCTCCGAGGGGTAGGACATTGGGATGGTTACATTTTGAGCCATGAAATAATACCGCAACTTCCTGGAAGCCATCACGAGGGCATACACAATTCTTTTGAGTTTTAAATACCTCGTCTTTGCTCCCGACAATGATTTAGATATGAAGTATATCGGTCTTTGAACTAGCTTCCCTTTGAGCTCCACCTCTGAAATGAGCACAACGCTCACGTCAAAGCTGGTGGCTGCAAGGTACAACAATAGGGTCTCATTAGCGAGGTAGTCTTTGATATCTTTGAAGCACTTTTTGTAGGACCAAAAGTAGCGACCAGAGGGGAGTGAATGGGTGCCTAAAAATTCTTTCGAATCAATGGCCTGCTCCCAACACCCAACGCACCTCAATAGACTTAGCAGAGAAAGGTAAACAGATCAACAGAGCCTAAAGTGATCTAGCCTAAAAACAACCGGTGTCCTAATTGAAAAGACACCAACACAGTGCTTAGAGGCAGATTAACTGAGTATTCAATATGTAGACATTTTAAGCATCCTCAGAACAAATGACACAAATAAGTTGGTTCAAATGCACGCAAACCGAGGTGAAGTTTTACTGTTCGAGAAGTGTCTCTGCTTCGAAGTCTGTGAAACAAAATTCGAAGTAAAAAATCAAACTTCTAAACCAACTTCGAATCCGCCGAAGTATGCTTCGAAAAAGCCACACTTCGGAGTTCTGAACAGAAACACCTAGGCAAAAAGCTAATCCGCGAAGCCTAATTCCGTCTTCAAAGTGCTCCAAGAATGAAGGAAACAGCACACACTTAGAGCTTCGAACCCTGTATGAGATCCCGACAAAATAGACTCCGGCTTCGAAGAAAACAACGTGTCGAAGCGTACTTCGAATCAATCGAAGCCTGAACGGACTTTCGGAGGACACCAACCAAAAGCCGAAGTCTCACAATCTGCGAAGCCTGTAGACTATGCGAAGTACACAGGAAAACCGAAGAGTGCTGCCACTACAAAGTTTATTGATTAGCGAAGTCTACGCTGAGACCAGTGGGGCTCACGACAAAGCTTCGAACAGTGAGACTCCTGTGACTACAGCTGGGCGAGACAACGAGAGCAAAAAAAGCTAGCTACTTCCAGACAGCTAGCTGGACCCACGGAACACAACGATAGTGACTAGAAGCTATGAGCAAGCACTTGGTCTCTTACACACGCAAGCGAAGTGTGCTGCGCTGTGGGGCCCATGGTTTCAATTCTGAACAGATACTTTGAAACGTAATGAAGTACATAAAACATAGGCTGAACCCACAGCTTCGAAAAACAAAAACGTGCGAGCTACAGCTACAAAAACTAGCTCCTTAGTACTAGTCTCTAAACTTGTGCACATGTCAGAAAGGCTATGAAGCATGCACTACTGTGCAGTAAAAAAACTAATCACTTGCTTGGAGAACAGATGCGCAAAGACCACAGGGAAACAGAAGCTAGCCGCAGGCTAGTAGCACTAGCTGCGCCATGCACACTCCAGCTACTGCTACAAGCTAGGGAGCAGGAAAACAGCCTAGGTACTACTAAGCAATAAAGAACTTGCCACACATAAACCAACCCAGAAAAAAATATTAATCGGTAGAAAAATATCGCACGTAGAAGAATTGGCTGGGCACACAAAACGATGCAACTGATTAAACGTATTCACAGAGAAGACTGATGGCTGAAATGAAATAGAGAATAAAAACTGTTTGAAGCGATCTCTCGGCGTGTACGCGATGAAAACAGTGGCGGCGCACGCAGGAAGAAGAACACAGAAAGTGACCCAATCTCTTTGTATTAGAAATGTGATTTCAGAAAGGCTAACCCTAACCATAGGGATTGACGCCCTATTTATAGGCAGCCCAATAGCCTAGGAAAATACCAAAAGACCCTTAGGGTTTTTACATACGCTGAAATAAAATTGAAAAGACCAAACTGCCCTTATGATATTTTTACAGACTCGACTGACTGACTGTGGGCCTAAGGACAAAAAAGTAAACTCCTAATTACAGATGATTTATCCTGAAGAGGATCTTTCATAGCGACTACGGCTTCGCCTCAGAACGGTACGATCCGAGATCAGCGGTCATCAGTTTTGTGCCGAAACTGACAAAGCGTCCACTGACTTTGCACCAGGTACCCGGATTGGGATGGCCCGATTCCGCAGCTCTCTCAGCCCAGCAATCGCTTGCCACCCGTGAACCTAAGTCAATCCTGGTCAACAGCCTAGTGGATCCTCTGCTGCTCCTAGCCCATGTACCCGGATTGGGCCAGCCCGACTTCGCGGCCCCTTTGCCCGACAATCGCTCGCTGCCCGTGTACCTGAGTCACAAGCGGCCCATAAGTAGTAGGTCTTCTCTTCTCTTCAGTCCTCTTTGAATTCCATTGACAATGACTCATCACATCTGAAGCCATGAGGCCCACGCTCTTCAGGATGGCTTCTCAATCTCCCCCTTGATGAGTGCATTGTCAACACTTCTCTTCATCATCTCTCCAGTACCTGCGAGCACATGTGGAAACACAAAAACAAAACACAAGAAAACAGAGAAGAAAAAATAAAGTAAAAGTTTAACCCTAATGACCAAAAGCCAAACAAAAGCAAGAAAGCAGTCATTATGGTTAACCAAAAGTAAAGACTCAAAAACGAGTGCAATCTTAGAATTATCAACAAGAATATACAAAGAGTAAGGACAAACAGGACAAAAACTCCCCCTAAAACAAATCCCAGAGAAAGCCAAAACTCCCCCTTAAACTCTTCTCCCAAAATTTCTCCCCCTTGTTGACAATTGGACTCATCAAGCGAGACTAAATGCACTCTAAAGAGACACAGACTCCCCTTGAAATGCAACTCTCCCTCAAAATATGCAATGAATGCAACTGGGGTGCAGGTGGAGTGTAGAAAGCATGCTTCTCAGATATGATTGACTGCAATTACAACATCTAGCAGGTATAGCAAAAGACATACTGTCTAAGACACATGACATGATCAGTGCAACAGATGATATCTAAAAAAAGTCATTAGCACGCATTTATCAATTTTTGCAAACAAAAGCATCACCACATTTTCTGGTTGACAGGCAAGGTAAAGCATGAGATGCAAAAGCTAACTGATATTTACCAAGATAAGCATTGTCCAAAACAAAGTGCTTCAGCAAACTTGTTATCTTTTTAATTTTCAGGCTTTTTCTTTTTCCTTTTCATTTTTGCCAGGGGTTATGTGCATGTCAAACCTTATGCTGACCGACCAAGTCAAGCCTAGGCCAGAACTGGACCATCAGAAGCTTAAGACATTGGTCTTGGCTTACACTACACTGTCCTAGTTCATACCACAGTTCTATGGTAAGTAGTCCAGAACAATGCAATGTGACAAAGCAAACCCACCTGGATCTTTTCAACTCAAGCATAAAAAGGCATGGAATTTTCATTCATTTTTGATTTTTATCATTTTTATAGCACATTTTCCATGTTAAAGCATATAGATGTCCAAGTTGCATATCTGCATCTAAGTGAGGAACTAGCTAAAATATTCAGCCTACACATGCTAGTTACCAGAAGCAATGGTGATCATTTTTCAATTTTAAAGCATAAAAGCCATGCATATGACAGATACCAGACATATCATGTGAACTAAAGCAAAGCATGATCATTGACAAGTAATCAAAAGCATGTACCGGCTAGAGTAAGTAAAGCAGGTCAATCATATAATAGAAGCAGGCTCAAAGTGTGATATGTGAATATGCATGATATGAACACACACAAAAAGACTCAAGAAAACAGTAAAGAAGAAAGAAAACTGACTCAAAATATCCTAAAAAGGATACACAACACCCAAATCCCCTCGTAAACGCTCAAAGGAAGACTGATCTAGGGGTTTGGTAAAAATGTCAGCCTACTGATGATGGGTATCAACATGAACAAGGTCAATGACACCTTTCTCACATTGATCCCTTAGAAAGTGAAAGCGCACATCAATGTGTTTGGTTTTTGAATGGAGACAAGGGTTATTCCCTACACTAATCGCACTGGTGCTGTCACAAAACAGAGGAACTCTGGTAGGAAAGAACAACCCAAAATCTTGCAAAGTAGAAATCATCCAAACCAACTGTGAGCAGCAGCTAGCAGCAGCTACATACTTAGCCTCAGTGGTCAAAAGTGCAACTCCAGATTGCTTTCGAGAAGACCAAGATACAAGAGAAGAACCAAGAAACTGGCAAGTACCGGAAGTCGACTTGCGATCCAACTGGCACCCACCAAAGTCAGTGTCCGAAAAGCCAGATAAATCAAGAGATGATGATGCTGAATAATAAAGACCTAGATCGGGCGCAAAGGTAAGATACCTAAAAATGCACTTGACAGCCTGCCGATGAAACGCACGTGGTGAAGACTGGAAGTGCGCGCACAGTCCCACAGCAAACTGTATGTCTGGCGTCGTCGCCGTCAAGTACAACAGTGAACCGATCATCCCTCGAAACTCTCTCTCGTTGACCTTGACGCCGCTTTCGTCCTTGTCCAGGCCCCCAGATGTACCCATTGGGGTCATCTGAGGCTTCAGCTCTCCACCAAAGTCGAACTTCTTCAACATGTCCCGTGTATACTTACTCTGGTGGATGAAGGTGTCGTCCTTGGTCTGCTTGATCTGGAGCCCTAGGAAATACTTGAGCTCACCCATGAGGCTCATCTCAAACTCACCATGCATCTGCTCAGAAAACTTGGACACAAGAGCATCAGTAGTACCACCAAAAATGATATCGTCCACGTATATCTGAGCAACCAAGAAATTTGATGCATCTCTGAGCAAGAAAAGAGTTTTATCCACAGAACCCATCACAAAGCCCTTCCCCAAGAAAAACTGCTTCAACCGGTCATACCAAGCCCTAGGGGCTTGCTTCAGACCGTATAAAACTTTTTGCAGCTTAAAAACATGTCGAGGAAACTTTGGGTTTTCAAAACTGGGGGGCTGCCTAACATAGACTTCCTCTTCTATGTACCCATGCAGAAAAGCACTCTTGACATCCATTTGAAAAAGCTTAAAACCCTTCGAAGCGGAAAAAGCTAAGAGAATGCGAATGGACTTAAGACAGGCAACAGGGGCGAAAGTCTCTTCAAAGTCAATACCCTCCTTCTAGCAAAACCCTAGGCAACTAGTCGAGCTTTGTTTCGCACCACAACACCATCTTCACCTTGCTTGTTTTTGAACACCCACTTGGTGCCTATGGGGTTGCACCCGGGTGGCAGCTCAACCAGTGTCCAAACCCGATTGCGGACAAAATTCTCAAGCTCTTCTTGCATGGCATTAATCCAATTCGAATCAGAAAGAGCATGAGAAATGTCTCTAGGCTCAAAAGATGCAACAAAAGCAGATTCAGCAAACACAGCAAGAGAGTCAACAGAAGAACGCAAAATCATTTCAAACAAATCACCGATGATGAGCTCTGTGGGGTGATCACGCTGAACTGCTCGGGATCCTGGTGATCTGAAGTCACCTCACCGGAGTCAGCAGCTGGCACCTCTAGACTCGACTGAGGGGCTCGATCGAAGTAGAAGAAGTGATCAGAGGGCCGCCCTCGTCCTCAGTCGAAGTCTCAAAAGGTATTGGTTCTGCAGGCTGTGCAGAAGGCCCAACCTCATCAACAGCTGGAGCATCATCATCCTCGAAGATGGACTGTCCGAGCTCACCATCTCTAGAAAGCTCAAAAGAAGGAGTCAAAGAGGGCAAGGACTCATCAAATGAAACCTCGCAAGTCTCGACAAGCTGCTGGGAGTCGAGGTTCCAAACACGGAAGCCTCGAGAATGCAAAGCATAACCAAGAAAGACTCCATCCCAGCAACGAGACTCAAACTTGTCCAAATGCCCTCCCTTCTTGAGCACAAAGCACTTGCAGCCAAACGCTCGCAAGTGGCTCACCTTGGGCTATCTTCCAAACCGCAACTCATACGATGTCTTACCTAGGTAAGCTATAAGAAAAATGTGGTTGGCCAGATAGCAAGCCGTGTTCATGGCTTTAGCCCCAAAGCGCCTAGGAGTCCTGTGCTCATTAAGCATCGTCCTGGCCATCTCGACTAGCGTGCAATTCTTTCGTTCCACAACGCCGTTCTGTGGGGGAGTGTAAGGAGCAGAAAACTGATGATCAAGACCCTGATCACTACAGAAGCTGATGAACTGAGAGTTCTTGAACTCAGAGCCGTTGTCAGAGCGAATTGCTTGCATCCGACCATTGTTCTCATTCTTCAGCTTCAAAGTCAGGTCATGAACAAAATGAAAAGTCTCATCCTTAGACTCCAAGAAGAAAACCCACGAAAATTAAGAAAAATCGTCAACGATCACAAGCGCGTACCACTTCCCGCCGACTGAGCTTACCCGAGCTGGACCAACAGTGTCCATGTGTAATAGCTCTCCCGGGTACGAAGTCATCACCTGAGTCATGGGTGAGTGAGAAGCGGCAACCATTTTCCCGTGACGATAGGGATGGCAAATTAGATCCTTCTCCATCTTAAGCTTAGGCAATCCTCGAATGAGGTCCATAGAGCTCAATCTGACAAGCAGATCAAAACTCAAATGACCTAACCTCCTTTGCCACTTCTAGAGCTCAGAGGAAGATCTAGCAATCAAACAGCGAGAGGGGACAAAAGAACTAGAGAAGTCAATCCAAAAAACCTTACCGAAGGGTAAGATCTGGCAAATCAAAGACCCTCTAGAATCAACCACAGAAGAACTGCCCTTCTTAAAATGAACCTCCAAACCATCCTCAAGAAGTTGTGAAACAGAAATCAAATTGAAGTTCAAATTTCCAACAAAAGCAACGTTCTTCAAAGAGAAATGGTCAGAGATACGAATTGAGCCAATGTCGTGTACCTTCCCTTGACCATTGTTCCCGAAGGTGATGTATTCCTTGGAGCTCAGGGGAGAGAGACTGGAGAACCATCTGCAATGTCCCGTCATGTGGTGAGAGCATCCTGAGTCCATGATCCATACGTCCTCTAGTCCCCGATCCTGCACAATCAGTGGTTGTAATTGGGGAGCAAATGGTCCGCCACTAGGTTTTGCAAAAGAAACTAAACCAGTGTTGAGCCATCTGCTTAAAAGACGGAAAGCAGAAATCATTATAGGAGTCTGGACCAAAACGCGGCTCAAAGCGCGGTCCATGGTTCTACCTAAACCTCAGCCACGAGGTCCAGGACTGTATCCAAAATGGCCTTGAGCTCTGCTGGAGCGAACACCACCCTCCGGAGCACGGGCATGAAAGTCATCTCCTCTACCACCACCTACACGACGCGGCCTGGCCTCTAGCCTCTCCCCGTGTCGAGGAACTCTCAGTCACCACAAGCACTCTCTGCTCTCTCAACCCGCTTCCTCCTGAAGCAAAACTCCAAAAGATGCTCGTCTTTCTAACAAAACTCACAGTGGCAAGTGGGCTTTCTTGAGATGTGGTTGAGGCTTGCTGTTCTTGGGCTTGGTGGTATTGGATGTAGATTCTTTGGTGTGAGATGGTCCAGGTAGAGAGTCTAGAGAAGTGCGGAGGTGTTTGGGCTTTGGAACCCATATGGGCTTCTTGGGTGGAGCTTTAGGCTGTTCCTGGAACACTCCATCCTTGGGCTGACTAGCCTGGAAAGACTTAGTGGAGTGAGTCTTGGGGTATCTCTATTCAGGAGTCATTTACTCCACTCCACTGCCCAGCTAATGGCACTCTCAAAGTCAGCCTTGGTGTAGGTGTAGCCTACCCCAAACCCATCCTGCCTCTTAAACTGCTGGATCATCATGCCGAGCTGTGGCTCTCTAGCACTCACCCAACTCAGGATATGACGGAGGTAGAAGTTCTCATTCCGGACATCAGCTAGCTCCTCTGTCAAGGAAGCTAGTACCTCCACTTGAGACAAGAAGGTCTCACACTCTCTATCAACCTGGACAGACTTTTGTCTTCAGCTTGATCAACTCCAATCTAAGAGACAAGCAGTTCTCAGAGATAGTGTGTGGAACTGACAGTGTCTCAAGCTCAAGCCTAGTCTGCTCCACCTCAGCTCTAACTCTCTCCAAATCACCCAATTGTTCATCACCCTTGGCTTTCAGCTCAGCTAAACTAGCTAGATGGGATGGGCAGTCAGCACAGGGCATGACGACAGTGGCATGAGCATCTTTCAGCTCCAACTAAGCACTCTCAAGCTTAGTGGCTAAAGTGTCCCTCTCATCAACCCTTTCTGTGTACCTGGACTTCAGAGTCGTCAGGTCACACAGCAACACCTCACACTTTGGGCACTCACTGCTATCACCCAAGCAAGGAGAAGAAGATAGACTCTCAATTCTGTCGTTGGCCACGGCAAGCTCACTCTCAAGTTCATCTATCATCTTCTTAGCCCCTCTAAGTAGTTTTTCCTGATATTTCAACTCCTGACGATTACTTTCAAGTAAATCAACGATTTCACGTTCGTAAGAAGATACCTTTTCATTGTCGTCGTTGTCGGAGTCGTCGGAGGAGCCCTTCTCTTCCTTATCCCCAAGAGCCATTGAGGTAAAAGCTCTTGCGGGATCTTCAGCGTCGATGTGAGCGACTCTTCGGCCTATCCCCGAAGGCCATGAAGCAGAGGCCCGCCGGATCATCCTTGTCCTTCCCCTTTCTTATCACGATCTCCTCATCGCTTGAGCTTGATTAAGAGGAAGAAGATGTGGACCGCTTGGAGTAGCTTTTCTCCATTTCAGCGAAGAAGGCCTTGTCGCGCTTCTTGTTCTCACGCTGATAGTCCTTCAGGGCTTTTCTGAAGAATCTGGTCTTTGGTTTGCCCTTTGTGAAGGAAGAGCTGTCGTGCTTGCGGAGTTGTAGAAGCCACCACCGGTACCCTTCTTGTGACCATTGCGCTTAGGGCAGTCGGCGATGAAGTGACCTTGATCACCACACTCAAAGCATCCGGATTTTGTGCCGTGTATTTGAACATTCTCTTATCATAGACACGACGCACCCAGTTGTTAAATAGACATAGGTCATCATCTCCTAACGACTCGAGCTGGTCCTCAGTGATAGACATTAAGGAGAACCCAGCACAACTCACAGAAGAGGGTTCAGCAGAAGGTGTAGCAAGGGCCAGGGTTTTTGATCCAGATCCAGTGAGATTTGATCTCAACTAGGTATCAACCTTAGTGGCCTTCAGCTTGCTAAACAACTCAGAAATTGTCAAGGTATCATATGAAGTGCTCTCAATGATAGAGGATACCTTGATCTCCCAGATCTTAGGGTCCAAGGTATGGAGAACCTTGAGTGCCTGCTCATGATCTGAGACCAACTGAAGTCCCTCAGCCTTGTTGGGCCGAAGCTTGTTGATGATCGATTGAAAATGACCAAACAAAGCTTCAATAGATTCAACCGGCTTCTGTGTGAAATTTTCATATTCACGCCGGTAGGTCTGATAGAGCCGAGCTTGACCTGGGCTGTCCCTCATGGTGTGCCTAGAGGGTAGCCCAGATCTATCTAGCAGTGGTGAGATGTCTCACATGCTCAAATTCAGTGGGACCTAATCCAGAAAACAAAATGTTCACCGCTTTGTTATTGTTCTGATGCTGGGCGATAATATCAGGAGAATACGCTCAGCAACAGGCAATACTATGAAAGTTGCGTGAACACAAATGTCCCAAATGTCCGTGCTTTGTCTCATGAGATAGGCTCGCATGCGAGTCTTCCAATAATTATAGCCATAAGCTTCCAAGGACGAGACCTTTCCAGGAGAAGTCATGATCACTACTGGGGTTTAGAACCGGTTAAGGGATGGAAAAAAACCTAACCAGGCTCTGATACCACTTGTAGGACCGAAAGTAGTAACTAGAGGGGGTGAAGGGTGCCTAAAAAATTATTTCGAATCAATGGCCTGCTCCCAACACCCAACGCACCTCAACAGACTTAGCAGAGAAAGGTAAACAGATCAACAGAGCCTAAAGTGATCTAGCCTAAAAACGACTGGTGTCCTAATTGAAAAGACACCAACACAATGCGTAGAGGCAGATTAACTGAGTATTCAAGATATAGACATTTTAAGCATCATCAGAACAAATGACACAAACAAGTTGGTTCAAATGCACGCAAACCGAGGTGAAGTTTTACTGTTCAGGAAGTGTCTCTGGTTCGAAGTCTATGAAACAAAATTCGAAGTAAAAAATCGAACTTCTAAACCAACTTTGAATCCACCGAAATATGCTTCAAAAAAGCCACGCTCCGGAGTTCTCAACAGAAAACACCTAGGCGAAAAGCTAATCCGCGAAGCCTAATTCCGTCTTCGAAGTGCACCAAGAACGAAGGCAACAACACACACTTAGAGCTTCGAACCCTGTACGAGCTCCCGATAAAATAGACTTTGACTTCGAAGAGAAAACAACGTGTCGAAGCGTACTTCGAATCAATCGAAGCCTGAACGGACTTTCGGAGGACACCAACCAAAAGCCGAAGTTTCACAATCTGTGAAGCCTGTAGACTATGCGAAGTACACAGGAAAACCGAAGAGTGCTGCCACTACAAAGTTTATTGATTAGCGAAGTCTGCGCTGAGACCAGTGGGGCTCACGACAAAGCTTCGAACAGTGAGACTCCTATGACTGCAGCCGGGCGAGACAACGAGAGCAAAAAAGCTAGCTACTTCCAAACAGCTAGCTGGACCCACGGAACACAACGATAGTGACTAGAAGCTATGAGCCAGCACTTGGTCTCTTACACACGCAAGAG
The DNA here is from genome assembly GCA_019279435.1 of Zizania palustris. Classification (NCBI taxonomy): domain Eukaryota; kingdom Viridiplantae; phylum Streptophyta; class Magnoliopsida; order Poales; family Poaceae; genus Zizania; species Zizania palustris. Next base: position 49,210,598 of record JAAALK010000285.1, on the reverse strand, counting down.
AAGTGCGCTGCGTTATGGGGCCCACGGTTTCAATTCCGAACAGATACTTCAAACGTAACGAAGTACATAAAACATCGGCTGAACCCACAGCTTCGAAAAACAAAACGTGTGAGCTACAGCTACAAAAACTAGCTCCTTAGTACTAGTCTCTAAACTTGTGCACATGTCACAAAGGCTATGAAGCATGCACTATCGTGCAGTAAAAAAACTAATCACCTGCTGGAGAACAGCTGCGCATAGACCACAAGGAAATAGAAGCTAGTCGCAGGCTAGTAGCACTAGCTGGGCCATGCGCACTCCAGCTACTGCTACAAGCTAGGGAGCAGGAAAACAGCCTAGGTACTACTAAGCAATAAAGAACTTGGCACAGATAAACCAACCAAGAAAAAAATATTAATCGACAGAAAAATATCGCACGTAGAAGAATTGGCTGGGCACACAAAACGATGCAACCATTAAACGTATTCACCGAGAAGACTGATGGCTGAAAAGAAACAGAGAATAAACCTGTTTGAAGCGATCTCTCGGCGTGTATGCGATGAAAATAGTGGCGACGCACGTAGGAAGAAGAACACAGAAAGTGACCCAATCTCTTTGTATTAGAAAAGTGATTTTAGAAAGGGTAACCCTAACCCTCGGGATTGGGGCCCTATTTATAGGTAGCCCAATAGCCTAGGAAATACCAAAAGACCCTTAGGGTTTTTTACAAATGCTGAAATAAAATGGAAAAACCAAACTGCCCTTAGGATATTTTTATAGACTCGACTGACTGACTGTGGGCCTAAGGACAAAAAAGTAAACTCCTAATTACAGATGATTTATCCTAAAGAGGATCTTTCATAGCGACTACGGCTTCGCCTCAGAACGGTACGATCCGAGATCAGCGGTCGTCAGTTTTGCACCTAAACTGACAAAGCGTCCACCGACTTTGCACCAGGTACCCGGATTCGGCCGGCCCAATTCCACAGCTCTCTCAGCCCAGCAATCGCTTGCCGCCCGTGTACCTGAGTCAATCCTGGTCAACAACCTAGTGGATCCTCTACTTTCTCCTAGCCCATGTACCAGATGGGCCAGCCCAACTTCGCGGCCCCTCTGCCCGACAGTCGCTCGCTGCCCGGTGTACCTAAGTAACAGGAGCCCCAGACGCAACAAGTCTTCTCTTCTCTTCAGTCATCTTTGACTTTTGTTGACAATGATCATCAATCTGGAGCCATGAGGCCCATGCTCTTCAGCATGGCTCCTCACTTTTAGAATTCTAGAGTCTAGGCAAAGTCCAATGAGCCTCAATTCTTTGAAAAAGGTTGGCTCTGCTCTGTTGATCTTGCGATGAATTAGCTTAAGGCGTCGAGGTGGCCTGTTAGCTTCTGGACCTGCTTAGATTTTTCGACGGAGCCATCTTTTGCAACGCACTGATTTGCATGGGGCTAGCTTCAATACCTCGACTCAAATCTAAGTACCCTAGTAGTTTTCCTGCATGTGCTCTGAAAACATATTTTTCGTGATTATGGTGGTTTCCACATGCTCGGAGACTCATAAGTTTCTTCGCTATGTATTGGCTATTGTGGTGCTTTTTGCACTCTTTATTACAACATCGTCCATATAGGCTTCGATATTCCTGCCCATTTGATGGCGTAGGTCTCTAGCAATTAACCTAGAGAACATTGCACTGATGTTTCTTAAGCCAAAAGGCATTCTTACATAGCAAAAGACTCCGGACGAGTGACAAAGCTAGTTTTGGCTTCGTCTTCGCGCTTCAACCATATCTGATTGCAGTCGGAGTATGCATCGAGGAAGCTTAAAAGCTCGGAGCCGGTCGTTAATTCGACGAATTGATCAATGCGAGGCTTAGGGCAGAGGTCAAGGAGGGCATGCTTTATTTAAGGAAGTGAAGTTATACACAAGTCCCACTTTCCAGAGTTCTTCTTCTTGATGAAGACAGGGTTCGCAAATGACTTCGTATGACCTATCTCTCTAATGACTCCTGCCCGAAGAAACTTCTCCACCTCCGTCTTGGCGAGGTTAGCCCTTTCGATGGACAGCTTCCACAGCCCCTAGCGCACAACTCTCGCCTTCGGGTTCACGTGATGAGGACATCACTTCACATGATACACACATGGAGCCTCTACCTACAATTCAATTACAAGGACCAATCACACGCGCCGTGCCCGTCGCTTGAACCATGAGGTTAATTCTTTCCTTAGCAACTATGTTAATATTTGTTTGGATGGGATGCTACTGAATACTAGTGATATTTTTTTGCTTAGGAACATGGGAGATGGAATAGGAGGGTTGGAGTTGAAGACGGAGTCGCATGGATGATTTGAAGTCAAGAATTCGCTGGTTCGGACTACATCAACCACCATGCACCAAATGGGCGTAACTTCCTCATACGAAGTCCGATTGGCGCATTCTTGGACGTTTTGGAAAGCTAAGGAGAAGACGGATCTTTTGGCATTGGTCTCACCTCATTTGGAGTCTCGAGTCGTCCTGTGTGACTGAAACAGTCCTGCATGACAGAATTGGGCCGAGTTGGACCTTGTACTGAGTTGGAGGCCGTGTTGGCCCATAGTCCTAGTGGTGTGCACCTCCTACAGGCTGCCCACGCCCCATATAATCACGGTAGGCGTCATTAGGGTTAGGTTTTGCTTTTGTTTGCATCTACACTCGTGTGTTTAGATCCCAGTCTTGCACCGGACCGATTGGCTGCTGCAATGGCGTTTGTGAAACCTCACCTCATCATAGTTCATCTGTGATTTGGCATTCGACTCGTGTTCTTCCTGTTCTTGCTTGTGTTCTTGGATTTGCTTGCAGGAACCAGCCTTGTGGCGAGGTCAATCGTGCCCTGCGTGGTTGATAACCAACGGAGACGGTGGTGTAGCGATTGTAAGGTTTTGATCCGCCGGACTGGAGCCTTGGATCGTCAACGTCGAGATTTTCCACCAATCAAGTTATCCTTACCTAGCGGAAGATCGGGACCAATCCACCTATTAGTTGGTATCAGATTTCAGGTTTCCCGTTAGGTAATCTCGATCTTCTTTTATTTTTACCTAGAGTCCAGAAAACCCTCACAAAAAAATCCCCACCGAGAACCCCTTTGTGCCTTGCGATTTTAATTTCAATTTTTAGCTTTGTTGAGTTTATGTTCTTGGTCGAGTCTTGTTGCTGGTTTAGTCATCCCTTTTTGTCGTTTGAGTAGTAGTTGATCTTGTGTCTCAAAAAAATTACCCCAACCGAAACCCCCTCCACAACCCTAGTCGATTTCCACTTTGTTTTCTACTCGGTTTTCCACATCGAGTCCTTGTGACCCCCTTCGGTAAAACAGACATAACTTTTCGCTCGTTTGTTAAAAAATCTGAAATTTTTGAGCATCTTCTTCTCCCAATTTGGAGCCGAACCAAACTTAGACTTGTCCTGTTTGGTTTCATCAGAATTGCCAAAAAAATCAGGAAGATAAAGAAAAAATTTGGTCGAAGTTTTTGCACGCCGTTCAGAGAACTTGTTGAATTTCTGTGAACCACATCCCACCTCAGTTGCAGGTGCCAATTTTAGTGTTGCATCTCTTGTCATCCTTGTTCAAAAAATATATAGTGAAAAAAAAACAAAAAAAAACGAGAAGTAAAGAAGCAAAAGAGAACCAGTCCTGTCGTTTGCTACCTTGTTCTACCTTCCACTTGAGTTTTGGGCACATAGTTTCCCTCTATTGCTTGAATTTCACCTTGGGAGCACTAAGACCAGTAACTTTGACGAGTACTAGGGAACACTTATTGAACTTGGTTTAACTGTTATTACTATCGTTATTCCTTGCTACTTACTTTGCCTTCCAAGCTACACCTTCTCTTGGTCAGGACAGGTTCACATCTTTCAATTCGCCCACCACCCTCCACTTGGTTCTTCACCTGTAGGCCGGTGACCTCACTGCGGCATGGTAAGAACACTTGCAAGCGTAGGTAAGGTGCTTGACAGATTGCTTCCACCACACACCCACCACTCCACCTAGTTGCGTTCCATAAGGATTATTCTTTGTTGTTTGTCTTTTCACTAACATGGCAGATAACAACGGTACCCCTCCATCCGATTTTAATGACTGTGTCTCACGACGTGCTCTACTGGAGTCTCAGCGGCAGACCCAACACTCCATCGAATGTCTCGCGTGTACTGTGGCTGACCTAGTGGGAACCAGATGACTGCCCTGGAGACACGCTTGCCTGCTGCACAAGCCGACGACGACCATGTTGAGGAGGAAGACACCATGTTGAGGAGGAAGACGACCTATCCGATGTCGGGAACAATGGCATTGACCCTGATGAGGCTGCACGTCATCGCTTTTAGTTCAATCGTTAAGGTATGGGCGGCCACCACAACCGCCATCCACGAGGTAACAATGGCAACCGCGGGAACATGATCCCTACTCCAAGTAAAATTTTCAGTACCTCATTTTTCTGGCACCTATGATCCAGATGCATATTTAGATTGGAGATGTCAGTCGAACAAAAATGTAATGCTCACATGGTTCCTGCTATCCACCGCGTGCGCTTAGCTACTAGTGACGTCACTGGATATGCTCTTCTTTGGTGGACTGAAATAGTTCAGGTTGGCAATGAACCACAAAATTTGGGTATGTTAAATGGCAAATGCGTGGTAGATGGGTTCCTCCTTCATATAAACGTGATTTGAGAAAAAAAATTGCAGTGCCTAAACCAAGGAAATAAATCGGTAGAGGAGTATTATCAGGAGTTGCAAATAGGTTGCATGCGTGCTGAAATTGAGGAGGACAATGAGGATAAAATGGCCCGTTTTTATGATGGTTTAGGACGTGAAATTCAGGATATCATTGATTTAAAGAATACAATACTATCACTCGTCTTTTCCACCTTGCTATACTTGCAGAAAAGAATTGCAGGGTTGCCAACAATCACAACGCAGCATGAGGACCAAAATTGGTGGTGCCACTTCAAGCTCAAGTGGGCAGCAGCAGCGACCACCACCTCCTTCTCGACCGGTGGTTACATCAGCACCTTCTTCATCTACAGACCAGGCTGAGAGCTCCAAAGCTGCAGCATCCATGGCGCCAGCCAAGCCCACCTCCTCGGCGGCCTCTACTGCACGTTCTGCAGCGATCCAGTGTCACCGATGCAAAGGATTCGGCCACGTTATGAAGGACTGCCCTAGTCAGCGGGCTTATATTGCTACGGAAGACGGTGGCTATGTAAGTGCTAGTGATGTTGAAGATGAATATGCACTTGCTGCTAACATTGCAGGAGATTATGATGCTTCCGACGATGACGCTATTTTTGCATCGGATGCCTGTCGACCATGAAGCACTTATTGTACAACGTGTTTTGAGCACTCACATTGAGCAGGACGATCGGGCACAATGGAACAATCTGTTTCAGACCTTCTTCATCGTCAATGACCGCCGTGTACGTGTCATCATCGACAGCTGAAGACACTCTTATATGAGGTCTTTGTCTGACCATCTTAGTGAGGGGCATGTTGAACCAATTTGGGGCCATAGCACACCATAACTATGTGTGCTTAAAAATGCCCACTCAAGTAGCAATGATCACCATCCTCGGCGATCAAGACATGACACGAAGGAGAAATCATTATGAAGATCATCACCAAAGGGGACAGGAGTATTCCGTCCAATTCGGCGAGGGGCTAGCTCCCAAAGTCTTGGCTTCGCTGGAGGATGTGGTCCAAGACAATCCAGTCATCTTCAGCTGGTCAGCCAAAGATGGCGTTGTAGGCATACAGGGCATCGACGATGTCAAAGGCAAATTCTTTAGATCTTGCCAGGTGTCCCTCTCCGAAGGTTACTTTGAGGCTATTTAGCTGAGTGCGTCGAGGGGGGACGAGTGAAGCCTTGTAGTGGGCGAGCCGTGGGGAGTAGGTTCTTGTGTGAGTGTTGGCGATGTCGACGATGATGATGAGGGTTTGGGATGGGTGAACTTAATGTCGATCACATCGTTTGACGTGAAGGATATGGGCACATGTGACTACTCGGCCATAGCCACCACGGATGTCGATATCCCAATGCACCCTTGTTAATAGCAAAAAATGGCATTAATGGTTAAAGTTGTCAAAATATCAAATTTTGATAATTTAGCAAAAAATATGTTAAATCTTGGCACAGGCCGGTCTGATCGGCCATGTACTTACCGATCTGACCGGCCCTATTTCAGTCCGACAGACAATCGGTTTCGCTCAGACTGGCCCACTCTGTATCAATTTCAGATTAGCTGATTCTGGATCTATTTATCTCTAATTAATTACCGGCGACTGGAACCCGTGTCTAAGTTCATTTAGAGCCTAGGAACTCATGACCAACCTCTATAAATAGAGGAAAGGCCGATTGAATGAGCCCCCAAACCCTAATATATCCAATCTATTATCTACCTTGAATAGCATTTACTTTTCAATTTACTTTCTTGCCCTAGATTCAATTCAGAACGTCCATCTTTGTTGGTTTGTGTTGTAAACCATCCATCCACCGCATCTTAATCATGGTAAGTCCTTGTCGGTTCGCTCGTGAATTGTCCGTTTCATCCACGTAACAGATTTCTATCGTTTTATTGGTTTTTACCGGTAATTCTATCTCTTGGCCGAATAGCCTCTAGTTTTTTGGAGTTCTTGCAGTGTTTCCACCCCATCTTCTTCGCCAAGAACTTTGGTTGCATGTTATCCACGACAATACGGTCACCGGAGCACTTAGGCGTTCTAATCTGGCATTGTCGGTATGACCGACGTTGCCTGGTAGGTCTGACCGATGTGTGCCGGATATGTCATCCCTGTTGCTGGAATAGTTGGTCGGACTGACGTGCCACCATCGGTCGGACTGAACCTCTTTGAACCGGAACTCTTTGATGAAGTACTTCGCACCGAAGTACTTGCATCGCAGCCCATGGTCTGACTGGGTTAAACTCACGGTTCGACCTACACCCTTCACATCGAATGAACCTCGCATTGGAGTGCCCTGTCCCCATTGGTCAACCTTCAACACCATCAGTTTGACCGATGGCGTAGCTTCGGTCTGACCGACCGAAGGCTAGAGGGACCCCTTCGGCCACCCTTCGCACTATACGTCAAAGTTTTCCTCGTCGGCTGAATACTTACATCATCAGTTGGAACATTATTTCAGTTAATTGAACATTATTTCAGTTAATTGAACATTATTTCTAAATACTTGTTTGATTTCCTAGTGACTCCATTATTTCCTTACCACTATTTAAGGATCATCGCAACACTATGTCACTGTTGTGCTACGCTTAGGGGTTTACTCCTAAGTATCTGCACTGTTTTGGATCGTCGAATCAGTGTCCGTGTGTTTGGCGCGTTTTAGTGTCAACACACTTTTTGGTGACTCCGCTGGGACAGACATGATAAGCACTTCTACATCAGCGAGAGGTACACCTACTACCCTCTACATAAATGGGACCCTCGACGCCGATGAATCCGGTGGTGATCTCAGAGATGGACGATGGCAACATTTGTTTCTTTATTAGAGGCCAGAACAAGGGAGCTACACATATTTTTCTTGGTCGCTTCACTAAGACCCGTGGGGGCTTCGTCAAGCGCGACATCGACATCCACGATATCTCCGGGAGTAAGGTAACACCATCGTCTCCTCAAATGTCCTCCCAGAACCTCAAGAAAAAGATAGCCAGTACAGTTGACCAGGCCATTAGTGCTACCATTGCAAATTGTGTAGAGGCCATAGTTGACTCAAAATTGGAGACAAAAATGGAGGCAATGTTTAGAATATCGGCAGTAGAATCGATGGAATACTAGAAAAGTTGTCGCATCTTCAGCTATGACATCCAAGGCTGAGGTCCTGCCATGACCCTGACGATCAGACCAGCATGTGTCAGATTCAGCTGATGACAACGGTCAGTCAGTCTGGCCATTATGCCCTCGGTCAGACCGGCACTATGGCCGGTAAGACTATCCCTGACACGCATTATGCACCGCCGTCAGCGCCTGCGCTACCTTTCCCCGCTGCCCACACCTCCTGCTCCCGCACACTCGCATAGGCCCAATCACGTCCCATATCGCGAGCCACCATGAGAGGAGGAGCTGGTTAGAGAGGTTGTGGATGGACACCTAGAGGATGAGTTAGGGTTTATCAAAAGTCATACCCTAATTACTTCGACACCATCCCATATCCGCGTGGCTTTAGGGTGCCCGAGTTTACAAAATTTGACGATGAAGGTAGTAAGACCACCATAGAGCACATAGGCCAATTCCTAGCACTGTGCGGTGAAGCTAGTGGGTTGGATGCATTGAAGCTTAGATTATTTTCTCTATCGCTTTCCGTCACTGCTTTCACTTGGTTTCCGGTGTTACCCGCCGAACCCCCGTCATACTTGGGCCCAGTTGGACTAGGAGTTCCATGACTATTTTGATACTGGGGAGACCGAGCTTAGACTTTCACACTTGGCATTGGTTAGACAGAAGGTTAACAAGAGTGTCTCTAAGTACGTTAAGCATTTTAGGGACACTAGAAACCGATGTTTACTTTGAATATTTCTGATAGAGACTTGGCCAACCTAGCTTTCAACGGTCTTCACTCTGAACGTAAGGAGAATTGGATGGCCAGGATTTCTTTGACATTAGTGAGGTGCTGTAGAAGGCTCTAGTTTAGGAAAGAGGAGCCCAAAGTATAAAATTCACCAATACATTTAACAAGCCTAAGGCCGAGGTGCACATCATGGAGCACTCCGATGAGGAATCATCGGAGAGCAAGATGAATCGACGATATGTACACCGCAGTGTGGACTTGGTATAAGTAGGCTAAGCCCATCACTTGCACTGAATTATGGCCGTCTCCCACCAAGAGTCGGCCCAACGAGGTGAAGTATTCTTTTGATGTGACCAAGTGTTGAAAGATATTTGATTTTTTGTTGAAAAGCAACTTATCAGGTTACCGAAGGTCACATCATCCTGACTGTCGTGAATTGAAGAAAGCGAGCTATTGTAAGTGGCATGATTCTCATTCCCATTCTACTAATAATTGCAAATGTTTTTCATCGGCAGGCTCAATCGGCCATAGAAGAATGATGGTTGAAATTGGATAAAAGTCCCAAGATGAAGCTCGACCATGACCCTTTTCCCGTGAACACTATCGATCTCGACGGGAAGAAGGTGCTGATTCGGCCTGAGCAGGCCGGGTCTGCTAAGAGAAAGGAGGTCGTGATCAGGAACCTCACCCACACAGCTCGTGCCGAAGAACCCTGAGGTAGGAGTGTGCAAAGTGAACACGAACACATCGTCTTCGGCTATGAATCGCAAGAAGCTGAAGGGACCTACACATGCTGATTGGAAGCACCAGAAGAGGGCTAAGAAAGCGAGCACTCGGCTAGAACCTACAGTGAGCTGTGCCCCCTCGGAAGAGTGGGTTTAGCCATGGTGGTCGAGGCCATTGGAGCCACCTGTCTCCTCTGCCGCCGTATCATTTGCGATGGCGCAGTGGCCCCATTGCTACTTTCCGCCTCCCAGATACCCTGACCATATTATATGGCTCCATTTGAGCCATCTTGATTTTATAACATGCGGGTCTGATGAGTGCTCTAAGAGGTGATGTCTTCAGCAGATTATCCGTCATGCCATGAGGGCACCCGGAGACGACGTGCGAGGCTGTCGTCATCAAAGGGGGGGCTACCAGGCTGTCCCAATCCCCAAAGGGGCCTCAACAGAGCAAGACGGAGGCAAACCGCAGGAGACGAGTATCGTCCGTCTAACCACAACCTTAGGGCCGGTCACACCGATGTCACCACTATGGTCTAAAAAGCCCATTGTGGCTGGTCCGACTGACACAGCCTGGTCAGACCGTCCTAGTAAGGCCGGTCTGATCGATGGTGCACAGGAGCAGTGTCCCGCCAAGTTGCAAATTTGCCGAAGCTGATCCGGCATTCCCGTGCGGCATCGAGCCAAAAAGGTTCCAGAACAAAGTTGTGGTATGCCAACCACTAAGCTGTAGCCTTCTGGGCACCACCAGGTATGACCAAGTCCTAGAAGAGGCGGCTACAACATCTTCGAGCCTAGAGATGCGTGGAAGAAGGCCAAGGACGGCGAGACGCCGTGTTCGAGGAGATCCATCCCCGACTACCAGGGAGATAGGTATGGAAGCAAATCCGGTTGTCGTAAACAACCCAACTCCTACTCCAAGCGACGACGAGGATGATCCGATGGACAACGACTACATGCCCGTCTCCGAGGGACCCCCTCGTCAGCCGATGGATATAACATTGTCATGTTACCGGCTGAGTTTGCTCTTCCAAGGATGAGGCCGAGGCTGCTCAGCTAAATCTCGGCCCACAAGAGGCTATTTTTTGAGAAGCCCGAGGATTCGGCTCGTCCCCCTAAAGCCTCTCTATGTCAACAGGCACATCGATGGGAAGCCGATCTCGAGGATGCTGGTAGATGGATGCCCCACCGTCAACTTGATGCCGTAGTCTCTATTGAAGAAGCTTAGAAAGAATGAAGATGACTTGATGAGGGCCAACCTGACACTCAACGGCTTCAACGAGAGAGCTCCGATGACAAGGGTGTACTTTCTCAGAGCTGATGGTGGCCAACAAGACGTTGTCGACGGCGTTCATCATCATCGATGTGCAAGGTAACTATAGTGTGTTACATGGGCGTGATAGGATTCACGCGAATTGTTGTATTCATCTACCTTGCACCAGTGCTTGATTCAGTGGGATGGCGATAATGTGGAGGCTGTATCAGCTAATACTTCGGCCTAGGTTGCTTGGCCGATGTGTTTGTTGACACCGTCCATGATAAGGTAGAGTGTCTGTCAGGTAGAGATCTCTTGGATTATGACTTTGTTAGCGTTTCCGAGGGATTTTTGTTCCTTTGTCTGTAAAGCCGGTTGGTGTAGCATGGCTATCTCTAAACTAGTCATGTCTAGTAAGAGTAATCTTGATTGGCTAAAGTCTAGTGTAGAGAAGTATCGGTCTTCTAAAGACAGTATTGCTAAAGCCATTGAAGATTTTAACGAAGTAGAAAAGTTAGGTCAAGGTTTCATGTCGGGTGACCCTCTAGAAGAGGTAGATATAGGCGATGGTACTTTGTAACGATAGTGCAGGCCCACACATGAGGTGCCTTCGAGCAGGATTCGCACTATGTACTTCACACAAGTACGTTTCCCTCAAAGGGCTTGAATAGATACTCTGCACCAGTAACTGGTACTAGGCTTCGCACTTCGGGGTGCTGTAAACAGACACAAAACTGACTACAATGAGGACTTTGGGTATGAAAAGGGAACATGCCTCAAATGGACGCTTCACAAAGTGCTTCGCTAGTAAACAGTGAGAACTATCCTCCGATTTACATAAAGTGAACACACACTAGAGTTACTTAGAGAAGTCACACATATGAGAGACGAACACTTCGTTCAGATGAACATGGAGTAAGAACTCTAGTTTGCACAGAGCAAAATGAAACACAGAAAACTCTACCCACAAATGCAAAACACAGATACAATTCATGGAATTAGTGAAAAACAGAATAGAAATTCATTGCAAGAATAGGGAACACAATCTCACAAGTTCAAAGAACACTTCATGGCAGCTGGCTAAGGCTACAGGGAAAACATAATGTTCTAAAATGGAGTACATAGTGTTGCCCTAGACCTCAGCTGCCTCTCCTTTTATAGGCACTACTCTGACTTGTGAATAGACACAATACCCCTAGGGTTTACAATGTTTTTGTCTCTGCCTAGAGCACACTCCCGAAGAGCACTCCTTCGTAGTGTCTCTGCCTAGAGCACACTCCCGAAGAGCCTACCCGGACTATGCCTTCGATGCACCTCGACTTCTGAGACCTTCGTCGGGTGTCCTTCCAAGTGTCCCCGTCTGGAGCACAAGGGAGCCTTGCCTCATTCCTGAGGACTTCGTCTCCCATCCTTCGAAATTACTCCTTCGGAGTCACTCTTCGAAGTGCCTCACCTCTAAGGACTTTGCCTCAGGGTACCTTCAGCCAGAGCCACCCTCGGCACTTTCTGCCTTCGCCTGGTGCACCTCGACCCGAGGACCGACCTTGACACCACGCAACCTCCGTGACCGAGCTCTATGCTTGCCTGGCATCAAGCTCCCTGCTTGACCCAGGTTAACCTACTGTGAACTGTCCCATCGCCTCCGAAGTCACCTGCACACCACCGAACAAAGACATGTGTTTCCGATGCCCCAGAGACCTCTTCGGTAAAAACCTCCGGTACACTCTCCGGTGTACTGCCCAAAGTACCAAACCCTTGGTATAGACTTTCACGTATTCTATCGAACCCCTCCAACAGATCTACCACTACAACAGTATAGCAGCAAACACC
>JAAALK010000285.1:48920950-49197267 GCA_019279435.1 Zizania palustris | reverse complement strand
GGTGATTCCAGTTCCGCAGGCGGGAGAGTTTGTAGTGTTCGAAGCAGTTTTCGAAGCTAGACTCAAGATCTTGGTGGTGGACTTCCTGGCCGAGGTACTGGACCTGTTCCATGTAACTATCCCTCAACTCTCCCCCAACGCAATCGCTCGTCTGGCAATTTTTGATTGGGCCATGCGGGCTGAAGGGTGCGTGGATGGCAGAAATCTTAACTGCTCTCCACAAGGCTTCATCTCAGACAAAGACATTCACCGGACTCGGAGGGGAGAATATGGTGATTGCCTTCGGAAGTATAAATTTCCAACTCCACGACGAGTTCCAAGATCAATTCCCAGCGAAGGCCATAAACGATAGGTGGTACTCCGACTGGTCCTTCGTTGGTTCTATGCGGAGGTGGGGTCGACCTGTGCCTTGGCAGGGCCCTTAGAGGAGATCCATCCTGATCCGAGCCAACTTCAGGTCTGTCCTGGGCTGTGCCCTCCCTGATGGTCGCTTGGCCAATTAACTTCAAAGAGAATCTAGAGGGGGGACTTCAGGAAATTCCTTCGAATTCTGCATGTAAGCATTCCGCATATCCTGCATCAAGGTGATTCATACACAAATATTGATTTTAATTCAATAATTTAATCGAATAATATCTTATCTTTCAGCCCAGCGCATGACTTTTACCTCGGAACAAATTTTCCGGGCTGCGGAGAAGGTCCTCGAATCTCCTACCCTCGTAGAAAAGGGGTGGAGGATGAAGCTGGTAGGGACTTTGGATCGGTTCAACCAGTATGGAGTGTACTGGGAGTTGAGCACCCGACCCTTCTAGACTGGTCCAACACAGCAAGCTTCGAAGAAGATGAAAGCTGAGATTGGGTCTTCGGTCTGGTGAAGACGCCTGCAAAGAAGGTGGCCCGCAAGATGAAGGCGCTTACACCTTCAAAATCGCTTGTCTCGTTGCCAGAGCAATCCGGAAAGGAATACGATGTGGACATTCAGATGGTGGATGAGTTCGAAGCTCTTCTCGCGGGGGACGATGAAGAGTCTCGGATAGGAACCGAGGCCCTCGTCCAAGATGGCATGGAGGTGGCGCCAATAGTTGAGGGCGACCATGGGTAGACGGATGTTGAAGTTGCTCCACTTGGCTAGATGGACGTCCCTATTTTGGATCAAGGCAGAGTCGAGACCGAAAGGGTTTAGACCCTGGATGCGGAGGTCTTAGCTCCGGATGAAGTGATGTTGTGGCCGAAGAAACTCCAGTAGCTATTACTCCGGTTCGATCTCTGGAGTCCAAAGAAGACTTCGGCCAAATGTTTGAGCCTCCAGCAGTCAGTGCTCACCGGCAACAAGATGCCAGAGGTAAGCCTCGACTGAAGTTAGATTCTCATAATTCTACCTGCATCATTTAAATGATAGCACATACCTTGGGTTTCACAGAATCGGCTCTGGCAGATGTGGTTCATGCTACGGAGGTGGTCTCGGAGCGTGAGGCATCTTTGGTGTCGTTGCTGACTTTGGCGCAAGAAGCAGTTCAGGCACCAGAGGTGGCTCCGAAGCAGGCGACGGGTCTTGGAAAGGGCAAAGAAAAAACTTAGCCATTACCTGCAATTGCTATGGGGGGACTCCGTCGGTCGACGGACAGAAGCCAGTCGACAAAAGCCTCGGAAGACGCTTCATTGCGCTGCGACCCTTCTCCAACGACGATCATAGCGCCTTGACGAGGCTCCCCCTCTTGGCCCCCTTTCTTGAAAGGAGGACAGAGATTCGGACTTTGCTAGAGCCTCTAGCTCAGGCTAGTCGCGAAGTTGGGGAGACCGAATTGGTCTCCATCATAGGCGAGGCCGAAGAGTTAGAGCTTGACGCCGCCCTTGAACGGGCAGCTTACCAGGTATGAAGCACCTGCAAAAGCTAGTTTCATTTAAAGTATATATATAACATACTCACATTGCTCTTCATTTCCATTGCAACATGTTGTTTTAGCTCATGTAGCTGCTGCTTCCAACAAGCGGGAGTGTAACTGGCTCAAGGAGAAGGTGGAGACTCTCCAAGAGAACCTTGCTGACTCCGAGAACCGAGCTTCGGGCTTGGAGGAGATGGCCCACGCAGAGCGAGCGCGAAAGCGAAGCTGGAGATGCGAAGGAGGAGCTTGAGGCCGAGCGGGTGGTGCTCCCAATCAAAGTCGAAATACTTCAAGAGGAGCAAGTAGCCTCTGGAGCCAAGCTTGTAAAGCTTCGGGAAGAGCGGAAATGTTTGGCTGACAACACGAGGAAGTTGCTTGGGCAGAAGACTATCCATATGACAAAGACGACTAAGCTATCTACTTTGATCCACGACATGAAGTTCTTGAGTGAAGCCTTGGCCATGGAGAAAACAAAGTGTGACAGTGTGGCCTCTGAAACCATGGACATCCTTCAGGGCATCCTGGAATATTTGGAACTTCTTGCGCCTCCTTGTCATCGGCCAACGATACCTTAATGCGGAAATTGAAGATGATCCAAGCAGCAGCGAAATGAAGAAGGGTAGAAGAGAAACAAAGTATGGAGAGATCTCGAGACAATATCCGCTCTCAGAGTACTTCGCCGCTCTGAGGACATTGGACTTTTATTTCGTAGGAGCGCGGAGTAGCTCCCACTAGCTTTGGCAGTGAACAACTATTGACCCCTTCGCCTGACGTGGTCATAGCTTGGGAAGCTTTTCAGCCATCCTAGAGAGTTGAAGGCCAGTCGGCAGTGAAGGCGTGGATCGATGAAGGCCATCATCAAAAGAAAGCATGGACGCTGCCTTCAACCAGCAAGCCTGCTTCGGAACCGAAGGTCTAGTTCTCCATAGGGTTCCGTTATGTAAAAAACTTGTTCTTATGTCTTTCTTTTGAATAAAAAGACTTATTGGTAATGTGTTTAGGATTTCTGACCTTTTTTGGATGATGAACTCGAAGTATTAGAAGTTAACGAAGGGCTCCATCAACAGTGGGCTATCTTCGAAGCCTTAAGGCCTCACAGGCATCCTTGATTTCAATTCCTCGAGGGAGCCATGGAGGGGTTATACCCAAAATCTGTAAAGAAGTATTATCTCATATTAAGGAGGAGAAAGGGGAAAAGGAGGTTGTAAATTTAGCATCTTCATCTTGGAGGACGTTGATTGGTCCGAAAGGAGTCGTCTGGCGAAGATCAAGCGAGGACTAGCCCGAACGACTTTGGAACTGGACCGAGCTTCAGCAAGAACAAAGAGACTTCTAGGCTTCGAAGAAGGGGAAGCGAATTAAACGCAAGGTTCTGAAGAGTCCGGGCTTAGGGACAAGTCGCCTTCGAAGCCGAGTGAACTCCGAATCTAGTATGGGTACCGAAGTGCTCTTCGCTTTCGTCTTGGCTTAGACACTAATTTTTCATAGTGTAATAATTGATTGAGTAATATAAGTCGAAATGTTTCAAAATTGTCTCTTTACCTCCTAGCCCCTCTTTGAAGGTGAGCACATTCGATTTTCAAGCGAAGATGGTCACGCACAACGATTGTAATGCCTGCTAAAGTACAATTTCAATTGTTTTTTGGAGGCTTGGAGCCCTTATTGTATTGAATAAGAATTTGGATCCAGTGGTTCAAAATTGGAGTAGATGGTCGTTATGGACCTCGTAGGTCTCTTCGAACCCATAGGTCCGGAGTATGTAAATGGTAGCTTAGTACTCTTTTTGGATATATTGGAATCTAATTACTCTGGTCGCTTTAGACTCTTTTACGGATGCTTTCAAGCCGATGGCTTGGAATCCGTATAATTTGGTCTCCTTGGCCTCTTTTTACGGATGCTTTCAAGCTGATGGCTCAGAATCCATATAATTTGGTCTCCTCACTCTTTTACGGATGCTTTCAAGACGATGGCTCAGAATTCGTATAATTTGGTCTCCTCCATCTCTTTTTACGGATTCTTTCAAGCCGATGACTCGGAATCCGTATAATTTGGTCTCCTCTAACTCTTTTTATGGATGCTTTCAAGCCGATGGCTCGGAATCCATTTTTCATGGTACTTTCCCACCTTGATGGATGCTTCGAGCCGTAGCTCGAAGTCCGTTGATTGGGTTCGAAAGAATAATACTTACCTCTGCAATCACCTCCGTCTCCCTAGTGCGTCCACTAGGAGTAGGAATCATCTTGAGAAGCATGCATTATTAGAACCATAAGCTTTATTCATTTAGAAAGGTGTTTACAAATGATTACAAGGGGCCCCTAAGTGAATTATCATTTAAGGTTCTCCGCATGCCATGCATGCTTCAATCCCTCACCTTCTAAATTAGCTAATTTAAAAGATCTAGGGCGTCCTGAACGCAGGATGATGTATGGTCCTTTCCATTTATTTCCTAATTTCCACAGAGC
The DNA here is from genome assembly GCA_019279435.1 of Zizania palustris. Taxonomy (NCBI): domain Eukaryota; kingdom Viridiplantae; phylum Streptophyta; class Magnoliopsida; order Poales; family Poaceae; genus Zizania; species Zizania palustris. The sequence continues at coordinate 49,192,922 of JAAALK010000285.1, read as the reverse complement.
AATAATGCTTCGCAATACTAAATGGCCCGGCTTATGTTCGTTAAGCTTTATTTTCAGGGCATACCAAGTATTCGTTTGATGTTGATAGTTCGTTTAGTTAGCAACAGCTCGAAGCCTTGTTTCTTCAGTTATGTGCAGCGAAGTTTGTCTTTCATTGTCCAGCTCAGGTTCGATGGTGCGGAGGGATCCTCCTTTGAGCTCCGTTGGTGTCATGGCCTCATCTCTGAAGAGTAACCTGAAAGGGGTGAACCCAGTGCACCTTGCCTAAGTGGTCCGAATGGAACACAAAATCTTCGAAAGTTCTTCGATCCATAGCCCCTTCGCTAACCCTACTATTCTTCGATTCAAGCCTGAAAAGATATTACCATTAGCTCGCTATACGGCTCCATTGGATTGGGGATGACGGATAGCTGCAAAGCACACATTTGAATACCAACACCTTCGCAGAACTCTCTGAAAGTTCGGCATCGGACTGAGTGCATTGTCAATTGTCAGCTGCCTAGGCACTCCGAATATGCAAATAATATTTTGCCAGAAATTTTTTGCACATTCTTGGAAGTGATAGTGGTGAGGGGTTCAACTTCGACCCACTAGAAAAATACTCAATCGCTACCACTGCAAATTTTAGGCCGGCAATTACCATTGGGAAGGGGACAATAAGTTCCATCTCCCACCGGGCCATTGGCCACACCGGAGTGATAACGAAGAGGTGTTGGTGGATGGCTCCGTGAGAAACCAGTTGAGATGTGCCTTGGTTTAAGTCTGTGATGAGTGATTGACAAGTTCTCTTCTAGGCGAAGGGGTCCCTCCGAAGGGGTTTGGAGGTGTTTACTAAAGTGTTCGGAGTTGGCTTGCTGCAGCTGTGTAGTGGAGTGTTTCTGTTGGAGGGGTCTGGTAGAGCACGATGATATGTTTGTACCGGAGGGTTTGGTACTATGGGTGGTACATCGGTGTGTGTACCAAGGTTGTTTACCAGAGAGGTCTCCGGGGTACTGGAAACAATTGTCGGCTTGTTGGTGGTGTGCAGGTGATCTCGGAGGTGACGGATGGTTCGCAGCGATGAACCTGTGTTAAGTGGGAGGCTTGATGCCAGGCGAGTGGGGAGCTCGATCACGAAGGCTGCGTAGGGTCGAGGTCGGTCCTCAGGTCAAGGTGTGCCAGGCGAAGGAAGAATGTACGAGGGTGGCTCCGGCTGAAGGTACCCTGAGGCAAAGTCCTCGGAGGTGAGGCACTTCGAAGGGTGCTCCGAAGGAGTGTCTTCAGAGTATGGTCGACAAAGTCCTCAGGATTGAAGCAAGGCTTTCGTAGTGAGCTCCAGAGGGAGGCACTCAAAGGGACACCTGATGAAGGTCTCGAAGACAAGGTGCATCAAGGCATGGTCCGGGTAAGGATCTTCGTGGAGTGTGCTCAGGGCTGAGACACTGCGAAGGGCTGTTGGATATGCTTCATGCAGAGGCCTTGGATAGAAGGACTTCAAAGGGTGGCGAATGTACTCCAAAGGTGGGGCTTCGGAGTATGGTTGACTTGAGCTACTTCAGCCATGCATGGCTTCGGTACAAAGACTGACAGAGTTTGAGCTAGAGCAGCTACGAAGCGTGGTGGTCCACTCCGGGTGATGGTGCGAAGGCTCAATAGCTTTGACGACTTCGGCTTAAAACCGTCACTGTATCGAAGACTAGCTTCGGTGAAGCGAAGGCCTTCGGGTTCCAAGCATGTCACCGAAGCCTCTGCACACTTTTTGTGCGAAGGGGGCTTCAGAAGATTCCACTTTGCAAAAGTTGACCGTGTCTCTTCTGCAAAAGGTGATGTGTCCCTCTGTGAAGCTGACAAAAGAAGCCTCCAATAAAGTAGACTACCATATGTACCCCTTTGTCTAGCTAAGACAAAAACGTTGTAAACCCTAGGGGCAGTGTAGTCTGGCTAAGACTTGTGAGCTTTGTTCCCTATTCATGCAATGAAATTTTCATTCTGTTTTCATCTGTTGCTTGAAATTGTATCTGCATTGTGCACTACATCTGTGCAGTTTTCTGCTTTACATCTCATTCTGAGCCAACTAGAGTTTTATTTATATTTCAATGAAGTGTGCGTATTGTGAGTTTCATAGTGTGTTCGCTCTACATGAACTAGAGCCAAGTCCTATGTGTTTACTAGCAAAGCACTGTGTAATGTGTGGCTCAAAGCCTGTTTTCTTTTCCTCAGTCGAAGTCCCTAGTGCATACAATACACGTAGGCCTTCATGAATTCTCAAAGTATGTCTTGGCCTTCCGCTTGGGAAATACATCAAAGCAAGGGAGAACAGACTCCGACATTGTATCAAATATCATTGACAATATGATAGTTACGGATCCTTAACTGTAATCTTGATAGCTTTGGGCCTTCAGGCAAATTGGCTTCGTCTTGCAATAAATCTGTAACTAGGCTCTGCCAATAGGTGCTTGGTATGCAAAATACCTTAGCAGGAGTGAGTTGGGGCACCGAAGGGGAGGCAAGCTCTTCATAAAAAGCCACTTCCAAGATGCACGGACGGAATCCCATTAAATGCTGATTCAGTTTTGCGGATTTCTTCCAAATATTTAGCAAGTTGTGGATGCCAAACTTGAAAGCTTTTATCACGTGCCCTGCTACAATCTGGAAATCTATTTTTATAACAACTCTTGTACCACCAAATGCACACGCCTTGCGAAGCCCCAGCAGAATCCCTTCGTACTCCGCAACATTATTGGTGGGCTTAAAGTTGAGCCTTGTAGAGTACATTGCTTTTTGCCCTGAAGGCAAAATTATGACTGCTCTGGCACCTGCTCCATCATAGTATATGGTCCATATACCTTCATTTGATTTTTCTGAAGCCCGTACTACTGACGGAGTCCACCTCCGCTACAAAATCAGCCACCATGTGTGACTTGATGGCTGTTCTTGCTACGAAAGAGATACCAAAGGAGGCCAGCTCGACAGCCAATTTTCCAATTCTCCCTATAGAATCCTTGCTTCGGAGCATATCCCCAAGAGGGTAAGAATTTGGTACAATCACATAATGTGCCAAAAAATAATGTCATAATTTCCTCGAAGCCATTACCAGGGCAAAGGTAAATTTCTCAAGCTCGGAGTACTGAGTTTTGGATCCGGATAAAGCTTCTGATACGATGTATATCAGATTCTGCAACAACTTGCCGTTGAAATCCACTTCTTGAACAAGGACTGCATTGACAGCGGAGCCTGTGGTTGCAAGATAGAGAAGAAGAGTTTCATCTGTGAGGGACATAGTGAATGTTGCAAGATTGCCGAGATAGTCCTTGATTTCATTGAAACACTTATTGCACTCCGATGTCCAGGCAAAATCTTCAGACCCATTTAAGGCTTTAAATATTGGGAGGCTCCGCTCTACGGACCTTGCCAAAAATCTGCTAAGGGCCACGAGGCATCCGGCGAGCTTATAGACTTGCTTCAAATTTTCCAGTGGAACCATCCTTTGCAATGCACTTATCAGCTCGAAACTAAGTACCCTAGCAATTTCCCAGCTTTAGCCCCGAAGATACATTTTTTGGGGTTGAGGCGAATTCCACATGCTAGGAGGCTCTCAAAGTTTCTGCTAAGTCTACACTATGTTGTGCTTTAAAGCACTCTTTATTACAATGTCATCCATGTAGGCCTCAACATTACGATCTATCTGGTGACCTAGAGCCTTAGCAATTTACCTTGAAAAAGTTTCTCTGCAATTTCTTAAGCCGAAGGGCATTCTAACATAACAAAAGACTCCCGAAAGAGTTATGAAGCTTGTCTTGGCTTCGTCTTCGTGTTTTAACCATATTTGATAATATCCGGAGTACGCATCGAGGAAGCTTAAAAGCTTAGAGTCGGCAGTGGAGTCGATGAGTTGATCAATGTGGGTCATGGGGTAGGGGTCACGTGGGCATGCTTTATTCAAGGATGTGAAGTCAATGCACATGTGCCACTTGCTGGAGGCCTATTTCTTGACAAATACCGGGTTAGCTAACCACTCTATGTGGGCGACCTCTCTAATGATCCCGGCTTTTAATAACTTCTCCACCTCTTCTTTGGCAAGGTCCGTTCTTTCTGTCGATAATTTGTGGAGCCCCTAGCGAACAGGTCGAACCCTTGGGTTGACGAGTAGGTTGTGCTCAATAATGCTTTGGTCGACTTCAGGAATATCTTCGATAGACCTGGCAATATCCAGAGGCAGTTCCTTGCCAAACTAGATGGGATAGTGTTTGCTGTCCTTGACAATGATCTTCGTTATAATTTCACCTTCGGGGCTTGGCTTGAGGGAGGAGATCTTTGTGGAGTCACTTGATGTGGAGGCGTCCTCTTGATGATCTTGTACATTGTTTATCTGCCTAGGATGTGGAGGCGTCCTCGGGGCACCGTAGCTTGGTCACCGAGGACCGCAAGAACTCCTTGCGTAGGCATTTTCAGGCACAAATAATTGTGATGCGCCATAGCTCTGAATTGATTTAGCATTCCCCTTCTAAAGATAACATTATAAGCGTAAGGGGTGTCGACGACATCAAAAATCACCTCCTCCAATCTAGCCAGGAGCCCCTCTCCGAAGGCGACCTAGAGGCCTATTTGGCTGAGGGCATCGAGAGGAAGACCTGTGAAGCCTTGAAGCGGACGAGCTGCTAGAAGTAAATGCCTCCACGGGATGCACAACTGATCGAAGGCCTCAATGAAGATAATGTCTGTGGAGCTTCCACCATGAACCAAGACTCTTCGGACCTCTGTTCCTACAATGTCAGCCGTAATAACAAGAGGGCTCGCATGAGGGAATTTAATACCATCTGCATCAGTTGTGGAGAAGGATATGGGAACGTGAGACTAATTGGGCATTTCAGCAGCCGAAGAGTAGTTCCTAGTATTCCCTACTTCGTGGACATACTCTCTCCACTGGCACTTTGACATGCCGCCTAGGGTCCTTCCTCCGAAAATGGGGAGGACTACCCATTTACCGTGGTCTTGATTGTTCTCTTGCTTCGGGGGGTGGCATAACATTGGCCACCGAAGGTTTCCTTGGGGCTTCGAAGTTGTCCACACGTCCGATAGTTTGCACTGGCTCCGGACGTGTCGCGTGAGGTGCCAGGTCTGTAGTGCCTTGACTAGAGCTCCTCTCGAGATACTCGCTCCGCAGAGCAAATATGGACTTACATGCGTCGGTAGCATGGCTTCGGTTTTTTGCCATGTACACAGCAGAATAAAGCATGGCCTCGGCCATGGGCTTCCCTATCGGCCTCCTGCCGCTAACCTTGCTTCCCTGAGCCTGCGGATACTTAGGAGGCAAATTCGGAGTAGAAGGGTTAATGTTTAAGACCTCGGAGTGATGATCTTTTTGCCCTCTTCGACTATCATTGTGATTATTCTCGAAGAAAGAGACTTGTGAAGAACTTGGGGACTTCGGGTCAATCTTGACTTCTTAAAGGAAAGTCGATGAGGACGAAGTAGTTCTTCGAAGCCATCCTTCTTCGAACTTGGCATATTGCTCTAAGTAGGTCATCAGTTGCGCTATCGAAGAAATATGCTTCTGATGAAGCTTGTCGAGGAAGCCCACATTTGTGACACCTTCGCGCGTTGCATCAACGATGGACGATGTAGATAGCCCCTATATTGCGACTTTGTATGAGCGAAAGCGCTTGAAAAATTGCCAAAGAGTTTCTCCAGACTGCTGCTTCACCTGAACAAGACTCCCGGTAGACATAGGGGGCACGGAGGTCCCTTGGAAATTACTCACAAACTTCTTACTCAACTCCTCACAGGATTTAATCGATCCTGGTTTTAAAGACCAGAACAAACACAGAGCAACTCCTTCGAATGCAAGGGGGAAACACTTCGCCATTGTGTCTCGAACCCCTCTGTTGTCTTCAATTGCTAGAGCATATGAGCGGGAAAATTCACCAGGGTCTTCCTCTTCGGAGTACTTTCTCAACTTCGAAGTCCTGAATTTCGGGTCGAAGTGCACCTTTTGCAAGTCTGGGTGTAGCGGAGATTCATAATCAAAAGAAGCATTCTCGGTGATTCTCTGAATCTCAGAGGCTTCGGGATAATAGGGTCGTCATCTTGAGGCACCTCCGGGGTGACATTGCTATCCTCAGGATGAAGCCTGTCGGCAGCTTCCTGCCTCCATCTTCCAACTTCGGCCTGAATACGGGCCATCTGGGTCGCCACATCATTAGGATGGTCTTCGTTTCCTCCGGAGGGGCCCTCCTGGTTTTGAGAACTGTGGAAGTTAGTTTGGAGCACGGATGGAGCCGCAAGAGGGGCTCCGTCGGTTCGGAGCACAGACGGAGTAGCATAGGGGGCTCGGTGTGCTCAAGGATATGTATTTACTTCGGGAGTTTGAGGTGGGGGGACCACGGAGGGTCCTCCGACCTTGGTGTTTTCGGATATCCCAACCTAGAGGTCCGAGAAAACCTCCGAAGGGGACTAGTGACTAGGCTCCATTTAGGAGGCATGGCTCTAGTAAAGGATTGGTAGAGAATGAAGTTTTTATACTAGGTTTCCCATAGACGGCGCATTGGCATAAAGATTACACAAACATGATTAAAGAACTAGAAAGATTAACAAACGAAGTGTCTGTTTATGAATCCTATTCCAAGCCTCTGAATAGGATAATAGCTTTAGATAGTTCAAAGTGTGTATTGAATATCTAAGTATTGATACCCTTTACATAGCGTAGAGGGGTATTTATAGATGGAATACATAGGGAAAAGACCCCTTTACCCTCTAATTACAACTGAATTAGATGATATTGTTTAATATCCTTCGTAGGGTTAAAAGAGTAAAAGGTTAATCTAATCAGTGAGAAGATAATATTATGTCCTTGCTGGTAGTACCCCTTCGGGTAAAGTGGCTCCGAAAGGCTTCGTCACGCCGGGGCCTTGACGGTGGCCTTTACTGTAGAGAGCTTCGAATACAGCAAAGCCTTGATGCTTTTAGGATCTATGGAGACCAAATCTTCTAACTTTGTTTCTTCTGATTGTGTTGATGTTGAGGCTTCCTTAACATTTGGAGGATGAAATATTTTCCCCCAACATAACCCTTCGCCCAAAACAAGAAAAATAAATCAAAAACTCAAACACTTCTCTCATTCAAATTCATGTTCCATCTCTAATATTTCCACTCAAATTACAATATGTCTCGTATGACACAATCCCTCTATGTATTTTATCTGAAAAAACAACAAAAGTGTGATTGCTTCTCTCACATTTTATATAGAAACTATTTATTTTCTTGCTTCGAGGTATTGTTTGTTTGTTGTTTGTTCTTGTTATTTAACTTCATGTAAATGAGAACTGATGTGGTTAACCAATGTATTCGATCGACAGGTCGCTCAACGTTACCATAAAAAAGCTATCAACTATGTCAGAAAATATAATGAGAAGAGAGGGGAAAGAAGGTTATTTTATTTTACACGCCTAATTTTTCCCATTTGTTTTTTATTCAGATATTTGTGCTATAACATGACACTAATACTAATTAAAAAATGTGTACTTATTTCAATTTTTTATAGATGTCGATGGTCGTCATAGACTACAGAGGTATCGTGGCAACAATTTGCCTCATTGCCCTTTTGGAGTTTGTATTCGACAACCATCACACACTCCATCAGAAAGTTCATCGGATGATGAAGACACACCATATCGACCACTATCCTCATTTGTTGTTGCTACGCAAAGTACCATTACATCATTAGGATTATATCTGATGTGATTACATAAACATTGTCTAGGTGCAAAATCCGCTATGGTACCAACTCCAACTATCGACTCACAAGATCAACAATTAATTCTCTTTGTTCAATAAAACCCTATTGACCGATGGGTAGATCTTGCTAAAATAAGGAGAGCACGTGAAGAGCACGATATGCAAGCTTGATACCAGAGCAACGGAATAACAAACGTGCAAGTGATAGAGCTCGTTATGCAAGTATTTCGGATGAGCAGAGGCAGGTGAAGAGAGATCAAATGAACCAAAGAAATTCTACAAGCCGAAAAACTCTTGGTCCAAATTGTGTTTTTCTAATGCTACACATGGCTCCACTGACGTTATCTACCAAACCTACCAGGTAGCACTCACTTTTTAAAGACTCAGCAAGACTGTCATCACTTTGGTGCGATGAGGTTTGAATATGAGCCACCGGGATTTTGTTGTATGAATGTCAAGGTCAAACTTTAAATGCCGGAGCCACCTAATGAGCTTCGACGGTTGTACATAGGTGAATATGTTCAATCACAACATTTTTTTGAAGAATATTAGATATTTCAAAAACCATTTTTCCTTCACCACAATGTACTATGATTATAAAAGAACCTCGCAAGTGCAAGGGATGGAGTGTACACATTTAAAGCGCATGGGCAAATGTACCATAACATACACTCTTTTGGGAATGGAGACAATGAACATAACCACTTGCAGTTGTACTTCTATAATGATGATCCTAGCTTATCACATCGTTTTCGTCATGCTCGAGACGAGACATATAGAGAAAGAGACTATCTATTATTAGATATTTGGTACATATCTTGACAGATAATCCCTACTCTAAAACATTCAGAAGCCTATGACAGGTTGAAGACATGGACTAATATCGTATTGTGCTAAACGTAGAGTACAAGCTAGACCAGTGAATTTATAATAGACCATTAACATCAGAGGTTGCTGCTTTGTGGGTTGAGGGGAATGCTATTCACAAACATTTTGATCGTAGCATCACCTTGTTTGGCAATAACAACAACAACTATTCAATTAGACCGAGTGATGGGTGTTACGACCCTTTCTAATACCCCCTATTTTTTCCAAAAGCAGGGCTCAGTTGGCATTCTGATATAACAAGAGAAGGTATTGACATTAGTCAGATAAGTACAACCCGACAAAGAAATGCTAACAACTCAGATTAGCTAAGTGACACATATTCATGTTACTACGATATTATTAATCCATAAGCTAATAACCTAACTGATTTCTTTTTGCTTTGTAGATACTACCAGCAAGTTGTGTGTTTCGATGCATGAGTATTATTGCTATAAATTATAGATGCGTCGTAGAATCTTCAACACGGTCTTGCATGGGAGGCGTCTATTACAATAATTTGTAGTTGATACCTACATAAAGATTGAAACATCTCGACTGAATTACTTATTGTACAATCAAATCAAAATTCATGCAAATATTTACCATGGCTTGATGGACAGTGTATCTATTAGAGAACATCGAGCTAGCAGATTAGGAAAACGATGGGTCCTGCCTGCATCGTTTATCGCTGGTGGGAGGGATATGAGACAAAGATACATGGATGCTATGGGCTTGGTGCAGAAGTATGGAAAACTAGACATATTTATCACAATGACTTGTAACCCTAATTGGGAAGAGATAATTAGGGAGCTTGGACCTAGCCAAACACCACAAGATCGTCATGATCTTGTTGTGCGGGTATTTAAAGCCAAGATAGAGGATCTCAAATTCCAGCTATTTCAGTGTCATATCCTTGGAATCATTGCAGCACAAGTCCATGTAATTGAGTTCCAAAAAAGAGGTATACCACATACACATTTCCTCATTATCATGGAGTCAACATACAAATTGAATTTTCCAGATGAGTATGATAATGTTGTCTCAATAGAACTTCCAAATAAGGATATATACCTAGATCTACATGAAATGGTAGTCAAACATATGATGCATGGCCCATGTGGCCCACTAAATAGGAAGAGTCCATGCATGAAAAATGGTAGTTGCAAGTGCTATTATCCACGCCAATTTACTGACACAACTATCCAAGGCCAAGATTCTTACCCTATCTACATGAGAAGGGATGACAGACAGAGGGTAAGAGTGACAGGTCATGACTTAGACAATAGATGGGTTGTTCCATATAATCCTATGCTTCCAAGAAGGTATGACTGTCACATCAATGCTGAGGTTTGTTCGAGCATTAAGGTTGTTAAGTACCTTTACAAGTATATTTATAAGGGGCATGATAGGGCGTATGGGTCCGTCAATGAAGCTGATGAAAACCGCGAGAATAATGAGATCAACTATTATAGGGATGCTAGGTGGGTAACTCCACATGAGGCATTGTGGAGAATATTTGGATTTGATCTTAGTGGGATTTCGCCACGAGTGCTACAGTTACAGCTCCACCTCCCAGGAATGTATCTTGTGTCCTATAGAGAGAATGCTGATGTACGTGAAGTTCTCGACCAACAGGGTGCCTCAAGAACCATGTTGACTGAGTGTTGGCGTAAAAGATTACGCTAACAGGTTTAAGAAACTGTATGTGTGACAAACGAAGTGTTTGTGAAAGCGGACTATCTCAAGCCTCTGAATATGATAATAACTCGAAGTAGTTCGAAGTTGTGTATTGAATATCTGAGTATTCGATACCCTTTACAGAGTGAAGAAGGGTATTTATAGACCGAATATTAAAGGAAAAGACTCCTTTACCCTCTAATTACAACCGACTAAGAAGATATTGTTCAATACTCTTCATAGGAGTAAAAAGGTAAAAGACTAATTTAATCAGAAAGAAGATAAATCTTCTATCCTCACTGGCAACACCCCTTCGGGTGGAAAGGCTTCGGGAAGCTTCATTACGCCGAAGCCTTAATGGAGGTCTTTGTTGTATAATACTCCAAATATAACAAAACCTCGATACTTTTAGAATCTTCGAAGATCAAGGCTTCTGTCTTTGTCCCTCCTACTTGTATCTTCAGGGGAATGTCCTTGACCTCTGGAGGATGAAATATTTTCCCCCAACTGTAGCCCCTCAAAAACTTCTCTCCAAATTGCCTATACAATAAGAGAGCAGTATACGCAAGAAATAATTTCATACTTAGAATCAAGAACTTAGTGAGTTTTACCACTCTTTGAAGCATTCGGAGGTCAAAAATCTTCGGACCAACTTCTGTACGAACATATGTATCGAAGGGGCTTTGAAGATAGATCCTTGCGAAGCTGAAATAACTGTTACTCACATAAATAGTCGTTACCTTTTTTAAAGGCTAAAGTGTCGCTTCGTTTCTGGAGGCGTGATTTCTCATGAAGAATCACAATGAATCATAATGGTAAAGAAGATGTAATGGCACACACGAACGGTACACTACAACTGCAAGTTCACACTATAAATAAGAGTGCAGGGGTGAGTTTTGGATACTTTACCAACTGCTCCTGCATTTTCTTCTTTCTGCTTCCTGAGCCCAACTTCCATCTTCATCTTCTCTAATGGCAAAAATGAGCCACAAGGTCCCCATTCCGGTTTCATCCTTAGCCAGGCAACATGCGATAGCAGCAGCGGCAACGGCGTCTTCGAAGAACCCTCGCCTAGCAGGTACTCATGATCTCCACCCAGCATCCGCCAAATATACGGATCAATCGTATAGTTTGGGGCCTTCAACTTGTACGAAGAAGTAAATTGCGACGGCGACTACTGGGAAGACGGGACCTAGAATCAAGATTCGCCAGGCTACTAGAGAGGTGATTCCTGCGCCTCGAGCAAGAGAAGTGTTGGTGTTTGAAGCATTCTTCGAAGCTGGATTGGGGCTTCCAGCAGTCGAGTTCCTTTAGGAGGTATTAAACTTGTTCCACGTTACTTTGCCTCAACTCTCTCCAAATGCAATCGCTCACCTAGCCATCTTCGAATTGGCGATGCGAGCCGAAGGGTGCGCAGGGAGAGTCGAGATCTTCGCGACCCTTCACAAAGCTTCATGCCAACCAAAGACCTATACCGGAGTCGGAGGAGAAAAGATGGTGATCTCCTTCGGGAGCATCAATTTCCGACTTCGCGAAGAATATCAAGACCGGTTCCCGACAAAGGCCATTTATGCCAAATGGTACACGGACTAGATTCTTCGCTGGTTTTATGCCGAGGTAGGAGCAGACAGCGCCTTGGCCGGACCTCTAGAGGACATCTTCTACCGGAGGGAATGGGAGGTCCAACCGGACCTGAGTCAACTCGAAGTTCGCCTCGGGTTGCTGCAATCCGTAAGTCATCGCATGAGCATGCGTGACTTAGTGGAGGAGTTCATCGGACTCCGGATTCCACCCTTGATGTCTAGCTGGCCAATCAACTTCAAAGAGAACCCAGAGGGTGGACTCCGAGAGATCCCTGCAAGTGCTGCAGGTAAACTTCTTGTATGTCCTGCAAAAAAATTTTACATGTAGTATTGATTATATAAAAATGATTTAAGCGAAAGGAAATCTTATCTTTCAGCTCCACGCACCACCGTCACTTCGGAACAAATTGTCCGAGCTTTGGAGCAGATCCTCGGGGCTCCTACGCCCGTTGAAAAAGAGTGGAGGGTGAAGTTGGTTGGCAGCTGGGAGCGATTCAACTGAGTATTGAGTGTACATGGAGTTGAACCTCCAATTCATTCCGACTAGATCAGCTCGTAACAAGCTCTGAAGATAGGGAAGGCTGAAGCAGGGACTTTAGCGCCAGCCAAGACACCTTTTAAAAAGGTGGCTATGAAGACGAAGGCCCCTACTCCTTCCAAATCTCCAACTTCGTCTTCAGAGTCATCTGAAGATTAAGAAGACTGAATAATAGGGGAGGAGTTCGAAGCTCACCTAGTATGGGATGAATGGTCTCGAATGGGAGCTGAAGTCCCCGTTCAAGACGATGTGGTGGCGGCGCCTACCGTTGAAGGTAACCTCGAGCAGACGGAGACTAAAAATGTCTTGCCTAGCCAAGAAAATGCCCATGTCATGGGAGAAGGCGTAGTCGATACTATGGAAGTCCAAGACTTGTCTCCGGATGAAGTGATAACTGTAGTGGTCAAAGATATCTCTGCAGCTATTCCTTCGGTTCGAAGTCTGAAGTTTGAAGAGGACTTCGGGCAGATGTTCGAGCCCGCGAGCAGTCTAGTGCTCGTTCAGCAACAAAATGTCGGAGGTAAGCTTCAGCATAATAACTTTTCTTCCTTTTTTTGTCCTGCAAAATTTAAGCAATATCATATACCTTTGGTTTTTATAGGATCAGCTCCGGTGGAGGTGACTCTCACTGCAGAGGTTGAGCCGGAGTCTGTTGCTCCTCCGAAGCTAGCTCCAGCCGTAACATAGGTGACTCCGGTCCCTGAAACGGCTTCAAAGAAGATGATGGGTCCTCGAAAAGGCAAAGGTAAAGGTTGGCCTTTGCCTGCTCCTGTTCTAGGGTGGACTCCATTAGGATCCACGGACGGAGACCAATCTACAGAAGCCTCCAAAGATGCTTCGCTACGCTCCAGTCCATCTCCCAACAAAGATGATCAGAGCGCCTTGTCAAGGCTCCCCCTCTTAGCTCCTTTTTTGGAGTGGAGGACTAGACTTCAGGCTTTGCTAGAGCCTTTGGCTCGGGCTAGTCGCAAAGTTGGGGAGACTGACATGGTTTCTATCCTTGGAGAAGCGGAGGGGTCGAAGATGGATGCAGCCTACTAGGTATGAAGCATCTGCAAAAATAGAGTTAGTTCAAACATATGTAGATAATTTACTTACATTGTTGTTCTTCTTCCTTCGCAACAAGTAGTTCTAGCTCGGGCTGTAGCTATATCACATGAGCAAGAATGTAACCGACTCAAGGAGAAAGTAACAGCAATTTAAGGGAGTCTTGTTAGCTCCGAGACTCGGACTTCGAGCTTGGAAGAGATGGTAGCCGTAGAAAGAAATGCTAGGACTAGCTTGGAGGCTGCCAAAAATGAACTCGAGGCTGAGCAGGTTGTGCTTCGGGCCGAGGTGGAAAGACTGCGAGGAGAGCAGGCAGCTGTGGGAGCCGAAATGGTGAAGCTTCGAGAGGAGCAACTAATTTTGATAGAGGAGGCCAAAAAATTGCTCGTACAAATGAATTCTTTGATGACGGAGGCAGCTAGACTTTCATCTTTGACAGATGAGCAGACTTCGTCAAACAAGACTTTGTCTGAAAAAAAAAGATAAAGTGCGAGAAGGTGGCTTTGGAGACTATGGACGCCCTTCGGGGTGTCCTAGAATACTTCGACACTTCTTGCGCTTCTTCTTTGGCTGGCAATGACTCCCTGCTACGAAGAATGAAGATGATCCAAGCAGTGGCGAAAACTATGAAGGCAGAAGGTACTCGGTAGGAGAGATCTCCGGCCAAGTGGCTTCTCTAGGAGTACTTCGTTACTACGAAGATCTTGGGTTATCTGTTTCGCCGGAGCCTGGAGCAGCCCCCATCAATTTTCGTGACGACCGACTTTTGACTCCTTCGGCTGATGTGGGCGTGGCTTGTGAGGCTTTTCAACCATCTTGGAGAGCTAAAGGCCGATCGCCTATAAAACATGGATTGATGAAGGTCTCCATCAAAAGCAAGCGCGGTCGCAGCCTTCGAGCAGCAAACCTCCTTCGGACCCGAAGGTTTAGTTCTCCTTAGGGCTCCACTTATGTAAAAACTTGTGTTTTTGTTCTCTTTTGAATGAAAAGACTTATTTCAAAATGTTTTTATGCTTCCCAACCTTTTTTGGATGAGCTCGAAGTGTTAGAGATTAACGAACAACTTCTCCTACGATGGACCACCTTCGAAGCTTTAAAGCCTCACAAGCGTCCTCGATTTTCAATTCGTCGGGGAAGTTCTGGAGAGGTTATCCCTGATATATAAAAAGAAGTATTAGCTTATATTAAAAAGGAGGAAAAGGAAGTTAGTATAGAAAATTCATCTTCAGAGGACGTTGAATGGTCCGATGAAGAAAATGCTTATGAAGAGCAAGCAGAAAAGAGCCCCGAACGACTTCGAAGTTGGGAGTGGAGCCCCAAACGACTTTGGACCTGGGTTGAACTTCAGCAAGAACAAAAGGACTTCCGAGCTTCGAAAGAAGGGAAGAGAGTTAAGCACAATGTTTTAAAGACTCCAGGATCCAGAACAAGTCGCCTTCGAAGTCGGGCTAATTTTGAAAGCAGCTCCAGGGATTGAAGATGTCTTCGCTTCCTTCTTGGCATAGACACAGATTTTTCATGATGTAATGTAGTCTATTTAAATGATACAAACTAGAAAGTTTCAAAATTATCTCATTACTTCCCAGCCCTTCTTTGGGGGGTAAGCATCTCTGAAATTTTATCGAAGGTGGTTACGCACAACGAAGATAATGTTAGTTAGGAGTATAATTTTGGAGGATCATATCCCCTTATCATATTAAAGAGGAATTAAGGACTTAAAGTACAAGAGTGGTCACTAAGGACCTCGAAAATATCACTTAGTACTCTTTTTCGAGTGTGGTCACTTCGGACTCATTTACAGACGCATTAGAATCTGATTATAATGGTCACATTGGACTCTTTTTACCAACGTTTTTAAGCTAATTGCTCGGAGTCTATATTGTTTGGTCTCCTTCGACTCTTTTTATGGATGCTATCAAACCAGTGCTTCGGAATCCACTTTTTGTGGTCTCCTTGGACTCTTTTTACGAATGCTTTCAAGCTGGAGCGTGGAATCTGTATCATTTGGTCTATTTGGACTCTTTTTACGGATGCTTTCAAGTCGGTGGCTTGGAATACGTTTTTTGTGACTTTCCCACCATGTCGGAAGCTTCGAACCAATGGTTTAAAGTCCGTAAAATTGGTTCAAATGGATGACACTTTCCTTCGCAATCAACTCCATTCTCCTAGTGCACCCACTAGAAGTAGGGAATGTTTAAGAAGTAGGAATTATCTGAACCATGAGCTTTATTTATTCAGATGGTGTTTACAAATGATTACAAGGATCCCCTATCCAAAATATCGCTTAAGATGCTCCGCATGCCAGGCATGCTTTAACTCTTCACCTTCTAAATTAGATAATTTAAAAGAACCAGGGCATCCTGAACGAAGGATGATATATGGACCTTCCCATTTATTTCCTAATTTCTCTGGTGCTATAATGCTTCGCAAAACTAAATGACCTAGTTTAAGTTCATTATGTTTAATCTTCGGGTCATACCAAGTCTTCGTCCGATGTTGATACTTCATCAAATTTGCAACAGCTCAAAGCCTTGTTTCTTCTGTTAAGTCTATCGAAGCTTGTCTTTCATTTTCTTTTTTAGGTTCGATGGTGCGAAGAGATCCTCCTTTGAGCTCTGTTGGCATCATTGCTTCATCTCTGAACAGTAACCTAAAAGGGGTAAAACCTGTGGACCTTGCTTGAGTGGTCCTAATGGACCATAAAATCTTTGGGAGCTCTTCGGTCCACAGCCCCTTCGCCAACCCTACTATCCTTTGATTCAGGCCTAATAGAATATTACCGTTAGCTCGCTCGATGGCTCCGTTAGATTGATGATGACGGACAGTTGCAAAACACATTTCTATGCCAAGACATTCGCAGAACTCTGAAGTGTTCGGCATCAAATTAGGTGCCATTGTCGATTGTCAGCTGTCGAGGCACTCCGAACCTGCATATAATATTCTTCCAGAAAAATTTTTGTACATTTTTTGAAGTGATAGCTGTGAGGGGTCTACTTCGACCCACTTGGAAAAATATTCAATTGCTACCACTGCAAATTTTAGACTTCCTTTTGCCATTGGAAAGGGGCCGATGAGATCCATGCCCCATCTGGCCATGGGCCAAACTGGAGCAATAACTTGAAGAGGTATTGGCGGACGATTAATTTGTCTTCCCATCCATTGACAACCTTGGTAAGTGCGGACCAAGGCCTCCGCATCAACTATTATTGTGGGCCAATAAAGCCCCTCGTGAAGTGTTTTTCCTGCCAAGGCTCGAGTGGTGAGATGGCTTCCACAAAGGCCTTCATGAATTTCTCAGAGTATATCTTGGCCTTCAGCTTGAGAAATACATCGGAGTAGGGGAGAACATACTCCGGCCTTGTAAAGAATATTGTTGATAATATGATAATTCTAGACTCTTAATTGCAATCTTGAAACCTTCGGGCCTTCGGGTAAATTAGCTTCGCCTTGCAGTAATTCCATAATTGAACTCCGCCGGTCGTTGTTCTGTATTCAAAGGACCTCCGCAGGAGGGAGTTGGGGCACCGAAGGAGAAGTAAGATCTTCATAAAAAGCCCCTTCCGGAATATCTATGGCTCTGGCTGCAGCTTTTTCTAGGATATCGACTTGTGCCTTGTCAGCTCTTGGTATAATTCGGATAGAAATCCCTTTAAATGTTGTTTCGATCTTACAGATTTCTTCAAGATATTTAGCAAGTTGCGGATGCCTGGCTTGAAAACTTTTATCAACATGCCCTACTAAAATTTGGGAATCTGTTTTTATAACAACTCTTGTGGCACCAAGGGCACGTGCCTTGCGAAGTCCTAGCAAAATTCTTTCGTACTCCGCAATATTATTGGACTTAAAGTTGAGTCTTGCGGAGTACATTGCTCTTTGTCCTGGTGGTGAAATTATCACTGGTCCAACGCCTGCTCTCGATGCTTGAAAGGCTCCATCGGAGTATATGGTCCATATTCCTTCATTTGATTTTTCAGGAGCCCAAACTGTAGACGGAGTCCATTCTGCTACAAAATCAGCCACCACTTGTGACTTGATTGTTGTCCTTGCTACAAAGGAGATGCCGAAGGGTGCTAGCTCGACGGCCTATTTTCCAACTCTCCCTGTAGAATCTTTGCTTCGAAGCATATCTCCCAAAGGATAAGAAGTTGGTACAATTACATTATGTGCTAGAAAATAATGTCGTAGTTTCCTTGAAGCCATCACCAGAGTATAAGTGAATTTTTCCAATTCGAAGTATCTTGTTTTTACTTCGGATAAAGCTTCTGATACAAAATATACTGGATTTTGTACCAACTTCCCATTGACATCCATTTCCCGAACAAGGACTGCACTGACAGTGGAGCCTGTAGCTGCAAGATAGAGAAGAAGGGTTTCATCTGCCATGGGCACCGTGAGTGTTGCGAGGTTGATGAGATAATCTTTAATATCGTGAAAACTCTTTTGGCACTCTGGTGTCCATGAAAAATCTTCGGACCCCTTCAAGGCTTTGAATATGGGGAGGCTTCGCTCTGGGGACCTTGCTAGAAATCTGCTAAGTGTTGCAAGGCGTCCAGTAAGCTTTGAACCTGTTTCAAATTTTCTGGTGGAGCCATTCTTTGTAGTGCAGTTATTTGAGTTGGGTTAGATTCGATCCCCCTAATCGAAACTAAATACCCTAAACGTTTCCCAGCTTGAGCCCCGAAGATACATTTTTCGGGGTTGAGGCAAACTCCACATGCTCGGATGCTCTCAAATGTTTCTGCTAAGTCTAGACTATGCTGGTGCTTTAAAGCACTCTTTATTACAATGTCATCCATATAGGATTCAACATTACGACCTATTTGGTGACCTAGAACCTTAGCAATTAATATTGAACAAGTTTCCCCAACATTTCGTAAGCCTAAGGGCATTCTTACATAGCAAAAGACTCCCGAAGGAGTTACAAAGCTTGTCTTGATTTCATCTTCGCACGTTAACCATATTTGAAGATAGCAGGAATACACGTCGAGGAAACTTAAGAGCTCCGAACCAGTAGTGGTGTCAACTAATTGATCAATGCGGGGCATGGGGTAGGGGTCACATGGGCATGCTTTATTCAAGGATGTAAAATCAATGCACATGCGCCATTTGCCGGAGGCCTTCTTCTTAACCAAGACTGGGTTGGCTAGCCACTCCATATGAGCTACTTCTCTGATAATCCTGGCCTTCAACAATTTTTTTACTTCTGCCTTAGCAAGGCTTGCCCTGTCTGCTGATAATTTACGGAGCCCCTACCGAACAGGCCGAACCCTCAGGTTCACCAGTAAACTGTGTTCAATGATATTCCGGTTAACTCTTGGAATGTCATCATCGGACTAGGCAATGACATCCAAATTCTCTCTAACTACTTTTTCCAGTGAAGCAGCGATTTTCGAAGGCAATTCATTGCCATACTGGAAGGGATAGTCTTTATCATCCTTTACAATAATCTTCGTTATAATCTCTCGTTCGGGGCTTGGCCTGGGAAAAGATATCTTCGAAGAATCACTTGATGCAAGAATATCTTCCGAACGGTTGAGAAACCATGTTGAAGAATATGGTTTTGATATTCCAAATGTGATGAGTGATTGTCAACGGAAGTCAAAGGAAGGGAGATATGAAGACCTGCCGAGTGTGAGGCGCATGTGACTCAGGTACACGGGCAGTGAGCGATGACCGGGCAGAGGAGCCGCGGAGTCGGGCTGGCCCAATCCGGGTACATGGCTATGATTATTTTGTTTTTAGGATATTAATATTTAGTTTTTAAGTTTAGAATATTTTAATTTGAGTCAGGTGATTTTTCTAAGAATATTTTAGTAATTTTTGGAATTTATTTTAGAGTCAGTATTAATTTACCCTAGGGGTAAATTAGTCTATTCATGTATTAGGAGTCGCCTATAAATAGGCCCCGATCCCCCTAGGGATAGATGACTGCTTTTCTAAGATCAATCTACAGTCCACATATTATTTTCCGCCGCCAGTTTCTTTTGGATCTGCATTTTTGTCTTCTCGCCGGTCGCTGGCTATTCGCTAGCCCGTAGCAGCAGGCTTCCTTTTCTTTTCTAGCGTGGGCCCCACGCCGGCGTGGAGACCGAGCCGCACGGCGCACAGGAGAAGCGACGTGAAAAGTCGGCCGTTGGTTCATCTCTGTTGCTGTTTTTTTGTTTATTCTCACGCACGGTCACCGAGGAGGAAGCAAACCAGGGCAGCAGCCAAGTGCTGCACGGCACGGGTGTTTAGCTAGGCACGAAGGCCACAACACATGCACGCATACTAAGGCAATCTGGTTTTGCAGCTAGGCAGCCTGAAGCCGGCCTGAGCGGAAGACTTCCATCGCATGCGTGTAGCGCTGACAAACGGCGGGCCCCACGGGGACTAGTGCATTTTTCCCACGGCGCCGGTTTCCCTCTTTTTGCCGCAGCAAGTACTCGGGCCGGTGTTCACAGGGGACGGCGGTGCGATCGATAGCGAGATCCACAAATGCAGGTAAGTAGTTTTCATCTGCTATTTTTTAGTTAGTTAATTAAATAAATGGTTATCTCTTTTAATTAGCAGTAAATCTGTTTTAGTAGTTTAGTAGATAACCTTTATTTGCTAGAAATTATTATTTAATCTGCTTATTAATTATCCCGTATTATTTATTTAAATATATTTGTTTAATCGGCTCATATAAAAATAAACCGAAAATTCTATTAGTCATAGTAATATTTTTCTAGCTGTTACGTGCAATATTTTCGATTTATTACTGAATTAATTTTAATGGTCCGAGGCTTATTCATTTGATTAGTATTTTATTTCTAGACTGAAATATAAATATCTCGTGATTTATCTAGGTGTTTTTTTCTGCAGTACTTTTATTTAGTTCATCTTTAATATCTTTTTAATTAGGAAACCGATCATTTTTAGGGTAAACAACTTTATTTCCTGTAATTTGTTTTGATAACATTTTTTGTCTGGTTAAGTTTGTTTGGGTGTTGGGATTAGCATATAGTTTAGCAAGAAATTTTTAGGCGCCCATTCACCCCCCCCTCTGGTCGCTACTTTTGGTCCTACAAGTGGTATCAGAGCAAGATTAGGGTTTTCTAATAGGGTTTTTTAGATATATGCCATTACAATTATCGTGCTTTGAAACTTTGCCACTACAATTCGTCTATTTGGATATATGCCATTCCGGAATTGCAGCTCTCACAAAATCTAATGGCATATTTCAGATTTCTCTAAAATTGTAATGGCATATTTCGGAATTTTCTAAATTTATAATGGTATAGTTCGGAGTTCTCTGAATTTGTAATGGCATGAATCTAAATACGTAAATTGTAATGGTATTTCTCTAAAGTCGCAAAATTGTAATGGCATGGATCCAAATTTCCCTTTCTAATATCTTAACCGATTCAAAACCTAGGTAGTGACCATGACGTCTCCTGGCAAAATCCTGTCCCTGGAGGCTTTTGGCTACACTTATTGGAAGACTCGCATGCGAGCATACCTTATGAGCCAGAGCTCGGACATATGGGAGATTTGTGTTCATACTACTTTCACCATAAGGACTATTGCTGTGGATACTGCTGTAGATGTAGTTGCACAGCATCAAAATAATAGTAAAGCGGTGAACATTTTATTTTCTGGTCTAGGTCCTAGTGAGTTTGAGCGTGTTAGCCATCTCACCACTGCCCGAGAGATCTGGGCTACCCTCCAGGCACACCATGAGGAGACAGCTCAGATCAAGGCTAGGCTATATCAGACCTACCAGTGTGAGTATGAGAATTTCTCACAGAAGCTGGGTGAGACAGTTGAGGTTTTGTTTGCTCGTTTTCAATCGATCATTAACAAGCTTCGCGTTAACAAGGCCGAGCGTGATCAGCTGGTCTCAAATCATGAGCAGGCGCTTAAGGTACTCCATACCTTGGACCCTAAGATCTGGGAGATCAAGGTTTCTTCTATTGTTGAGAGCGCGTCCTATGATACCTTGACCGTCGCAGAGTTTTTTAGTAAGCTCAAGGCCTCAGAGGTTGATATTCAGTTGAGATCAAATCTCACTGATTCTGGCTCAAAGACTCTGGCGCTTGTGACACCGTCGGCTGATCCTAATGCCATGAGTTGTACTGCCTTTTCCTTGATGTCTATCTCCGAGGAACAACTTGATACTCTAGGAGATGATGATCTGTGCTTGTTTAACAACTAGGTGCGACGTGTCTATGATAAGCGAATGTTTAAGAGACACGGCACAAAATCCAGATGCTTTGAGTGTGGTGACCCAGGTCATTTCATCGCCGACTGCCCCAAGCAGAAGAATTACAAGAAGGGCATCAACGGCAACTCCTACAACTCCGGCAAGTATGATAACTCCACAAAGGGCAAGCCCAAGACAAGATTTTTTCGAAAGGCTCTAAAGGATTACAAGCGTGAGAATAAGAAGCGAGACAAGACCTTCTTCGCCGAGATGGAGAAAAGATACTCCAAGAGATCCTCGTCTTCCTCCTCGTCTTCAAGTTCAAGTGATGAAGAGATCATGATCAGGAAGGGGAAGGACAGGGACAATCCGGTGGGAGAGTCGCTCACGTCATAGCCGAAGACCCCACAAGAGTTTCTGCTCAATGGCTCTTGGGGATAAGAAAGAAAAGGACTCCTCCGACGACTCCGACGATGACGACGA
Source organism: Zizania palustris (assembly GCA_019279435.1). Lineage (NCBI taxonomy): Eukaryota > Viridiplantae > Streptophyta > Magnoliopsida > Poales > Poaceae > Zizania > Zizania palustris. The sequence goes on along the minus strand of JAAALK010000285.1, from coordinate 49,170,847 downwards.
TGAGAAGGCATCTTCCTATGAAGAAGTTGTTAATTTACTAGAACAGAACAGTCAGGAGTTGAAGTATCGGGAGAAACTGCTTAGAGGGGCTAAGAAGAGGATAGGTGAGCTTGAGAGTGAGCTTGCCATGGCGAATGGCAAGATTGAGAGTTTGTCTTCTTCCCCTTGCTTGGGTGATAATGGTGAGTGCCCTAACTGTGAGGTGTTGTTGTGTGACCTGGCGACTCTTAAGTCCAGGTACACAGAGAGAGTAGATGAGAGAGACGCTTTGGCCACCGAGCTTGAGAGCGCTCAACAGGAGCTAAAAGATGCTCATGCCACTGTCGTCGCACCTTGTGTAGACTGCCCATCTCATATAGCTAGTATAGCTGAGCTAAGAGCCAAGAGTGATGAGCAGTTGAGCGAGTTAGCTGGAGTGAGAGCTGAGTTGGAGCAGACTAAGCTAGAGCTTGAGACCTTGTCAGTTCCACCCACTGTTTGTGAGAACTGCCTATCCATTAGGATGGAGTTGATCAAGCTAAAAGCTGAGAAGTCTGTCGAAGTTGATAAAGAGTGTGAGATCTGGTTGTCTCAGGTTGTTGGACCGAAAACGGCGACCAGAGGGGGGGTGAATGGGAGCTTTTAAAATTTCAGGCTAAAAACAGCCTTCGGTTTTAATTCTGTCTACTGCGGAACGGGCTTCGAACACCAACCTTCGAAGGTCTGGTTCTGAGGTACTTGACAGCTCCGAACACAGGCTTCGCAAGGAGCAAAAGTCCGAAGCCAAGCAGACTTCGCGCCACCCTCAACCCCGAAAACAGCTCTGCTAAGTCAGTGCAGGCTCCGCACACAGGGTGCTTCGAGCAGGCTTCGCACTTCACCCTTCGCAAGAGTGGACTACCTTCTGAGGACTTCGACCTAAGACTTAGCGACAGCAACTGGTGCTGGGCTTCGTTTTGCGAAGGTCTAAATGTACACTAACGGACACCGCTAAGAGCTTCGACACGAGAAGCAAAACGGGCTTCGAACAGGGCTTCGCTAGTAAGCTGCGAGGGCAAGCCTCCTGTTACACAGAGTGAACGCACACTGAAAAACACACTTCGCACACAACACACTTCGCCAACACAGGCTTCGATGCACTGTCACAAGTCACTCAAGGTGACACACAAATGGACGATGTATGCAGCGAGGTATGTAAAACAAGCTCAAGCAAAAAGCACACAGAGAAGCAGGGCTTCGCCGCTTGAACAAGGAACACTAAAATGAACTCACTGGATGTATTCAAAGTGTGAGAGGGCTAGTACAGGAGCTCAACAGTAAATGCTCAAAGTGTTAAATGTTACCTACCGAGCCCCCATATTTATAGCCCAAAGTTCACCCAAGTGAATTGACTACTTTACCCCTAGGGTTTACACCAGTTTTGTCTCTATAGAATAGAGGGGTACAAAATGTAGTCTACTTTCTTCTGGAGGCTTCTCTGTCAGCTTTGCAGAGGGGACAGCGTCAGCTTTTTGCAGAGCAGACAGTGTCAGCCTTTGCAGTCTTTGACCTTCCTGAAACCCCCCTTCGCACGCGAGGGGTGCGGTAGCTTCGGTGAGAAGCCTTGAGCCTGATGGCCTTCGCTTCACCGAAGATAGCCTCCGATACAGTGATGGTTTTGAGCCGAAGCCGTCAAAGCCCTTGGGCCTTCGCACCAACACCTCCAGAGTGGACCACCACGGCTTCGCAGCTACTCCCAGCACGAACTCCGTCAGTCCGTGTAGCGAAACCATGCATGGCCGAAGTACCACAAGTCAACCTCGCTCCGGAGCTAGCCTCGCTCCGAAGCCTGCTTCACTCCGAAGCCCCACCTTCGGAGTACCACCCTTCGAAGTCCCTCCTTCGTCCAAGGCATCCGCACGAAGCATTCCATGAGCACTACGTCGCAGTGTCTCTCCCCGAGCACACTCCTACGAGCCTCACCCGGACCATGCCTTCGATGCACCTTGACTTCTGATACCTTCGTCGGGTACCTTCGAATGTCTCCCTCCGGAGCACACATCGAACGCCTTGCCTCCGCAGAGGACTTGATCCACCATACTCTGAAGTCACTCCATCCGGAGTACCCTTCGAAGTGCCTCACCTCCAAGAACTTTGTCTTGGAGTACCTTCACCCGGAGCTACGCTCCGCACTTACTACCTTCACCTGGTGCACCTCGACCCGAGGTCCGACCCGGACCCCTTCGCAGCCACTGTGACGGAGCTCCCCGCTCCCCTGGCATGAAGCCTCCCGCTTGACCCAGGTTCACCTGCTACGAACCATCCGTCGCCTCCGAAGTCCCCTGTGCACCACAGACAAACAGACAAGTGTATCCAGTACTCCGGAGACCTCTCCGGGTTAGCAACCTTCAGCACACACTCCGGTGTACCGCCCAAAATACCGAGACCTTCGGTACAACCAGTCATCGTGTACTGTCGGACCCCTCCGACAGGCACACTCCGCTGCAACAGCTGCAGCAACCGAACCACCGAACCCTTCGGTGTTCCAACCTCCGTACCCCCTTCGGAGATCCAACCTCCGAACCCCCTTCGGAGGTACCCCTTCGAACCAGAGGGTAAAAAGCCTGTCAATCACTCATCACAAACACCGAAACCAACCCTTGGTTTCTCAATCTCCCCCTTGATGAGTGCATTGACAACCAAATTCAAGTTCAAGAAAATATGAAAAAATTTCAGCACACAAGTGACCATAAAAACTCAGAAACGAGCCAAATCATGTCACTTGACAAAAGAATTTTCCTCCCCCTTTTCAAAAGATTAAAAGCCCCTTCAGCAAATCTCCCCTTTTTCAAGATAAAAATTCCTTTTGTGAAAATTATACCTTTTTGCAACAGAGAACCCAAATTTCTCCAAATTTCTCCCCCTTTACTGCAAAGAACGTAGTAATTTCTCCCCCTTTGGCAATGCAAGCATCAAGGAGCATGTAAAAGATGCATTGCTTGAAAATGAGCAGAATTGCAGAGACATATAAAGCAAAAATATGCCAATACTTAATACCAAATATCAGGTGCTCAGCTCAATTTAACATTCTCTGAAAACATGATGACAACATGTGATTTTGTCATTTTGAAATAAAAGCATCACCACTTAATCAAGGAAACTAGACAAGGAAAGCAAGGACTGCGCAAAGCTAGTCAATTTCTACTCTAGACAGACAACTCTAGTTCAAATGGAGCATTAAAAGCAAACTTGATGATCAATGAATTTTGTTGTTCTTTTTCATAATGCCAGGGGTTATTTGTTTATTCACCTTATACTTTCCAATCAGGCCAAGCCTAGGCGTGAAAGCCATTAGAAGCTTAAAGCAATGATTTTGGCATACACTACACTATTCCAGTTCAGACCAATGTGCAATGGAAAGCAGTCTAGAATAGAGTAGTGCGACAAACAAACCCACCTGGATCTTTTAACTTGAAGCATGTAAATCATGGATTTTTGAAATTGATTAAGTGAACCAATTCTTAGCACTTGATGAATATCCATGAGTAAGTAGAACAATTTTTTAAGTTGCAATTTAACATCCTAAGAAAAGTGTCTTGCTATCAAGCAGATGAAAAGATAGCTAAAGCAGTCTTGCCTATACATGCTAGATACAAGATTTAGCAGTGAGCATGATTTGAGTTTGGAAAGAAAACATCATGCACATTAATGTTTCAGATAAATTAAAAAGAGCTGAGCTGTCATGATTTCACGAATTAAAGTTGGGCATATAAGTGCAAAAGATGTAAATGCAATTTCAACACACAATTAGCAAGTGCACAACAATCTAAATCTGCTCCCCCTCACAAAATGTCGTAAGGGTGACAAACACCAAGTTCCCCACGCAAGTAGGCAAATCGAGAAGCATCGAGGGGTTTCGTGAAAATATCGGCTAGCTGGTGTTGGGTATCAACATATTGAAGTTCAATATCACCCTTCTCATTGTGATCTCTGAGAAAATGATATCTCACATCAATGTGTTTGGTTCTGGAGTGCTGAACCGGGTTGTTTGCAATACAAATGGCACTAGTGTTATCACAGAAAAGTGGAACACTCTTATAATCTAACCCGAAATCCCGCAAAGTGGAAGCCATCCACAAAATCTGAGAGCAACAGCTAGCTGCAGCAACATATTCGGCCTCAGCCGTCGATTGCGCAACACTAGACTGTTTGCGGGAAGACCAGCAAACCAGAGAAGTACCCAGAAAATGACAAGTACCAGAGGTACTTTTCCTATCAATTCTACACCCAGCAAAATCCGCATCGGAATAACCTTGAAGACATAAAGATGAAGATGCGGAATACCATATGCCAAATTCGAGGGTATGTTTGAGATACCTTAGGATGCGTTTTACCGCTTGGCAGTGCGAAGCTCGTGGTGAAGCCTGAAAACGAGCGCACAAACATACGGCGAAGTGTATGTCCGGCCTCGTAGCAGTTAAGTAGAGAAGGGAGCCGATCATGCTTCGGAACTCCTTCTGATCTACGTCTTCTCCATCTTCCTCAGGATCCAATGCTACAGATGTAGCCATTGGAGTGGCGAGGGGCTTCGCATCTGCCATGTCAAATTTCCTGAGCAGGTTCTTGGTGTACTTCGTCTGATGGACGAAAGTACCTTGTTTGCTTTGCTTGATTTGCAAACCAAGGAAAAAGGTGAGTTCACCCATCATGGACATTTCAAATTCCCTGCTCATGGCATCTGCAAACTCGACAACCAAAGCATGAGAAGAGCCACCAAAGATGATATCATCCACATAAATCTGAACTAGGAGGAAATCTTTGCCATGCTTGAGAGTAAACAAAGTTTTATCAACAGAGCCCATCAAATACCCTCGCTCAAGCAGAATGGACTTAAGTCTGTCATACCAAGCCCGAGGGGCCTGCTTGAGTCCATAAAGAGCCTTATGAAGTTTAAGGACTTTATGTGGGTACTGGGGGTTTTTCAAAACCAGGGGTTGTTTTACATAAACATCTTCACCTATGAAGCCATTAAGAAAAGCACTTTTGACATCCATTTGATAGAGTTTGAATCCCCGGGATGTCGCAAAGGCAAGCAAGATCCTAATGGCCTCAAGGCGAGCAACAGGTGCAAAAGTTTCAGTAAAATCAATCCCTTCTAGTTGAGAATAACCCCGAGCCACAAGTCTAGCCTTGTTTCTAACTATAGTCCCATCCTCCCCTTGTTTATTTTTTAAAATTCATTTTGTTCCAATGAAATGAACATTTGGTGGAGGATCAACTAAAGTCCAGACTTGGTTTCTCTCAAAATTTTCAAGTTCCTCATGCATGGCATTGATCCAACTAGAATCAGAAAGTGCATGACTAACATCTAAGGGCTCGAAAGAAGCAACAAAAGCAGAATTAGAGAAATGAGCATGTGAACGAGTTACCCTTTGATCAAGCTCACCAATGATCTGCTCTGGAGGGTGCATCCTTTGAACATGATGTGGAGCCTCGCGGCGGGATGCAGTCTCCCCCTCAACTTGTGCGTTGGAGTGGTCCAAGATGACCGATGTCGAGGTAGTTTCTTCGGGACCTCGTGCCGAAGTGGTCGAAGCGGGGTAAGCTTCGGGGGTTTATGTCGAGGGTAGTAGGGGTTCATCCTCGAACTCTCCGGGATCTTCTTCTTCGAATATAGTCTGTTCCATGTCGTGTTCATTTGCCTGTTCAAAAGCAGAACTAATAGAGGGGGTTGATTCATCAAAAGTCACATCACATAACTCGATGACAGTGTTAGTTTTCAAATTATAAACACGATAAGAATGACCATGAGTTGTGTAACCCAGAAAGATCCCGTCAAAAGAACGCGACTCAAATTTATCCAAATTACCACGTTTTAGGATAAAGCAACGACAGCCAAAAACTCGAAGATGAGTGACCTTGGGCTGTCTCCCAAAACGTAGCTCATAAGATGTCAAGTTTAAAATTGAGCGCAAGAAAATTCAGTTTGAGATGTAACATGCTGTGTTCATGGCCTCAGCCCAGAATTTTCTAGGAGTCCTGTGCTCATCGAGCATCGTCCTAGCCATCTCAACCAAAGTGCGGTTCTTCCTCTCAACGACACCGTTCTGTTGAGGAACCCGCGGAGATGAGAATTGTTGTTCTATGCCATGCTCCATGCAAAAGTCAACAAAGAGACTATTTTTGAACTCGGTGCCATTATCACTTCGAATGAATTTCAATGCACCTGGGAGTTCAGTGAAAAGTGTCAAAGCCAAGCTCCGAAAGTGTGAAAACACTTCATCCTTGCTGGCAAGAAAGAAGACCCAAGAGTAACGAGAGAAATCGTCGACAATAACTAATACATACCACTTGCCGCCTAAAGAACTAACCCGAGAAGGACCTACAATGTCCATGTGGAGAAGTTCTCCGGGTTGTTCAGTCATCACTGTGTTGACTGGCGAATGCGAAGCAGCAATCATTTTTCCATGTCGACAAGGAGCGCACACTAAATTCTTCTCAAACTTGAGCTTGGGCAATCCTCGGATCAGACCTAGGGCACTCAGACGAGCGAGCAACTCAAAGCTCATATGCCCTAGTCTCCTATGCCACTTCCAAAGATCAGAAGTAGAATGTGCAACAAGACAATGAGAAGAACCAGATGATTCTGAAAAATCAGCTCCAAAAACTCTCCCAACTCTAACGATCTTACACACCACAACGCCCTCAGAATTGAGCACTTCCGAAGTATCGCGATGAAATCGCACTTCGAAGCCCTCATCAAGCAACTGAGATACAGACAGCAAATTGTATCCCAAGTTTTCAACCAAAGCAACATCTTTGAGAGTGAAGTTTGAATTAATTCTTACCACACCTTTACCTTTCACTCTACTCCTTCGATTGTTTCCGAAGGTGATATGTTCCCTTTGCTTGGTTGTGGTGAGGCTGGAGAACCATGCTGCATCTCCGGTCATGTGGCGCGAACAACCGGAGTCCATGATCCACGTGCCCTCCAAGCCTCGATCTGTCGCCTACACATGATAAGAAAATCTCGATCGCTCAGTGCTGGGGTGAGTGAAAAAGTGACGAGGCATCCAGCACTGAGTGACACGAGCAGTAGGCGCAGTAAAAGTAGACTGTCTACGCACAGGAAAATCGAAGTGATGCAAAGTGCGAGGTCTACCTACATGCTGTGATCGAACAACATGTCGAGGTCTCCTACTCTGACGAGGTACAAAGCTACTCGCCCGAGGTCTACCACCATATGGAACATGGTGAACACCTCGAGGAGCAAAACCTCTCCGAGAAGTACGAGGAGCCTCAAAAGCAGGACGATAGTAAAACTCAGACTCATGCATACCTAAAGATGGGTAATGCATGTCCTGGTAACTCATCGCCTGAGAGCGTCGCTCATCCTTGATGCGACGAAAACAGAACCCAACCAAATGACCCGCCCGCTGACAGTAGGAACAATGAAAGATTCTCCTAGGGGCACTCTCATGGGTCACAGGAGCAACTTTCATAGGCTCCTTGGGCTTCTTCTGAGTGGTTTTCTTGGGAGGATTTTTATTGGCAGGAGGAGTGGTTTTCTTTGGTGGTCGGGTAGGCTTTTTGGCTAATGGGGTGTCTAACAGAGCTATTTCTTTCTCTAAGGTAGTGGGTGAGGTGAAAACAGTTTTGTTCTTACTGTCTGAAGAAATTCTCTCAAAACCCAAACCTAGAGCTACCCCTGCTCTGTCAGCACACATCTTGGTTTTAGCCAAGAGCAAATCCATCCTACCCTTTCCCTCAGTGCATTTGTTAACCATAGAAAGAGCGTACTCATTTTCAGACATGAGGTTCTCAGCTCGCTCTCTAACGGTGCCTTGCTGGTCCTTAAGGATAATGCACGTGTCACAAACAGGCTACACATCCTTAGAACTACCGGCCCTCTCCAATCTAGCCTCTAAATCATGAACATGTTTATCACGTAAATTAATGCTCTCGCGCAATAAAGAACAGTTCATGCATTCAATAATATCATGAGGTCTAGAATCAACCACCAAAAGCTGCTTCTGTGCAATCTCAAGCTCAGAAAGAGTTTGAGCATGTACAGAACGCAACTGAGCAAGCTCACCCATGACAACAGAACAAGATTCACATTCAACATCATTTACTTTAGACTTAAACATGGCATATTCAGTAGAAACAGATTCTAGCCTAAGTCTAAGGTCTTTTCTTTCTCTAGCGGCTTGCACAAGTAATCTATCCTGACTGAGAACTACTTCATTCAGCTCATCTAGTTTAATTAAGAGTTGGTCAAATGATAGAGGTACCTCAGATGAGTCAAGCTCAGCGTCGCTGTGATCGCTGTCGGCCATGAAGCAAAGGCCGGTGAAGTCTCGTCCCTTCTTGTCCTTCTTGTCCTCCTTCCTTGGGGACTCCTCCTCCTCAGAGCTCGACTCCTCAGTTGAGGAAGTGTCGATGTCGCTGAGAGCAGCAACAAATGCTCTGGAAGCGGCTTTGGCTACTCTCTTAGCCACTTTGCCGCGCTTGCCCTTCACAAAAGGCTTCCTCTCCTTCTTGTGGTATTTGGGGCTCTCACTCTCATCTCTCTTCTTGAGTTTTGGGCAATTGGCCTTAATATGAGAAGTGTCGCCACATTCAAAGCAACCACTAAAACCACTTCTCCTCTGATCCCGTCTCTCATGATGAAAACGGGTGAACCTTCTGGCAATGAGAGCAAGCTCATCATCATCCAGAGTGTCCACCTGCTCCTTTGTGACGGAGACCAGGGAGAACAAAGCAAAACCATCTGCAAGAACACAAGTACCAGATGTGCTTGGTTCTACAGCGGTGCCACGGCTAGTGCTAGAAACCAATGACAATGGTTGTGGCAAAGAGCTTCTGTGCACTGCAAGAGATGCCTTGGCAATCTCTGTGGACTTCAGCTTGCTAAAGAGCTCATCACAGGTCAATGTGTCATAACCTGTGGACTCCTCAATGCTGGATATCTTTACTTCCCATATGCTACGGTCAAGAGCATAGAGAAGCTTGATAGCCCTATCATGATCATTGTAAGCAAGCGTCCCATTGGACCGCAAGTTACTCACTATCGCATCAAAGCGAGAAAACATGGCATCTATAGATTCACCAGGTGCCTGCACAAACAGCTAATACTGTTGATTGTATGTGCTTTGGCGCCTGACCTTGATCTGTGTAGAGCCCTCATGAAAAGTAGTGAGAGTGGTCCAAATTTCCCTAGCAGTCCTAAGGTGCTGCACCCTATCGAACTCACTCTGGCTCAAACCAATGAACAGTATATTTCTAGCCTTGGAGTTGGCATTATACTGATCCTTCTCTGTTTGAGAGGTGCGAGTCTCAGGGATGGAGTATTGTGAGTCCACAATCTCCCAAATTGCATTTCCTTGGCTTAACAAGTAAGCCTCCATGCGCACCTTCTAGTATGCAAAGTCAGTCCCATCGAACAGAGGAATTTTACTAGCTCTGTCCATGTCGCCAACAGATCACAAAACTGGTTAAGGTCAACTGGTGATCTTAACCTGCTCTGATAATAATTGTTGGACCGGAAACGGCGACCAGAGGGGGGTGAATGGGAGCTTTTAAAATTTTAGGCTAAAAACAGCCTTCGGTTTTAATTCTGTCTACTGCAGAACGGGCTTCGAACACCAACCTTCGAAGGTCTGGTTCTAAGGTACTTGACAGCTCCGAACACAGGCTTCGCAAGGAGCAAAAGTCCGAAGCCAAGCAGACTCCGCGCCACCCTCAACCCCGAAAACAGCTCTGCTAAGTCAGTGCAGGCTCCGCACACAGGGTGCTTCGAGCAGGCTTCGCACTTCACCCTTCGCAAGAGTGGACTACCTTCCGAGGACTTCGACCTAAGACTTAGCGACAGCAACTGGTGCTGGGCTTCGTTTTGCGAAGGTCTAAATGCACACTAAACGGACACCGCTAAGAGCTTCGACACGAGAAGCAAAACGGGCTTCGAACAGGGCTTCGCTAGTAAGCAGCGAGGGCAAGCCTCCTGTTACACAGAGTGAACGCACACTGAAAAACACACTTCGCACACAACACACTTCGCCAACGCAGGCTTCGATGCACTGTCACAAGTCACTCAAGGTGACACACAAATGGACGAAGTATGCAGCGAGGTATGTAAAACAAGCTCAAGCAAAAAGCACACAGAGAAGCAGGGCTTCGCCGCTTGAACAAGGAACACTAAAATGAACTCACTGGATGTATTCAAAGTGTGAGAGGGCTAGTATAGGAGCTCAACAGTAAATGCTCAAAGTGTTAAATGTTACCTATCGAGCCCCCATATTTATAGCCCAAAGTTCACCCAAGTGAATTGACTACTTTACCCCTAGGGTTTACACCAGTTTTGTCTCTACAGAACAGAGGGGTACAAAAGGTAGTCTACTTTCTTCTGGAGGCCTCTCTGTCAGCTTTGTAGAGGGGACAGCGTCAGCTTTTTGCAGAGCAGACAGTGTCAGCCTTTGCAGTCTTTGACCTTCCTGAAACCCCCCTTCGCACGCGAGGGGTGCGGTAGCTTCGGTGAGAAGCCTTGAGCCTGATGGCCTTCGCTTCACCGAAGATAGCCTCCGATACAGTGACGGTTTTGAGCCGAAGCCGTCAAAGCCCTTGGCCTTCGCACCAACACCTCCGGAGTGGACCACCACGGCTTCGCAGCTACTCCCAGCCCGAACTCCGTCAGTCCGTGTACCGAAACCATGCATGGACGAAGTACCACAAGTCAACCTCGCTCCGAAGCTAGCCTCGCTCAGAAGCCTGCTTCACTCCGAAGCCCCACCTTCGGAGTACCACCCTTCGAAGTCCCTCCTTCGTCCAAGGCCTCCGCACGAAGCATTCCATGAGCACTCCGTCGCAGTGTCTCTCCCCGAGCACACTCCTCGATGAGCCTCACCCGGACCATGCCTTCGATGCACCTTGACTTTTGAGACCTTCATCAGGTACCTTCGAATGTCTCCCTCTGGAGCACACTTCGAACGCCTTGCCTCCGCAGAGGACTTGATCCACCATACTCCGAAGTCACTCCATCCGGAGTACCCTTCGAAGTGCCTCGCCTCCGAGGACTTTGTCTCGGAGTACCTTCACCCGGAGCTACGCTCCGCACTTACTACCTTCACCTGGTGCACCTCGACCCGAGGTCCGACTCGGACCCCTTCGCAGCGACTGTGACAGAGCTCCCAGCTCCCCTGGCATCAAGCCTCCCGCTTGACCCAGGTTCACCTGCTACGAACCGTCCGTCGCCTCCGAAGTCCCCTGCGCACCACAGACAAACAGACAAGTGTATCTAGTACTCCGGAGACCTCTACGGGTTAGCAACCTTCGGCACACACTCCGGTGTACCGCCCAAAATACCGAGACCTTCGGTACAACTCAGTCATCGTGTACTGTCGGACCCCTCCGACAGGCACACTCCGCTGCAACAGCTGCAGCAACCGAACCACCGAACCCTTCGGTGTTCCAACCTCCGAACCCCCTTCGGAGATCCAACCTCCGAACCCCCTTCGGAGGTACCCCTTCGAACCAGAGGGTAAAAAGCCTGTCAATCACTCATCAGAAACACCGAAACCAACCCTTGGTTTCTCATAGGTGGAGGTGTTAGCTTCCTTGAGAGAGGAGCTAGCTGATGTTCAGAACGAGAACTTTCACCTCTATCAGATCCTGAGTTGGATTAGTGCCAGAGAGCCACAGCTCGGCATGATGATCCAGCAGTTCAAGAGATAGGATGGGTTTGGGGTAGGTTACACATATACCAAGGTTGATTTTGAGAGCGCCATTAGCCGTGCAGTGGAGTGGAGTAAGATGACTCCCGAACAGAGACATCGCAAGACTCACTCCACTGAGTCCTTTAAGGATAGTCAGCCCAAGGATGGAGTGATCCAAGAACAACCTAAAGCTCTACCTAAGAAGCAGATCTGGGTTCCAAAGCCTAAAACTCTCCACACTTCTCTTGATTCATTACCTGGACCTTCTCACACCAAGGATGCTACACCCAACACCACCAAGCTTAAGAACCCTAAGCCACAACAACATCCCATGAAGCCTACCTATCACTGTGAGTTTTGTCAGAGAGACGGGCATCTTGAGTAGTTTTGCTTTAGGAGGAAGAGGGTTGAGCGAGCAGAGAGAGCTCGAGGTGGGCAGGAGCAGTTCTACCAGCAGGGTGGTAGACAGAGAGTTCCTCGACGTAGAGAGAGGCTAGAGGCCAGGCCATGTCGTGTAGGTGGTGGTAGAGGAGACGATTTTTATGACCGTACTCCGGAGGGTGGTTTCCGTTCCGGCAGAGTTCCAAATCGTTATGGATACGGTTTTGGACCTCGTGACCATGATTTTAGGCAGAACAGAGGACCACGCTTTGATCCGTGTTTCGGTCCAGACTCATATGATTCCTTCTGCTTTCCTACATATGAGCAGATGGCTCGACACTGGTTTAACACCTTTGCCAAACCTGGCGTTGGACCGTTTGTTCCCACTCATGATTATTGATCTTGATTTGGGAGGTTGTGTATCCTTTTAGGATATTTTGAGTCAGTTTTTTTTCTTCTTTATTTTTATTGAGTCTTTTTGTGTGCGTTCATATCTTGCATAATCATCTGTCACATTTGGAGCTTGCTTCTGTTTTATGATTAATCTGCTTTACTTTCTCTAGCTAGTATATGCTTTTGATTACTTGTCGATGATAATGTTTTGTTTCAGTTCACATGATATATCTCATATTTGTCATATGCATGGCTTTTATGCTTTAAAATTGAAAAATGATCACCATTGCTTCTGGTAACTAGCATGTGTAGGCTGAATGTGTTCGCTATCTTTTACATGCCTGGTAGCTAAATCCTTACTTAGATGCAGATATGCAACTTGGACATCCATATGCTTTAAATATGAAAAATGTGTTATAAAAATGATAAAAAATTCAGAAAAATGAAAAATTTATGCATTTTTATGATTATTAGAAAAGATCCAGGTGGGTTTGCTTTTGTCGCATTGCATTGTTCTGGACTGCTTACCATAGCACTTTTGTATGAACTAGGACGGTGTAATGTATGCCAAGACCAATGTCTTAAGCTTCTGATGACCCAGTTCTGGCCTAGGCTTGACTTGGTCGGTTAGCATAAGGTTTGACATGCAAATAACCCCTGGCAGAAATGAAAAATAAATAGAAAAAGAAATAGTCCGAAAAATTTAAAAAGATGACAAGTTTGCTGAAGCACTTTGTTTTGGACAATGCTTTTCTCGGTAGATATCAGTTAGCTTTTGCATATCATGTTTTACCTTCTTGTCAACTAGAAAATGTGGTGATGCTTTTGTTTGCAAAAATCAAAAAAATGTGTGCTAATGACTCTCTTTAGATATCATCTATTTCACTGATTATGTCATGTATCTTAGACAGTATATCTTTTTCTATACCTGTTAGATGTTGTAAATTGCAGTTAATCATATCTAAGAAACATGCTTTTCACACTCCACCTGCACCCCATCTGCATTCATGGCATATTTTGAGGGGGAGCTGCATTTCAGGGGGAGTTTGTGTCTATGTCTCTTTAGAGTGCATTTAGTCTCACTTGATGAGTCCAATTGTCAACAAGGGGGAGAAATTTTGGAGTATATTTTTTAGCTTTCTCTGGGATTTATGTCAGGGGGAGTTCCTTGTTGGTAATTCTGAGATTACACTTACTTTTGAGTCTTTATTTTTTGGTTAACCATAATGATCGCTTTTCTTGCTTCTGTTTGGCTTTTGGTCATTAGGGTTAAACTTTTATTTTATTTCTTCTATTTTCTTTTGTCTTTGTTTTCCTGTTTCCACATGTTTTGCAGGTTCTGAAGATGAGCTGAAAAGGGTGTTGACAATGCACTCAACGAGGGGGAGATTGAGAAACCATGTTGAAGAATATGGTTTTGATATTCCAGATGTGATGAGTGATTATCAACGGAAGTCAAAGGAAGGGATATATGAAGACCTGCCGAGTCTGAGGCGCATGTGAATCAGGTACACGGGCAGTGAGCGACGGCCGGGCAGAGGAGCCGCGGAGTCGGGCTGGCCCAATCCGGGTACATGGCTAGGAGCGGTAGAGGATCCACCGGTCTATTGACTGGGTTTGACTCAAGTACACGGGCGGCGAGCAATTGCCGGCTGAGGAAGCTGTGGGGGTCGGGTCGGCCCAATCTGGGTACCCGGTGCGAAGACGGTGGACGCTTTGTCAGTTTCGGCGCAAAACTTACAACCTATGATTATTTTGTTTTTTAGGATATTAATATTTAGTTTTTAAGTTTAGAATATTTTTATTTGAGTCAGGTGATTTTTCTAAGAATATTTTAGTAATTTTTGGAATTTATTTTAGAGTCAGTATTAATTTACCCTAGGGGTAAATTAGTCTATTCATGTATTAGGAGTCGCCTATAAATAGACCCCTATCCCCCCTGGGGATAGATGACTACTTTTCTAAGATCAATCTACAGTCCACATATTATTTTCCGCCGCTAATTTCTTTTGGATCTGCGTTTTTGTCTTCTCGCCGGTCGCCGGCTATTCGCTAGACCGTAGCAGCAGGCTTCCTTTTATTTTCTAGCGCGGGCCCCACGCCAGCGTGGAGACCGAGCCACACGGCGCACAGGAGCAGCGACGTGAAAAGCCGGCCGCTGGTTCATCTCTGGTGCTGTTTTTTGTTTATTCTCACGCACGGTCACCGAGGAGGAAGCAAACCAGGGTAGCAGCCAAGTGCTGCACGGCACGGGTGTTTAGCCAGGCACGAAGGCCACAACACATACACGCATACCGAGGCAAGCTGGTTTTGCATCTAGGCAGCCTGAAGCTGGCCTGGGCGGAAGACTTCCATCGCATGCGTGTAGCGCTGACAAACGGCGGGCCCCACGGGGACTAGTGCATTTTTCCCACGGCGCCGGTTTCCCTCTTTTTGCCACAGCAAGTACTCGGGCCAGTGTTCATAGGGGACGGCGGTGCGATCGACGGCGAGATCCACAAATGCAGGTAAGTAGTTTTCATCTGCTATTTTTAGTTAGTTAATTAAATAAATGGTTATCTCTTTTAATTAGCAGTAAATATTTTTTAGTAGTTTAGTAGATAACCTTTATATACTAGAAATTATTATTTAATCTGCTTATTAATTATCTCGTATTATTTATTTAAATATATTTGTTTAATCAGCTCATATAAAAATAAACCGAAAATTCTATTAGTCATAGTAATATTTTTCTAGCTGTTACGTGCAATATTTTCGATTTATTACTGAATTAATTTTAATGATCTGAGGCTTATTCATTTGATTAGTATTTTATTTCTAGACTAAAATATAAATATCTCGTGATTTATCTAGGTGTTTTTTTCTGCAGTACTTTTATTTAGTTCATTTTTAATATCATTTTAATTAGGAAACCGGTCATTTTTAGGTAAACAACTTTAGTTCCTGTAATTTGTTTTTATAACATTTTTTGTGTGGTTAAGTTTTTTTGGGTGTTGGGATTAGCATTTAGTTTAGCAAGAAATTTTTAGGCGCCCATTCACCCCACTCTGGTCTCTACTTTCGGTCCTACAACGAACTTGCACATTATTCACTTGTCTTGGATCAAGGGGTGGACCATGGCCATATTCTACCCTTCGTGCAGTAGCTTGATCACCAAAGACAGTAAGCACTCCTTGCGTGGGCATCTTCATGCATAGATAATTATGGTGCGCCACAGCTCCGAATTGATTTAACATGCCCCTTTCAAAGATGACATTATAAGCGTAGGGGGCATCGACAACGTCAAAAATTATTTCCTCCGTTATTGCCAAGAGCCCCTCTCCGAAGGCAACCTCAAGACCTATTTGGCCGAGGGCATCAAGAGGAGGTCCCGCAAAGCCTTGAAGTGGATGAGCTGATAGGAGGAGATGCTTCTGGGAAATGCAAAGCTGGTCGAAGGCCTTAATAAAAATAATATCTACAAAACTTTCGCCATCGACCAATACTCTCTGAACTTCTGTTCCTGCAATATCGGCAGTGATGACAAGAGGGTCCACATGGGGGCATTTTATACCCTCTGCGTCAGCTGCAGAGAAGGATATAGGCACGTGGGACCACTCGGGCATTTCAGCTGCCGACGAAGAGGTCCCGATATGGCCTACTTCACGAACATACTCCCTCCATTGCCTTTTTGTCATGCTGCCCAGGGTTTCTCCTCTAGAGATAGGAAGAACCACTATTTTGCCCCGGTCTTGAGTATCTTCTTGCTTCAGAGGTGGCATAACACTGGCCACCGAAGGTTGTCTTGGGGGATCGAAGTTGTCTACACGTACGACAGCCTGCACCGACTCCGGACATGCCTCAGGAGGGGCTCTGTCAGTAGTCCCTCGACCAGAGCTCCTTTTGAGGTACTCGCTTCTCAAGGCTAGTATAGACTTACATGCATCGGTAGCATGGCTTTGGTTTTCGCTGTGAACACAGCAAAAGAAGGCCTGGCCCTTGCCAGCTGGCTTCCCTGGCAGCCTCCAACCGCTGACCTTGTTTCCCGAAGCTTGTGGACTCTTGGGGGAAAAATTTTGCAAAGGAGTGATGTTCATGACTTCGGAGCGAGGATGCTTCTGTCCTCGGCACCTATCATGCTAATTGTCGAAGTGAGGCCCTTGCGAAGGAGTTGAGGTTTTCACTTTGAGTTTAACTTCTTGGATGACTGGCGAAGACGAAGCTGCCCTTCGGAGCCATCCTTCCTCCAACCTAGCATACTCCTCAACATAAGCCATTAAATGAGCTATAGAGGATATATGCTTCCGGTGAAGCTTGTCGAGGAGGCCTGCATTGGTAACTCCTTCTTGGGCTGCATCCACCACAATGATGTAGACAGTCCTTTTATCTGTGACTTCATATGAGCGAAGCACTTAAATAACTACCTCAAAGTTTCTCCAGATTGCTGCTTCACCTGAAAGAGACTTCCAGTAGACATAGGGGGCACAAAAGTACCTTGGAAATTGCTTATAAATTTTTTCCTTAGTTGTTCCCAAAACTTAATTGATCATGATTTCAAAGACCAGAACCAACGCAAAGCGACTCCTTCTAGCGCAAGGGGGAAGCATTTTGCCATTGTATCTCAAACCCCTCCGTTGGATTCGATTGCTAAGGCATATGAACGAGAGAACTCGCCTAGAACTTCTTCCTCGGAGTACTTACAGAGCTTCGAAGTCTTGAACTTGGGGTCAAAGCACACCTTTTGCAAGTTGGGGTGCAGTAGAGATTCGTTATCAAAATAAGAATTCTCAGGGGCTTTGGAATAAAATGCGAGGTCATCGTCTTGAGGCACCTCCGAAATGACAGGGGTAGCTTGGGGATGAAGCCTATCTGCCGCTTTCTGTATCCACCTTGTCACTTCGGCTTGAAGATTGGCCATCTGGGTCACCACATCATCAAGGCGGTCTTCATTTCTTCTGGAAGGAGCTTCCGGGTCTTGAGAACAGAATAGGTCAGTTCGGAGTACAGTCGGAGCTACAAGAGAAGCTCCATCGGTTCGAAGCATAGACGAAGTCCCTGGAGGGGCTTCGTATGTTCAAGGAAGAGTATTCATTTCAGGAGTCTGAGGTGCGGGAACTACGGAAGGTCCTCCGACCTCAATAGTATTCGAAGATCTCACTCTAGAGGTCTGAGAGGACCTCCTAACGGGACAAGCACCTAGGCTCCGTTTAGGATGCATGGCTCTAGAAAGAACTTGGCAGAGAATGAAGTTTTCGTACTAGGTTCCCCACGGACGGCGCCAACTGTTGGCGTAAAAGATTACGCTAATAGGTTTAAGAAACTGTATGTGTGACAAACGAAGTGTTTGTGAAAGCGGACTATCTCAAGCCTCCGAATAGGATAATAGCTCGAAGTAGTTCGAAGTTTTGTACTGAATATTTGAGTATTTGATACCCTTTATAGAGTGAAGAAGGGTATTTATAGACGAAATATTAAAGGAAAAGACTCCTTTACCCTCTAATTAAAACCGACTAAGAAGATATTGTTCAATACTCTTCATAGGGGTAAAAAGCTAAAAGACTAATTTAATCAGAAAGAAGATAAATCTTCTATCCTCGCTGGCAACACCCCTTCGGGTGGAAAGGCTTCAGGAAGCTTCATTATGCTGAAGCCTTAACGGAGGTCTTTCACACCTCAGTCGATCGGACCGAAGGTATTCTTTCGGTCAAACTAGAGGATACCCTTTGAATCAGCATCACCCCTTTATTTATAGGGGCTGGTCTCATGTTCCCCGACACCTAATCTGAGTAGGATTTGGCTAAAAAGAGGTTAAGATTTAATTAGAGATCAAAACAGCCCGAAACCAACTCTATCTCTAGTTTTCAAACTTGGGCCGGTTTGACCGGACCTATTGGGCCAGTCTGACCGGGCCTACATGGTCGGTTGGACCGGCCTACTATTACCAGTTGGACCGTCCTGTGCCAGGATAGGCATATTTTCGGCCCAAATTACCAAAACTTGGTATTTCGACATTTTCGGCCATTAATGCCAAATTTGGGTGTCAACAGTGTCATGGTTATTTGCAGCCCAAGGTTAATGTAAACTTTATTATGGTTTGCATGCCGTTTCCACGTTGCTTCAGCCCATGTAATTAGCATAGCCTATGTGAGATGGACTTGTACTCTTCATGGACACCGGGAGCACATACTCGATGATGGAGGCCATGAAGATGGAGATCGCCATGTGAAGAAGGTCATGCTATGTTACAGTTAATATGCTTTCCTACGATCCTTTCTTATGTTTATGTTATTCTACTCTTGCATGTTTCATGTGCACTAGGGACATATTGGGAATCAACAATGTCCCAAATAGCACTTCCTTGGCTTAGTAGATAAGCCTCCATGCGCACCTTCTAATAAGCGTAGTCTCGACCAACAAACATCATAATCTTAGAACTCTTGTCCATGTCACCACAAGGATCACAAACCAGTTAAGGTCAACTAGTGATCTAGCCGGCTCTCGTACCAATTGTGGGATCAGATTGGTGACTAGAGCGGGGGGTGAATAGGCGCCTCAACAAATTTTTGGAATTCAATGGCCTGTACAGAACACCCAACCTACCTCTGTGAACTTCAACGACACAATTAAGATCAATAGTACATGCACAAACTAGAAAATATCCTCAATTGTGAATCTTGGTCTTAATCGTCAAATGAACTACCGATATCCTTTGTCGGTAAATGAACAGTCGAAATTTCTTGACTAGTTCGGAATTTGATTTGTCGAGATATTCAGTCGGAGAATGAAACTACGATATAGAATGGCTAGTTCGGCAATTGAAAGTTCGACAATTCAAGTTGATTGATGAAACTCCGACAAATTCCAAAAGATTAGCATTACACTAAAACTCTCAATTTAATTAATCCGAATCAAGTTCTTTTGACAAGAATAAAGTATTAATAACACTCTTCAATATCTATAAGATCATAAGCAACCAAATTGAGTAACAATGTGCATCCCAGAACCTTGTTCAGAATTGAGATATATAGACTTTAGAGAATAGATTGTGCTCACAAATTTTGATCAAGAAAGTTGTTAGTTCAGCAATAAGAACAATGCATTTCATTTAATTATCATAGTTCAGTTTACATTCAAAAACTCATACCAACGGATCAATCACTTTTGAAGCATTACTTAATTAATCTGCATTTATTGAATTAAATCCAACAGTGAATAATGTTTATCTATAAACTGAACATTCAATTCAAAACATAATGACTTAATTCTGAAAAGCAGACTTATTGCTCTGATCCAAAATTTCTTGACTTAAAATGCAGAACCAGAAATTAGCAACAATATCTCAGACTGGAAGCATCAAGCAAGAATATTCAAATCCTTCATCAAAATGCAACTTTAGTGATTTCAGCTCTAAATGACAATACTAAAAAATTCAGACGAGAACCAGTTTCAGTACAATCTGAATGCAAGTAGTAATACCAGATTTTCAATCAGTATTCATGATAAAATTTGTCAACTACAACAGAAATGAACAGACCCTCGGAACAAAATGAAATCAGAAAGATTTAGCTGAAACAGATTCAGTTTTTAAGTTATTGTTTCACTTTTGCCACAAACAGCTCAAAAACACATAGTTATCAAGTCCAGTGATGAAAATTTTGATTACTGAACTCAGAGCTATTCTCAATATTCCAATTCAGAACTAAATCACAAGTGTAATAAAATATAGTTTCAGTGAGATTTGAATTGTAAACTTCTGAAACTGAACCAATTTCAGACAGAACTGTGTTGTTTCAGAACTGAGAAGTATCACACATAAATAGAATTTAAAAGATACAAGTGACTAAATTCTGTCCATTCAGTTTGAAGATTAATCAGACAATCAGACCAGAAAACACCACAGTGAATGAGACTACTTTAGACAGTAGTTTAAATGGGACATCATCACTTTGAGTGGTTATCAGAATTGTTGTTCACAGACAAACAACAAGTACAAGGCAGTTAGACAAGGGGACAACTCCTGAAGGAAAAAGTAATCCTTGTCTGTCAGATCTTTTATAGCACAAAATGTTTGTCATCAACAAAAAGTTGCAGCCCTTAAAGTACAGAGAACTAACTCTAAATATAAGATCAAAATCTCAAGAAGATAAAATTTATAGGTAGTGATTTCCAAATAGAATCTCTGAACATGCAGTACTGTTTCTGAAGCATGCAGTATATAACATGGCTATTTTGTGTTCAGCATGGAATCACCTTGAAACAACAGATGTACTGATTGAAGAAGTAGCCAATCTTCAACAGATTTAAAAGAAGCTTAGTTTTTTCACAAAAAATCTGGAGCAAAGATCAAGAACAGTGAGTAGTATGGTGATTTCTAGAAGCTATGCAACAAGGACTGTGACATTGATTTTCAGCACTTCATAATAGAAAAGAGCACCACTGTTGCATCTCTGGATGACAGCAAATAGGTCTAGAGAACTCAATGAAAAGTGCCTGAGTCAAATCAAAACTCACACAGAAATTCAGAGGAGTATACAATCAATAACATCTTAAGAGAATAAAGAACTCTTTGACACATGAGGCTTGCTGCAGATGAAAGGTTGACACTGAAAGTCCATTAGCAGAGCTCAACTCAGTGCAGTAAATCAGATGAAAGAACCATCACTTCTATTTTTCAGATGATGAGGAATAGTATTAAGATTCATCACCAAAACACCAGAAATTTCAGAACAACAAATCAAATAACTTTCACAACCAACAGAAGGTATAGTCTCGAAATTAATTTGACTGTGAACAGTGAGTACCTTGGTTGTAGAAGACACAAATCCCTTGAACTGATTAAGCAGCAACTTCAAAGTTGAACAGCACCAAATGGAAAGTAAATTCTGGTTATGATAAAAAGTGGACAGCCCAACCTTTGGGTGTGAATGCCTTTATATAGGCACACCCTAGGGGGACCTTTTACACAAAGACCCTTGAGTTCAGAACAACATATTCTGAAAAATACCCCCATTTGACTCTAGTTAATTACATCTTGACTAAATACTTTTAATATATTTTCAGAACCTGAAAATTCTGAAAAATACCAAAAGTTTACACTCTACTCTAAATTACTAAAGACAAAAAAACTCCTAATTATTGAATTTAAAACTTTTACAGATGAGACGGTTTTCCAGAAAAACCGACAAAGCCTCCTCGATCGTCGACGATCATCGTCAGTCCGTGAACTCGACTGCCAACCAGTCTCTCCCTCTCTCAATCCCTCGAGCTGCCTTGTCACTTGTACTGGCTTCCCTTTCTCTGACTCGAACGACACCTCGTCTTGATCAACCATCATCCCAAATCCTGCTCGATCTCCATGCGTACATCTGAGGTCACTCTCAACTTCGACTGACATCCTCGACCATCTGGCATTAGACTCCCCGTCTAACCCTGACCCCTTGCCATCGACAGTTGACGAGTATCTCAACCCTGCACACACGAGACAAGCACACACACACACACTTCCAAGCATCCATACATGAACCTCATGGCAAAACCCCATCAATCACTCATCATAACCTTGAACCATAGTGAAGATCCTCACTAGGTTCCTCAGTTAGGATTAATTTTGGAGTTAAATAATTTTTATTTCATTTCTTCCTTAAGCAGAAACATTATCTCTTCTTCATGTTTAGAGGAAGATGGTTTTGAATTCTTAATAAAGAATAAGAGTTGTTCAATATTTTCGAATGGCATGCTCTATTGTGTTTGTCCATTAGTGAATGGATTGTATATTCTGAGTCTTGACGATGCACACATTTATAACATTAGTACTAAGAAACAATGACTCAATGATTTAAATCCCACCAATGTTTGGCATTGTTGTTTGGGTCATATAAATGAGAAGTGTATACAGAAGCTCCATAGTGATGGACTTTTGGAGTCATTTGATTTTGAATAATATGACACATGCGAGTCTTGTTTACTTGGCAAAATGACAAAGATTCCTTTCACTAGACAAAGTGAGAGGGTGAGTGAGCTATTGGCCATAGTACATAATAATGTGTGTGGGGCAATGAGTCACACAGCTAGAAAAAGGTTTTCAGTACTTTATCACTTTTACCAATGACTTTAGTAGATATGGCTATGTCTACTTGATGAGGCATAAGTGGGAATCCTTCGAAAATTTCAAGAAGTTCCGGAACGAGGTATAAAATCATACGGGCAAGATAATTAAATTTCTACGATCGGATCATGGGGGTGAATATTTGAGCCATGAGTTTAGTGATCATGTGAAGCATGGTGGAATTGTTCCACAGCTGACTCCACCTAGCAAGCCTCAATGGAATGGGGTGTTTGAGCAGAGAAACCGCACTTTTTTTGACATGGTGCGGTCCATGATGAGTCACACTGATCTTCCATTATCCTTTTGGGGTGACGCTGTAGAAACCGCAACTTTCATGATTAATAGAGTTCCATCTAAGCTAGTAGAGAAGACACCATATGAGATGTTGTCTAGGAGGCATCCCAGTTTGTCTTTTCTAAAGATTTGGGGATGTGAGGCATATGTCAAACGTATGACGTCTGACAATCTCAGTCCGAAGTGTGACAAGTGCTGCTTTGTGGGGTACCCTAGGGAAACCAAAGGATACTATTTATATAATAGAGAGGAGGGCAAAGTGTTTGTCGCTCGAAATGGTGTGTTCCTTGAGAAAGATTTTCTCTCAAAAGGAGTTAGTGGGAGGATTGTGAATCTCTAAGAGGTTCGAGAGCCACTAGAAAGTATTCAAGATCCCACTGAACCAGAGTAGGAGGCGTAAGATGTTGCAGAACCTGTTACGGATGCGCCAGCCCCACGAAGGTCTAGGAGAGTAGTCCATGCGCTAGAGAGGTACATGTTCATTACCACTGGGCATTGCGATGTGTTGTTGTTGGAGAACGACGAGCCCAAGACTTATGCAGAAGCAGTGATGGGACCATACTCTAAGAACTGGCTTGGAGCCATTGGGTCCGAGTTGGAGTCCATGCGTGTCATCCAAGTTTGGAACTTGGTTGATCCATCCAATGGTGTAAAAACTATTAAGTGTAAATGGATCTTCAAGAAAAAGACAGACGTTGATGGAAATGTTCACATCTATAAGGCATGATTGGTGGTGAAAGGTTTCAGACAGATTCAAGGTGTTGATTATGATGAAACATTTTTCGCCTGTCGCTATGCTTAAGTCTATTTGGATCATCCTTGCTATTTCTGCATTTTATGTTTATGAGATATGGCAAATGGATGTCAAGACGGCTTTCCTAAATGAAAACCTAAGTGAGGATGTGTACATGACATAGCCTGACGGTCTTGATGGTCTGGGGAATGCTGGGATAGTTTGTAAGTTGCTAAAGTCCATTTATGGATTGAAGCAAGCTTCTTGGAGTTGGAATCTTCGCTTTGATGAGGTAGTCAAAGGGTTTGGCTTCATCAAGAATGAAGAAGAACCTTGTGTTTACAAGATGGCTAGTGGGAGCTCACTTGTGTTTCTGGTCTTATATGTGGATGACATATTGTTGATCGGAAACGACATTCCTTTGTTGAATGTTGTCAAGACTTCACTGAAAAATAGTTTTTCGATGAAAGATCTTGGAGAGGCAGCATACATTTTGGGCATAAAGATATATAAAGATAGATCAAAACGGTTAATTGAATTAATCCAAAGTATGTACATTGAACAAGTTTTGAAACGGTTCAAAATGCAAAATTCTAAGAAGGGTTTTCGGCCAATATCACATGGTATTTCTCTTAGTAATACTCGATGTGTTGTGACACCTGATGAGCTAGAGAAGATGAGTGCGATCCTGTATGCCTCCGCAATTGGATCCATCATATATGCCCTGTTTTGTACACGCCCAATTGTGTCATATGCTCTAAGTGTTACGAGAAGGTACCAATTGAACCTGAGTGAAAGTCACTAGGGTGTAGTAAGGAGTATCCTCAAGTACTTGAGAAGGACTGAGGAAATGTTCCAAGTATACGGTGGTGAAGAGTATCTCGTTGTAAGTTGTTACACAGATGCTATCTTTTAGACCGATAAAGATGACTCTCGATCATAATCTGGTTTTGTGTTCGGCCTCAATGGAGGCGCAGTGAGTTGGAAGAGTTCCAAGCAAGAAACGGTGGCCGATTCTACAACAGAAACTGAGTATATCGCTGCTTCAGAAGCGGTGAAGGAGGCGGTTTGGATCAAGAAGTTTGTTTCTAAGCTAGGTGTTGTTCCTATTGTGTCCAGTCCAATAGATCTCTATTGTGATAATAGTGGTGCCATTGTGGAAGCCAAGGAGCCTAGATCGCACTAGATATTTGTTGGGGGGAAAATACTTAATCCCCAGGATCTTCAAGGTCATAATACAAAGGCAATTTACTAGACCGAAATCCAAGACCTATCTCCGACCTGGTGTATGATCAAGTCCGGAATATCTATCCAGACTCTAGTTCGAAGATACACTTCGAAGGTCCAATCTCCGTAGTGGATAACTGCCAGCAAGGACAGAAGACTTATCTTCTTTCTGATTAGATTAGTCTTTTACCATTTTAGCCCTATTAGGGGTACCGAAATAGTTTCCACTATGTTGGTTGTAACTGAGGGGTAAAAAGGTCTTTTCCTTAAGGTTTGTACCTATAAATACCGCCCTTCTCACCCTGTAATAGGCATCAAATACTTAGATATTCAATGCACAACTTCGAACTACTTTGAGCTATTATCCTATTCGGAGGCTTGAGATAGTTCGCTTCACAATTCCTTGTTTGTTAGTTATTAATCTTAGAGAACTTGTTAGTGTAATATTTTACGCCAACAATATCCAAACATATACTTTAGTGATATCACCTGATCTACGAGATCATTGGGAGAGGTGATGAGAAGATTTGCAAGGTGCACATGGATTTGAACACGGCGGATCCATTGATGAAGCCTCTTCCACAGCCCAATCATGAGGCACATATGAGCTCCATGGGTATTAGATACTTGCGTGAGTGAGGTCATGTGTTTGTGGAAGATGCTAGTAAAGTCTATGCTAATGTATGAGGATAATTGTTATCTTGTTCCTTGAATAAGTATCATTTGCATTTAATTAATGAGTATGACTTGTTATGTGAAACTATTTGCTTTATGATTATGTTGTTCAAAAGTGTCTCTAATCTTGTCATCATGTGGGACAATGATGATACATAGATTAGTACATCCGACTGATTGATGATTGCGTTTCACAGATCATAGACATAGAGATATCAAATTAGTGATGTGGACATATGTTGGTGAACATAGTGTTGGACAGACTGACTTGAGATACTGCTGGGATTGTTATTGTAATGTGCCAACAGTTATCATCTCAATTGGTGTACATGAAGAGTCCTTAGACCAGAGATCATCATTTGATTCTAGAATTCGTAGTGACACACTTAGATGCTTCCTAACGCTATTCCGTAACAAGGTAGTAATAAGGGTTGTTTTAAGGTGTGTTGTGAAACATGTCTTGTGATATGAGTGGTCAAGATGGAATTTACCCCTTTTTAATAACGGGAGAGTCGTCTCTAGGCCCCTCAAGGAATTGGATTAGAAAAGTGCATGGCCATGCCACTATGACTAAGAAGTTAGTCATGATTTGAATCTATTACTTGATCGAGTGAAATGTCAAGCTAACCAACAAGGGTGGCACGTATCTCGCCTTGAGCTTGATTGACATCACACGGTAAAGGGACTAGTGCTTTAGTATATCAAGGTTCATGGATTTTGTGCGCTTTGGGGCGTCAATATGTGCTGCTAGGTACCACTATTGATTAGTGAGTCGGAAACGGTTTCCAGCAAACAACTGTTAGTGTATGAACCTATCGGGTCACACAATTAAGGGGATAGATTAAAAACTGTCAAGGAATTGGTTCTTGTGCATGTGGGAGATTGAAGGATATGCCCAAGAAAGTTCTGTGTATCAGAAGTTCTGGTTATTTTCTGGTCTCAATACAGAGAGCAAATGTTTCTTTAGAAGTTTTGATATGGTATCGGAAGTTCAGATAAGCTAGAAGTTCCGATTCGGAATTGGGGAATTTTGTACTGATCAGAAGTTCCGATATGGTATCGTAAGTACCGAGGTGGGCGATAATATATAGGATCTATTGCGTGTCGTTCTGTATCAAGAGACCTAAAATACCCCGTCAGAAGTTCCGATCCAAGATCGGAAGTTCCTACATGGGAAAACAGATTGGATCTATGACGATTTTTAGGGTTTCAGGATGAGGACCACAAAGGGGCTCTCAGCCATATAAAAGGAGAGGAAGAGGACGACTTGGAACAAGCAATAAGCCTACATTAGACCTAGCCACCCAAGAGTTCTCACTTTCCTTTCTTGATCTCAAATGTTGAGGTAAAGGATCCCCGTCTCTCACGTACGGTGCTAGCACGCTGCCGTGGGAGGTATTCCATCCTTGTACATGTGGACTCCATTGAGGCGTTGCTCCAATAGAGACGCTTGTGGACACCAGCATGCGAATGACTACGTCGTCTTCATCGATCGGATCGGTGAAGGATGGCAAGGATGAAGCAAGGAGAGGCTTGACGCGCTGCTCCAACATCTTCTTCCGTTGCACCTAGCATGTCTTGTGTTATAATGTACCGATCCATGATCTCACACGCGCATGAGTCTTGGGCCTAGGGCGTAAATTTTGAATTTGCCGGCTAGCATATCTCCCCTATTCCCCAACAATCCTTGCTTTTGAGCATGTCTCCAAGGGGTAGGACATTGGGATGGTTACATTTTGAGCCATGAAATAATACCGCAACTTCCTGGAAGCCATCACGAGGGCATACACAATTTTTTTGAGTTTTAAATACCTCGTTGTTGGCGTAAAAGATTACGCTAACAGGTTTCAGTGGAAAAGAAACTAACAAACGAAGTGTTTGTAAAGCAAACTGTTCTAAGCCTCCGAAAGGATAATAACTTAGAATAGTTCGAAAGTGTGTATTGAATAACTTGTATTCGGTCCCTATTACAGGGTGAAATGAGGGGTATTTATAGGCCCAAATATTAAGGAAAAGACCTATTTACCCCTCTATTACAACCGACATAGTGGAAACTATTCGGCTCCCTTAATAGGGCTAAAATGGTAAAAGACTAATCTAATGAGAAAGAAGATAAGTCTTCCATCCTAGCTGGCAGAAAAGATCTTGAAAAGCCTTAGTTCGAAGATGTACTCCGAACTAATGCCTATCTTCGTACTTCGAACTCGGTTCTGGGTATCTTCGAAGATGATCGTCTGGGAACCTTCGAATCCGCTGTCTGCCTTTATGTTGCTTCGGCAATAACCCCGAAGATGAGATATTTTCCCCCAACAGTAGCCCCTCGAATACGCTTCTCCGTTTAACCTGTAACGTTAGGAGAGCAGTATACGGAAGGAAAAATAACCAAACATAGGGGTTATTGGTTTTTAGTTTATCTCCGAAATGCATGAAGATATAAACTCCGAACCAGTCTTAAGGTAATTGCTTTTCGAACTATCTTAGAACCGACTCAAGAAGTTCGAAAGTCTTTTAGACTTAGAGAAAATAGCCGTTAAGTTTCTGTTTCCAATGGAAACTGTAGTAAGCGTTAATCTCGGGGAAAAGTAACGGCTAGAATGCGAAACGACATAGACTAACGGTAAAAAAGTAAGATCTAGGCTATAAATAGAAGGCTTAGAATTTACCCGGTTACCTTTTCACCGTCTTCTCGCAACCAAAAACCTTTCGAGCCCTTTGAGTTCTTGAGCCCTTGCCTCCATTTTCCCTAAAGCAATCCATCGACCGCAATGGTGAAGACTAAGGGATCTGCACCTCCGTCGGCCTTGGCCCGGCAGCAGGCGGCTGCAGCAGCAGCGGCGGCAACGTTGGCGGCGGCACCTTCAATACCGGCGGTGACATCTATGGCGGCAGGAGGGAGAAATCCCCAAATCGTCGATGACCAAGGTCTGTGCCCGCCATCAACAAAATATTTGGATCAATCTTTCCAGTTGGGACCTTCTACCTGCAAAAGAGAGTCACTGGCAATCGCAGCGGGAGGAAAAATCAGTAATGGAGTTATGATTCGGAAGCCAGGCAAAGAAATGATTCCATCGCCAAGACCCGGAGAAGTAGTTGTATTCGAAGCCTTCTTCGAAGCTGGCTTGGGCCTTCCTGCAGTAGACTTCCTGGCGGAGGTACTTGATCTGTTCCATGTAACCCTCCCCCAGTTATCTCCGAATGCGGTAGCTAGACTGGCTATCTTCGAATGGGCCTTGAGAGCCGAAGGGTGCGAAGGAAGGGCAGAGATCTTCGCTGCATTACATAGGGCTACATGCCAACCAAAAACCTTCGTAGGCCCCGGAGGTGAAAAAGTAGTGGTATCCTTTGGCAGTATCAACTTTAGGCTTCGAGATGAGTATGCCCTCCAATTTCCTGCCAAGGCCATCAATGCAAGATGGTATACTGATTGGATTCTGAGATGGTTCTATGCCGAAGTTGGGGCAAGCAGTCCTCTGGCCGGTCCCCTTAAAGAAATTCAATTCCGGAAGGAAGCTTTAGTGCAGCCCAACGAAGGTCAACTCAAAGCCCGTCTTAACCTGCTTCAAAAGATTAGCCGAAGGTTAAGTATGCGAGACTTGGCCAAAGAATTCCTCGGCCTGCAAATTTCTCCGCTGATGGCCAACTGGCCTATCGTCTTCGAGGATGACTCGGAAGGCGGTCTCCGCAAAATTAACTTGACTTCGAGCCCTGCAGGTAACTTCGAAACCAACATGTATTATACATATTTACTTCGAAGAAAGACTAACTTGAATTATTTATTTTTAGCTTCTTCAGCCCCTATTACTTCAGAGCAAATTATAAGGGCTTCGGAGAAGATTTTGGGTGCCCCAACTCCGACTGAAAAAGAATGGAGAGTTAAATTGGTCAGGAGTTGGGAAAGGTTTAATAGAGTATGGGGAATGTTGGAGATGACTCTGCCCCCTCTGATGGATTGGGTGCCTTCGGAGAAAGGGCCCAAGAAGAGGATAGCCGAAGCCGGAGCTTCGAGCTCCACCAAGACTCCAGTGAAGAAGGTGGCTCGGAAGCCTAGAAAACCTGCATCTCCGAGCCCAAGCACCTCAACCACCGGTTCTAAAGAAGATGAAGGTAAACTATTAGTGAGGTTGATTGATGAAGATGCGGCTCAGAAAGATATTCACATTGAAGATACCGCAGGTATGCCGGAGTCTCAGGCTAACATTGAAGAAGCAAGAGCTCCGGATGCTCAAGAAGAAGAGCAAATTGAAGCCCTTGTGGGCGAAGATGAAGTTGAAGTTATTACTTCAGTTGTGGATGAAGGGAGGACTGCTCACGGAGATACTCCGGCAGTTGAAATTTTAACTGTGGATTCAGACGAAGACCTCACCTTTGATCCTCCGAGCAGTCCGGTGCTCGATCGCCCCCAGAATGTCGAAGGTAAACTTCACATAATTCTCTTATTATTTTCTGCAAAATTGTACAATGTATAATACCTTTGCTTTTGCAGAGCCCCCTTCTGTAGAAGTACATCGCGAAGATCCCATTCCAGGGCCTTCGACAACTTCGGAGCCGCACCCGGAGGTCACTCAACAGGGGCCTGGAAGGGGTAAAAGACAAATAGAGCCTCTCCCTACTCAAGGATCAACTTCGTCTGAATCAACAGATGGAAGTGAATCAACTGAGGGGGGGGCCATCTACCGAAATTCCAAGGACCTCAGGAGAACGCTCCGGAGCTTCGCCAAGCAGGGATGACCAAGAGGCTTCGGCAATGCTCCCTCTGTTAACTCCTTTTTTGGAGCAAAGAACCGGGCTTCGGAATCTGCTCAAACCTTTAGGTCGAGTGAGTCGCGAAGTCGGGGAGACAGAGCTGGTAGCAATTTTAAGCAGGGCGAAGAGTTCAGAGCTTAACGTTGCTATGGAACGAGCAGCCTACCAGGTACGGAGCACCTTCGAACCAATAGCAAATTATACATGAATAATTTCTTACTTCAGTTTTTTCTTTTCTTAGCAAGCGGTCTTGGCCCGCGCTGCAACTTTATCGAGTGAAAATGAAATTGCTCAGCTTCGGGAAGAAAATGAAGCTCTTAAACGCAACTTATCTTTCTTTGAAGCTAGAGTGGTTCAAATGGATAATATGATTTCGACGGAGCGTAGGGCCAGACAGGGCTTGGAGGCTGCTAATAAAGAGCTCGAAGCAGAAAGAATCGTGCTTCGGGCAGAAATCGAAAAGGTGCGGTTGGAGCATGCTAATGTTGGGTCCGAACTTGTGAGGCTCCAAGAGGAAGCTAGCCAACTCCTAAATCAGAAGAATATTTTAACTACGGAGAATGCTAGGATTTCCGGAGTTCTAGCAGAAACAACTTCGAGCAAGGATGCACTAATTGAAGAAAAGCTTAAGTCTGAGAAGGTAGCTACGGAAGTCATAGAACAAATGTTAGGTGTTCTGGAGTACTTCGGTACTACTGGATCACTTCCTTCAGATGACAACGTGACTCTGCTGCGCCGGTTAAAAAGGATCCAAGGAGCAGCGAAGCAAATGAAGACGGCAGGCATTCGTTACGGAGAACTCTCCGGACAAGTGTCTGCCCTCGGACTACTTCGTTACTACGAGGATTTGGGCCGAACCATCACTCCGAGCACAGAGGGTTCTATTACCTTCAACGACGAGCGGCTTTTAAATCCTTCCGAAGGCGTGACTACTGCCTGGCGAGCCTTTCAAACCTCATGGAGAGCCGAAGGTCGTTCCGCGATCAAGGCTTGGATCGATGAAGGCCAAAGCCAGAAGCAAGTTCGGAACCAAGCTTCGAGCAGTCAGCCTCCTCCGAACCCGCAGGTTTAGGAATCATTTAGGATTTTTGACTATGTAAAGCTTCATGCTTGTAAACATTTATCAATGAAAATCTTGTTTGTCATATTTTTAGGCTTTGCCTCTTATGGAAGACATCGAAGTGTTAGAGCTTAACGATGAACTTCGCTCATTATGGAATACCTTCGAACTTCTAAAGACTTACAAGCGTCCTCGATTTCTAATTCCTCGAGATAACTTCGGCGTAATTGCGCCCGAAGTAATCAAAGATGTAATGTCTTATATTAAAGAGGAAGAGAAAGAGGTTAACGTAAATACCTCGTCTTCTGAAGACACTAATTGGTCTGAAGACGAAGGTGAAGCTCGAAATAAAAGATCTGAAGATCTTAGAAGCTGGGAAAGAAGCCCTGAACGGCTTCGAACTTGGGCCGAACTTCAACAAGAGCAGAAGGATTTTAGAGCTTCGAGGGGGAGGAAGAGAGTTAAACGTAAAGTTATTAGAACTTCCGATGTTGGAACTAGTCGTTCCACCCCTAGCTCTAGAGACCGAAGAGGTCTCCGATTCCTTCTTGGTATAGATACCAATTTTTCATAGTGTAATCTGTAAACACATTTATTTCAATAATGAATGCCGATTTAAAATTGTCTCCATATTTACTAGCCCCTCTTTGGGCATAAGCAACTTCGAAATGTATTCAAAGATGGTTATGCGCAAAGAAAAAACTTCGGAGTACAATTTTTTGGGGGTTCGGAGCCCCTCTGTCATTTAAAGATCTTTTAAAATCTTATGAAATGTCTTCGACTTTTTGCAGTCAGAAGAATGGCAACTTAGTACCTTTGTTTTATGAAAGAAATCACTTGAGATAACTTTCAGGACACTTTAGTGTCTTAAAAAAATTGTCACTTTGGACTATGTTAACAGACATTCGAAGCTCATGGCTCAAATTCTGTTTTGCTTTAGCCACCTTCGGCTTATTTTTGCGATCTCTGTCGAACCAATGGTTCGGAGTTTGCAATGGTCTCTTTGGACTCTTTTTACGGATGTCTACCAGCCAATGGCTTGGACTCCGTATATTTTGGCCACCTTCGGCTCTTTTTGCAGAAGTCTACCAGCCAATGGCTTGGACTTCGCAGGATTTGGCCACCTTCGGCTCTTTTTACGGAAGTCTACCAGCCAATGGCTTGGACTCCGTAGGATGTGGTTTGGGCTCTTTTACGGATGCCTACAAGCCGGTGGCCTGGGCTCCGGATTATGCCAGCTCCCACGTCGGAAGCTTCGAACTTTATGGGTTCGAAGTCCGAAAATACAACCCAGCTTCATGACACTTCCCTCTCGGTCGACCCCGCGGTTCCAGTGCGTCCACTTGGAAGCTGGAAGTCTATGAGGGGAAGGCACTATCAGGATCATATGCTTTATTGATTTAGAAGATGATTACAAGCGAATTACAAAGAACCCTTATGCGAAATATCGCTTTAGGTGCTCCGCATGCCAAGTATGTGCTAACTCTTCACCTTCTAAATTAGCTAATTTAAATGAACCAGGGCGCCCTGAACGGACAATTAGGTATGGACCTTCCCATTTATTCCCTAACTTCCCTGGTGCTATAATGCTTCGTAGAACAAGATGACCCGGTCTTAGTTTATTGAGCTTAACCTTCGGGTCATACCAAGCCTTCGTCTGCTGATGATACTTTGATAAATTAGCTACAGCTCGAAGTCTTCTTTCTTCTGATAAATCTAACGAAGCTTGTCTTTCTTCTTCAATGTCCGGTTCGGTGCTGCGAAATGATCCCCCTTTGAGCTCCGTTGGAGTCATAGCTTCATCTCCGAATAGTAGTCTGAACGGAGTAAAACCTGTGGACCTTGTTTGCGTAGTCCGAATGGACCACAGAATCTTCGGAAGCTCTTCGGTCCACAGTCCCTTTGCTAATCCTACTATTCTTCGATTTAGCCCTGATAAAATATTTCCATTGGCTCGCTCTACGGCTCCATTAGACTGAGGATGCCTCACTGCAGCAAAACATAGCTGAATGCCTAGGTCTTCGCAAAACTTCCTGAAGGGTTCTGCGTCGAATTGTGTTCCATTATCAACTGTGAGGTATCTAGGCACTCCGAACCGGCAAATAATGTTCTTCCAGAAGAATTTCTGTACATTGTTCGAAGTGATAGCTGTTAAGGGTTCTGCTTCCACCCACTTAGAAAACTATTCAATAGCTACCACTGCGAACTTCAGATTTCCCTTTGCTAACGGAAAGGGACCAATTAAATCCATACCCCATCTGGCCATAGGCCATACCGGAGCAATGACTTGAAGAGCTGTTGGTGGGCGATGACTCCGTCGACCCATCCACTGGCATCCTTGACAAGTGCGGACCAAGCTCTCCGCATCAACTGTTATTGTGGGCCAATAAAGCCCCTGGCGAAGTGTTTTTCCTGCCAGAGCTCTAGGGGCTAAATGGCTTCCACAAAGGCCTTCATGAATTTCTCGAAGAATTTCTTGGCCTTCGGCTTGAGATATACATCGGAGTAGAGGGGAACATACTCCGACCTTGTATAATATACCGTTGATTATCTGATAGTTTCTGGCTCTGAGCTTTAATCTTGACAACTGGGGCTCTTCGGGCAAATTTGTTCCTCCTTGCAAAAGTTCCATGATCGAATTTTTCCAATCCGCACTAGGAATGCAAAGAATCTCCGCAGAAGGAAATTGTGGCACCGAAGGTGTATTGAGCTCCTCATAGAAAGCTTCTTCAGGCACATCCGCAGCTCCGGCTGCAGCCTTCGCTAAAATGTCCGCTTGCACATTTTCCGCTCTTGGTATACTCCGAATGGAAATACCCTTGAAGTGTGCTTCGATTTTACGAATTTCTTCTAAATACTTTGCAAGCTGTGGATGCCGAACTTGGAAACTTTTGTCTACGTGCCCTGCTACTATCTGAGAATCTGTCTTTATAATTATTCTTGTAGCCCCTAGAGCACGTGCTTTTCGAAGTCCCAATAAAATCCCTTCATACTCCGCTATATTATTGGTAGACTTAAAGTTGAGTCTTGCGGAGTACATTGCTCTTTGCCCTGACGGTGAAATCAACACTGCCCCAATGCCTGCTCCGGATGCTTGGAAAGCCCCATCGGAGTAAACAGTCCAAACTCCGTCACTTGACTTCTCCGGAGCCAAATTCGCAGGTGGAGTCCACTCTGCTATAAAGTCTGCTAGGACTTGGGATTTGATAGTTGTCCTTGCCAAGAAAGATATGCCGAAGGGTGCTAGCTCAACTGCCCACTTTCCAATCCTTCCAGTGGAATCTTTGCTTCGGAGCATATCTCCTAAAGGATACGAAGTTGGTACAATTACATTATGAGCCAAAAAATAATGTCTTAGCTTCCTCGAAGCCATTATTAGAGCATAAACGAACTTCTCAAGTTCGGAGTATCTTGTCTTCGCTCCTGATAATGCTTCGGATACAAAATAAACAGGATTTTGGACCAACTTCCCATTGAAATCCACTTCTCTGACAAGGACTGCGCTGACAGCTGAACCTGTAGCTGCAAGGTACAGGAGTAGGGTTTCGTTCGCAATAGGCACCGTGAGTGTAGCAAGATTACTGAGATAGTCTTTAATATCTTCGAAGCTTTTCTGACACTCCGGTGTCCATGCAAAATCTTCGGACCCTTTCAATGCTTTAAATATAGGCAAGCTCCTCTCTGCAGACCTTGATAAAAACCTGCTAAGTGCCACCAGACGCCCAGTCAGCTTTTGCACTTGCTTTATATTTTCCGGAGGAGCCATCTTCTGCAGCGCAGTTATTTGAGTAGGGCTAGCTTCAATTCCCCTGCTTGAAACTAAATACCCTAACAATTTTCCAGCCTTAGCTCCGAATATACATTTTTCGGGGTTAAGACGGATCCCACATGCCCGAAGGCTATTGAATGTTTCTGCTAAGTCTAGGCTATGTTGGTGCTTTAAAGCACTCTTTATTATAATATCATCCATATAGGCCTCCACATTGCGACCTAATTGATGACCTAGAGCCTTAGCAACTAATCTCGAAAAAGTAGCCCCGGCATTTCTTAGGCCGAAGGGCATTCTTACATAACAGAAGACTCCCGAAGGAGTTACGAAGCTTGTCTTGATTTCATATTTGCGCTTCAACCATATTTGATGATAACCAGAATACGCGTCAAGGAAGCTTAATAACTCCGAACCTGCGGTGGAGTCAACCAGTTGATCAATTCGGGGCATGGGGTAGGGGTCACGTGGGCATGCTTTATTCAAGGATGTGAAATCAATGCACATGCGCCCCTTCCCGGAAGACTTCTTTCTGACGAAGACTAGGTTGGCTAACCATTCTGTGTGAGCCACTTCTCTGATAATCCCAGCCTTCAATAATTTTTCAACTTCGTCCTTAGCTAGAGCAGCTCTTTCTGTGGACATCTTCCGGAGTCCTTGTCGAACAGGCCGGGCCTTCGGGTTTACAAGTAAACTGTGTTCAATGATATCTCGATCGACTCCGGTGATATCTTCGTCAGACCAAGCGAAGACATCCAAATTTTCTTCCACCACCTTTTCCAAGGAGGTTGCAACTTCAGGAGGTAAATCTTTACCAAATTGAAAAGTATACTCTTTACCATCTTTAACAATGACCTTCGTTGCAATCTCTCCTTCGGGACATGGTCTCGGAAAGGACTTCTTCGAAGCTTCGGAGGAGGCTGAAAAAATTTCTTCATTATCCTGCACACTGTTTACTTGCCTCGGATCAAGAGGGGGACCATGACCATATTCCGCCCTCCGAGCAATGGCTTGATCTCCGAAGATTGTAAGGACTCCGACTTGTGTGGGCATCTTCATGCACAAGTAAT
This sequence comes from Zizania palustris, assembly GCA_019279435.1. Taxonomy (NCBI): domain Eukaryota; kingdom Viridiplantae; phylum Streptophyta; class Magnoliopsida; order Poales; family Poaceae; genus Zizania; species Zizania palustris. The sequence goes on along the minus strand of JAAALK010000285.1, from coordinate 49,134,752 downwards.
TGTGATGCGCGACAGCTCCGAACTGGTTCAGCATTTCCCTTCCGAAGATGACATTGTAAGCATACGGGGCATCTATCACATCGAAAATTACTTCTTCAGTCCGGGCTAATAAACCTTCTCCGAAGGTAACTTCTAGGCCTATTTGGCCAAGTGCATCAAGCGGTGGTCCTGCGAAGCCTTGCAGAGGACGAGCCGCTGGAAGGAGATGCTTCCTGGAAATGCATAACTGATCGAAGGCTTGAACAAAAATGATATCTGCCGAACTACCTCCGTCAATCAGCACCCTTCGGACTTCAGTGCCCGCAATATCAGCAGTGATAACCAATGGATCTGCGTGCGGGAACTTAATACCAGCTGCATCCTCCGCAGAAAAGGATATCGGAACGTGAGACCACTCCGACATTGTAGCTGCAGACGACGAAGTCCCAATATGACCTACTTCCCGAACGTACTCTCTTCGCTGTCTCTTGGACATGCTTCCGAGGGTACCTCCTCCGGAGATAGGGAGAACTACTCTTTTTCCTCTATCTTGCCCTTCCTCTTGCTTCGGAGGTGGCATAACATTGGCCACCGGAGGGTGTCTTGCAGCATCAAAATTTTCTATTCGCGCCACAGCCTGGACCGGCTCTAGGCGCGTTGCCGCTGGACTTCGGTCGGTACTGCCTCGACCCGAAGTTCTCTCTAAGTACTCTCCCCTTAGGGTAAGTATAGCCTTGCAAGTATCAGTTGCATGGCTTCGATTTTCTCCATGAATGCAGCAGAAAAGGGTCTGGCCCTTGCCAACCGTTTTCCCTGGCGGCCTCCAGCCGCTGGCCTTGTTCCCCGTAAACTGTGGAGCTCTTGGTGCAAACTTCTGTGGGGGTGCAATATTCATGACTTCAGAACGAGGGTGCTTTTGCCCTCTTCTCCGATCATGTTGCACTTCGAAGACTGGTTCCTGCGGCTGTGCCGAAGTTTTCACTTCTACTTTGACTTCTTGCAATATGGACGAAGTAGCAGCAGTCCTCCGAAGCCAACCCTCTTCTGACCTCGCATACTCCTCGAAGTATGACATCAACTGAGAGACCGAGGAGATGCTCTTCCGATGCAGTTTATCCAGAAGGCCTTGATGACTGACGCCTTCCCGAGCTGCATCAACCACTGAAGATGCGGACAGCCCCCGAATTTGCGACTTCGTATGAGCGAAGCGCTTAAAGTACTGCCTCAATGTTTCTCCGGGGAGCTGTTTCACCTGGAAAAGGCTTCCTGTTGACATAGAAGGCACGAAGGTGCCCTGAAAGTTGCTTATAAACTTCTTCTTCAGCTGCGACCATGAGTTGATTGATCCTGGCTTCAAGGACCAGAACCATCTCAATGCCACTCCTTGAAGAGCTAAAGGGAAGCACTTCGCCATAGTGTCTCGAACTCCTCCGCTAGCTTCAATTGCTAGGGCATAAGAACGAACGAACTCTCCGGGATCTTCATCTCCGGCATACTTACAGAGCTTCGAAGTTTTAAACTTTGGATCAAAGCGAACCTTCCGTAGCTCAGGATGCAGCGGAGATTCATTGTCGAAGGAGGCGTTCTCCGGGGCTTCGGGATAATCAAGATCGTCGTCTTCGGGCACTTCTGGGATGGTTGGGGTGGCTTGAGAGCGAAGCCTGCTCGCAGCTTCCTGTCGCCACCTTGCCACTTCAGCTTGAAGGTTGGCCATTTGAGTGGCCATATCTCCAAGATTATTTTCATTTCCTCCGGAAGGATCTTCCGGGTCTTGAGAACTGGTAGGATCAGTTCGAATTGGGATGGAGGGTGGAGAAGGGACTCCGGGCGGTCGGAGTATGGAAGGGGTTGGCGGAGAAGCTTCGTATGTTCGAGGGATAGAAGCTCCTTCCGGAGTTTGCGGAGGGAATGTCGAAGGCCCTCCGACTTCAACTGTGTCGAAGGGTATCTCTCCGGAGATCCGAGAGGACCTCCGAGTGGGATTGCGGGGTGCGCTCCGCTTAGGAGGCATGATGTAAGAAGTTGGTAGAGAACGAAGTTTTTCGGACTAGGTTCCCCACGGACGGCGCCAACTGTTGGCGTAAAAGATTACGCTAACAGGTTTCAGTGGAAAAGAAACTAACAAACGAAGTGTTTGTAAAGCAAACTGTTCTAAGCCTCCGAAAGGATAATAACTTAGAATAGTTCGAAAGTGTGTATTGAATAACTTGTATTCGGTCCCTATTACAGGGTGAAATGGGGGGTATTTATAGGCCCAAATATTAAGGAAAAGACCTATTTACCCCTCTATTACAACCGACATAGTGGAAACTATTCGGCTCCCTTAATAGGGCTAAAATGGTAAAAGACTAATCTAATGAGAAAGAAGATAAGTCTTTCATCCTAGCTGGCAGAAAAGATCTTGAAAAGCCTTAGTTCGAAGATGTACTCCGAACTAATGCCTATCTTCGTACTTCGAACTCGGTTCTGGGTATCTTCGAAGATGATCGTCTGGGAACCTTCGAATCCGCTGTCTGCCTTTATGTTGCTTCGGCAATAACCCCGAAGATGAGATATTTTCCCCCAACACTCGTCTTTGCTCCCGACAATGATTTAGATATGAAGTATATCGGTCTTTTAACTAGCTTCCCTTTGAGCTCCACCTCTGAAATGAGCACAACGCTCACGTCAAAGCTGGTGGCTGCAAGGTACAACAATAGGGTCTCATTAGCGAGGTAGTCTTTGATATCTTTGAAGCACTTTTTGTAGGACCAAAAGTAGCGACCAGAGGGGAGTGAATGGGTGCCTAAAAAATTCTTTCGAATCAATGGCCTGCTCCCAACACCCAACGCACCTCAATAGACTTAGCAGAGAAAGGTAAACAGATCAACAGCGCCTAAAGTGATCTAGCCTAAAAACAACCGGTGTCCTAATTGAAAAGACACCAACACAGTGCTTAGAGGCATATTAACTGAGTATTCAAGATATAGACATTTTAAGCATCATCAGAACAAATGACACAAATAAGTTGGTTCAAATGCACGCAAACCGAGGTGAAGTTTTACTGTTCGAGAAGTGTCTCTGGTTCGAAGTCTGTGAAACAAAATTCGAAGTAAAAAATCAAACTTCTAAACCAACTTCGAATCCGCCGAAGTATGCTTCGAAAAAGCCACACTTCGGAGTTCTGAATAGAAACACCTAGGCAAAAAGCTAATCCGCGAAGCCTAATTCCGTCTTCAAAGTGCTCCAAGAATGAAGGAAACGGCACACACTTAGAGCTTCGAAGCCTGTATGAGATCCCGACAAACTAGACTTCGGCTTCGAAGAAAACAACGTGTCGAAGCGTACTTCGAATCAATCGAAGCCTGAACGGACTTTCGGAGGACACCAACCAAAAGCCGAAGTCTCACAATCTGCGAAGCCTGTAGACTATGCGAAGTACACAGGAAAACCGAAGAGTGCTGCCACTACAAAGTTTATTGATTAGCGAAGTCTACGCTGAGACCAGTGGGGCTCACGACAAAGCTTCGAACAGTGAGACTCCTGTGACTACAGCTGGGCGAGACAACGAGAGCAAAAAAGCTAGCTACTTCCAGACAGCTAGCTGGACCCACGGAACACAACGATAGTGACTAGAAGCTATGAGCAAGCACTTGGTCTCTTACACACGCAAGCGAAGTGTGCTGCGCTGTGGGGCCCATGGTTTCAATTCTGAACAGATACTTTGAAACGTAACGAAGTACATAAAACATAGGCTGAACCCACAGCTTCGAAAAACAAAAACGTGCGAGCTACAGCTACAAAAACTAGCTCCTTAGTACTAGTCTCTAAACTTGTGCACATGTCAGAAAGGCTATGAAGCATGCACTACTGTGCAGTAAAAAAACTAATCACTTGCTTGGAGAACAGATGCGCAAAGACCACAGGGAAACAGAAGCTAGCCGCAGGCTAGTAGCACTAGCTGCGCCATGCACACTCCAGCTACTGCTACAAGCTAGGGAGCAGGAAAACAGCCTAGGTACTACTAAGCAATAAAGAACTTGCCACACATAAACCAACCCAGAAAAAAATATTAATCGGCAGAAAATATCGCACGTAGAAGAATTCGCTGGGCACACAAAACGATGCAAGTGATTAAACGTATTCACAGAGAAGACTGATGGCTGAAATGAAATAGAGAATAAAACCTGTTTGAAGCGATCTCTCGGCGTGTACGCGATGAAAACAGTGGCGGCGCACGCAGGAAGAAGAACACAGAAAGTGACCCAATCTCTTTGTATTAGAAATGTGATTTCAGAAAGGCTAACCCTAACCATAGGGATTGACGCCCTATTTATAGGCAGCCCAATAGCCTAGGAAAATACCAAAAGACCCTTAGGGTTTTTACATACGCTGAAATAAAATTGAAAAGACCAAACTGCCCTTAGGATATTTTTACAGACTCGACTGACTGACTGTGGGCCTAAGGACAAAAAAGTAAACTCCTAATTACAGGTGACTTAGCCTGAAGTGGAGCTTTTGTAGGGACTACGGCTTCACCTCAGAACGGTCCGATCCGAGATCAGCGGTCATCTGTTTTGTGCCGAAACTGACAAAGCGTCCACTGTCTTTGCACCAGGTACCCGGATTAGGATGGCCCGATTCTGCAGCTCTCTCAGCCCAGCAATCGCTTGCCACCCGTGAACCTAAGTCAATCCTGGTCAACAACCTAGTGGATCCTCTGCTGCTCCTAGCCCATGTACCCGGATTGGGCCAGCCCGACTTCGCGGCCCCTTTGCCCGACAATCGCTCGCTGCCCGTGTACCTGAGTCACAAGCAGCCCATAAGTAGCAGGTCTTCTCTTCTTTTCAGTCCTCTTTGAATTCCGTTGACAATGACTCATCACATCTGGAGCCATGAGGCCCACGCTCTTCAGGATGGCTTCTCAATCTCCCCCTTGATGAGTGCATTGTCAACACTTCTCTTCATCATCTCTCCAGTACCTGCGAGCACATGTGGAAACACGAAAACAAAACACAAGAAAACAGAGAAGAAAAAATAAAGTAAAAGTTTAACCCTAATGACCAAAAGCCAAACAAAAGCAAGAAAGCAGTCATTATGGTTAACCAAAAGTAAAGACTCAAAAACGAGTGCAATCTTAGAATTATCAACAAGAATATCCAAAGAGTAAGGACAAACAGGACAAAAACTCCCCCTGAAACAAATCCCAGAGAAAGCCAAAACTCCCCCTTAAACTCTTCTCCCAAAATTTCTCCCCCTTGTTGACAATTGGACTCATCAAGCGAGACTAAATGCACTGTAAAGAGACACAGACTCCCCTTGAAATGCAACTCCCCCTCAAAATATGCAATGAATGCAACTGGGGTGCAGGTGGAGTGTAGAAAGCATGCTTCTCAGATATGATTGACTGCAATTACAACATCTAGCAGGTATAGCAAAAGACATACTGTCTAAGACACATGACATGATCAGTGCAACAGATGATATCTAAAAAAAGTCATTAGCACGCATTTATCAATTTTTGCAAACAAAAGCATCACCACATTTTCTGGTTGACAGGCAAGGTAAAGCATGAGATGCAAAAGCTAACTGATATTTACCAAGATAAGCATTGTCCAAAACAAAGTGCTTCAGCAAACTTGTTATCTTTTTAATTTTCAGGCTTTTTCTTTTTCCTTTTTCATTTTTGCCAGGGGTTATGTGCATGTCAAACCTTATGCTGACCGACCAAGTCAAGCCTAGGCCAGAACTGGATCATCAGAAGCTTAAGACATTGGTCTTGGCATACACTACACTGTCCTAGTTCATACCACAGTTCTATGGTAAGCAGTCTAGAACAATGCAATGTGACAAAGCAAACCCACTTGGATCTTTTCAACTCAAGCATAAAAAGGCATGGAATTTTCATTCATTTTTGATTTTTATCATTTTTATAGCACATTTTCCATGTTAAAGCATATAGATGTCCAAGTTGCATATCTGCATCTAAGAGAGGAACTAGCTAAAATATTCAGCCTACACATGCTAGTTACCAGAAGCAATGGTGATCATTTTTCAATTTTAAAGCATAAAAGCCATGCATATGACAGATACCAGACATATCATGTGAACTAAAGCAAAGCATGATCATTGACAAGTAATCAAAAGCATGTACCGGCTAGAGTAAGTAAAGCAGGTCAATCATATAATAGAAGCAGGCTCAAAGTGTGATATGTGAATATGCATGATATGAACACACACAAAAAGACTCAAGAAAACAGTAAAGAAGAAAGAAAACTGACTCAAAATATCCTAAAAAGGATACACAACACCCAAATCCCCTCGTAAACACTCAAAGGAAGACTGATCTAGGGGTTTGGTGAAAATGTCAGCCTACTGATGATGGGTATCAACATGAACAAGGTCAATGACACCTTTCTCACATTGATCCCTTAGAAAGTGAAAGCGCACATCAATGTGTTTGGTTTTTGAATGGAGACAAGGGTTATTCCCTACACTAATCGCACTGGTGCTGTCACAAAAACAGAGGAACTCTGGTAGGAAAGAACAACCCAAAATCTCGCAAAGTAGAAATCATCCAAACCAACTGTGAGCAGCAGCTAGCAGCAGCTACATACTTAGCCTCAGTGGTCAAAAGTGCAACTCCAGATTGCTTTCGAGAAGACGAAGATACAAGAGAAGAACCAAGAAACTGGCAAGTACCGGAAGTCGACTTGCGATCCAACCGGCACCCACCAAAGTCAGTGTCTGAAAAGCCAGATAAATCAAGAGCTGATGATGCTGAATAATAAAGACCTAGATCGGGCGCAAAGGTAAGATACCTAAAAATGCGCTTGACAGCCTGCCGATGAGACGCACGTGGTGAAGACTGGAAGTGCGCGCACAGTCCCACAACAAACTGTATGTCTGGCGTCGTCACCGTCAAGTACAACAGTGAACCGATCATCCCTCGAAACTCTCTCTCGTTGACCTTGACGCCGCTTTCGTCCTTGTCCAGGCCCCCAGATGTACCCATTGGGGTCATCTGAGGCTTCAGCTCTCCACCAAAGTCGAACTTCTTCAACATGTCCCGTGTATACTTACTCTAGTGGATGAAGGTGTCGTCCTTGGTCTGCTTGATCTGGAGCCCTAGGAAATACTTGAGCTCACCCATGAGGCTCATCTCAAACTCACCATGCATCTGCTCAGAAAACTTAGACACAAGAGCATCAGTAGTACCACCAAAAATGATATCGTCCACGTATATCTGAGCAACCAAGAAATTTGATGCATCTCTGAGCAAGAAAAGAGTTTTATCCACAGAACCCATCACAAAGCCCTTCCCCAAGAAAAACTGCTTCAACCGGTCATACCAAGCTCTAGGGGCTTGCTTCAGACCGTATAAAGCTTTTTGCAGCTTAAAAACATGTCGAGGAAACTTTGGGTTTTCAAAACTGGGGGCTGCCTAACATAGACTTCCTCTTCTATGTACCCATTCAGAAAAGCACTCTTGACATCCATTTGAAAAAGCTTAAAACCCTTCGAAGCGGAAAAAGCTAAGAGAATGCGAATGGACTTAAGACGGGCAACAGGGGCGAAAGTCTCTTCAAAGTCAATACCCTCCTTCTAGCAAAAACCCTAGGCAACTAGTCGAGCTTTGTTTCGCACCACAACCCCATCTTCACCTTGCTTGTTTTTGAACACCCACTTGGTGCCTATGGGGTTGCACCCGGGTGGCAGCTCAACCAGTGTCCAAACCCGATTGCGGACAAAATTCTCAAGCTCTTCTTGCATGGCATTAATCCAATTCGAATCAGAAAGAGCATGAGAAATGTCTCTAGGCTCAAAAGATGCAACAAAAGCAGATTCAGCAAACACAGCAAGAGAGTCAACAGAAGAACGCAAAATCCTTTCAAACAAATCACCGATGATGAGCTCTGTGGGGTGATCACGCTGAACTGCTCGGGATCCCTGGTGATTTGAAGTCACCTCACCGGAGTCAGCAGCTGGCACCTCTAGACTCGACTGAGGGGCTCGATCGAAGTGGAAGAAGTGATCAGAGGTCCGCCCTCGTCCTCAGTCGAAGTCTCAAAAGGTATTGGTTCTACAGGCTGTGCAGAAGGCCCAACCTCATCAACAGCTGGAGCATCATCATCCTCGAAGATGGACTGTCCGAGCTCACCATCTCTAGAAAGCTCAAAAGAAGGAGTCAAAGAGGGCAAGGACTCATCAAATGAAACCTCGCAAGTCTCGACAAGCTGTTGGGAGTCGAGGTTCCAAACACGGAAGCCTCGAGAATGCAAAGCATAACCAAGAAAGACTCCATCCCAGCAACGAGACTTAAACTTGTCCAAATGCCCTCCCTTCTTGAGCACAAAGCACTTGCAGCCAAACGCTCGCAAGTGGCTCACCTTGGGCTATCTTCCAAACCGCAACTCATACGATGTCTTACCTAGGTAAGCTATAAGAAAAATGTGGTTGGCCAGATAGCAAGCCATGTTCATGGCTTTAGCCCCAAAGCGCCTAGGAGTCCTGTGCTCATTGAGCATCGTCCTGGCCATCTCGACTAGCGTGCAATTCTTTCATTCCACAACGCCATTCTGTGGGGGAGTGTAAGGAGCAGAAAACTGATGATCAAGACCCTGATCACTACAGAAGCTGATGAACTGAGAGTTCTTGAACTCAGAGCCGTTGTCAGAGCGAATTGCTTGCATCCGACCATTGTTCTCATTCTTCAGCTTCAAAGTCAGGTCATGAACAAAATGAAAAGTCTCATCCTTAGACTCCAAGAAGAAAACCCACGAAAATTAAGAAAAATCGTCAATGATCACAAGCGCGTACCACTTCCCGCCGACTGAGCGTACCCGAGCTGGACCAACAGTGTCCATGTGTAATAGCTCTCCCGGGTACGAAGTCATCACCTGAGTCATGGGTGAGTGAGAAGCGACAACCATTTTCCCGTGACGATAGGGATGGCAAATTAGATCCTTCTCCATCTTAAGCTTAGGAAATCCTCGAATGAGGTCCATAGAGCTCAATCTGACAAGCAGATCAAAACTCAAATGACCTAACCTCCTTTGCCACTTCTAGAGCTCAGAGGAAGATCTAGCAATCAAACAGCGAGAAGGGACAAAAGAACTAGAGAAGTCAATCCGAAAAACCTTACTGAAGGGTAAGATCTGGCAAATCAAAGACCCTCTAGAATCAACCACAGAAGAATTGCCCTTCTTAAAACGAACCTCCAAACCATCCTCAAGAAGTTGTGAAACAGAAATCAAATTGAAGTTCAAATTTCCAACAAAAGCAACGTTCTTCAAAGAGAAATGGTCAAAGATACGAATTGAGCCAATGTCGTGTACCTTCCCTTGACCATTGTTCCCGAAGGTGATGTATTCCTTGGAGCTCAGGGGAGAGAGACTGGAGAACCATCTGCAATGTCCCGTCATGTGGCGAGAGCATCCTGAGTCCATGATCCATACGTCCTCTAGTCCCCGATCCTGCACAATCAGTGGTTGTAAGGGGGAGCAAATGGTCCGCCACCAGGTTTTGCAAAAGAACTAAACCAGTGTTGAGCCATCTGCTTAAAAGACGGAAAGCAGAAATCATTATAGGAGTCTGGACCAAAACACGGCTCAAAGCGCGGTCCATGGTTCTGCCTAAAACCTCAGCCACGAGGTCCAGGACTGTATCCAAAATGGCCTTGAGCTCTGCTGGAGCGAACACCACCCTCCGGAGCACGGGCATGAAAGTCATCTCCTCTACCACCACCTACACGACGCGGCCTGGCCTCTAGCCTCTCCCCGTGTCGAGGAACTCTCAGTCACCACAAGCACTCTCTGCTCTCTCAACCCGCTTCCTCCTGAAGAAAAACTCCAAAAGATGCCCGTCTTTCTAACAAAACTCACAGTGGTAAGTGGGCTTCTTGAGATGTGGTTGAGGCTTGCTGTTCTTGGGCTTGGTGGTATTGGATGTAGATTCTTTGGTGTGAGATGGTCCAGGTAGAGAGTCTAGAGAAGTGCGGAGGTGTTTGGGCTTTGGAACCCATATGGGCTTCTTGGGTGGAGCTTTAGGCTGTTCCTGGAACACTCCATCCTTGGGCTGACTAGCCTGGAAAGACTTAGTGGAGTGAGTCTTGGGGTATCTCTATTCAGGAGTCATTTTACTCCACTCCACTGCCCAGCTAATGGCACTCTCAAAGTCAGCCTTGGTGTAGGTGTAGCCTACCCCAAACCCATCCTGCCTCTTAAACTGCTGGATCATCATGCCGAGCTGTGGCTCTCTAGCACTCACCCAACTCAGGATATGACGGAGGTAGAAGTTCTCATTCTGGACATCAGCTAGCTCCTCTGTCAAGGAAGCTAGTACCTCCACTTGAGACAAGAAGGTCTCACACTCTCTATCAACCTGGACAGACTTTTTGGCTTTCATCTTGATCAACTCCAATCTAAGAGACAAGCAGTTCTCAGAGATAGTGTGTGGAACTAACAGTGTCTCAAGCTCAAGCCTAGTCTGCTCCACCTCAGCTCTAACTCTCTCCAAATCACCCAATTGTTCATCACCCTTGGCTTTCAGCTCAGCTAAACTAGCTAGATGGGATGGGCAGTCAGCACAGGGCATGACGACAGTGGCATGAGCATCTTTCAGCTCCAACTAAGCACTCTCAAGCTTAGTGGCCAAAGTGTCCCTCTCATCAACCCTTTCTGTGTACCTGGACTTCAGAGTCGTCAGGTCACACAGCAACACCTCACACTTTGGGCACTCACTGCTATCACCCAAGCAAGGAGAAGAAGATAGACTCTCAATTCTGTCGTTGGCCACGGCAAGCTCACTCTCAAGTTCATCTATCATCTTCTTAGCCCCTCTAAGTAGTTTTTCCTGATATTTCAACTCCTGACGATTACTTTCAAGTAAATCAACGATTTCACGTTCGTAAGAAGATACCTTTTCATTGTCGTCGTTGTCGGAGTCGTCGGAGGAGCCCTTCTCTTCCTTATCCCCAAGAGCCATTGAGTAAAAGCTCTTGCGGGATCTTCGGCGTTGATGTGAGCGGCTCTTCGGCCTATCCCCGAAGGCCATGAAGCAGAGGCCCGCCGGATCATCCTTGTCCTTCCCCTTTCTTATCACGATCTCCTCATCGCTTGAGCTTGATTAAGAGGAAGAAGACGTGGACCGCTTGGAGTAGCTTTTCTCCATTTCAGCGAAGAAGGCCTTGTCGCGCTTCTTGTTCTCACGCTGATAGTCCTTCAGGGCTTTTCTGAAGAATCTGGTCTTTGGTTTGCCCTTTGTGAAGGAAGAGCTGTCGTGCTTGCCAGAGTTGTAGAAGCCACCACCGGTACCCTTCTTGTGACCATTGCGCTTAGGGCAGTCGGCGATGAAGTGACCTTGATCACCACACTCAAAGCATCCGGATTTTGTGCCGTGTATTTTGAACATTCTCTTATCATAGACACGACGCACCCAGTTGTTAAATAGACATAGGTCATCATCTCCTAACGACTCGAGCTGGTCCTCAGTGATAGACATCAAGGAGAACCCAGCACAACTCACAGAAGAGGGTTCAGCAGAAGGTGTAGCAAGGGCCAGGGTTTTTGATCCAGATCCAGTGAGATTTGATCTCAACTAGGTATCAACATTAGTGGCCTTCAGCTTGCTAAACAACTCAGAAATTGTCAAGGTATCATATGAAGTGCTCTCAATGATAGAGGATACCTTGATCTCCCAGATCTTAGGGTCCAAGGTATGGAGAACCTTGAGTGCCTGCTCATGATCTGAGACCAACTGAAGTCCCTCAGCCTTGTTGGGCCGAAGCTTGTTGATGATCGATTGAAAATGACCAAACAAAGCTTCAATAGATTCAACCGACTTCTGTGTGAAATTTTCATATTCACGCCGGTAGGTCTGATAGAGCCGAGCTTGACCTGGGCTGTCCCCTCATGGTGTGCCTAGAGGGTAGCCCAGATCTATCTAGCAGTGGTGAGATGTCTCACATGCTCAAATTCAGTGGGACCTAATCCAGAAAACAAAATGTTCACCGCTTTGTTATTGTTCTGCTGCTGGGCGATAATATCAGGAGAATTACGCTCAGCAATAGGCAATACTATGAAAGTTGCGTGAACACAAATGTCCCAAATGTCCGTGCTTTGGCTCATGAGATAGGCTCGCATGCGAGTCTTCCAATAATTATAGCCAAAGCTTCAAAGGACGGGACCTTTCCAGGAGAAGTCATGATCACTATTGGGGTTTAGAACCGGTTAAGGTATGGAAAAAACCTAACCAGGCTCTGATACCACTTGTAGGACCGAAAGTAGTGACTAGAGGGGGGTGAATGGGTGCCTAAAAAATTCTTTCGAATCAATGGCCTACTCCCAACACCCAAAGCACCTCAACAGACTTAGCAGAGAAAGGTAAACAGATCAACAGAGCCTAAAGTGATCTAGCCTAAAAACGACCGGTGTCCTAATTGAAAAGACACCAACACAATGCGTAGAGGCAGATTAACTGAGTATTCAAGATATAGACATTTTAAGCATCATCAGAACAAATGACACAAACAAGTTGGTTCAAATGCACGCAAACCGAGGTGAAGTTTTACTGTTCGGGAAGTGTCTCTGGTTCGAAGTCTGTGAAACAAAATTGAAGTAAAAAATCGAACTTCTAAACCAACTTTGAATCCACCGAAATATGCTTCAAAAAAGCCACGCTCTGGAGTTCTCAACAGAAACACCTAGGCGAAAAGCTAATCCGCGAAGCCTAATTCCGTCTTCGAAGTGCACCAAGAACGAAGGCAACAACACACACTTAGAGCTTCGAACCCTGTACGAGCTCCCGATAAAATAGACTTCGACTTCGAAGAAAACAACGTGTCGAAGCGTACTTCGAATCAATCGAAGCCTGAACGGACTTTCGAAGGACACCAACCAAAAGCCGAAGTTTCACAATCTGTGAAGCCTATAGACTATGCGAAGTACACAGGAAAACCGAAGAGTGCTGCCACTACAAAGTTTATTGATTAGCGAAGTCTGCGCTGAGACCAGTGGGGCTCACGACAAAGCTTTGAACAGTGAGACTCCTATGACTGCAGTCGGGCAAGACAACGAGAGCAAAAAAAGCTAGCTACTTCCAAACAACTAGCTGGACCCACGGAACACAACGATAGTGACTAGAAGCTATGAGCCAGCACTTGGTCTCTTACACACGCAAGAGAAGTGCGCTGCGTTGTGGGGCCCACGGTTTCAATTCCGAACAGATACTTCAAAACGTAACGAAGTACATAAAACATCGGCTGAACCCACAGCTTCGAAAAACAAAAACGTGTGAGCTACAGCTACAAAAACTAGCTCCTTAGTACTAGTCTCTAAACTTGTGCACATGTCACAAAGGCTATGAAGCATGCACTATCGTGCAGTAAAAAAAACTAATCACCTGCTTGGAGAACAGCTGCGCATAGACCACAAGGAAATAGAAGCTAGTCGCAGGCTAGTAGCACTAGCTGGGCCATGCGCACTCCAGCTACTGCTACAAGCTAAGCAGGAAAACAACCTAGGTACTACTAAGCAATAAAGAACTTGGCACAGATAAACCAACCAAGAAAAAAATATTAATCGGCAGAAAAATATCGCACGTAGAAGAATTGGCTGGGCACACAAAACGATGCAACCGATTAAACGTATTCACCGAGAAGACTGATGGCTGAAAAGAAACAGAGAATAAAACCTGTTTGAAGCGATCTCTCGGCGTGTACGCGATGAAAACAGTGGCGACGCACGTAGGAAGAAGAACACAGAAAGTGACCCAATCTCTTTGTATTAGAAAAGTGATTTCAGAAAGGGTAACCCTAACCCTCGGGATTGGGGCCCTATTTATAGGTAGCCCAATAGCCTAGGAAAATACCAAAAGACCCTTAGGGTTTTTTACAAACACTAAAATAAAATGGAAAAAACCAAACTGCCCTTAGGATATTTTTATAGACTTGACTGACTGACTGTGGGCCTAAGGACAAAAAAGTAAACTCCTAATTACAGATGATTTATCCTGAAGAGGATCTTTCATAGCGACTACGGCTTCGCCTCAGAAATGGTACGATCCGAGATCAGCGGTCGTCAGTTTTGCACCTAAACTGACAAAGCGTCCACCGACTTTGCACCAGGTACCCAGATTCGGCCGGCCCAATTCCGCAGCTCTCTCAGCCCAGCAATCGCTTGCCGCCCGTGTACCTGAGTCAATCCTGGTCAACAACCTAGTGGATCCTCTACTGCTCCTAGCCCATGTACCCAGATTGGGCCAGCCCAACTTCGCGGCCCCTCTGCCCGACAGTCGCTCGCTGCCCGTGTACCTAAGTAACAAGGAGCCCAGACGCAACAAGTCTTCTCTTCTCTTCAGTCCTCTTTGACTTTCGTTGACAATGACTCATCACATCTGGAGCCATGAGGCCCATGCTCTTCAGCATGGCTCCTCACTTTTAGAATTCTAGAGTCTAGGCAAAGTCCAATGAGCCTCAATTCTTTGAAAATAGGTAGGCTCTGCTCTGTTGATCTTGCGATGAATTAGCTTAAGGCGTCGAGGTGGCCTGTTAGCTTCTGGACCTGCTTTAGATTTTTCGACGGAGCCATCTTTTGCAACACACTGATTTGCATGGGGCTAGCTTCAATACCTCGACTCAAATCTAAGTACCCTAGTAGTTTTCCTGCATGTGCTCTGAAAACATATTTTTCGTGATTATGGTGGTTTCCACATGCTCGGAGACTCATAAAGTTCTTCGCTATGTATTGGCTATTGTGGTGCTTTTTTGCACTCTTTATTACAACATCGTCCATATAGGCTTCGATATTCCTGCCCATTTGATGGCGTAGGTCTCTAGCAATTAACCTAGAGAACATTGCACTGATGTTTCTTAAGCCAAAAGGCATTCTTACATAGCAAAAGACTCCGGACGGAGTGACAAAGCTAGTTTTGGCTTCGTCTTCGCGCTTCAACCATATCTGATTGCAGTCGGAGTATGCATCGAGGAAGCTTAAAAGCTCGGAGCCGGTCGTTAATTCGACGAATTGATCAATGCGAGGCTTAGGGCAGAGGTCAAGGAGGGCATGCTTTATTTAAGGAAGTGAAGTTAATACACAAGTCCCACTTTCCAGAGTTCTTCTTCTTGATGAAGACAGGGTTCGCAAATGACTTTGTATGACCTATCTCTCTAATGACTCCTGCCCGAAGAAACTTCTCCACCTCCGTCTTGGCGAGGTTAGCCCTTTCGATGGACAGCTTCCACAGCCCCTAGCGCACAACTCTCGCCTTCGGGTTCACGTGATGAGGACATCACTTCACATGATACACACATGGAGCCTCTACCTACAATTCAATTACAAGGACCAATCGCACGCGCCCGTGCCCGTCGCTTGAACCATGAGGTTAATTCTTTCCTTAGCAACTATGTTAATATTTGTTTGGATGGGATGCTACTGAATACTAGTGATATTTTTTTGCTTAGGAACATGGGAGATGGAATAGGAGGGTTGGAGTTGAAGACGGAGTCGCATGGATGATTTGAAGTCAAGAATTCGCTGGTTCGGACTACATCAACCACCATGCACCAAAATGGGCGTAACTTCCTCATACGAAGTCCGATTGGCGCATTCTTGGACGTTTTGGAAAGCTAAGGAGAAGACGGATCTTTTGGCATTGGTCCCGCCTCATTTGGAGTCTCGAGTCGTCCTGTGTGACTGAAACAGTCCTGCATGACAGAATTGGGTCGAGTTGGACCTTGTACTGAGTTGGAGGCCGTGTTGGCCCATAGTCCTAGTCGTGTGCACCTCCTACAGGCTGCCCACGCCCCATATAATCACGGTAGGCGTCATTAGGGTTAGGTTTTGCTTTTTTTTGCATCTACACTCGTGTGTTTAGATCCCAGTCTTGCACCGGACCGATTGGCTGCTGCAATGGCGTTTGTGAAACCTCACCTCATCATAGTTCATCTGTGATTTTGCATTCCACTCATGTTCTTCCTGTTCTTGCTTGTGTTCTTGGATTTGCTTGCAGGAACCAGCCTTTGTGGCGAGGTCAATCGTGCCCTGCGTGGTTGATAACCAATGGAGACGGTGGTGTAGCAATTGTAAGGTTTTGATCCGCCGGACTGGAGCCTTGGATCGTCAACGTCGAGATTTTCCACCAATCCAAGTTATCCTTACCTAGCGGAAGATCGGGACCAATCCACCTATTAGTTGGTATCAGATTTCAGGTTTCCCGTTAGGTAATCTCGATCTTCTTTTATTTTTACCTAGAGTCCAGAAAACCCTCACAAAAAAATCCCCACCGAGAACCCCTTTGTGCCATGCGATTTTAATTTCAATTTTTAGCTTTGTTGAGTTTATGTTCTTGGTCGAGTCTTGTTGCTGGTTTAGTCATCCCTTTTTGTCGTTTGAGTAGTAGTTGATCTTGTGTCTCAAAAAAATTACCCCAACCGAAACCCCCTCCACAACCCTAGTCGGTTTCCACTTTGTTTTCTACTCGGTTTTCCACATCGAGTCCTTGTGACCCCCCTTCGGTAAAATAGACATAACTTTTCACTCGTTTGTTAAAAAAATCTGAAATTTTTTGAGCATCTTCTTCTCCCAATTTGGAGCCGAACCAAACTTAGACTTTGTCCTGTTTTGGTTTCATCAGAATTGCCAAAAAAATCAGGAAGATAAAGAAAAAATTTGGTCAAAGTTTTTGCACGCCGTTCAGAGAACTTGTTGAATTTCTGTGAACCACATCCCACCTCAGTTGCAGGTGCCAATTTTAGTGGTTGCATCTCTTGTCATCCTTGTTCAAAAATATATAGTGAAAAAAAACAAAAAAACGAGAAGTAAAGAAGCAAAAGAGAACCGGTCCTGTCGTTTGCTACCTTGTTCTGCCTTCCACTTGAGTTTTGGGCACATAGTTTCCCTCTATTGCTTGAATTTCACCTTGGGAGCACTTAGACCAGTAACTTTGACGAGTACTAGGGAACACTTATTGAACTTGGTTTAACTGTTATTACTATCGTTATTCCTTGCTACTTACTTTGCCTTCCAAGCTACACCTTCTCTTGGTCAGGACAGGTTCACATCTTTCAATCGCCCACCACCCTCCACTTGGTTCTTCACCTGTAGGCCGGTGACCTCACTGCGGCATGGTAAGAACACTTGCAAGCGTAGGTAAGGTGCTTGACAGATTGCTTCCACCACACACCCACCACTCCACCTAGTTGCGTTCCATAAGGATTATTCTTTGTTGTTTGTCTTTTCACTAACATGGCAGATAACAACGGTACCCCTCCATCCGATTTTAATGACTGTGTCTCACGACGTGCTCTACTGGAGTCTCAGCGGCAGACCCAACACTCCATCGAATGTCTCGCGCGTACTGTGGCTGACCTAGTGGACCAGATGACTGCCCTGGAGACACGCTTGCCTGCTGCACAAGCCGACGACGACCATGTTGAGGAGGAAGACGACCATGTTGAGGAGGAAGACGACCTATCCGATGTCGGGAACAATGGCATTGACCCTGACGAGGCTGCACGTCATCGCTTTCAGTTCAATCGTTAAGGTATGGGCGGCCACCACAACCGCCATCCACGAGGTAACAATGGCAACCGCGGGAACAATGATACCTACTCCAAGGTAAAATTTTTAGTACCTCATTTTTCTGGCACCTATGATCCAGATGCTATTTAGATTGGGAGATGTCAGTCGAACAAAAATGTAATGCTCACATGGTTCCTGCTATCCACCGCGTGCGCTTAGCTACTAGTGACGTCACTGGATATGCTCTTCTTTGGTGGACTGAAATAGTTCAGGTTGGCAATGAACCACAAAATTGGGGTATGTTAAAATGGCAAATGCGTGGTAGATGGGTTCCTCCTTCATATAAACGTGATTTGAGAAAAAAATTGCAGTGCCTAAACCAAGGAAATAAATCGGTAGAGGAGTATTATCAGGAGTTGCAAATAGGTTGCATGCGTGCTGAAATTGAGGAGGACAATGAGGATAAAATGGCCCGTTTTTATGGTGGTTTAAGACGTGAATTTCAGGATATCATTGATTTAAAGAATACAATACTATCACTCGTCTTTTCCACCTTGCTATACTTGCAGAAAAAGAATTGCAGGGTTGCCAAAAATCACAACGCAGCATGAGGACCAAAATTGGTGGTGCCACTTCAAGCTCAAGTGGGCAGCAGCAGCGACCACCACCTCCTTCTCGACCGGCGGTTACATCAGCACCTTCTGCATCTACAGACCAGGCTGAGAGCTCCAAAGCTGCAACATCCATGGCGCCAGCCAAGCCCACCTCCTCGGCGGCCTCTACTGCACGTTCTGCAGCGATCCAGTGTCACCGATGCAAAGGATTCGGCCACGTTATGAAGGACTGCCCTAGTCAGCAGGCTTATATTGCTACGGAAGACGGTGGCTATGTAAGTGCTAGTGATATTGAAGATGAATATGCACTTGCTGCTAACATTGCAGGAGATTATGATGCTTCCGACGATGACGCTATTTTGCACCGGATGCCTCTGTCGACCATGAAGCACTTATTGTACAACGTGTTTTGAGCACTCACATGGAGCAGGACGACCGGGCACAACGGAACAATCTGTTTCAGACCTTCTTCATCGTCAATGACCGCCGTGTACGTGTTATCATCGACAGTTGAAGACACTCTTATATGAGGTCTTTGTCTGACCATCTTCGTGAGGGGCATGTTGAACCAATTTGGGGCCATAGCACACCATAACTATGTGTGCTTAAAAATGCCCACTCAAGTAGCAATGATCACCATCCTCGGCGATCAAGACATGACACGAAGGAGAAATCATTATGAAGATCATCACCAAAGGGGACAAGGAGTATTCCGTCCAATTCGGCGAGGGGCTAGCTCCCAAAGTCTTGGCTTCGGTGGAGGATGTGGTCCAAGACAATCCAGTCGTCTTCAGCTGGTCAGCCAAAGATGGCGTTGTAGGCATGCAGGGCATCGATGATGTCAAAGGCAAATTCTTTAGATCTTGCCAGGTGTCCCTCTCCGAAGGTTACTTTGAGGCTATTTAGCTGAGTACGTCGAGGGGGGACCAGTAAAGCCTTGTAGTGGGCGAGCCGTGGGGAGTAGGTTCTTGTGTGAGTGTTGGCGATGTCGACGATGATGATGAGGGTTTGGGATGGGTGAACTTAATGTCGATCACGTCATTTGACGTGAAGGATATGGGCACATGTGACTACTCGGCCATAGCCACCACGGATGTCGATATCCCAATGCACCCTTGTTGATAGCAAAAAATGGCATTAATGGTTAAAGTTGTCAAAATATCAAATTTTGATAATTTAGCAAAAAATATGTTAAATCCTAGCACAGGCCGGTCTGATCGGCCATGTACTACCGATCTGACCGGCCCTATTTCAGTCCGACAGACAATCGGTTTGCTCAGACTGGCCTACTCTGTATCAATTTCAGATTAGCTGATTCTGGATCTATTTATCTCTAATTAATTACCGGCGACTGGAACCCGTGTCTAAGTCCATTTAGAGCCTAGGAACTCATGACCAACCTCTATAAATAGAGGCAAGGCCGATTCAATGAGCCCCCAAACCCTAATATATCCAATCTATTATCTACCTTGAATAGCATTTACTTTTCAATTTACTTTCTTGCCCTAGATTCAATTCAGAACGTCCATCTTTGTTGGTTTGTGTTGTAAACCATCCATCCACCGTATCGTAATCATGGTAAGTCCTTGTCGGTTCGCTCGTGAATTGTCCATTTCATCCACGTAACAGATTTCTATCGTTTTATTGGTTTTTACCAGTAATTCTATCTCTTGGCCGAATAGCCTCTAGTTTTTTGGAGTTCTTGCAGTGTTTCCACCCCATCTTCTTCGCCAAGAACTTTGGTTGCATGTTATCCATGACAAGACAGTCACCGGAGCAGTTAGGTGTTCTAATCTGGCATTGTCGGTATGACCGATGTTGCCTGGTAGGTCTGACCGATGTGTGCCGGATCTGTCATCCCTGTTGCTGGGAATAGCTGGTCGGACCGACGTGCCACCATCGGTCGGACTGAACCTCTTGAACCGGAACTCTTTGACGAAGTACTTCGCACCGAAGTACTTGCATCGCAGCCCATGGTCTGACTGGGTTAAACTCACGGTTCGACCTACACCCTTCACATCGGATGAACCTCGCATTGGAGTGCCTTGTCCCCATTGGTCAACCTTCAACACCATCAGTTTGACCGATGGCGTAGCTTCGGTCTGACCGACCGAAGGCTAGAGGGACCCCTTCGGCCACCCTTCGCACTATACGTCAAAGTTTTCCTCAGTCGGCTGAATACTTCACATCATCAGTTGGAACATTATTTCAGTTAATTGAACATTATTTCAGTTAATTGAACATTATTTCTAAATACTTGTTTGATTTCCTAGTGACTCCATTATTTCCTTACCACTATTTAAGTATCGTCGCAACACTATGTCACTGTTGTGCTATGCTTAGGGGTTTACTCCTAAGTATCCGCACTGTTTTGGATCGTCGAATCAGTGTCCGTGTGTTTGGCGCGTTTTAGTGTCAACACACTTTGTGGCGACTCCGCTGGGACAGACATGATAAGCACTTCTACATCAGCGAGAGGTACACCTACTACCTCTACATAAATGGGACCCTCGACGCCGATGAATCCGGTGGTGGATCTCAGAGATGGACGATGGCAACATTTGTTTCTTGATTTAGAGGCCAGAACAAGGGAGCTACACATATTTTTCATGGTCGCTTCACTAAGACCCGTGGGGGCTTCGTCAAGCGCGACATCGACATCCACGATATCTCCGGGAGTAAGGTAACACCATCGTCTCCTCAAATGTCCTCCCAGAACCTCAAGAAAAAGATAGCCAGTACAGTTGACCAGGCCATTAGTGCTACCATTGCAAATTGTGTAGAGGCCATAGTTGACTCAAAATTGGAGACAAAAATGGAGGCAATGTTTAGAATATTCGGCAGTAGAATCGATGGGAATACTAGAAAAGTTGTCGCATCTTCAGCTATGGCATCCAAGGCTGAGGTCCTTGCATGACCCTGACGATCAGACCAGCATGTGTCAGATTCAGCTGATGACAACGGTCAGTCAGTCTGGCCATTATGCCCTCGGTCAGACCGGCCCTATGGCCGGTAAGACTATCCCTGACACGCATTATGCACCGCCGTCAGCGCCTGCGCTACCTTTCCCCGCTGCCCACACCTCCTGCTCCCGCACACTCGCATAGGCCCAATCACGTCCCATATCGCGAGCCACCATGAGAGGAGGAGCTGGTTAGAGAGGTTGTGGATTGGACACCTAGAGGATGAGTTAGGGTTTATCAAAAGTCATACCCTAATTACTTCGACACCATCCCATATCCGCGTGGCTTTAGGGTGCCCGAGTTTACAAAATTTGATGATGAAGGTAGTAAGACCACCATAGAGCACATAGGCCAATTCCTAGCGCGGTGCGGTGAAGCTAGTGGGTTGGATGCATTGAAGCTTAGATTATTTTCTCTATCGCTTTCCGTCACTGCTTTCACTTGGTTTTCGGTGTTACCGCCGAACTCCGTTCATACTTGGGCCCAGTTGGACTAGGAGTTCCATGACTATTTTGATACTGGGGAGACCGAGCTTAGACTTTCACACTTGACATTGGTTAGAAAGGTTAACAAGAGTGTCTCTAAGTACGTTAAGCATTTTAGGGACACTAGAAACCGATGTTTTACTTTGAATATTTCTGATAGAGACTTGGCCAACCTAGCTTTCAACGGTCTTCACTCCTGAACGTAAGGAGAAATTGGATGGCCAGGATTTCTTTGACATTAGTGAGGTGCTGTAGAAGGCTCTAGTTTAGGAAAGAGGAGCCAAAAGTATAAAATTCACCAATACATTTAACAAGCCTAAGGCCGAGGTGCACATCATGGAGCACTCCGATGAGGAATCATCGGAGAGCAAGGATGACTCGACGATATGTACACCGCAGTGTGGACTTGGTATAGTAAGGCTAAGCCCATCACTTGCACTGAATTATGGCCGTCTCCCACCAAGAGTCGGCCCAACGAGGTGAAGTATTCTTTTGATGTGACCAAGTGTGAAAAGATATTTGATTTTTTGTTGAAAAGCAAACTTATCAGGTTACCGAAGGGTCACATCATCCTGACTGTCGATGACTTGAAGAAGCGAGCTTATTGTAAGTGGCATGATTCTCATTCCCATTCTACTAATAATTGCAATGTTTTTCAGTCGGCAGGCTCAATCGGCCATAGAAGAAGGATGGTTGAAATTGGATAAAAGTCCCAAGATGAAGCTCGTACCATGACCCTTTTCCCGTGAACACTATCGATCTCGACGGGAAGAAGGTGCTGATTCGGCCTGAGCAGGCCGGGTCTGCTAAGAGAAAGGAGGTCGTGATCAGAGAACCTCACCGACACATGCTCGTGCCGAAGAACCCTGAGGTAGGAGTGTGCAAAGTGAACACGAACACATCGTCTTCGGCTATGAATCGCAAGAAGCTGAAGGTGACCTACAACATGCTGATTTGGAAGCACCAGAAGAGGGCTAAGAAAGCGAGCACTCGGCTAGAACCTACAGTGAGGCTGTGCCCCCTCGGAAGAGTGGGTTTAGCCCATGGTGGTCGAGGCCATTGGAGCCACCTTTCCCTCTACCGCCGTATCATTTGTCGATGGCGCAGTGGCCCCATTGCTACTTTCCGCCTCCCAGATACCCTGACCCATATTATATTGCTCCATTTGAGCCATCTTGATTTTATAACATGCAGGGTCTGATGAGTGCTCTAAGAGGTGATGTCTTCAGCAGATTATCCGTCATGCCATGAGGGAACCCGGAGACGACGTGCGAGGCTAGTCGTCATCAAGGTGGGGTCCCAGGATGTCCCAATCCCCAAAGGGGCCTCAACAGAGCAAGACAGGAGGCAAACCGCAGGAGACGAGTATCGTCCGTCTAACCACAACCTTAGGGCCGGTCACACCGATGTCACCACTATGGTCTGAAAAGCCCATTGTGGCTGGTCCGACTGACATAGCCTGGTCAGACCGTCCTAGTAAGGCCGGTCTGATCGATGGTGCACAGGAGCAGTGTCCCGCCAAGTGCAAATTTGCCGAAGCTGATCCGGGCAATTCCCGTTCGGCCAAAAATTCCAAGAACAAAGTTGTGGTAGCCAACACTAAGCTGTAGCCTTCTTGGGCACCACCAGGTATGACCAAGTCCTAGAAGAGGCGGCTACAACATCTTCGAGCCTAGGAGATGCGTGGGAAGAAGGCCAAGGACGAGCGAGACACCGTGTTCGAGGAGATCCATCCCCGACTACCAGTGAGATAGGTATGGAAGCCAAATCCGGTTGTCGTAAACAACCCAACTCCTACTCCAAGCGACGACGAGGATGATCCGATGGACAACGACTACATGCCCGTCTCCGAGGGACCCCCTCGTCAGCCGATGGATATAAACATTGTCATGTTACCGGCTGAGTTTGCTCTTCCAAGGGATGAGGCCGAGGCTGCTCAGCTAAATCTCGGCCCACAAGAGGCTATTTTTGAGAAGCCCGAGGATTCGGCTCGTCACCTAAAGCCTCTCTATGTCAACAGGCACATCGATGGGAAGCCGATCTCGAGGATGCTGGTAGATGGATGCCCCACCAGTCAACTTGATGCCGTAGTCTCTATTGAAGAATCTTAGAAAGAATGAAGATGACTTGATGAGGACCAACCTGACACTCAACGGCTTCAACGGAGAGAGCTCCGACTGACAAGGGTGTACTTTCTCTAGAGCTGATGGTGGCCAACAAGACGTTGTCGACGGCGTTCATCATCATCGATGTGCAAGGTAACTATAGTGTGTTACATGGGCGTGATAGGATTCACGCGAATTGTTGTATTCCATCTACCTTGCACCAGTGCTTGATTCAGTGGGATGGCGATAATGTGGAGGCTGTATCAGCTAATACTTCGGCCCTAGGTTGCTTTGGCCGATGTGTTTGTTGACACCGTCCATGATAAGGTAGAGTGTCTGTCAGGTAGAGATCTCTTGGATTATGACTTTGTTAGCGTTTCCGAGGGATTTTTTGTTCCTTTGTCTGTAAAGCCGGTTGGTGTAGCATGGCTATCTCTAAACTAGTAGTCATGTCTAGTAAGAGTAATCTTGATTGGCTAAAGTCTAGTGTAGAGAAGTATCGGTCTTCTAAAGACAGTATTGCTAAAGCCATTGAAGATTTTAACGAAGTAGAAAAGTTAGGTCAAGGTTTCATGTCGGGTGACCCTCTAGAAGAGGTAGATATAGGCGATGGTACTTTGTAACGATAGTGCAGGCTCCACACATGAGGTGCCTTCGAGCAGGATTCGCACTATTGTACTTCACACAAGTACGTTTCCCTCAAAGGGCTCTGAATAGATACTCTGCACCAGTAACTGGTACTAGGCTTCGCACTTCGGGGTGCTGTAAACAGACACAAAACTGACTACAATGAGGACTTTGGGTATGAAAAGGGAACATGCCTCAAATGGACGCTTCACAAAGTGCTTCGCTAGTAAACAGTGAGAACTATCCTCCGATTTACATAAAGTGAACACACACTAGAGTTACTTAGAGAAGTCACACATATGAGAGACGAACACTTCGTTCAGATGAACATGGAGTAAGAACTCTAGTTTGCACAGAGCAAAATGAAACACAGAAAACTCTACCCACACAATGCAAAACACAGATACAATTCATGGAATTAGTGAAAAACAGAATAGAAATTTCATTGCAAGAATAGGGAACACAAATCTCACAAGTTCAAAGAACACTTCATGGCAGGCTGGCTAAGGCTACAGGGAAAACATAATGTTCTAAAAATGGAGTACATAGTGTTGCCCTAGACCTCAGCCTGCCTCTCCTTTTATAGGCACTACTCTGACTTGTGAATAGACTACAATACCCCTAGGGTTTACAATGTTTTTGTCTCTGCCTAGAGCACACTCCCGAAGAGCACCCCTTCGTAGTGTCTCTGCCTAGAGCACACTCCCGAAGAGCCTTACCCGGACTATGCCTTCGATGCACCTCGACTTCTGAGACCTTCGTCGGGTGTCCTTCCAAGTGTCCCCGTCTGGAGCACACAAGGGAGCCTTGCCTCATTCCTGAGGACTTCGTCTCCCATCCTTCGAAATTACTCCTTCGGAGTCACTCTACGAAGTGCCTCACCTCTAAGGACTTTGCCTCAGGGTACCTTCAGCCAGAGCCACCCTCGGCACTTTCTGCCTTCGCCTGGTGCACCTCGACCCGAGGACCGACCTTGACACCACGCAACCTCCGTGACCGAGCTCTATGCTTGCCTGGCATCAAGCTCCCTGCTTGACCCAGGTTAACCTACTGCGAACTGTCCCATCGCCTCCGAAGTCACCTGCACACCACCGACAAGCAGACATGTGTTTCCGATGCCCCAGAGACCTCTTCGGTAAAAAACCTCCGGTACACTCTCCGGTGTACTGCCCAAAGTACCAAACCCTTTGGTATAGACTTTTCATCGTATTCTATCGAACCCCTCCAACAGACATAGTCCACTACAACAGCTATAGCAAGCAAACACCGAACCCTCTGAACCCCTTCGGAGAGACCCCTTCATTCAGAAAGTAAAACTTATCAATCACTCATCACAAACTTGAAACCAAGGCACATTTCAACTTGGTTTCTCAATCTCCCCCTTGATGAGTGCATTGACAACCAAATTCAAGTTCAAGAAAAGTTGAAATTTTTCAGCGCACAAGTGACCATAAAAACTCAGAAAAGAGCCAAATCATGTCACTTGATAAAATAATATCTTCCCCCTTGACTCATGAAAAGCAATTTGGCAAAAACTCCCCCTTCAGGAAAGCATGAAAGCACATTTCTTCCCCTAAGATAATTAGCAAGTTCTCCCCCTTTGGCATAAACATTCTCTCCCCCTTTGAACTTCATCACTTGTTCTCCCCTTTGATAGGCAACAAGGCATTCTCTCACCATTTGGAAATGCAAGAATCAAGGAGCAATAAAATATGCAAGGCATCAAAATGATGAAAAGTGTGAAAACATATAGTGCAAAAATATGCCAAATCATACTGTCGGGCTCAGATTCTAGCTCAAGTTAATATATTCCAAATTCAATATTTCAGGCATGAACTTTTCAGATTGTTGAAAATAAAAGCATCACCACTTAGACTATTCATCTAGACTAGTGAAAGCAATAACTGCTAAAGGTAATCAATTTCTACACAAGAAAATAAGTCCAATTTTATGGAGCATTTAGCAATCTTGGTAAGCAAAGGATTCATACTTGCAATTCTTTTTATATTGCCAGGGGTTATTTGTTTGTCCACCTTATACTTTCCAATCAAGCCAAGCCTAGGTCAAGAAAGACCATCAAAATCTTAAGTCAGTGATTTTGGCAAACACTGTGGTAAGTAGTCTAGAATGAAATAATGCGACAAACAAATCCACCTGGATCTTTTCATTTTTAGCACATAAATCATGGATATTGATTTTTGTTGAGTATCAATTGTTGGATAATTCCATGAAAAGCAGTATTATTTTAAAGTTGCAGTTTTGTATCTAAAGTAAAGGATTCTAGCTACCAGGCAGGTAAAAGATAGCTAAAGCAATTCTGCATAACACAAGCTAGACACAAGACTAAGCAATGATCAAGTTTGGAATTTTGTAAATTAAAATCATGCTCATAATGAAAGTAGATATATTAACTAGAGATGAATGCATCATGATAATGACAATTATGCAAAGGCATATAAAAGCAACTAACTGCATCAACAAATAATCACAAAAGAAGCTAATGCAAAACAATTAAAGCATGCTCCCCCTCACAAAATGTCATAAGGATGACAAATACCAAGTTCCCCGAGCAAATAAGCAAATCGAGACACATCAAGGGATTTGGTAAAAATGTCGGCAAGCTGGTTCTGGGTATCAACATATTGAAGCTCAATATCACCCTTTTCATTGTGATCTCTGAGAAAGTGATATCTCACATCAATGTGTTTGGTTATGGAGTGTTGTACCGGGTTGTTTGCAATGCAAATAGCGCTAGTGTTATCACACAACAGTGGAACACTCTTATAATCTAACCCGAAATCCCGTAAAGTGGAAACCATCCACAAAATCTGTGAGCAACACTTAGCTGCAGCAACATATTTAGCCTAGCCGTAGATTGTGAAACGCTAGACTATTTGCGGGAAGACCAGCAAACAAGAGATGTACCTAGAAAAAGACAAGTACCGGAGGTACTTTTACTATCGATTCTACACCGAGCAAAATCCGCATCTGAATAACCACGCGAAGACACAAAGAGGAAGATGCAGAATACCAAATTCCAAATTTGAGGGTATGCTTGAGATACCTGAGAATGTGCTTTACCACTTGGCGGTGCGAAGTTCATGGTGAAGCTTGAAAACGAGCGCACAGACACACAGCGAAGTGTATGTCCGGCCTCGTAGCAGTCAAGTAGAGGAGGGAGCCAATCATGCTTCGGAACTCCTTCTGAGCTACGGCTTCCCCATCCTCGACGGGATCAAATGCTATCGAGGTAGCCATCGGAGTGGCGAGGGGCTTCACATTAGCAATATCAAACTTCTTGAGCAAGTTCTTGGTGTACTTCGTCTGATGTACGAAGGTAACTTGTTTTCTTTGCTTGATTTGCAAACCAAGGAAGAAACTAAGTTTGCCCATCATGGACATTTCGAACACCCTGCTCATAGTCTCTGCAAACTCGGTAACCAAAGCATGAGAAAAGCCACCAAAGATGATATCGTCAACGTAAATCTGAACTAGGAGGAAATCTCTGCCATGCTTGAGAGTGAAAAATGTTTATCTATAGATCCCATCAAATACCCTCGCTCAAGCAGAAAAGACTTAAGTCTATCATACCATGCCTGAGGGATCTACTTGAGTCCATAAAGAGTCTTATGATGTTTAAAGACTCTATGGGGATATTTAGGGTTCTCAAAGCCGGGGGATTCTTTTACATAAACATCTTCTCCTATGGAGCCATTTAGAAAAACACTTTTGACATCCTTTTGGTAAAGTTTGAATCCACGGGATGTTGCAAATGCAAGTAAAATTCTAATGGCCTCAAGACGAGCAACAAGTGCAAAAGTTTCAGTAAAACCAATCCCTTGTAATTGTGAAAAACCCTAAGCCACAAGTCTAGCTTTGTTTCTAACCGCACACCCATCCTCCCCTTGCTTGTTTTTGAAAATCCATTTTGTTCCAATAAAATGAACATTAGGAGGAGGATGTAAAAGTGTACAGACTTGGTTTCTCTCAAAATTTTCAAGTTCTTCATGCATGGCATTGATCCAACTAGAATCAGCTAAAGCATGACTCACATCTAAGGGCTCACAAGAAGCAACAAAAGCAGAATCAATGAAATGAGCGTGAGAACGTGTTAGCCTTTGATCAAGCTCACCAATGATCTACTCAGGAGGATGCATCCTTTGGATGTGATGAGGAGCCTCGCGACGGGATGCAGTCTCCCCCTTCAACTCATGCCGGTGAGTGGTCGAAGATGACCGATGTTGAGGTAGTAGCTTCGGGGCCTCTCGCCGAAGTGGTTGAAGCGGGGTCGGCTTCGGGGGTCGATGTCGAGGGTAGTAGGGATCATCCTTGAAGTTTTTAGGATCTTCATCTTTAAAGATAGTATGTTCCATATCGTGCTCATTTGCCTGTTCAAAAGAAGAGCTAACACAGGGGGTTGATTCATCAAAAGTCACACCACATGACTCGATGACAGTGTTAGTTTCCAAATTGTAAACACGATAAGAATTACCATGGGTAGTTTATCCCAATAATATCCCGTCAGAAGAACGCGACTCAAACTTGTCCAAATTTCCACGTTTTATGATAAAACATCGACAGCCAAATACTCGAAGATGAGTAACTTTGGGCCTGTCTCCCAAAACGTAGCTCATATGAAGTCAAGTTCAAGATTGAGCACAGGAAAATTTGGTTTGAGATGTAACAAGCGGTGTTCTTAGCCTCAGCCCAAAACTTTCTAGTAGTCCTATGCTCATAAAGCATCATCCTAGCCATCTCAACCCAAGTACGGTTCTTTCTCTCAACAACACCATTCTATTGAGGGACCCGCAGAGCAGAGAATTGATGTTCTATGCCATGCTCCATGCAAAAGTCAATAAAGAGACTATTCTTAAACTCGGTGCCATTATCACTTCGAATGAACTTCAATGCACCAGGGAGTTCAGTAAAAAGTCTCAAAGCTAAGCTCTGAAAGTGTGAAAACACTTCATCCTTGCTAGCCAAAAAGAAGACCCAGAAGAGTAGTGAGAGTAGTCATCGACAATGACCAGAATATACCACTTGCCGCCTAAAGAACTAACCCGAGAAGGACCTACGTTGTCCATGTGGAGAAGCTCTCTAGGTTGTTCAGTCATCACCATAGTGACAGGTGAATGCGAAGCAGCAATCATTTTACCATGTCGAAAAGGAGCGCAAACTAAATTCTTCTCAAATTTGAGATTGGGCAATCCTCGGATCAGACCTAGGGCACTCAAGAGAGCTAGAAACTCAAAGCTCATATGCCCTAGTCTCCTATGCCACTTCCAGAGCTCAGAAGTAGAATGTGCAACTAAACAGTGAGAAGAACTAGATGACTCAGAAAAATCAGCTCCAAAAACTCTCCCAACTCTTAAAATCTTGCAAACTAAAACGCCATTAGAATTGAGTACTTGCAAAGTATTGCGATGAAAACGCACTTCAAAGCCCTCATCTAGAAACTGGGACACATAGAGCAAATTGTATCCTAAATTTTGAACCAAAGAAACATCTTTGAGAGTGAAATTTGAGTTGATTCTTACCACACCTTTACCTTTCACTCTACTTCTTCGGTTATTGCCGAAGGTGATTTTCTCCTTTTGCTTGGTTGTAGTGAGGCTGGAGAACCATGATGAGTTTCCGGTCATATGGCGTGAACAACTAGAGTCCATGATCCACGTGTTCTCCAAGCCTCGTTTTGGCGCCTAAACAATATGAGACAACCTTGATCGCTCAGTTCTAGGGTAAGAGAAAAAATGACGAGGTATCTACCACTGAGAGACACGAGGAGTAGGCAAAGTAACAGTAGACTGTATACGCATAGGAAAATTAGAATAATGCAAAGTGTGAGGTCTACCTATATGATAGAAGCCAGACAAATGATGAGGTGTCCCATCTTGTCGAGGTACAAAGCCACTAATATGTGGTCTATCACCATATGAGACATGATGTACACCACGAAGGGCAAAACCTCTCAAGCAAGCACTGGGAGCCTTGAAAACTTGACGAGAATGATTGTTGGCGTAAAAGATTACGCTAACAGGTTTCTGTAGATTAGAAACTAACAAACGAAGTGTTTGCGAAGTGAACTGTTCTAAGCCTCCGAAAGGATAACAACTTAGAATAGTTTGAATGTGTGTATTGAATAACTTGTATCCTGGTCCCTATTACAGGGTGAAACGGGGGGTATTTATAGGCCCAAACATTAAGGAAAAGACCTATTTACCCCTCTATTACAACCGACATAGTGGAAACTATTCGGTACCCTTAATAGGGCTAAAATGGTAAAAGACTAATCTAATGAGAAAGAACAAAAGTCTTCCATCTTAGCTAGCAAAAAAGATCTCAAAGAGCCTTAGTTCGAAGATATACTCCGAACCAAGGTCTATCTTCAGGCTTCGAGCTTGATTCAGGACATCTCCGAAGATGCATGTTTGGAAACCTTCGAATCCATTATCTGCCTTTATCTTGTTACTGCAATAACCCTGAGGATGAAATATTTTCCCCCAATAGTAGCCCCTCGAATATGCTTCTCCGTTAAACCTGTAATGTTAGGAGAGCAGTATACGGAAGAAAAAATAACCAGACGTAGGGGTTATTAGATTTTAACTTATCTCCGAAATGTATGGAGATATAAAACTTCGAATCAGTTTTAAGATAATTACTTTCAAACTATCTTAGAACTGACTCAAGAAGCTCGAAAGCCTTTTAGACTTAGAAGAAATAATCGTTAGCTTCTTTCTTCTAACGGAAGTTACGGAGTGCGTTAATTTCGGAGAAAATGTAACGGGCAAGAATGTGAAACGGCATGAACTAACGGTAAAAAATGTAAAGTATAGGCTATAAATAAAGGGCCTAGAGCTTTCCTGAGTACCTTTTCACCGCTCTCTTGCAAGCAAAAAACTCCTTGAGCCCTAGCCTCCATTCTTCCTCCAAAGCAACCCAGTAGCTTCAATGGTGAAAACCAAGAGTACTAGAGCCCCTTCGGCCTTGGCTCGACAGCAGGCGGCTGCAGCAGCAGCGGCTGCGGCATTGGCGACGGTGCCTCCAACACCCGCAACGGCATCCATGGCGGTGGGAGGAGGAAATCCCCAAAATGTTGGTGATCAAGGTCTCTGCCCGCCATCAACAAAATATTTGGATCAATCTTTCCAACTAGGACCTTCTACCTGCAAAAGAGAATCACTGGCGGTCACAGTAGAGGGGAAAATTAGTGCGGGAGTCATGATCCGTGAACCTGGAAAGGAACTTATCCCGTCACCAAGACCCGGAGAAGTAGTCGTCTTCGAAGCCTTCTTCGAAGCTGGCTTAGGTCTTCCGGCAGTAGATTTCTTGGCCGAGGTACTGGATCTGTTTCACGTCACTCTCCCCCAACTTTCTCCGAATGCAATAGCTCGTTTAGCTATCTTCGAATGGGCGTTGAGAGCCGAAGGTTGTGAAGGGAGGGCAGAGATCTTCGCTGCGCTACACAGAGCTTCGTGCCAGCCAAAAACCTTCGTAGGCCCCGGAGGTGAAAAAGTGGTAGTAGCCTTTGGAATTATTAACTTCAGGCTTCGGGATGAATACGCCCTTCAATTTCCTGCTAAGGCCATCAATGCAAGATGGTATACCGACTGGGTCATGAGATGGTTTTATGCCGAAGTTGGGGTGAGCAATCCTCTAGCCGGACCTCTGAAAGACATCCATTTCCGGAAGGAAGCCCTAGTACATCCAGACCAAGGTCAGCTCGAAGCTCGCCTCAGCCTACTTCAGAAGATCAGTCGAAGGTTAAGCATGCGAGACTTAGTCGAAGAATTCCTTGGGCTCCAAATTCCTCCATTGATGGCCAACTGGCCTATCATCTTCGAAGAGGATTCGGAAGGCGGTATCCGAAAAATTACTTCGACTTCGAGCCCTACAGGTAACTTCGAAAACAACATAAATTATGCATATTAATTAGAAGGAGTAACTAAATTCATTTTTTAGCTTCTTCAGCCCCTATAACTTCGGAGCAAATCATACGGGCTTCGGAGAAGATTTTGGGCGCTCCAACTCCGACCGAAAAGGAATGGAGAATCAAGTTGGTCGGGAGTTGGGAAAGATTTAACAGAGTGTGGGGAATGCTGGAAATCACTCCGCCCCCTTTGATGGATTGGGTGCCTTCGGAGAAAGGACCCAAAAAGAGGAAAGCCGAAGCTGGGACTTCGAGCTCCGCCAAGACTCCGGTCAAGAAGGTGGCTCGGAAACCAAAGAACCCTGCACCTTCGAGCCCAAGGGCTTCGGTCTCTGACTCCCAAGAGGACGAAGGGAGGTTGCTTGTGCATCTGATCGACGAAGATGCAGCTCAAAGGACTGCACAAGCCGAAGTACCTGCGAACGTGCAGGAGTCTCAAGAGAACCTTGAGCAAACAAGGACTTCGGCAGTTCAAGAGGATTTACCTCAGGACGAAGTTCCTGTGGATGATAGTGGAGTCGAAGTTACTATGGCTTCGATTCCTGAAGAAGCAACAAGGACTGTCCAGGAAAATGTTCCTGCAGTCGAAGACTTGACGGCTGATTCAGATGAAGATCTCGCCTTCGATCCGCCAAACAGTCCAATGATTACCCGTCGTCAGAATGTCGAAGGTAAACTTCGAATAATTCTTTTATGTTTATTTTGCGTATTTATACGATGTATAATACTTTTGTTTTTACAGAGTCCACTTCTGTGGAAGAGGTCCGTCAGGAAGATACAATCCCTGGACCTTCGACGACTTCAGAGCCAATCCCAAGAGCCACTCAGATGGGGCCTGGAAGAGGCAAAAGAAATATAGACTCCCTCCCTGCTGCGAGCTCCGGATCAACTCCGTCTGATTCAACAGACGAGAGTCAATCTACCGAGGGGGGCCAGTCTCCGGGGGCTCCGAAGACTACAGGCCAACACTCCATCCCTTCGTTAGACGAAGATGACCAACAAGCGATAAGGATGCTCCCTCTTCTAGCTCCTTTCTTAAGCGAACAACTGGTCTTCGGACTTTGCTCGAGCCTTTGGATCGAGCTAGTCGCGACATTGGGGAGACGAACTTGGTGGCCATTCTGAGCGAGGCGAAGAGCTCGGAGCTTAACGCTGCTATGGAGCGCGTAGCCTACCAGGTACGAAGCATCTGTGAAATAACATTAAGTTTACATACAAATAATTTCTTACCTTGATTTTTTCTTTTCGCAGCAAACAGTCTTGGCCCGAGCTGTGAATATATCAAATGAACGAGAAATCACTCGCCTTCTAGAGGAAAACGAAACTCTTCAACGGAATCTCACTATCTCCGAAGGCCGAGTGGTTCAAATGGATAGTATAGTGTCAACGGAGCGCAGGGCCAGACAAGGTTTGGAGGCTGCGAATAAGGAGCTCGAAGCAAAAAGAATTGTGCTTCGAGCAGAAATTGAAAGAATGCGGGCGGAGCACGCTACTGCGGGGACCGAGCTTGTCAGACTTCAAGAGGAAGCTAGCCAGCTTTTAAACCAAAAGAATTCCTTGACTACAGAGGCTGCTAGACTTTCCGGAATTCTGGAAGAAGTAACTTCGGTGAAGGATGTGCTAATCGAAGATAAGCTGAAGTCCGAGAAGGTAGTTGTGGAAGTTATGAATCAACTTCTAGGTGTTCTGGAGTACTTCGGTACTACCGGGACACTTCCTTCTGATGATAACATTTCTCTTCTGTGCCGGTTGAAAAGGATTCAAGGAGTAGCGAAGCAGATGAAGATAGCAGGAATTCGCTACGGAGAACTCTTCCGGACAAGTGGCTGTTGTTGGCCTACTTCGTTACTATGAGAATCTGGGCCGATCGATAACTCCGGGCGCAGGAGAGGGCCCAATTACCTTCGACGACGAACAACTTCTGACTCCTTCCGAAGGTGTGGCCGCTGCCTGGCAAGCCTTCCAAACTTCATGGAGAGCCGAAGGTCGCTCTGCGATCAAGGCTTGGATCGACGAAGGACAACGCCAGAAGCAAGCTCGGACCCAAGCTTCGAGCAGTCATCCTCCTCCGAATCCACAGGTTTAGATATATCTTAGGATTTTTGACTATGTAAAGCTTTGTGCTTATGTACATTTATCAATGAAAATTTGTTTATCATATTTCTAGGCTTTGCCTCATACAGAAGATATCGAAGTGTTAGACATTAACGACGAACTTCGCTCATTATGGGCTACCTTCAATCTTCTAAAAGCTTATAAGCGCCCTCGATTTTTAGTTCCTCGAGATAACTTTGGTGCAATTACGCCCGAAGTAAGCAAAGATATACTATCTTATATTAAAGAGGAAGAAAAGGAGGTTAACTTGGACACTTCGTCTTCTGAAGACGTTATATGGTCCGAAGACGAAGATGAAGCTCGAGGTAAAAAGCCTGAAGAACTTGGAAGCTGGGAAAGGAGCCCCGAACGGCTTCGAACTTGGGCCGAGCTTCAAGAAGAAAAGAAGGACTTTAGAGCTTCGAAGGGAGGCAAGAGAGTTAAACGTAAAGTTGTTAGAACTCCCGGCACTGGAACTAGTCGTTCTAACCCTAGCTCTAGAGATCGAAGAGGTCTTCGATTCCTTCTTGGTATAGATACCATTTTTTCATGATGTAAACTGTAAACATATTCGTTCGAATAATGAATATCGATTTAAAATTGTCTCCCTATTTACTAGCCCCTCTTTGGGTATAAGCAACTTCGAATTGTATTCAAAGATGGTTATGCGCAAAGAAAAACTTCGGAGTACAATTTTTTGGGGTTCGGAGCCCCTCTGTAATTTAAAGATCTTTTAAAATCTTATAAAATGTCTTCGACTATTTGTAGTCTGAAGAATGGCAACTTAGTACCCTTTGAAAGAAATCACTTGAGATAACTTTCAGGACACCTTGGTGTCTTAGATAATTTGTCACTTTGGACTATGTTAACAGACATTCGAAGCTCATGGTTCAAACTTTGTTTTGCTTTGGCTACCTTCGGCTCTTTTTTGCGAACTCTGTCAAACCCGTGGTTCAGAGTTTGCAATGGTCTCTTTGGACTCTTTTTACGGATGCCTACCAGCCAATGGCTTGGGCTCCGCATATTTTGGCCACCTTCGGCTCTTTTTACGGAAGTCTACCAGCCAATGGCTTGGACTCCGCATATTTTGGCCACCTTCGGCTCTTTTTATGGAAGTCTACCAGCCAATGGCTTGGACTCCGCATATTTTGGCCACCTTCGGCTCTTTTTATGGAAGTCTACCAGCCAATGGCTTGGACTCCGCATGATGTGGTTTTGGGCTCTTTTACGGATGCCTACAAGCCGGTGGCTTGGACTCCGGATTATGTCAGCCCCCACGTCGGAAACTTCGAATCAATGATTCGAAGTCCGAAAATATGATTCAGCTTTATGACACTTCCCTCTCGGTCAACCCCGCGGTTCCAGTGCGTCCACTCGGAAGCTGGAGGTTTATGAGGGGAAGGCACTATCTGGACCATATGCTTTATTAATTCAGAAGATGATTACAAGTGATTTACAAGGAGCCCTTATGCGAAGTATCGCTTTAGGTGCTCCGCATGCCAAGTATGTGCTAACTCTTCACCTTCTAAATTAGCTAGTTTAAAAGAGCCAGGACGTCCTGAACGAACAATTAGGTATGGACCTTCCCATTTATTTCCTAATTTCCCTGGCGCTATAATGCTTCGCAGAACAAGATGACCCGGTCTAAGTTCATTGATCTTAACCTTCGTGTCAAACCAAGCCTTCGTCTGCTGGTGATACTTTGATAAATTTGCCACAGCTCGAAGTCTTGTTTCTTCTGATAAATCTAGCAAAGCTTGTCTTTCTTCTTCAATCTCCGGTTCGGTGCTGCGAAGTGATCCTCCTTTGAGCTCCGTTGGAGTCATAGCTTCATCTCCGAATAGTAATCTGAATGGAGTAAAACCTGTGGACCTTGTTTGCGTAGTCCGAATGGACCACAAAATCTTCGGAAGCTTTTCGGTCCACAGTCCTTTTGCTAATCCTACTATCCTTCGATTTAGCCCTGACAAAATATTTCCATTGGCTCTTTCTACAGCTCCATTAGACTGAGGATGCCTCACTGCAGCAAAACATAACTGGATACCTAGATCTTCGCAAAACTTCCTGAAAGGTTCTGCATCAAACTGTGTTCCATTATCAACTGTAAGTTGCCTAGGTACTCCGAACCGGCAAATGATGTTTTTCCAAAAGAATTTCTGTACATTGTTCAAAGTGATAGCTGTTAAGGGCTCTGCTTCTACCCACTTAGAAAAATATTCAATAGCTACCACTGCAAACTTTAGATTTCCCTTGGCTACTGGAAAGGGACCAATTAAATCCATACCCCATCTGGCCATAGGCCATACCGGAGCAATAACTTGAAGAGCTGTTGGTGGGCGATGACTTCGTCGACCCATCCACTGACATCCTTGACAAGTGCGGACTAAGCTCTCCGCATCAGCTGTTATTGTAGGCCAATAAAGCCCCTGGCGAAGTGTTTTTACTGCCAAAGCTCGAGGAGCTAAATGACTACCGCAAAGGCCTTCATGAATTTCTCGAAGAATTTCTTGACCTTCGGCTTGAGATATACATCGGAGTAAAGGGGAACATACTCCAGCCTTGTATAAAATACCGTTGATTATTTGATAATTTCTAGCCCTGAGTTTCAATCTTGAAAGCTGTGGCTCTTCAGGCAAATTTGTTCCTCCTTGTAAAAGTTCCATGATTGAATTTTTCCAATCTGCACTTGGAATGCAAAGAATCTGTGCAGAGGGAATTTGTGGCACCGAAGGTGTACTAAGCTCCTCATAGAAAGATTCTTCTGGTACATCTACAGCTCCGGCTGCAGCTTTTGCTAGGATGTCCGCTTGCACATTTTCTGCTCTTGGTATACTCCGAATGGAAATACCCTTGAAGTGTGCTTCGATCTTACGGATTTCTTCTAAGTACTTTGCAAGCTGTGGATGCCGAACTTGAAAACTTTTATCCACGTGCCCTGCTACTATTTGAGAATCTGTCTTTATAACAACTCTTGTAGCCCCTAGAGCACGTGCTTTTCGGAGTCTAAGTAAAATTCCTTCATACTCCGCTATATTATTGGTAGACTTAAAGTTGAGTCTTGCGGAGTACATTGCTCTTTGCCCTGAAGGCAAAATCAATACTGCTCCAATGCCTGCTCCGGATGCTTGGAAAGCCCCATCAGAATAAACAGTCCAAACTCCGTCACTTGACTTCTCCGGAACCAAAGTTGCAGGTGGAGTTCATTCTGCTACAAAATCTGCTAAGACTTGTGATTTGATTGCTGTCCTTGCCAGGAATGATATGCCGAAGGGTGCTAGCTCAACTGCCCACTTCCCAATTCTTCCAGTGGAATCCTTACTTCGGAGCATATCTCCCAAAGGATACGAAGTTGGTACAATTACATTGTGAGCCAAAAAGTAATGTCTTAATTTCCTCGAAGCCATTATCAGAGCATAAACGAACTTTTCGAGTTCGGAGTATCTTGTCTTCGCTCCTGATAATGCTTCGGACACAAAATAAACAGGATTTTGTACCAACTTCCAATTGAAATCCATTTCTCTAACAAGGACTGCACTGACAGCAGAACCTGTAGCTGCAAGGTAAAGGAGTAGGGTTTCGTCCTCAGTAGGCACCATGAGTGTAGCGAGATTACTGAGATACTCTTTAATATCTTCGAAGCTTTTTTGACACTCCAGTGTCCATGCAAAATCTTCGGACCCTTTCAATGCTTTAAATATAGGCAAGATTCTCTCCGCAGACCTTGATAGAAACCTGCTAAGTGCTGCCAGACGTCCAGTCAGCTTTTGCACTTGCTTTAAATTTTCCGGAGGGTACTTCCTCCGGAGATGGGGAGGACTACCCTTTTCCCTCGGTCTTGCCCTTCCTCTTGCTTCGGAGGTGGCATAACATTGGCCACTGGAGGGCGTCTTGCGGCTTCGAAGTTTTCTATCCGCGCCACAGCCTGGACAGGCTCTAGGCGCGCTTGAGCTGGAACTCGGTCAATAGTACCTCGACCCGAAGTTCTTTCTAGATATTCTCCTCTCAGAGTGAGTATATCCTTTCAAGTATCAGTTGCGTGGCTTCGGTTTTCACCATGAATGCAGCAGAAAAGGGTCTGGCCTCTGCCAGCCGTTTTCCCTGGTGGCCTCCAGCCGCTGACCTTGTTCCCCGAAGGTTGTGGAGCTCTCTGCGTGAATTTTTGCGGGGGTGCAATGTTCAGGACTTCAGAACGGGGATACTTTTGCCCCCTTCTCCTATCATGTTGAACTTCGAAGACTGGTTCTTGCGGCTGTGCCGAAGTTTTTACTTCTACTTTTACTTCCTGCAGTATGGATGGAGTTGTTGTAGTTCTTCGAAGCCAACCTTCTTCCGACCTTGCATACTCTTCAAAGTATGACATCAACTGAGAAACAGAGGATATGCTTTTCCGATGAAGCTTATCCAAGAGGCCTTGATGAGTGACACCTTCCCGAGCTGCATCAACTACCGAAGATGTAGACAACCCTCGGATCTGCGACTTCGTATGAGCGAAGCGCTTAAAATATTGCCTCAAGGTCTCTCCAGGGAGCTGCTTCACCTGGAAGAGACTTCCCGTTGACATTGGAGGCACGAAGGTGCCTTGAAAATTGCTTACGAACTTCTTCTTCAGCTGCCCCCATGAATTAATTGATCCTGGCTTCAAAGACCAGAACCACCTTAATGCTACTCCTTGAAGAGCTAAGGGGAAGCACTTTGCCATGGTATCTCGAACTCCTCCACTAGCTTCAATTGCTAGGGCATAAGAACGGACAAATTCTCCAGGATCTTCATCTCCGGCATACTTACAGAGCTTCGAAGTCTTAAACTTCGGGTCGAATCGAACTTTTTGCAGCTCAGGATGCAGCGGAGATTCAGTATCGAAGGAGGCGTTCTTCGAGGCTTCGGGATAGATGGGTTCGTCGTCTTCAGGCACTTCTGGAATAACCGGGATGGCTTGAGAACGAAGCCTATTCGCAGCTTCTTGCCGCCATCTCGCTACTTCGGCTTGGAGGCTGGCCATTTGAGCGGCCATATCTCCAAGATTGTCTTCATCTCCTCTGGAAGGATCTTCCGGGTCTTGAGAACTGAGAGGATCAGTTCGAAGTGGGATTGAAGGTGGAAGAGGGACTCCGGGTGGTCGAAGTATAGAGGGAGTTGGCGGAGGAACTCCGTATGTTCGAGGGATGGAAACTCCTTCCGGAGTTTGAGGTGGGGGGAATGTCGAAGGCCCTCCGACCTCAACCGTGTCGGATGGTGCCTCTCCGGAGATCCGGGAGGACCTCCGAACAGGGTTACGAGGTGCGCTCCGCTTAGGAGGCATGATGCAAGAAGTTGGTAGAGAACGAAGTTTCTTGGACTAGGTTCCCCACGGACGGCGCCAACTGTTGGCGTAAAAGATTACGCTAACAGGTTTCTGTAGATTAGAAACTAACAAACGAAGTGTTTGCGAAGTGAACTGTTCTAAGCCTCCGAAAGGATAACAACTTAGAATAGTTTGAATGTGTGTATTGAATAACTTGTATTCGGTCCCTATTACAGGGTGAAACGGGGGGTATTTATAGGCCCAAACATTAAGGAAAAGACCTATTTACCCCTCTATTACAACCGACATAGTGGAAACTATTCGGTACCCTTAATAGGGATAAAATGGTAAAAGACTAATCTAATGAGAAAGAAGATAAGTCTTCCATCTTAGCTGGCAAAAAAGATCTCAAAGAGCCTTAGTTCGAAGATATACTCCGAACCAAGGTCTATCTTCAGGCTTCGAGCTTGATTCAGGACATCTCCGAAGATGCATGTTTGGAAACCTTCGAATCCATTATCTGCCTTTATCTTGTTACTGCAATAACCCTGAGGATGAAATATTTTCCCCCAACAATGATAAACAGACTTATGCATACCTAAAGATGGGTAATGCATGTCCTAAAAACTCATCTCATGTGAGCTACGCTCATCCTTGATGCGACGAAAGCAAAACCCAACCAAATGACCCACCCGCTGGCAATATGAGCAATGGAAGACTCTCTTGGGGGTATTCACATGGGTCGTAGGAGCGGTCCTCATAGGCTCCTTGGGTTTCTATTGAGGGTTTTTCTTGGGTGGAGGAGGTGGAATTTTCTTGAGAGGTTGGGTAGGTTTATTGGCTTTCTGTGGAGTGTCTAACTGGGTGGTGGGTGAACTAAATACAGTTTTGCTCTCACTGTCTGGAGGACTTCTCTCAAAACCCAGCCCTAGAGCTAAATGATGAGGTCAAGGGTGTCCCGATATTTCAATGAGAGGATAAGATAAGTTTGATTAGAGGGAGATGATGTTGACGATCCGACTACAACCATACAAGACGTTTGTGTTGCGCCTTAGCGATCGATACACCAACTTCGGAGGTTGTCGTGTCCTTGTGGCAGCACGATCAACCCAACCACGAGGGTATTTGTTCATGCAAGCAATCGAAGAACAAGCAAGAACAAGGTAAACAAGCAACTCAGATTGATAACATGGTGGAGTCCTATAACGTGTATCCAGCAAACTAGACGATCACGGGATTACACGGCAAAGTAGCCAAGGCTAAACTTTGATCTAAACAAAACTCCATCTAAAAGTGGTGGCCAGGGGGGTATTTATAAGGCTAGGGATGTCTGGAGGTCTGCCAAAGGTAACCCTAGATGAATACAACTCAGTTACAAGGCCCATGGGCTTAAATGGTTCGGACTGGAAAAGGAACACGCATTGTTTTGATGATTGCAATCTCCTCAGATAGAATCTGTAGGTGTGGATGGATCGGTTGGAAAGAGGACTTTGCAAGCTTTCCAAAACATTCAAGATCATCCAAATTGGAGCTTCCATGTAATAGTTATGCATGATTGAATCTGGTGTTGTCTCAGTAGTCCGAGTCTGAATTGAAAATGTGTAGAACATTATCTCCACCTTCTCTTGGCACAAAAGTGACATCCCAAACTTATATACAATCTTTGGATGGCCTTTACTTGGTCCCCAATCAACTCCCATTATGTTTCATTCCCTTGATGTACTCTCAATATGTCGCTTGATCCATGTAAGTATTTTTGTAATTGAATAGCAACACATTTCATTGTGTAGCATACATTGTTCAAATAAATAAAATGTAAATATAATATAGAATGCTTGCTCCTTGGCTTGTTTATTATAATGCATAAGCATGGTCATATCCTAGCCATTGATGTCCTCATCACTAACCCTGCCCTGTCAGCACACATCTTGGTCTTGGCCAGGAGCAAATTCATCCTTCCTCTCTAGCAAAACTGAGTTGGTCCTTAAGGGTGATGCAGGTGTGACAAGCAGGTTGCACATCCTTAGAACACTCAACATTCTCCAATCTAGCCTCTAGCTCCTTAACATGCTTGTCTCTCAAACTAATGCTATCAATCAATAAAGGATGGTTTGAACAAGCATCAGAAGAGATAGGTCTAGACTCCACCACGAAAAGTTGCTTCTGTGCAGTCTCAAGCTCATTAATAGTTTGAGCAAGCACAGAATGTCACTAAGCAAGCCCACTCAGGACAATAGTGTAGGATTGACAATGAGCATCATCAGTTTTAGACATAAGCATGGCATAATCAGTCGAACCAAATTCTAGCCTAAGTCTAAGGTCTTTTCTTTCTCTAGAGGCCTGAACAAGTAATCTATCCTGACCAAGAACTACCTCCTTTAGTTTATCTACTTTAATGGAAAGCTGGTCATAGGATAGTGGTACCTTAGATGAGTCTAGCTCATCACCGTTGTGACTACTGTCGGCCATGAAACAAAGGCCGGTGAAATCTCTTGGCTTCTTCTCCTTCTTTTCTTCCTTCCTCTGAGGCACTTCTTCTTCCTCATTAGAGCTTGTCACCTTAGTTGAGGAAGTGTCGATGTCACTGATTGCAGCGACAAAATCTCTGGAAGCGGCTTTGGCTACCAGCTTAGCCATTTTGTCGCGCTTACCATTTGTGTAGGGTTTTGTCTGTTTCTTGTGCTGTTTGGGGCGCTCACTCTCTTCTCTCCTCTTAAGTTTAGGACAGTTAGCCTTAATGTGAGACGTGTCCCCACACTCAAAACACCCACTAAAACCACTTCTCCGTTGATCCCATCTCTCATTGTGAAAATGGGTGAATCTCCTGGCTATGTGAGCAGCTCTTCATCATCTAGAGTATCCACCTGCTCTTTAGTAACATAGACTAGGGAGGACAAAGCAAAACCACCTGCAAGAAAACAAGTGCCAGATGAGCTTGGTTCTGCAGTGGTTCCAGGGCTAGAGCTAGAAACTAGCACCAAAGGCCGAGGCAATGAGTTTTTGTGCCCTACAAGAGATGCCTTAGCAATCTTTGTGGACTTCAGATTGCTGAAGAATTCATCACAGGTCAAAGTGTCATATCCTGTGGACTCCTCAATGCTTGATATCTTCACTTCCCATATGCTATGATCGAGAGCATAAAGAATCTTGATAGCCCTATCATGATCATTGTACACAAGCGTCCCAGTGGACCTCAAGTTACTCACAATCGCATCAAAACGTGAAAACATGGAATCTATAGATTCACCAGAGCCTTGCACACATAGTTGATACTATTGATTGTATGTGTCTGACGCCTAGACTTGATCTGTGTAGAGCCCTCATGAAACACAGTGAGTGTAGTCCAAATATCCCTAGTTGTCCTCAAGTGTTGTACCCTATCATACTCACTTCTGCTCAAGCCAATGAACAGTATATTTCGAGCTTTGTAGTTAGAATTATACTGATCTTTTTCTGTGAGAGTAGTGCGGGTTTCAGGGATGGAGTATTGTGAGTCCACAATATCTCATAGTGCATTTCCTTGGCTTAGCAAGTAAGCCTCCATGCACACCTTCCAATATGCAAAATCAGTTCCATCGAACAAAGGTATTTTACTAACTCCATCCATGTCGCCAAAAGATGACAAAGCCGTTAAGGTCAACTGGTGCTCTTAACCAAGCTCTGATACCAATTGTTGGACCAAAAAAGGCGACCAGAGGGGGGTGAATGGGAGCTTTTCAAATACTGTTCTGCTGAACAGGCTTCGAACACACCCTTCGAAGTGTCTGGTTCTAAGGTATCGAACACACTCCGAACACAATCTTCGTATGGGGTAAAAGTTCAAAATTCAGATGACTTTGCTCCACTCAGAAACCCAAAAATACACTGAACTTTGTAAAGATAGTGTAGGCTCCTCACACGTGGTGCCTTCGAGTAGGCTTCGCACTATAGTACTTCGCACAAGTACATTTCCCTCAATGGACTACTAACAGATACTCCGCACTAGTAACTGGTACTATGCTTCACACTTTGGAGTGTTTTAAACAGACACAAAATGGACTACAATGCAGACTTTGGGTATGAAAAGGGAACAGGCCTTGAATGGACGCTTCACAAAGTGCTTCACTAGTAAACAGTGAGGATTAGCCTCCGATTTACACAGAGCGAACACACACCAGAGTTACTCAAAGAAGTCGCACATATGATAGACAAACACTTCATTCAAACGAACATGGAGTAAGAACTCTAGTTTGCACAGAGCAAAATGAAACACAGAAAACTCTACCCACACAATGCAAAACATAGATACAAGTTCATGCTATCAGTGAAAAACAGAACAAAAATTTCATTGCAAGAATAGGGAACACAAATCTCACATGTTCAGAGAACACTTCATTTCGGTTGGCCAAGGCTATAGGGAAAACAGAAGGTTCTTAAAATAGAGTATGTAGTGTTGCCCAAGACCTCAAC
Organism: Zizania palustris; assembly: GCA_019279435.1. Taxonomy (NCBI): domain Eukaryota; kingdom Viridiplantae; phylum Streptophyta; class Magnoliopsida; order Poales; family Poaceae; genus Zizania; species Zizania palustris. Next base: position 49,090,730 of record JAAALK010000285.1, on the reverse strand, counting down.
CTGCCTCTCCTTTTATAGGCACTACTCACTTGCGAATAGACTACAATACCCCTAAGGTTTACAACATTTTTGTCTCTAGCAGACACGGGGGTACAGATGGTAGTCTACTTTATTGGAAGCTCCTTCTTTCAGCTTCACAGGGCCGATAGTATCAGCCTTTGCAGAGTAGACATTATCACCTTTTGCAAAGTGGAATCTTCTGGAGCCCCCTTCGCACACGAAGTGTGCAGAGGCTTCGGTGACATGCTTCAAACCCGAAGGCCTTCACTTCACCGAAGTCATTCTACGATACAATGACGGTTTTGAGCCGAAGACGTCAAAACCCTTGAGCCTCCGCACCATCACCTCTGGACTGGATCACCACGGCTTTGCAGCTACACCAAGCTCGAACTCTGTCCATCCATGTACCGAAGTCATGCATGGCCGAAGTACTTCAAGTCAACCACACTCTGAAGCCCCACCTTCGAAGTATTTTCATCACCTTCCTGAAGTCCCTCCTTCGTCCTAGGCCTCCGCATGTAGCACTTCCATAAGCACTCCTTCGTAGTGTCTCTGCCCAGAGCACACTCCCGATGAGCCTTACCGGACCATGCCTTCGATGCACCTCCACTTCTGAGATCTTTGTCAGGTGTCCTTCCAAGTGTCTCTGTATGGAGCACACTTGGGAGCCTTGCCTCATTCCTGAGGACTTCGTCTGCCATCCTTTGAAGTTACTCCCTCAGAGTCACCCTTCGAAGTGCCTAGCCTCCGAGGACTTTGCCTCGTGGTACCTTCAGCCAAAGCCACCCTCCGCACTTTCTTCTTTCGCCTGGTGCACCTTCGACCCAAGGACCGACCTTGACCCCACGCAGCCTCCATGACTGTGCTCCCTGCTCACCTGTCATCAAATTCCCTGCTTGACCTAGGTTTACCTACTATGAACCGTCTCATTGCCTCGGAAGTCACCTGCACACCACCGATAAGCAGACAAGTGTTTCCGATACCTCAGAGACCTCTCCAGTAAAAAACCTCCGGTACACTCTCCAATGTACCGCCCAAAGTACCGAGCCCTCCGGTATAGACTTCTCATCGTATTCTGTCGGACCCCTCCGACAGACATACTCCACTACAATAGTTGTAGCCAGCAAACACCGAACCCTCCGATCCCCTTCGAAGGGACCCCTTCGTTTAGAAAGTAAAACTTGTCAATCACTCATCACAGAGTTGAAACCAAGGCACATTTCAACTTTCTTTCCCAATACTATTCAAATGCCGACTTTTCTAAACAAAAATTTGCAGGATAATGAAAAGGATGAAGTGATAATGTTTCTTTGGTCATATGTCGATTGTTTTACATGGGAGTATAGTGAGATGCCTAGACTAAGCCATGAGATCATGAAGCATTGGCTACCTATTAAACCCAGGTTTAGGCTTTATAAACAACCCCCTCGTCGCTTTAATTCGGCTGTGTATGACCAATTTAAAGAAGAGATAGAATGATTACTCAAGGTTGAGTTTATGAGGCCATGCAGGTATGCTGAATATGTTGCTAACACCGTCCCTATAGAGAAGAAAGGAAGTGGCAAGATTCACGTGTGTATTGATTTCAAGGACTTGAACAAGGCCACTCCGAAGGACGAGTATCCCATGCCGATTGCCGACATGTTGAACAACGATGCTTCTGGACACAAGGTACTAAGCTTTATTGATGGCAATGCTGGTTATAATCAAATCTTTATGGCCGAAGAGGACGTCTATAAGACAGCCTTTCGATGCCATGGTTTTGTCTGCTTGTTTGAGTGGGTGGTTATGACTTTTGGTTTAAAGAATGCTAGCTCTACATATCAACATGCTGTGAACATGATTTTTCATGACTTGCTAGGAGTTATGCTAGAGGTCTACATAGATGATGTTGTAATCAAATCGGATGCTATGGGAAACCATTTAGCCGATTTGAGAGTTTCTCTTTAGAGAATGCGTCAGTATGGCTTAAAAATGAACTCTCTCAAGTGTGCTTTTGGCGTGTTGGTGGGCAAGTTCTTAGGATTCATGATTCATGAAAGAGGTATTGAGATTGATCCTAAGAGGCTTGAGAAGATTAAGAACTTTGAAGCGCCGACATTCAAGAGAGATGTGCAAAAGCTGCTATGCAAGGTTAATTATTTGCACCGCTTTATATCTAACTTGTCTGGCAAGATCGATGCTTTTGTCCCCATACTTCGGCTAAAGAACGAAGCCGAATTCACTTGGGGGGCAAGTCAGCAACGCGCTTTTGAGAAGATTAAAGAGTCCTTGTCATCACCGCCTATGGTAAGAGCACCAAAAGTTGGGATTCCGTTTTGGTTATACGTTGCTGTAGAAGATAGCATGTGTTGGCGTAAAAGATTACGCTGACAGGTTCTCTAAAATCAAGAACTAACAAACAGTGAATTTGTGTTGAGAACTATCTCAAGCCTCCGATTTGGATAATAGCTTAAGTAGTCCGAATATGTGTATTGAAAATCTGAGTATTCGATGCCTATTACAGGGTAAGAAGGGGGTATTTATAGGCAAAAAAGTCTAAGGAAAAGACCTATTTACCCCTCAATTACAACCGACATAGTGGAAACTATTCGGTACCCTGAACAGGGTTAAAATGGTAAAATCTACCTGGAGTAAGTAGATAAGCCAAACATCTTATCAACCTTGTAGTTTTGCACCGGAGCTTCATATCCTACGAAGGGTTCCTTCGGATTGTAAGTCGAAGCACCCTTCGGCTTAATGAATCCACCACCTTCGGGCATAAGCTTATCAGCTCCAAAGCTGATAAGTTATCTTGAACTGTTAATATCTAAGTCCTGAAGGTGAAGTATTTTCACCCAACAGTAGCCCCTCGAATACGCTTCTCCAAAATTAACCTGTATAGTAGGGAAGTTGTATACGCAAGGAATATTTTCATATTCTGGGACTTAGAGAAGTTTGAATACGTTACAGTTATTCGAAGGGCCTCTGACCCCGAAGCATCCGGACAACGGCCTTGAACTAGAACTGTTGTGTGAACGCTTCGTGAGAAAGAGAACCGTTGCGGAGTCTAAACGTCGTGAGGACCCGTTTATTTGGAGTCGTTACTCTACAAGTAGCTGTTATGCTCTTGAAAGGTAACGGTCGAAACTTATAGCAAACTCACACCGTTTCGCTTCCTGGACCCACCTGCCAGCGACGGAAGTCGAACCTGCAGTGTGAATGCAATCGAAGCACAACAACTATCGGGAGGCTATAAAAAGGGAATCGGAATTCACCAAGGACTTTTACCGTGCTTAGCATCCGAAACTTACTCTCTTCAACCTCCAATTGCCTCAACTTCCCGAGCGATCGAGCCATGGCGAGGACCAGCCACACCGTACCAGCGGCGGCGGGTACTTTGGCGCAGAGGCAGGCTTAGGCAGCTTCAGTGGTAGCGGCAATGGCGGGAGCTCCGGGAGACGCCTGGCCCAAGAACCCTCGTGAGCTCCACCCTCCATCCAAGAAGAAAATCCCCCAAAGCTTCCTCATCGGCCAGTCCACAAGCACTATGGACTCCATCGAAAAAGCCATAGATGGGAAGCTAGGGCCCGGAATGAGGACTCAGGTCCCTAGAACAGAGTCTACCCCGAGGCCATGAAGCGGAGAAGTTGTGGTCTTCGAGGCATTCTTCGAAGCGGGTCTGGGCCTTCCTGCCATCAACTTTTTATCAGAGGTACTAGAAATGTTCCATATTACCTTGCCTCAGCTATCTCCCAACGCCATCACCCGGCTGGCCATCTTCAAATGTGTGCATCGAGCCGAAGGGTGTGAAGGACGATCAGAGGTCTTCGCCGCCACCCACGAGGCTATATGCCAGCCGAAGCCACAAGATGGCCCCGGAGACACCAAGGTGATAACGGCCTTTGGAAGTGTTAACTTCCAATTACGGAGGGAGCATGCTCAGCACTTTCCAGCGAAGGCCATCAACGACCAATGGTATACCAACTGGATCCTTCAGTGGTTCTACGCCGAAGTCAAAGAGGACTCCCCCTTCGCAGGACCCCTCCAAGAAATCTGGTTCGGAAGGAGGCGGAGGTCACCCCGAACCCTAGCCTGCTCTCAACGTGGGTAGGGATATTAACTTCAGTTGCCAGTCGCATGAGCATGCATGACCTAGCAGAAGAGTTCATCGCGCTCTGAATTCCACCCCTCGGGGCTGACTGGCCGATAGCGTTCCACACGCTTCGGAGGGTGAGCTCCGAAGTCTAGGTAAGACTTCAACTTTCCTGCAATAACATGTTAGACGAAAAAATAACATACTTATAATATGCTACCTTTTTTCAGCGGCTCCACTGGCGTTAGCCCCGGAGCAGATAACACGAGCCACCGAACGGGTGCTCGGAGCCCCTACGATGGCTGAAAGGCAAAAAAGAATAGAGCTTGTGGGGAGCTGGGAACGCTCTAACAGAGTATGGGGGGTCCTCAGAATGGTGCCTCCTCCTCTACCAGATTTCAGCCCGACCGGAGCGGCCCCCTAGAAAAGGAAAGCCATCGCCGAGCCTTCGAAGAAAGCCAGCAAGACTCCCATTAAGAAGGGGAAGAAAGTAGCAAAAATTCCTCCTTAGCTGACCTCGGCATCATCTGCCTCATCCCTAGGCATTCGGAGCTCAGCTTCGGATGACTCTGGGAACAAAGGCTCCAAAAGAAAGGGCTCTGACACTCAACTGGCCAAAGACTTCGAGAACTATCTTCTAGAGGGCGATGAAGACGAAGCAGCAGCCACAACTGAAGCTCCTGCTCAGGAGGCTGCGGAGGCAGACACGGCACACACTCCAGCACCCACCGCTGCGAGTTCAGAGCTGGAGACAGCCGTCCCCAACTCTCCCGTAGCTAGGGTGATCACAGTGGAGGTCGAGCCTCCGGCGACAACTACACTAGAGAGGACTTCGGGGGATGACCTCGACGAGATTCTCCGGATGTACGAAGTCTTGGAGGACCCGACCATTTTACCTCAGGGCACCTCGAAGGTAGGCTTCGAACCTTTTGCCTTTTTCACTTCCTGCAATAGTTATTGCACACAAATATTCATCGAGTACCTCAATGTTGTAGGTGTATCGAAGGGTAACGTAGCCCCGGTCGCAGACGAAGCTCCAGCTTCTTTCGGGGTTGCGGCTCTGATGGACACCTCGGCTCCACTGGACATCCCGGCTCCGGCGGACACCCTAGCTTTGGCCGAAGGAACAGCTGTCAAGGAGGATCTTCCTCCGCTGGAGTCGCGCCTCTAGCCTTCGTACCGGGGAGGGGAAAAGGCATGACAAACCTTGGACTCCCTCCCGCTCCGATGACAACACCCTCTTCCAATGAGCCTTCAACAAGTAACTTAGAGGAAGAGGTGACTGCAGATGATCGTCGAGCTTTGTCTTGGCTCCCTTTGTTGGCTGCTTTCTTGGAGCAACGAACGGGTCTCCGGGCGCTTCTGGAGCCATTGGCGGAGAAAGGCCAAGAAGTCGTAAACTCTGACTTGGTCTCCGTCTTGAGCGAAGCCAGAGCCCCGGAGCTTAATCTAGCCCTCGAAAGGGCTGCCCTTCAGGTATACAAAATACCACAAATATCTTTAATTGACAAATGTAACTGCTCAGTACTTACTTGCTCCTTTTGCAGCAATTTGTCCTTGCTAGAGTGGCAGCGACTTCCAACGAAGCTGAAACCAATCGACTCAAGAGGAAGGTTACCACCCTCCAAACCACGCTCAAAAACTCTGAAGACAAGACACTTCGGTTGGAGGAAGAGCACCTCGAAGAACGGAGGGCTAGGGCCACCACCGACGAAGTCCTTCGGCTCGAACAGCAGAGCAACAGCACGCTCCAAACTTCTGCCCAAGAATCCTGAAGTCGAGTGCTTGGTGCTTCGAGCGGAGGTCGAGAAGCTCCGGCAGGCGGCAGCTAGTTCGAGCGCTCAACTGGTAGAGCTCCAAAGCTCTCTCAAGCAAGCGATGGCTCAGAAGAGCTCCCTGCTATCCCGGATGGCCGAAGTATCTGCTGCTGCGGGGCTGGAGGCGGCAGAGACGAAGAATGCTACAATAGCGGAGCGTACCTTGGATGCCCTTCAGGGTACCTTGGAATACTTCGGCACCATGTACCTTGGAATAGCGAGCGAGCCCCTCAACCGGAAGCTGAATAGGATTCAAGTGCCGACGTCGCTGATGATGGGTTCCGGTGTCCGGTACGGAGAGATCTCCGGACAATGTGCTGGAATCAGAGTCCTCCGTCACCTCGAATCCCTTGGAATTTCCGTCGCTCTGGTTAGGGGTTCGACACCTGCAGGCTTTGCCGACGAGAGCTTGTTGCGTCCTTCGTAGGATGTAGCCTCAGCTTGGGAAGCTTTCCGGTCAATCTGGAAGATAGACCACAAGGCTACAGCCAAAGCTTGGATCGACAAGGCCCGTCGGCAAAAACAAGAACAAACAAGGCCTCCGCTTCCAGCTTCGCTAGCTCCAACCCCTCCTACTTCGCCGACCGACCCGCAGGGTCTAGTCTTATATGTATAAGAAATCTTGTAAAGCCCTTTGGATTAATGAATGAAAAGTTTGTAAACAAAGAACGTCGAAGATCACCTCTTCCACCCTGGCCAAGGGCCCCTCTCCGAAGTCAACCTCGAGGCCTATTTGGCCGAGGGCATCGAGAGGCGGACCTACAAAACCTTGAAGTGGCCGGGCCACCGGAAGTAAATGCCTCTGAGGTATGCACATTTGATCGAAGGCTTGGACAAAAAGTATGTCTGCAGAGCTTCCGCCGTCCACCAGGACCCTTCGAACTTCCACCCCAGCTATATCTGCTGAAATGACCAAGCGGTCAGCATGGGGGAACTTCACCCCCGTGGCATCATTAGCAGTGAAGGAAATAGATACATGAGACCATTCGGCATTCCCTCCGCGGAATGCAAGGTCCCTATGTGTCCCACTTCATGGACGTACTCTCGTCGCTGCCTTTTGGACATATTACCGAGGGTCCCCCCTCCGGAGATGGGTAGGACCACCCGCTTGCCGCGGTCATGGGGGTCTTCCTTCTTCGGTGGTGGCATAATGTTGGCCACCGGTAGCTGCATGGGGGCTTCGGGGACACCCGCTCGGGCCACAATTTGCACAGGCTCCGGCCGTGCCGCTGAAGGGGTTCGATCTGAAGTACCTCGCCCGATACTTCATCCTAGGTATTCACCCCGAAGGGTTAATACCACCTTGCAATCCTTCATGTTATGGCTTCTATTGTCGCCATGCATGCAGCAGAAAAAGCTCTAGCGCCTGTCAGGTATTCTTTCTTGGGGCTTCGGTGCTCCAGCCTTGAAGCTTTGCGCCTGATGAAAGTTGGCAGGTGCCTTCAGAACGGAGGGTGCAATGTTCAACACCTCCGAGCGGAAGTGTTTCTTTCCCCGCCTGTGATCGTTGAAGCGATTGTCTTGAGAGTGTTTTGGAGAAGTCGAGGCTCCGGGCTCCATCTTCACTTCCCGAAGGGCTGGTGCAGGTGTTGTGGCTCGTCAAAGACAACCTTCCTCTGCCTTGGCATATTGTTCGAAGTATGCTCGTCAAACACAGGCTTCCGATGAAGCTTGCTGAGGAGATCGGGGTTAAACACCCCTTTGCGGGCGGCGTCGACTACCGAAGAGGTAGACAAGCCCTTGATCTGTGATTTGGTGTGGGCGAAGCACGTGAAGTATTCCTAAAGCGTCTCCCCTGCTTGCTGCTTCACCTGAAATAACCTCCCCGTCGACATCGGAGCCACAAAGGTACCTTGGAAGTTGCTTACAAACTTCCTCTTCAACTGCTCCTAGGATCTGATCGATCCTGGCTTCAAAGACTAGAACCATCAGAGAGCCACACCTTCGAGAGCGAGGGGAAAACACTTTGCCATAGTGTTACGCACCCCTCCGCTTGCTTCTATCACCAGGGCATATGAACGAGCGAATTCTCTGGGTCAGACCCACCAGAATACTTGTGCAACTTCGAGGCTTTGAACCTGGGATCAAAGGGCACCTTTTGCAAGTCCGAATGTAGCGGAGACTCGTCATCGAAAGATGCGTTCTCAGCCTCCTCCGGGACTTGGACAGCTTCGGGAAGGTTGCGAGCACCACCGTCTTGGGGCCCTTCTAGAGCCTGGGTGGAGGTTGGGGAGCGGAGGCGATCAGCGGCCTCTTGCCTCCACCTAGCCACTTCCTCCTGAAGTCGCGCTACCTGAGTAGCCTCATTCCCAAGAAGGTCTTTGTCTCCATCAGAGGGGAGCTCCGGGTCTCGGGAACTGGCATAATCGGTTTGGAGCACCGTAGGAGCAGCCCGAGGGCCTCTGGGTACTCGACGTCCAGTGACGCCTTCGGGGTTTGTTGGAACAGCTGAGGGTCCTGCTCTGTTGGTCCGAGGGGACCTTCGGGGAGGATCCGAGGCTAGGCTCCGCTTGGGAGGCATAGCTAGTGAAAAATGGGTCCGAAGACCGAGGACTTTGATTGGTTTGGGAAGGCGAGGAAAGGCCTTCGAACCACACTAAGAAGACCCTTACCGAAGGGTGTGCGGAATCATGAGACCCCGAAGCTCCCTCCGCAAGTGCTCTACGAAGTGCAGTCAGCAGTAGAGAACTAGATTTTAGAACTAGGGTCCCCATGGACAGCACCAACTGTTGGCGTAAAAGATTACGCTAACAGGTTCTCTAAAATCAAGAACTAACAAACAGTGAATTTGTGTTGAGAACTATGTCAAGCCTCCGATTTGGATAATAGCTTAAGTAGTCTAAATATGTGTATTGAATAGCTGAGTATTCGATGCCTATTACAGGGTAAGAAGGGGGGTATTTATAGGCAAAAAGGTCTAAGGAAAAGACCTATTTACCCCTCAATTACAACCGACATAGTGGAAACTATTCGCTACCCTGAACAGGGTTAAAATGGTAAAATCTACCCGGAGTAAGTAGATAAGCCAAACATCTTATCAACCTTGCAGTTTTGCACTGAAGCTTCATATCCTACGAAGGGTTCCTTCGGATTGTAAGTCGAAGAACCCATCGGCTTAATGACTCCACCACCTTCGGGCATAAGCTTATCAGCTCCAAAGCTGATAAGTTATCTTGAACTGTTAATCTCTACGTCCTGAAGGTGAAGTATTTTCCCCCAACAGCGTGATAGGAGTTGTGCTAACTCAAGAAGTGGATGGAAAAAAGTACATCATCATGTTCTTGAGTCGCCGCCTATTGGATGCCGAGACGAGGTACGTGTTCTTAGAGCATTTATGTTTGTCGCTTTATTATGCATGAACCAAACTTCGGCACTATCTTCTATCTAGCACATGTATTGTTACTTGTCAAACTGATGTCATAAAGTACATGCTGCAAAAGCCGATTCTAAGTGGGAGAATCAGAAAGTGGGCTTATGCTTTGATTTGGCTTATGAACTCTTAAAAGCTATGAAAGGCCAAGTCATCACTAATTTTATAGTTGATCACAATGTTGATGTAAATTGGAGTAGCGACGCTGCTTTGATTGAGGTAATACCATAGAAACTATACTTTGATGGTTTGACTTGCAAAAATGGCAAAGGTGTTGGAGTTGTGCTCATATCACCCAACAGTATGAGTTTCGAGACCTTGGCCCGATTAGAATTTCCTTATACTAATAATCAAGCCGAATATGAAGCTTTGTTGTTAGGATTTGAATTGCTAAGCTTCATGGGTATTAAATATGTTCATGCATATGGTGATTCACTATTAGAAGTTCAACAAGTAGCTAAGGATGCTCAATGTTTTAATGGCTTGCTAAATAGCTACTTGGATAAATGTCTAGACATAATTGCTACTCTTGACGGTTTTGAGATTTCACATGTGTCTAGAGAAACCAATTCAGTAGCAAATGATATGGCTTAGGTAGCATCTAGTTTCCAAATTAAAAGAGGAAAAAAATCGCACAAGAAAGACCAATGCTTGACTTCATTTCAGTACCCGAGTTAGAACACATTGGTCTGACCGCCCTGACATGGCCGGTCCGACCGCATGTATCTGGTTGGTCTGACCGCCCTATGCCAGCCGCCCGGCAATGGCCTGTCTGACTGGCCCTCCATGGCCGGTATGACCGCCCCGTGTCAGGAGGTTTTATGACACATGGGGAAGTTGAAATTTGTGATTCGGACTGCCAATTCAAATGAGGATTTGGTGAGTACTTCAGAAAATCATGAGGATGATTGGTGGGCTCCAATTATTCAGTATTTGAGAGATCCTAGCAAGCGGGTCGATCGGAAAGTTCGGCGGCAAGCGTTTAAATTTGTATTACTCAACAATGAGTTGTATCGTCGAACTGTTGATGGAGTACTTTTGAGATGTTTGAATGTCGATCAGTCTATACTTGTTGTGGGTGAAGTACATGAAGGTCTTTGTGGTAATCATCAGTCAACCCAAAAAATGAGTTGGATGCTCAAAAGAGTGGGGTTTTATTGGCCGACTATGATTGAGGATTGTTTTAGGTATTATAGAGGATGTGAAGCTTGTCAAAGGTTTGGTAATATTCAGTTTGCTCCCGCATCTTTACTTAACCCTATTATCAAACCATGGCCATTCCGAGGTTGGTCCTTGGACTTCATCGGCGAAATTTATCCTTCCTCTTCAAAAGGGCATCGGTTCATGTTGATGGCTACAGATTACATCACCAAGTGGACCGAGGTCGTGCCTCTCAAGAACATGACGCAAAACGAGGTAATTGATTTCATCTTGAAGCACATTATACATAGATTTGGTATTCCTCAAACTTTTACAATAGATCAGGGTGCTTCATTTATTTCTAAGGAAGTATGTGATTTTGCTGAATCTTATGGTATAAAGTTGGTAAATTCTTCACCGTACTATGCTCATGCCAATGGTCAAGCAGAGTCTAGTAATAAAACTGTGATTAAGCTCATTAAGAAAAAGATTGAAGAGTTTCCTAAAAGGTGTCATCAAGTGCTTTCTGAAGCATTATGGGCATGTAGAGTTGCAAAGCATGGTGCCCCCAAGGTAAGTCCATATGAGTTGGTGTATGAACAAGAAGCCATTTTACTCAGGGAGGAAGAAGGTGTGCATTTATAGCCAGAATTGTAGTGGCGATCGCCTGTGATGTCATCATCACATTAGTGCCGGACAGCTTAGTAGTGGCGGGCAATTTTCTGTCTACTACTACTAGCGGCTATACTATTGGCGGTCGGTGCTGGTGTCAACGCCGACCGCCACTACTAGTGGCTACACTAGTGGCGGTCAGTTCTGGCATCAGCACCGACCACCACTACTAGTGTCTATACTAGTGGCAGTTGGTACTAGCGTCAGCACAGACCGTGATGAAGGAGAGGGGTGCCCGAACTTCCGTCAGGTGGGGGATAAACAACGATTTGTGGAGAACTTGACATTGACGATCCGGCTTCCGATCCATGAGATTGTCTCTTGCAAACACTACATCACTGCTCCATTGGTTATCAAGCAAGCACAGCCTGATTGACCTCGCCAAGAAGGCTAATACTTGCCTGCAAATGGAAGAACACAAGCAAGAATGCAGAAAACACAATCGAACTGAAAATTCTATTGGAATATGTGAATTGGGGTTCACTTACAAATCCGGTGAAGCGGCGGCTATCAAAGCAACGTGTAAACTAAACCCAAAAACCCTATATGGCTGTATAAACACCTTATATAGTAGTTTGGGACGCACCCCTAATGGGCTCAAATGGATACACGGCTCAAAGGCCCAATATCGCAGAAAACAACATGCTGACAGATTCTTGACTCTATCTTGTTTTGACGATTCCCGTTGATCTAGATGGAATTTTGAGATAAAACTGGTGGCATTGGAAAGGTTATGAAGTTATATTTCCATGTCTAGGTGGAACATCAAAAACAGAGTCCATATGCGGCCTGGCGATAATTTTAGTGCACGCTGCTCCAGGAATCTGAGTTAGACTAGAATTGTAGTTAGATTGGACTCTCAAATTGGCTTGGACATCCTTCCTAGTTCTTCTCCAACTCTTGGTTTATCTCCAAGTGATTTTCATCATCTCCATGGTTCCTAGAGATTTAATCTTTGTGCTCGAACTTTAATAATTGGATATTGGTATTCATGTATGGGTGTATCATTGCTAGGGATGTCCTCATCATCCTCCCCTTTCCGTATTTGGAGTCATCCTCGACTTAATGTCTATTGGTGCCCAATTAACTTCCATGATAATACAAGAGTTCCATATATATACATCTCTTCTATTTATCCAAGAAAGTATTTTTGAAATTGAAAATGAACGCATCTTATGGTGTAGCATCTGAGGTTCAAATATATAAAAATTAAATCTAATATAGAAAGCATGCACCTTAACTTGTTTCCTCAAAAGCATGATCCTATCCTAACTGGTGATATTCTCATCATTCTCCCCCTCTTGAAATAGAGTCGTCGTCGACTCATACTCATCTTTTGCTCCCATGGTTGGTTTCAATTCTGCAACGTTAAATGTGGAACTATCCCAAAACTTAGGGCAAGACAAGTTTATAGTTATGTAACTCAACAGAAGATAAAAACTCGGGAGGCATATAAAATTTACACTTATTTAGCTCAATATGAGATAAATACTTAGTGATAACTGGGGGCAAAGTATAAACTATATTAGTAAGAGAATAATAGGCAGTTTCACAAATCACAACATAGCACATATCTTGCTATGAATTTCACTTTGATCAAACTCATGCCTTGCATATAACTCTCAGCATTTCATCAGTTATATGACAAAGATTAACAACAACCAAGCATTTAATCAACAACATATCTTCATGCACAGTACGAAAGATGACTTGAGATAATCAACACCTAAAGCCTACCTTTCGCTTGACTTGGTCAAAATGTTGTCTCGATCATCCGTTCGTCCATGTCTTGCTTCATCTCCAAATGTAAGTCTGAGATCTTCCTCAACTTCATCTAGACTCCTTGATCATCTGGCATCAAGCTCCCCGCTTGACCCTGATCACCTACTTTTGACAGTTGACACGCATCTCAATCCTACACAACATGAGACAAGCAAAACACGAATCTCCATGCAAACATGTATCTCCACGCACACCGATCCCTTTGGTGAACACAACAGGCAATCACAAGTCCAAACCCTTAAACCAGCCAAACTTGTCAATCACTCATCACTTAGATAAAACCAAAGTGCAACTCCACTTGGTTTCTCAGCCTCAGCCGAAAACCTCTTAGGAGTTGATGAGGATGGGGACGTGCAAAAGGGTGGCCCGATCTTCCGATAAGTACGATTGAGGCGATGAGTGGACATTGATACTTTAAGGCTTCTAATCAGAGATCGAAACCTTGCAATCGCTAAACTGTCTCATCTAGTCGTTATCAACCACACTTTCACGTAGTCGACCTCACTACGAAGGTTTTGATACCGTAAATCAATCGTATAACTTTGCAAGAACAAGGTAAACGCAATCTTAAATTGCAGATGGTAATCTGAAGATTTGACGTTTGGATTTTTACAAACCGGTATACGATGAAACTACAACGATAGAATAATCTATGAAAAACCCCACCCTAATAGTGACGTCTTCCATCTATTTATAGGGTTTATAGGACCTAGGGCATGGGTCGTGCCCTAGGGGTATGGGTCATTCCCTAGGAGGACTCAATCCTAGCATACTTGGGGGATTTAATTTAATCGGACGACTGACACCCGATTGATGAGTTGTACGCTTATCAACCTAATGTTGGAATGAGGCCATCATTCGAGTGGTGGTTGATGCCAATAGAGGTAGCAGTTGGTTGTCGACTGTAGGCCAAGTGGCAGTTGTGTGTTGGGAGTGGTTGGTAGTCGGTGGTCAGTCGATCGGCCCGGCGGCTGGTGGAGATTATCGTGATGGCCGATATTGCCAATGATTGGCGGCTGATGGCTTATGTTGATGGAGGCTGATGCTGATGGTGATCCAAGTGGTGGCTGATGTCCATGGGGGTCGCAATCGGCAATCGGTCGATGTAACATTTCTTCTCCCATGTTCTTGAGTATAATACAATCATAACCAGAACTTAGTAATCCATTCATGGGCGTATCGGCTTGACTAACAAAGAGCGAATTCACCTGATCATTAAGTTGACGAACTCGGGCATAAGTCATTGGTCCTTGGTACTCAGGTTTGGGTGTATCGGCCGTAGGGATGTCTTCATCGAGAGTCCTATGCTCATCAAGCATTGTCCTAGCCATCTCCACTAAAGTGTGATTTTTCCTTACAACTAAGCCATTCTACTGATGAACACGTGGAGCAGAGTATTGATGTTCTAAGCCATGCTCAAGGCAAAATTCATCAAAGAGATGGTTTTTGAACTCATGCCATTATCACTTTGTATTGCTTTCAATGCACCAGGGAGTTCCTTAAAAAATCTCAAAGCTAAGCTCTAAAAGTTTGAAAGCACTCCATCCTTTCTTACAAGAAAGAAGACCCATGAGTAGTGAGAGTTATCATCCACCATGACAAGTACATACCATTTACCTCCTACTAAACTAACTCTAGAAGGACCAACTATGTCATATGAAGGAGTTCTACAAGTTATTCATTCATTACCAGATTGACTAGTGATCGACTACAACTATATTTCCATGTCTAAGGAGCACAAACAAGGTTCTTCTCAAACATGACCTTGGACAATCCTCGAATCAAGCCTAGGGCACAAAATCGAATGAGAAAATCAAAGCTCATCTGTTCTAGTCTCCTATGCCACATCCAAAGCTCTGAATAAGGTTGAGCAATTAAACACCAAGAAGGACCATGAGACTCAGAAAAGTCAGCTCCAAAAACATTCCCAATTCTAGAGATCTTGCAAACCAAAGCGTTAGACAAATCAAGAACTTGAGATAAATTGTGTTCTAAATGCACTTCCAATCCTTCATCAAGAAGCTGATATACAAATAGAAGGTTGTATCTCATATAATCTACCAAATTAACATCTTTAAGAACAAAGTTTGAATTGATTTTTACCATTCCTTTTGCTTTCACTCTTCATCTTCGATTATTCCCAAATGTGATGTACTCATGACGCTTCATCAGGGTTAGGCTAGAGAACCATTGTGGCGTCCAGATTTAATAAAACCCAAACTTTATTGAAATTCCATAGAAAATCAATAATCACAAGATGTTCATCACACGACGACGCACATACATCAAACATTCGTGGCTCGCAGATCACATTATTACACAAAAGTTAAAATAAAAAATAAACTATGAAAATAATAAACTCGATGAACATCTTCTCTAGGGTCACTTCCTTGACTAGGTCGCTACTCCAGACCATCCTCATCGTAGTATGCCTCTGAAGTGGTTTTCCAATGGGTGAGTACAAACGTACTCAACAAGCCACCGAGAAATATAATAATAATGCAAGGTAATAACAAAGGGAGGTAATGGTTTAAAGTGCGGAAAAGTACATTTTCATCTTGCAGCCTTTAATGTGAGTCAGGTTTATTCATACAAACTATTTAAGTCATGGATATTGTAACATCTTCTAACTCGAGGAGTACAGTCAGTCGTCCTCGCTCGACAGTCCTTACATGCCCAATCAATCATGCAACATTTCTTAAATATAAACTAACTATGGGATGTTACTCCACTCGCCCTTGACCGTTGGCTCAGCATTTTGAAAAGATTTAATTGAAATGGTGACCAGAGGGGGGTGAATGGGAGCTTTTAAAATTTTAGCCTAAAAATGGCCTTCTGTTTTAACTTAGTCTCTTGTGGAACAGGCTTCGAACACACCCTTCGAAGTTCTAGTTTGGAGATATTTCACAGCTCCGATACCAGGCTTCGTAGGGAGCAAAAGTTCAAAGTCAAGAAGACTTCGCTCCACCAATAACACCTAAAACTCAACTCTGCTAAGTCAGTACAAGCTCCGCACACTGGGTGCCTTCGAGCAGACTTCGCACTTCACCCTTCGCAAGAGATGACTTCCCTCTGAGGACTTCGACCAGATACATAGCACTAGCAACTTGTAGTAGGCTTCGTATTCCAAAGGTCTAAACTCACACAGAACACACTGTGTTGAGGACTTCTACAAGGGAAGAAAACAGACTTCGACTATGGACCACTTAGTGCTTCGCTAGTAAATGGTGAGGGGTTAACTCAGTTTACATAGAGCGAACACACTAAAAATCACACTTCACATGCCCAGACCTCTCACACACTTCTCCAGAAGAGAACCAGTGCACAAACTCATCCCAGAAGAAAATGGTGCACAGAGGAATCAAAGCATGCAGTGTAACACAGAATACAAGTTCAAGCAGTGAAAGAAGAACAAAATCAAAACTTCAATGCATGAACAGGGAACACAAACTGAACTCACAGGTCTGAATACATGAATGTGACAGATAGCACAGGAGTTCTAAAATGGCTGCTCAAAGTGTTACTGTTTCCTAGCCAGCCTTCACTATTTGTAGGCACTATTCAGCACTGTGAATAGACTACTTTAGCCCTAGGGTTTACACTGTTTTGTCTCTCTCTGACATGGGGTATACATGGTAGTCTACTTTATTTGGAGGCTTCTTTTGTCAGCTTCACAGAGGAGACAACATCAACATTTGCAGAGCAGACACGATCACCCTTTGTAGTTTTGGAATATTTTGAAGCCCCCCTTCACACGCGAGGGGTGTGGTAGCTTCGGCGAGAAGCCTTGAGCCTGACGGTCTTCGCTTCACCGAAGTCAGCCTTCGATACAGTGATGGTTTTGAGCCGAAGCCATCAAAGCCCTTGAGCCTTCGCGCCATCACCTCTAGAGTGGACCACCACGGCTTCGCAGCTACTTCCAGCTCGAACTCTGTTAGTCCATGTACCGAAGCCATGCATGGCCGAAGTCCCTCCTTCGTCCATGGCCTCCGCATGAAGCATTCCACGAACACTTTGTTGCAGTGTCTCTCCCCGAGCATACTTCTCGACGAACCTCACCCAGACCATGCCTTCGATGCACCTCGACTTCTGAGACCTCCATCGGGTAAACCTTCGAGTGCCTCCATCCAGAGAACACTTCGAATGTCTTGCTTCATTGCTGAGGACTTTGTCCACCATACTCCGAAGTCACTCTATTCGTAATACCCTTCGAAGTGCCTCGCCTTCGAGGACTTCGTCTCAGGGTACCTTTAGCCAAAGTCACACTCCGCACTCTCTGCCTTCGCTTGGCGCACCTTGACCTGAGGACCGACCTCGACCCCACGCAACCTTCGTGACCGAGCTGCCCGCTTGCCTGGCATCAAGCCTCCCATTTGATCAAGGTTCACTTACTGCAAACCGTCTGTCGCCTCCGAAGTCACCTGCACACCACAGATAAACAGACAAGTGTATCAAGTACCCCGAAGACCTCTCCAGGTAAACAACCTTTGGTACACACTCCGATGTACCACCCAAAGTACCGAACACTTTGGTACAACCAAGTCATTGTGTACTATCAGACGCCTCCGATAGTCACACTCTGCTGCAACAGCCGTAGCAACCGAACCCACCGAATCCATTGGTGAAACAACCTCCGAACCCCTTCGGAGGTACCCCTTCGAAACTAGAGGATAAAATCTGTCAATCACTCATCACAGACTCCGAAACCAACCCTTGGTTTCTCAATCTCCCCCTTGATGAGTGCATTGACAACCAAATTCAAGTTCAAGAAAATTTGAAAAATTTCAGCACACAAGTGACCATAAAAACTCAGAAAAGAGCCAAATCATGTCACTTGACAAAAGAATTTCTCTCCCCTTTTTTCAAAAGAGTAAAAGCCTCTTTGGCAAATCTCTCCCTTTGCAAGATAAAAACTCCCCCTAAGTTATTTTCCCCCTTTCTGCAGAGAACTCAAAAATTTCTCCCCTTTTGGCAATGCAAGCATTAAGGAGCAGTTAAAAAATGCAAAGCTTCGAAATGGGCAGAAGTGCAAAGACATATAAAGCACAAATATGCCAAACTTAACGGCGGTTTTCATGTGCTCAGCTCAATTTAACATGATCTAAAAAACATGATGACAGCATGTGATTTAACTTAAGAATAGATTGGAGAGTGCTGAGTGTTCTAAGGATGTGCAGCCGGCATGTCCCACCTGCATCACCCTTAAGGACCAACTCAGATTTGCTAGAGAGCAAGTTGAAAAATTAAAATGTGAAAATGATTATCTTCTCTTCGTGGTTGAAAAATGCACTGAAGGGAAGGGTAGGATGGATTTGCTTTTGGCTAAAACAAAATTGTGTGCTGACAGGGCAGGGTTAGCTCTAGGGTTGGGATATGAGAGAACCACTTCAAACACTCTAAGAGAAATAATGTTCACTCCACCCACTACCTTTGAGAAAGAAAGTGCCCAGTTAGACACCATTAAAAAAACCGAGAATCCTACTAAACCTACAAAGAAAGCCCTTCGTCCACCAAAGGAAACTTCTCAGCAAAAACCAAAGAAGACTGGGAGATTTGTGCCTGAGACCCATGCTCACACACGCGAGAGAGTATATCACTACTCCTACTGTCATCGGGTGGGTCATTTGGTTGGGTTTTGCTTTCGTCGTATCAAGGATGAACGACATTCTTTTAGGATGAGCATTCAGGACATGCATTACCCATCTTTTGGTATGCATGAGTTTGCTTTTTACTCTTATCTTGATTTTGAGGCTCCCCATGGTCCCATGAGAGATTTTGCCCGTCGTGGTGTACACCATGCATCATATGGTGCTAGACCGCGTGTAAGAGGCTTTGATTCTCGAAAGTTTAGGAGACCTCATTGTTTTCCAGGCTCGCGCTTTGGAGGTAGATCACGCACTTTTTATCATGACTCATACCCTGTGCATGATCAGTCTACTACTTTACCTGGTTCTCGAGTTTTACAATGCTGGATTCCTAAACAGTTTTTCACTCACCCCAACACTGAGCATTCAAGATCTTCTAGCATGTTTTGAGGGGGAGTTGTGTACCACTGCATGAGCTTATGTTATATGATTAATTGCTTTTACAAGTACATGCTTTATTATGCCTTTGAAGTATTGTCTTTAATACTATTGATTATACTTTGCTTGAATACATCTGATATTTGTCATGAGCATGGCTTTTATTTATGAAAATTTGAAAATGATCACTCCTTAGTCTAGAAACTAGCATGAATAGGTTGAGTGCTTTTGTTATCTTTTACATACCTGGTAGCTAGGTCCTTTCAGTTGGATGCTAATATGCAACTTGATCTTATCAAAAATGTTGTGCTGAAAATTAAAAAATTGAAAATAAAAAATGAATGAAAATGAAATGAAAGTGATTGATATTCATGTTGTTTTATGCTGAAATTGAAAAGATCCAGGTGGGTTTGCTTTGTCACACTACTTTGTTCTGGACTGCTTACCACAATACTTTGGTATGAACTGGGACATTGAAGTGTATGTCGTGACCATTGCTTTAAGCTTCTAATGGTATCAACCTAGGCTTAGCTTGGTCGGTTCGCATAAGGTTGACGTGCAAATAACCCCTAGCACTAAAATGAAAAAAATCATCAAAAAATCAAAAAACTTGAATCAATTGCATGTCAAGTTTGTTGAATCTCCTTGTAGTGGGATATGCTTATCTGGTTAGTATTTGATTAGCTTTTATATCTCATGCCTTGCCATGTCTAGTATGCTAGTCTGAGTGGTGATGCTTTTATTTGCTAAAATTTGAAAATGCTTTCTCCTGATTTTGTTTAGATAGTATTCATCTGAGTGTTTCATTCAATACTTTTAGACAATATTCAAGGCAAATGCTTGTTTGTACTGTAATTGGAATTGCTCATGTTTCAGAAGCTTGCATCTATACTCTACCCTCACACCCCTCTTTGCATCTTTTTATCATCTTGATGCTTGCATTGCCAAAGGGGAAGAAATGATTTACATGATGCTTTTGGAGGCTTTTGTATGATTGCTTGGTTAAGGGGGAGTAATGGCTTTCATGATGCATTGATGCTTTTGCCAAATGTAGGGAGAATGCTTTGCATGAGTTTTTTTCCAAGGGGGAGATCTTTTATCAAGTGACATGTTTTGGCTCTTTTTTGAGTTTTTATGGTCACTTGTGCTCTTAACTTGAAACTTTCATCATGTTTCTATTTGGGGTTGTCAATGCAGTCATCAAAGGGGAGATTGTGAAACCAAGAGAGGTCGCACTATGGTTTCTGTCTTTATGATGAGTGATTGATAAGGTTGAGCGATCTGGTGAATGAGTGAGTGATAGTTTGATTGCATCGATGGGATCAATATGTGGTTATGGAGAGTGGATGCCAAGGGGATCGGTGTGCATCACATTTTGTGTTTTGGCTTGTCTCATGTTTGCAGGGTGGAGATGCTAACCAACTGTCAGTGGCGGGTGATCAAGGGTCGAGCAAGGAGCTCAATGCCAGAGGATCAAGGATGCCGAGTGAAGTTGGAGATGATCTCAGGAGTGCACGAGGAGATACAGCAAGACATGGACGAATGGATGGTCGAGACAGCGTGATGGTCAAGTCAGCGAAAGGGAGGCCAGTGCAAGTGATCAGGCGGCTCGAGGGGATCGAGAGTGGGAGAGACTTACTGGCGGTCGAGTTCGCAGATTGGCGTCACAAGTCGGCGATCGAGGAGGCTTTGTCGGTTTTTGCTAAAAACCGTCTCATCTCTAAATGTTTTTAAATTCCAATAATTAGGAGTTTATTTTCATTTAGTAATTTAGGTTAAGTGTAAACTTTTAGTATTTTTGAGAATTTTCAAAATTCTGAAAATATTCTATGGTCTTTTAAGAAAACTTAAAAAATCAAGGGGTTCCTTGTAAATTTCTCCTCTAGGGTGTGCCTATTTAAAGGCCTCCATACACTAGGATTTGTGCTGTCCACTTTATCAAAACTCTACCTTTTTGTTGTCGTTTGGTGGCTGTGAAGTGCATCCAGGTTCTTCTCCAACGCTTTTGCTGCTGTTCTCTTATTGCGTGTATTGTTCATTGTCTCTAAGCACCTCAGCATGTGTTGCCAGATCTTGTACAGTGAATCCAGTGCTTGCATGTTAGTTTGTCACTGTTTTTGCTCTTCTATTGTTCTAGAAATAGTTTCTCTCTGATGTCTTGAGGAAGCAGTTTGCCCAGTTTTTATTTCTGGATTGGATTCTGTTCTTTCCCTTCCGGCCACCACTGCTAGTGTCTTGTGCTGCTAGTTTTGTTCCAGATCAAATTCTAGAGAGAGCTTTTTATCCTGGAAATTCTTTCTATCCCTCTTTTATTTTATGCGACTGAGAGATATTTTTGGATGAACTACTGATTCATTTCGCATTTCATAGCATTGCGCATTTCATAGCATCGAAGTACCGGATCAGAAACAGGAATGGCAGAGCATTAAAAGTGTCCAGATCGGGCAAGTAATCATGGCTGGTTGTTCTTTAAAAGGTTTAGCTCGGCTTTCTTTGAATCTCTTCGATTATTTGCCATAAACTTTGTTGCCTGGATTAATCTTGCCGCCGAGCACTATAGACATCCGCAGAAAAGTGCAAGAAACAGAGGTACTATTTTATGTGGTTGTTTTTAGCTGGTTATGATCTGATTTTGCTTGGTTCGTTTTTAATCGACCTTATTCTTCATCCCATACTGAACACTTGCAACAGATTAGCTGAGTGGTTGTCATATTTTATATATCATTCTTTTGCTCAAATATGTATTGATACTTCTGATTGATTGAGTACTTTTGGGCATTCAATCTAGACTGTTTTTCTTGTCTGTCCTGATCGCCACAGCCCCTATTCATTGTCACAAATACAAAAATGTTGTGAGTATGTTCTCTGCTGTCAGGACATAAGCAGTTCAAGTATTGCTGAATATTTGGGACATTTGGGGCTGAATACTTTTGCTGAAAGTTTGGAGGCTGAGCTTTGAGAGAAACAATTCTTAATCCGAAATTTGCCAAATCATTACATTTTTGTGTGATGTTCATTATGGTTTAAGTTGATTTTCAACCAAATTGCACTTGAATTGTTTTGATTGGCAGAAAAATTGTTGCATCTATTTTGGATCATCTTATTGCCAAAAAGCTCAGTGCCAAATACAACACATGGCCTTTGTTAAAATTGATCTTTACTGCATAAATTCACAGAACTAGTTCGGATAGAAGGTACATCTATTCTTCTTCTCTGCCGAATTTTTAGATTCATGGCCATGCAAATGTAGCAAAGAGGAAGTCATGTTTATTGAGATTGCTACCGCATAAGTAACTGTTGCTGTTCATTCTTATCTGATTTTTGCTGAACAGTAGTGTGCTTAGTTGACACATTCATTCTTCATTCAGCAAAGGATATTCTCTGGTTCTATTGAGTATGCCTTAAAGTGATTATTTTCAGAGCTTGACTCAAGTAGTATAGCCTGATGTTAGTGAATGCTGAAGTATAAAATTCTGATATACTATAGTGTTGCCAGTAGCAATATGGCTCAAGAAATTGTTCTCTAAATTTTGTCTGTCACAAAATCTGAAGAGTTTCAGATACATTCACCATCATTTTAAAACTCTTTCAATTCAAACTGCTAGTTCAGAGTGATCTGTTAATGTTCTAAATTATTTTTGTGATAATCTCTTAGTTTCTCTTGGTATTGCTGTTGTGTCATTCATTCAGTTTACTCACTACTAGTTCTCTGAATTGTCTGAATTGAATCTGAGAATCAGTTACCAACTGAAGTCAGTCAGTATTTCAAGGATCAACTGAACAAGTAAATCAGCAATTTGTTGACTGAACAGGAAGAAAACATTTTTGAAGTTTCCATTTAGTGGTGCGTGGGGTGATTTGAAAAGGCCATCATATTCGCAAGAATTTATCGAGGCGCCTATTCACCCCCTCTAGTCGCCATTCCGATCTCACACATAGTTATCCGCACCCTTGTTGGTGCCGCACCCATTGGTGTTGTGCTTTGCATCACTGCTCATCGGCTTAGCACTTCACACCCCCGTTGGCGCTTCCCTCACCAGTGCTGCCCTCCGCACCCACGCATGTCGACTATGCTCCCATTAGCGTCACCCTTGCCCTACGCCACCTCCACCCGCCTACGCAGCCTTGGAAGCTATTCTGTGATGTCCAAATCATCAATGCTAGCTTCAATATTTGTTGCTTTGGAGAAGTCTGCATGTGACCCTTTTCACCAAATCTTTTGCAAGTCACATGACATTTATGATGGATATGCCTGTTGGAGGAAATTACTCTATTTCCAAGACTTAAAGAGCAACCCTTCATTGGCTGAGTGAGGACCCCAAAGCTGGCGGACTGCTGTTCGGAGCATACGTCGCCACGACCGGAGGGTGCCATGGTGCGCAGTCCTAGAGAACCCTCCGGAGGGAAGATGGAGGCCTTGAAGCAGAAGGACATGATTGATTGGATGTTCAGCTTATCCATCCACCTTGCAGTGCTTTATCGTGTATAACCTTGTTTATAATACCGAATAGTTTCTACTATGTCGGCTGTAATTTAGGGAGTAAATAGGTCTTTTCCTTATGCTTTGTTCCCTATAAATACCCCCCATTGTACCTTGTAAAGGGGGAGGCAGAACAGATTGTTCATCTACACTCATTCGGACCACTTGAGTTATTATCCATTTCGGAGGCTCAAGCTAGTCCTAAATCACAAATTTCCTGTTGGTTCGTCCTTGATTATCGAGAACCTGTTGGCGTAACATTTGCGCCAACAGTTGGCGCCGTCCGTGGGGATCCAAGTTCTAAAAGCTTGTTCTCTACTGCTGATTGCACTCCGAAGAGCACTTACGGAGGGAGCCTCGGAGTCCCAAGACTCCGCGCACCCTTCAGTTAAGGGCTTCTTAGTGCAGCTCGAGGGCCTTCTCTCGACCCCTCGAGTCGTTCGAAATCCTCCATATCCAAGACATCTTCACGGCTAGCTATGCCTCCGAAGCGTAGCCAGGCTTCGGGTCCTCTTCGAAGGTCCCCCCGGACAAATGGAGCCGGACCCTCAGCTAATCCGGCGATTCCTGCCGAGACCGCTGGGCGTCGAGCGCCCAGGGGCCCTCTGCCTCCTCCTACGGTGTTCAGACCGACTACGCAGCTAGCCGGGATCCAGAAGTGCCCTCCGACGAAGACGAAGGCCCTCCTGAAACCGAGGCTACGCAGCTAGCCAGGCTTCAGGAGGAGGTATCCAGGTGGAGGCAAGAGGCCGCCGATCGCCTCCGCACTCAAGCTTCCACCGAAACTCCAGGGGGGCCTCAAGGCGACGGAACCCGCAATCCCCCAGAAGTTATCCAAGTCCCGGAGGAAGCCGAGAATGCATCCTTCGATAACGAATCTCCGTTACACCCTGATCTGCAGAGAGTGCCTTTCGACCCCAGATTCAAGGCCTCGAAGCTGCACAAGTACTCCGGGGGGTCAGACCCCGGAGAGTTCGCCCGCTCTTACGCCCTGGCAATAGAAGCAAGCGGAGGGGTGCGAAGCACCATGGCAAAATGCTTCCCCCTCGCTCTCGAAGGCGTGGCACTCCGCTGGTTCTGGTCCCTAAAGCCAGGATCGATCAGTTCATGGGAGCAGCTAAAAAAGAAATTTGTGAGCAACTTCCAAGGTACCTTCGTGGCCCCGATGTCCACAGGAAGTTTGTTTCAGGTGAAACAGCGAGTAGGAGAAACCCTCCGGGAGTACTTCACGCGCTTCGCCCACACCAAGTCATAGATCAAGGGCCTGTCTACCTCCTCGGTAGTTGATGCTGCCCGCGAAGGGGTGCTGAACCCCGACCTCCTCAGCAAACTCCATCGGAAGCCGGTGACGTCTGTGGCACAGCTCATGGCATACTTCGAGCAGTATGCCAAGGCGGAGGAAGGATGTCTTTGGCGAGCTGAAGCACCATTGCCCACCCTCCGAGAAGTCAAAAGGGAGCCTGAAGCCTCCGCTACACTGCAACCTCCACAAGACAACCGCTTCAACGAGTACAAGCGAGGGAAGAAGCATTTCCGCTCGGAGGTGCTACCTTCAGCCTCGAAGGCACCTGCCAATTTCCAGCAGGTGAAAAATTTCAAGGCTGGGCCATCAAAGCCTCAAGAAAGGATGCCTGGCAGGCGCCAGAGTTTTTTCCGTTGCGTACATGGCGACAATAGAAGCCATGACACGAAGGATTGCAAGGCAGTATTAGCCCTTCGGGGCGACTACCTTGAGTGAAATACCGGGCGGGGTACTTCGGATCGGGCCCCACCGTCGGCACGCTCGGAGCCTGTTCAAACTGTGGCTCGAGCCGATGCCCTCGAAGCCCCCATGCGGCTACCGGTGGCCAGTATTATGCCACCACCAAAGCAAGAAGACCCGCAGGATCGCGGCAAGAGAGTGGTCCTGCCCATCTCCGGAGGGGGGACCCTCGGAAGCATGTCCAAGAGACAGCGCCGCGAGTACGTCCGCGAGGTCGGGCACATTGGGACCTCGAGTTCCGCCGAAGGGATGCCAGAATGGTCCCGTGTGCCCATCTCATTCACAGCCAGCGACGCGGCGGGGGTGAAGTTTCCCCATGCTGACCCATTAGTCATCTCTGCTGATATAGCAGGAGCAGACATTCGAAGGATCATGGTAGATGGCGGGAGCTCCGTAGACATACTCTTCGTCCAGGCCTTCGACCAGATGTGCATACCTCGGAAGCATCTGCTTCCAGCAGCCCGGCCGCTTCAAGGGTTCTCAGGACCACCTCTCGATGCCCTCGACCAAATAGGCCTCGAGGTTGCCTTCGGAGAGGGGCCTCTGGCCCGAGTAGAAGAGGTGATCTTCGATGTGGTGGATGCCCCTTACGCTTACAATGCTATCTTCGGTCGAGGGATGTTGAACCAGTTCGGGGCTATAGCACATCACAATTACCTTTGTCTCAAAATGCCCACGCAAGGTGGGGTGCTTACTATTTCAGGAGACCAGGCTGTAGCCAGGAGGACAAAGTATGGCCATGGGCAGCCATTGGACCCCCGACAAGTGCATAATGTGGCGGAAAGCGCCGAGGAAGTACCGGAGGCCTTGAACCCTTAAAGGGATCTTCGCTTAAGCCAAGCCCGGAGGGTGATGTCGAGACAAGAATAATCTCGGAAGATGGCAAAGAGTACCCAGTGAAATTTGGCAAGGGGCTATCTCCAGAAATAACCGCCTCGTTAGAAGAAGTCATCAGGAAAAATCTAGACATATTTGCTTGGACCGACGAAGACATCACCGGGGTCGATCGAAGCATCATCGAGCATAGTCTGCTCGTCAACCCGAAGGCCAAGCCGGTGCGCCAGGGGCTCTGCAAGCTGTCAGCAGAAAGAGCAAGCCTAGCCAAGGCCGAAGTAGAAAAATTGTTAAGGGCTGGCATCATCAGGGAGGTAGCCATACTGAGTGGTTGGCTAACCCTGTTTTTGTAAGAAAGAAGGACTCGAACAAGTGGCGCATGTGTATTGACTTCACCTCGTTGAATAAAGCATGCCCGCGAGACCCCTACCCAATGCCCCGAATAGATCAATTGATAGATTCCACAGCCGGCTCCGAATTATTAAGCTTCCTCGACGCTTATTCCGGGTACCATCAAGTATGGCTGAAGCGCGAAGACGAAGCCAAGACAAGCTTTATAACTCCTTCCGGAGTATTCTGTTATGTAAGAATGCCTTTTGGTTTACGGAATGCCGGAGCCACCTTTTCTCGCTTAATAGCTAAGGCTCTAGGTCATCAGATAGGCCGCAATGTCGAAGCCTACATGGACGATATTGTAATAAAAAGTGCTCAAAAGCACCGGCATAGTTTAGATCTAGCTGAAACGTTTGAGAGCCTCCGAGCATGTGGAGTATGCCTCAACCCCGAAAAATGTATATTCGGGGCACAAGCAGGAAAGCTGCTAGGGTACTTAGTTTCGAGCAGGGGGATCGAAGCTACCCCAACACAAATAAGTGTGCTGCAAAGGATGGCTCAGCCAGAGAATTTGAAACAAGTACAGAAGCTAGCAGGAAGGCTCGCAGCACTCAGCAGGTTCCTATCCAGGTCGGCAGAGCGGAGCCTCCCAATTTTCAAGGCGCTGAAGGGATCCGAAAGCTTCAGCTGGACGCCGGAGTGCCAGAAGAGCTTCGAGGATATAAAAGCATACCTCGACACATTATCAACCTTAACTGTTCCCCTTCCAGAGGAAACACTACTTTTATATCTTGCAGCAACGGGTTCAGCAGTAAGCGCAGTGCTGGTCCGAGAAGTTGAACTTAAAGGGAAGCTGGTGCAAAACCCAGTTTATTTTGTGTCGGAGGCATTATCCGGAGCCAAGGTCAGATACTCCGAGCTCGAGAAATTTGCTTATGCCCTAGTAATGGCCTCGCGAAAGCTAAGGCATTATTTCTTGGCGCATAACCTCATCGTCCCTACATCGTATCCCCTGGGAGATATGCTCCGAAACAAAGATTCCACAGGCAGGATTGGAAAATGGGCAGTCGAGCTGGCACCCTTCGAAATCTCCTTCACGGTAAGGACAGCTGTTAAATCTCAAATTATAGCAGATTTCGTAGCAGAATGGACTCCATCTGCAATCTGGACCCCAGAAGAACCCTCCGAAGGTTTTTGGACAATATTCTCTGACGGAGCTTACCAAGCTATCACCTCGAGGAACGTGCAAAAATTCTTCTGGCAGAATATTATATGCAGGTTCGGAGTTCCCAAAGAGTTGACGGTGGATAATGGAACCCAGTTCGAAGCTGATACCTTCCAAACATTTTGTGAAGAACTAGGCATTAAGTTATGCTTCGCAGCAGTACGACATCCGCAGTCCAACGGAGCCGTCGAGCGAGCCAACGGGAACATCCTCTCCGGGTTAAACCGCCGAATTGTAGGATTGGCCAAGGGGCTGTGGGTCGAAGAACTACCTAAAATCTTATGGTCCATTCGAACCACTCAAACCAGATCGACAGGTTTCACACCATTCAGATTGCTCTTCGGAGATGAAGCCATGACTCCTACGGAGCTCAGAGGGGAGTCGCTTCGCGTAATTCAACCCGGGGGCGAAGATGACCGGAGTA
This sequence comes from Zizania palustris, assembly GCA_019279435.1. Taxonomy (NCBI): domain Eukaryota; kingdom Viridiplantae; phylum Streptophyta; class Magnoliopsida; order Poales; family Poaceae; genus Zizania; species Zizania palustris. The sequence goes on along the minus strand of JAAALK010000285.1, from coordinate 49,062,793 downwards.
CTTCACTAAATCTGTCAGAAGAAACAAGGCTTCGAGCTGTCGCCAACCTGACTAAGTACCAGGACCACACCAAAACATGGTATGACTCGAAAGTTAGATTAAGTGAGTTAAAGCCGGGTCATCTAGTATTGCGAAGTGTAATAGCTTCGGGGAAGCTAGGAAACAAATGGGAAGGACCATATGTTATCTTACGCTCAGGACGCCCCGGATCGTTTAAATTAGCTAATTTAGAAGGGGAAGTGTTGAAACATGCATGGCATGCGGAGCACCTTAAGCGCTATTATGCTTAGGGCCTCCTTGTAATCGCTTGTAGAACTTTCCTTTCTATAAATAAAGATAAGGGTTGAAACCTGTTTTGCTCTCCGAATATCCCTTACTCCTGATGGACGCATTGGGAGGACGGTGATGCTGGTAGAGCCAAGCATTTTTCTCAAGACCCAAGGGGCTGCCTCCGAACCATTTGTTCAGCGGCCCCGCCAACCTACGGATTCCAGGCTCCGGCTTGTTAGGATCCGTAGAAGAGTCTAAGGACTTTAAAGAAAACAGATTTTCAGCCTCCGGGTGCGAAGTATCTGTAAAATAGCCGAAGGTGGCCAACCTACGGATTCCAGGCTCTGGCTTGTTAGGATCCGTAGAAGAGTCTAAGGACTTTAAAGAAAACAGATTTTCAGCCTCCGGGTGCGAAGTATCTGTAAAAGAGCCGAAGGTGGCCAACCTACGGATTCCAGGCTCCAGCTTGTTAGGATCCGTAGAAGAGTCTAAGGACTTTAAAGAAAACAGATTTTCAGCCTCCGGGTGCGAAGTATCTGTAAAAGAGCCGAAGGTGGCCAACCTACGGATTCCAGGCTCCGGCTTGTTAGGATCCGTAGAAGAGTCTAAGGACTTTAAAGAAAACAGATTTTCAGCCTCCGGGTGCGAAGTATCTGTAAAAGAGCCGAAGGTGGCCAACCTACGGATCCCAAGCTACGGCTTGTTAGGATCCGTACAAGAGTCTAGAGACTTAAAAAAAGGGCAGCGAGCGAATCTTTAGTCTTCGAAAGCAAATGACAAGTACAAAGTTCGAAGCATGCAGGTATTCGGACAGTCATTGTGCCTAGCGAACCCTTTTCTATGATAAAGGCTCCGCCACCCACAAGGGGGGGTCGGAAGGTACGAGTCACACAGCATACTTTCGAAGCATTTCACATTAAATCATTATAATTATACATCAAGAGAAATTTTTGTCTAAGCCTAAATAAAACCGGAGACCCTTTCGGCCCCTAGAGCTACTTTGCCCTTTGGAGCTTGAAGCCGCCGAAGTCGTCCTTTTAGTCCGGGTACTTCTCTTTTTCTTCGAGGCTCGCAGTTTCCTCTGCTCCTCTTGAAGCTCAGCCCATGTCAGGAGCCTTTTGGAGTCAGCCTCCGCAGGGTCTTCAGCTCGGTACTCCGAGTCGGACCAGTCAATAGGTTCGGAAGACGAGGACCCCTCCGTCTTCTCTTCCTCTTTAATATAAGATAAGACGTCCCTTCGAACTTCAAGGGTGATCTCCCCCCGTCTCCGCGAGGAACGGAAAAGTGCAAGCGGCGGTAAGGCCTCAAACCCTTGAGGTTTGCCCACTCCTTTCGGAGCTCGTTGGTAATCTCCTAGAAGTTCGAAGTCAGAGCTCGAAGGGCACGACAAAACCTAAAAAAAAGAGCAGAACACCCAACACAAGTTCCCGTTTATAACTTTTTCATTAATAAAAGAAGGGTTTACAAGGCTTCATATACATAGCAGTCCTAAGCGGCTAGACCCGCGGGTCGGTCGGCGGAGCAGGAACCGAAGGGGCTGGCGCAGCAGGAAGTGGTGGCTTCGTTTGCGCTTGCTTCTGCCGACGAGCCTCGTCAATCCAGGCCTTAGCTGCGGCCTTATGGTCCATCTTCCAGGTCGACCGGAAGGCTTCCCAGGCCGAAGCCACCTCCGAAGATGGCCGCAGCAAGTTGTCATCCGCGAAGCCTCTAGGAGACGAGCCTTCGACTGAGCCAAGGGGGATCCGAAGGGATTCAAGATGACGAAGAACCCTGATACCAGCGCACTGTCCGGAGATTTCCCCGTACCGAATACCGGAGTTCTTCATCAGCGACGAAGCAACCTGGATCCTCGTCAGCTTCCGGTCAAGAGGCTCATGGGTTGCCGTAGAAGAAGAAGGGCACATAGTGCCGAAGTACTCCAGCGTACCCTGGAGGGCTTCCAAGGTATGATCCGCAGTACTGGAGTTCTTCTTCTCCGCCGCTTCCAGGCCTGTAGCAGTCGCGCCCACTTCGGCCACCCGGAGCATCAAAGAACTTTTGAGGGCCATCGCCTGGCTAAGAGCTCCCTGAAGCTCCACCAGCTGTGCGCTTGAGGTAGCGGCCTCTTGGCGAAGCCTTTCAACCTCCGCTCGAAGGACAACGCGCTCGGCCTCGACCTCCTGGGTAGATGAACGGAGGACCCCGAGGGCTTCGTCCGACGCCAGCCCTATCCCTCCATTCCTCCAAGACTTCTTCCTCCAGCCGTAGGGATCTCCCGGTGGAGTCGTTAAGAGCCTGTCTGGAGGGTAGTGACCTTCGTTTAAGTCGATTAACTTCGACCTCGTTGGAAGTCGCTACCGCTCTAGCAAGAACAAATTGCTGCAAAAAGAACTAGTAAGTACTAAAGTATTTATAACTACTAATACGAAGTAGCTATGGTGTCTTTTCTATACCTGAAGGGCAGCCCTTTCGAGGGCCGTGTTGAGTGTCGAAGCCCTGGCCTCGCTCAAGAATGAGATCAACTCCGAATTGGCAATATCTTGGCTTCTCTCAGCCAGGGGCTCCATAAGTCCTCGGAGGCCACTCCGGTGCTCCAGGAACGGAGCCAGCAGAGGAAGCCAAGACAGAGCTTGAGCGTCATCCGCTGCGGCTTCGTCCTCCGAATTGCCAACGGAGGGTGCGGCCTGGCCAGGCAAGAAGGCCGAGGCTAGAAATACTCTTACCCCGCCCCGGCACGAACGAGGGCGAAGCAGGAGTACCCCGACCATCGGCAACCACCTCTTCGACCAGAACCGCAGCGGCGGAGGCAACCTCGATGGTCGAGGTGGCCACTACAGGAGTGACCTCCGTCGCCAACTCCGTCTCCGATGAGCACGTCGTCTGCCCCGAAGGACACATTCTCCGCCGCCAAATTCGGAGCATCCAGAGGTCCGGAGGGATCCACTCGGAGGACAGCCTCCGAAGATGCAGGGGCTTCGGACTGCCACCAAAGCATCAACACCCGAAGAGGAAGGAGCTTCGGAAAAAACCTCCTGGGAGCTTCGTGTGGAAGGATTGCTGGATCCTCCAAGGCTTCGTACATCTGGAGGATGTCGGCGAAGTCATCCCCCGAGGTCCTGCCCTCAACATTTTCCATCGGAGCCACTGGCCTCCGCAGGGACCACTTCAGGTGCGGGCAAGTTGGGAGTAGGGGAGTCCTGACTCCACCTGAATGACGACGGGCGCAGCAGGAGCAGTCGGAGTCACGCTCACCACCTCCCCGACGGAGGTGGGAGGAGGAACTTCCCTGTATCTTCGTCACCCAAGAGGATAGGCTTCAAAGGCCGCTGTTGTCTGACCGTCGGAGTCTTCTACCTCTTCGGAGGCCGAGCTTTGCGCACCCGACGACTGAGACTGACGAGGCGGGCGCCAACTCCGAAGGGTGCTTCGCTACCTTCTTCCTCCAAAGCGGCTGCTTGCCGGCCTTTTTGGAGGGCTCGGCAGCAGCTTTCCTCTTACGGCCAACTGCTCCAGTCGGAGCGAAGTCAGGAAGAGCCGGGGGCTCCATGCCGAGAGCTCTCCACACTCTGTTGGATCGCTCCCAGCTCCCCACCAGCTCCAACCTTCTTTGCCTCTCGGCCACCGAAGGGGCTCCGAGAACTCGTTCGGTGGCCCGAACTACGTCCTCCGGAGCCAACGCCAGTGGCGCCACTGAAAGAAAAAGGTATGAGAATATAAGTACAGTTGATTTCTTCATTTAAATATGATGCAGCAAGGAGAAGGTTTACCTAAGTTTCGGAGGTCCCCCTCCGAAGCTTGTGGGAACACAATCGGCCAGTTGGCTCTGAGGGGAGGGATCCGAAGGGCGACGAACTCCTCAGCCAGGTCGCGCATACTCATACGACGAGCCACTGAGGTAAGCAACCCTAGCCTCGTCGAGAGCAGGCTAGGGTTCGGAGAGATGTCCGCCTCCTTCCAGTACCAGATTTCCTGGAGAGGACCAGCGAGGGGGGAGTCCTCTCCGACTTCTGCGTAAAACCACCGAAGTATCCAGTTGGTGTACCACCTGTCGTTTATAGCCTTGGCCGGGAAGCGGAGGGCGTGCTCCCTCCGCAGCTGGAAGTTGACGCTGCCGAAGGCTATCGTCACCTTGGAGTCCCCTGGACCGTCTTGTGGCTTCGGTTGGCATATGGCTTCATGGGTCGCGGCGAAGATTTTCGGAGCGCCCTTCGCACCCCTCCGCCCGGAGCGCCCATTCGAAGATGGCCAATCGGGCGATGGCGTTCGGGGACAGTTGAGGCAGGGTGATATGGAACAAGTCCAACACCTCTGCCAAGAAGTCCACGGCCGGCAGCCCCAGGCCTGCTTCGAAGAATGCTTCGAAGACCACCACCTCTCCGCTCCTCAGCCTTGGAGTCGACTCCATCCCGGGGACTCGAGTCCTCAGCCCAGCGCCCAACCTTCCAGTCCACCGCTTCTTCAATGGACTCGGCGGTGCTCAAGGATTGGCCGATGATGAAGCTTTGAGCAATCTTCTTCTTGGAGGGCGGACGGAGCACCCGAGGATTCTTGGGCCAAGCACCGCTCGGAGCCCCCGCCATTGCCACTGCTGCTGAAGCGGCCCACGCCTGCCTCTGCGCCAAGGTGTTGGCCGCTGCAGGGGTGGTGTGGCTAGTTCTTGCCATCGCGCTCGAACGTTCAAAGGTTTGGAAGATTGGGGGAAAGGTGAATCGCAGGTGATGAATGCGGTAAAAAATCTCGGTTAAATCTCCGCCTTCCCCTTTTATAACCACGCGACCAGTACTACTCTTCGGTTGATTTCACATTGCAGGTTCGGCTTCCGTCACCGACGAGTGGGTCCGGTAATTGGAACGGCATATAACCGCTGTAAAAATCGTCCGTTACCTTTTTTGCAGAAGGTAACGGCTACTTGCGCCGTAATGGTCACTTTGACGGCACCCCACGACTGTTCGCTCTCCGGAACCGTTTCCACGACGTGGGTACTCTGAAACCGTCTCCACGACGCTCACACTCTGAAACCATTCCCTTCCCAGTGAGCGTTCTCACTATATCAAGAACTCGAAGGCGAAGATTCGAAAGAATTGGGTCCAAAATCCTGGGCTAAGTCACAACATCTTCAAATCCTCTTTAAGCCTCAGAAATTAGAAATGTTCTTTTCGTATACTGCCTTCTTTCTAAAACAGGTTAACTACAGAAAGGCGTATTCGAGGGGCTACTGTTGGGGGAAATTACTCTATTTCGAAGACTTAAAGAGCAACCCTTCGTTGGCTGAGTGAGGACCCCAAAGCTGGCGGACTGCTGTTCAGAGCATACGTCGCCACGACCGGAGGGTGCCATGGTGCGCAGTCCTAGAGAACCCTACGGAGGGAAGATGGAGGCCTCGAAGCAGAAGGACATGATTGATTGGATGTTCAGCTTATCCATCCACCTTGCAGTGCTTTATCGTGTATAACCTTGTTTATAATACCGAATAGTTTCTACTATGTCGGCTGTAATTTAGGGGTAAATAGGTCTTTTCCTTATGCTTTGTTCCCTATAAATACCCCCCATTGTACCTTGTAAAGGGGGAGGCAGAACAGGTTGTTCATCTACACTCATTCGGACCACTTGAGTTATTATCCATTTCGGAGGCTCAAGCTAGTCCTAAAACATAAATTTCCTGTTGGTTCGTCCTTGATTATCGAGAACCTGTTGGCGTAACATTTGCGCCAACAATGCCCAAGAAAATTCTGTGCATCGGAAGTTCCGATAGGTAGTATCAAAAGTTCTGAATATTTTGGGACATGAGTCGAACAGCAAAACCGTCTTTGGATGGTCCGATGGTTGGGATCGCGACATGAATCAGAAATTCTGATTTGGAATTGGATGCTCTGATTATTTTCTAGACTCAATTTCCGATATGCGTATCAGAATTTCCGATGTGGGCGAAAATAGATTGGATCTGTTACGGTATCGGACTGAATCGAGAAACAAAATACCCTATGGGAAGTTACGATTCAGGATCAAAAGTTCTGACGTGGGCAAACAGATTGGATCTGTTACAACACAAATCAGTTGTAATCGATTTGTGTGTTTCGAGATGTGGACGACTAGGGTCTCTAATCCATATATAAAGAGAGGAGGAGGAGGTCTTTAAGGACAAACTTAATCATAGATTAGACCTATCCACCATAAGCTCCTCTCCTTCCTTTCTTGATCTCAATAGTTTAGGTCAAGGACTCTCGTCTCTCACATGTGGTGCTAGCATGCTGCTATTTGAGGAACTCCATCCCTGTACGTGTGGATACCGTGGAGGCATTGCTCCAATAGCAACACTCGTGGACTTCTTCATGGGAACAACTACGTCGTCTTCACCGATTGGATTGGCGAGAAATGACTAGGACGAACCGAGGATAGGCTTGATGCGTTTCTTCGACACCTTCTTCCTGCACCTAATGTGTCTTGTGCTAGAAGGTAATGATCTATGATCTCATATGCGCATGGGTCCTTGAATTAGGGTAGAAATTTTGAATTTGCTGGCTAGCATAGCCCCCATATTCCCCAATAGTGGTATCAGAGCCCAAATGCATAGTGTTCGATCTGGGTCTCTCATGTATAGAGATACATGGTGGAAACAGATTAGATATGTTTCTATTCACGTCAAATCAGAAATTCCAGTACTGATCGGAAGTTCCGATTGCGGATCGGAAGTTCCGATATCAAATAATGATCCGAAGCTGAGTATATCGCTGCTTCGAAAGCTACAAAGGAGGCAGTTTGGATCAGAATGTTTGTTTCTGAGTTAGGCGTTGTTCCTAGTGTGTCCAGTCCAGTGGACCTCTATTGTGATAATAGTGGTGCCATTACACAAGCTAAGGAGCCTAGATCAACCCAGAAGTCCAAACAGATACTTCAGTGATATTACCTGATCCGCGAGATCATTGAGAGAGGTGATGTGAAGATTTGCAAGGTGCATACAGATTTGAACATGGCAGATCCATTGACGAAGCCTCTTCCACAACCCAAGCATGAGGCACACCTGAGCTCCATGGGTATTAGATACTTACGTGAGTGAGTCATGTGTATGTGGAAGCTTCTAGTAGTCTCATTGCTAATGTATGAGGATGATTGTTATCTTGTTCCTTGAATAAATGTAGTTTACATTTGATTAATGAGTTGATTACTTGTTATGTGAAACTATTTGTGTTATAACGATATTGTTCAAAATAGATCCCTGATCTTGTCATCACATGGGACAGTGACGACACATAGATTAGCACATCTAACTGATTGATGATCACATTTCACAGATCATAGACATAGAGATGTTAAATCAATGATGTGGATACATGTTGGTTAACATGGTGTTGGATAGACCCACTTGAGATACTATTAGGATTGTTATTGTAATGTTTCATCAGTTGCCATCTCAAATGGTGTACCTACAGAGTCCTTGGACCTGAGATCATCATTTGATTCTAGAATACGTAGTGACACGCTTAGATGCTTCCTAACGCCATTCTGTAATAGGGTAGTAATAAGGGTTGTTTTTAGGTGTGTTGTGAAATATGTCATGGGATGTGCGCGATCAAGATGGAATTTGCATATCCTAATAATGGGAGAGTCGTCTCTAGGCCCTCGAGTTATTGGATTGGAAAAGTGCATGGCCATGCCACTATGACTAAGGAGTTAGTCATGTTTTGAATCCGATACTTGATTGAGTGAAGTGTCGATCTAACCAACAAGGGTGGCACGTATCTCTCCTTGAGCTTGACTGATGGCGTGTGGTAAAGGGGCTGGTGCTTATGTATATCAAGGTTAAGTGAAAATTGATTTTGTACACTTCTGGGGGTCAATATGTGCTGCTAGGTACCACTATTGATCCGTGAGTCGGAAAAGGTTTCTGGTAAACAACCATTGGTGTATGAACCTATCGGGTCACACACTTAAGGAGATGGATTAAGAAACATGCAGAGAATTGATTCTTGTGCAAGTAGAGATTGATGGAAATGCCCAAGAAAATTCTGTGCATCGGAAGTTCCGATAGGTAGTATTCTGAAGTTCCGATTATTTTCCGGACACGAGTCAGAGAGCGAAACTGACTTCAGAAGGTACTATGGTTGGGATCGTCACATGAATCAGAAATTCCGATGTGGAATCAAATATTTCAATTATTTTCTAGACTTGAGTCAGATAGCAAAAGTTGCTTTGGAAGTTTTGATTTTGGAATCGGGAAGATTGTACTGATCGGAAGTTCTGATATGCATATCGGAAGTTCCGAGGTGGATGAAAATAGATTGGATCTGTTATGGTATCGAACTGAATCGAGAAACAAAATACCATGTTGGAAGTTCCGATCCAAGATCTGAAGATCCGACATGGGCAAACAAATTAGATCTGTTACAATACAAATCAATTGATATTTGGGTTTCAAGATGTGGACGACCAGAGTCTCTCAGTCCTATATAAAGAGAGGAGGAGGAGATCTTCGAGGACAAGCTTAAGCATAGATTAGACCTAGCCACCATAGACTCCTCTCCTTCATTTCTTGATCTCAATAGTTTAGATCGAGGACTCCTGTGTAACGGCCCGATTTTCGTTAGGCGTTAAAAATAAAATAAAGTAATTAATAAATTATTTTTTTAAAATATATATATATATTAAATGTAGATCATAAATAAGTGAGCTAAAATACGGACCTAAAAATTTCATTTAAAAATAAATCGTAGCTCGAGTATATTTTTCCTAAAATTTGCGTTGCTCTAACTTGAGTCCCAAAAATCTTTCTAGAATTTTGGCGCAAAATAAATTAAATAAGATGTAATCAATAACATTTCATCGCAAGACTCTAACACTAACTAATAAAATATATTTCAACGTGAATATTGTGATAAAGCATTTCAATTAGAAATAATATTCCCTTATCGTTTGTGAAAATTAAAAATACATTTTTCATTCGAATTATTTAAACCCCATGGAAAAAACCTTTTTAAATCTTTATTATATTTTAAATACCAAAATGAATTTAAAGCCTTAATTTTGCGTTCAAGTTCTGAATATTTAATTTCGACGTGAATACAAATATTCTCGACCACCGATTATTCTTTAAAGTATCAATGAGCAATTTATTTGAAATCCAAAATTTCTAAATTTATTTTAGACTCCAAACTTTCCAAAAACTTTTCACTTTTTACCATGAATTAACTTTAATTTTCAGAAATAAATAATTTGGAGAAGATAATAATATTAAATGCAAAAATTAAGTTTGACTATTTAATGACTGAAATAATAAATAATTGAAATACCATTTCAGAAATTAATTAATTAATTCCTTAATCAAATTCCTTAATCACTAGCGTTTTTTTCAGCTTTAACCGTGTGCATGCTATCAACGTGTGGGCCCCGCTTCGATTTATTATCCCGTTTTCCCGTTCCGTGTGCAGCCATTTTTTTCGCGCGTGGGCCCCGCTTGCATGCACCTGCAACAGCCCGCAGCTCATCTCGCGTCGCTTGACTGCTTTTAAAACCATTTTATATTTTGAATTCCTACACATGAATAAATAAAAATAGTGATAAATAATTCAAAATTTGAGTTAAGAAATTTATGTTAAATTCCTCAAAGACAAACTAAATTTTAGAAATTTTTATAAAATTTTAGGACCTTTGTAACCTGCATAGAAAATTGAAATGAACTTCAACAATTATTTTAAATTGGAGAATTAAAATTTTTAAGAAATAATTCAAATTTTTAGGATTTTTTAACAATGTTTCAGAAATTAATGAAATCACAGAATAAATTAAAATTCCCTTAATCAAATCGTTAATCAATTCCTTAATCACTTTCCATGTCCGCGTACGTGCGCCCGAAACCGGCCGCGCCAGCGCATTTCCCACCTGGGCCTGCTGCAGCGCCTACCGCAGCGCGTGGAGCCCGACCGTCAGCCGCGAGCCGGCAACCAGTCGCGTGACCACGTGCGCGCCGTGGGTGCCACCTGCATTTTTTATCCCGCCCGTGACTGCCACACCGCGTGGACCCCACACGCCTCCCATTTTTTTCTGCGCCATTCCCGTCGCAATATTTTTCTGCTACTGCCCTGTGGCCCCCACACCGCATGCAAGGATGAAATCCTGCTCGTTTTCCCATACCTGCCGCAGCGCGTGGACCCCACCCTATTTTCCTGCCCGCATGAGCCTTTGCTGCCGCCAGTCGCTGCCATCCCGGTTCCACTCGTCAGATTCTTCTTCTCCGGTGAAAAATCCCCAAATCAACGCCCTAAGCCCTGGAAATCCTCGATTTTTCGCCCGGATTTGTAGCTAATTTCAGCAGTTTATGGCGCCAGCCCCCTCTATAAAAGCCACCGCCCTCGCCCTAGTCGCCATCCCGCAAGCCGCACAACCCCTCGGGAGATCAAGCGCCCGCACACCGAGATTTTCCTCCGCCTCTGTTTGCCACTCCAGCCTCCCGTACTCGCCGCCGGAGACCACTTCTAGTCTCTCCGTCGGCCCCGTCGGATCCGAAACAGTCCACTCATCCTCGTCCTCTACTCTGTTCACGAGATCCCTCACCAGAACGTTGCCGAGACCGACCTCCAGCACCACCTGGAGTTCCTGCTCATCGTCGGCCTCATCAGTACATCGCCAGTCGTCGTTTTCTCCACGATAACGAACGCCATTGTATCCTTGTTCCATTTTTGCTTTCGTTCTGGTCCATAGTCCATCGACTTTGCCGCTAGCCGCACCGCCTTGCGCTCGCCGTCGCCAGAGAAAAACACCGTGCGTCGGCTCTTCTGTTCTGCATGCTAGATCGGTCCTATGACATCCGATCTAACATGTATGATCCAGATTAAAACCAAAACCAAGCGTCCAGATTCACAGTTGACTTTTGTTAACCGGTATTGTAAAATCTGGACCATCCGATCTTCATTAAATCACAACCGTTGGATCTGAACCAGCGTTCCTGGTCCTCATCCCATGCGTTGGTCCGTGGTAGACCTAGTTCACCGTGGACCAGAACGCTTTTACAGTTCAAAAATAATTCCAGAATTCATTTTAAACTTCTAAAATTCATATCTTGCTCATTTTAACTCCAAATTTAACCATTTCAATTCCAGAAAACTTATAATTTTATTCTATACATGTTCATACAATAAAAACAGTATGTTTACTTTGGATATTTCATGTTTATTTAATAAAGTATCCAATTGCTCCTTAAGGAAAATTTCAAATTTAATTATTTAAAATTTAGCAAAATTTATCTTTATTCTTTTCCTGTTTATAGAATGGAACCCCAACACTTTCTCTGAAACTATTATTTTAAACTAATTAGAAAACTTAGAATAAGTTTATTCACAATTAAAACCCCTTTTATAAAGGACAATATTCCATTTTAGTTCATTTTAAATTATTTATAAAATAAATTTCAGAAACTAAACAACTTGGTTTTCTTTAATTTGGACCAATCAAAACCTATGTGTTGTTGTGTGGTTTTGTATTGTTTAATTGAATGATTGTATTTATTTTATTTTATTTTATTTTATTTATATTGGGAAGACTACGACCCCGCCGAGGAGCCGTAATATTACCCGGAGGTTCCCCGTCGACCTTTTGCTGAACAAGGCAAGTCACCAAACCACTCTTTTGAGCATATTGAACCCATGTTTTACTAAACTATCACTAAAACACATAGGATATACATGCATTAGTCAAATGAAACCCTTACAATATATTTACTAGGATCCCCGACCTTGATGTGCAACCCAAGCCATGCTCTCTAGCCTAAACTCCTTGTCACCATATGATTAGTGTTATTAGCTAGTGTCCAATGTATTAACACGATTGCTATAGGATTAAAAATGAGTCGTAGCAATTGGTTCTACTATATGATCCCCGTTATTCTCATCTTTAAATTCTGTCGGTGTTGGAGTTGTGGTTGTGAGTGAATGCATGGTGGGTTCCGGGTGCAAGCTAGGGCATTGGTCGGTAGCACTCGGGGCACTATAAGGACCGGTCTGCGGGATCCGTTGCAATACACTTCCGTACTAACCACAAGTCTAATGGGTAAGTCCTAACTAAGGTATGGAGTGTTCCAAACCGAGGCCACCATTTGGAGATGGGTCAAGGAGCACCTGCGGGTGGCTTGTACCAACGTGGCGCAAAAGGGGGTGCGACGTTAGCCGGGATGCGACCCGGTGCGCTGGTGAAACCTAGAGCGGGTGGTTATCGCTTGGAGCATTTCATGCTGAGGTTTTGGCACGAGTTCTCGTGGTATGGGTCATCTCGTTACACTTTGGTGTTTGGGATGAGTGTGTGCCTTGTGGGTACAGTAGTACATCTCTGATCAGAGTCATAAATCTTTTCGAAAAGCCGAGCCCACGGTCAAGGGCGGGTTGCGTGACATCCCACAGTTAGATTACTTTGAATATGTATGTGCATGATGGTTTGACATGTAAGGACTATTGTGCGAGGAGGTAAAACGTACTGCTCGAGTTAGATGATGTTGTTGATGCTCATGTTTACTTTTCCGCATGATTAAATTTGACTACACTAATTGCAATAAGTGAAAATGTACTTTTCCGCACTGTTAGCCATTACCCTTCCTTGTTTATTATCCTACATTATTATTTGCATTTGCGGTGGCTTGTTGAGTACTTTTTGTACTCATACCCGTTGGGCCCCACAGAGGATGCCTACTATGAAGACGGTTTGGAGTAGCGACCCAATCAAGCAAAGATCCTAAAGAAGGCGTTCGTCATGCTATTTACTTTTTATTACTATTTTTATTTCAACTCTAATGTAATAAATATGGTCTGCGCACCATGAATACTGTCGTATGTATGATTGTTGCATGATGAACCTCTTGTATTATTGTTTTTCTATGAAAATGCAATCAACAGCTGGCCGCAACCCCAAACTATCACACATGTACGTAGTTTCTTGGTCTTGCAGGTTTCTACCGGCGTTTTGTGAAAGATTTCAGCACCATAGACGGTCCTTTGCATGAGTTGACCAAGAAGAGAGTTACTTTTACTTGGGAACCAGCACAAGAACAAGCTTTTGCCACACTCATGGATCGCCTTTCACATGCACCTCTACTTCAGCTACCCGACTTCAGTAAGACTTTTGAGTTAGAATGTGATGCTAGTGGTTTTGGAATAGGAGGTGTGTTGCTACAAGGAGGTAAACATGTGGCCTATTTTAGTGAGAAATTACATGGTCCCCAGTTGAATTATTCTACCTATGATAAGGAATTATATGCCTTAGTGCGTGTGCTTGAAACTTGGCAACATTACCTTTTGCCTAAGGAGTTTATTATTCATTCGGATCATGAAGCATTGAAGCATATACGTAGTCAAGCAAATCTAAATAAACAACATGCTAAATGGGTAGTATTCATTGAAACTTTTCCATATATCATTAAGCATAAGAAAGGTAAAGATAATGTGATTGCCGATGCTTTATCTAGACGTTATACATTGCTTTCTCAACTTGATTACAAGATCTTTGGTTTAGAAACATTGAAGGACATGTATGCTACTGATTTGGACTTCAAAGATGCTTTTGCAAACTGTACAGATGACCGTGCTTGGAACAAATATGTGCTGAATAATGGATATCTTTTTCGTGCTAACAAGTTATGTGTGTCGGCTAGCTCTCTTCGCTTGTTGTTATTACAGGAAGCACATGGTGGTGGTTTGATGGGTCATTTTGGATCAAAGAAAACTGAAGATGTGCTGTCCACACATTTCTATTGGCCTAGGATGAGACGAGATGTTGAGCGCTATGTGGCACGATGCACTACTTGCAATAAAGCTAAGTCCCGTCTAAACCCACATGGTCTTTATATGCCTCTGCTCGTTCCTAGTGTACCTTGGGAGGATATTTCTATGGATTTTGTGTTAGGATTACTTAGAACTAAGAGGGGGAGGGATAGTATTTTTGTGGTGGTAGATCGGTTCTCTAAAATGGCGCATTTTATACCTTGTCACAAGAGCGACGACGCTACCAATGTTGCTGATTTGTTTTTCAGAGAGGTCGTACGCTTGCATGGAGTTCCCAATACCATCGTTTCAGATCGTGATGCTAAATTCTTAAGTCATTTTTGGAGGACGTTGTGGCATAAGTTGGGAACGAAGCTGCTGTTTTCTACTACTTGTCACCCACAAACGGATGGGCAAACGGAGGTCGTCAACCGTACATTGTCCATCATGTTGAGGGCTATTTTGAAGACCAACTTGAAGCTCTGGGAAGAGTGTCTACCTCATATTGAGTTTGCATATAATAGGTCAGTACACTCCACTACTAAGGTAAGTCCGTTTCAAGTGGTCTATGGCTTTAATCCGCGTGCTCCTATTGATTTGTTACCATTGCCACCATCTGAAAAATTGAATTTTAATGCTACTACACGTGCTGAATTATTGCTTAAGATGCATAAAACTACTAAAGCAAACATAGAGAAATGAATGAGAAATATCGTGCTTATGGTAGTAAGGGTAGAAAAGAGATAACATTTGAACCGGTTGATCTTGTTTGGTTGCACTTGCGCAAGGATCGTTTTCCTGATTTGAGAAAGTCTAAATTGATGCCCCGTGCTGATGGTTCTTTCCGTGTGCTTGAGAAGATCAATGATAATGCATATAAACTTGAGTTGCCTACAGCTTTTGGGGTTAGTTCCACATTTAACATTTCAGATTTAAAGCCCTATTTGGGAGATGACGATGAGCTTGAGTCGAGGACGACTCCAATTCAAGAGGGGGAGGATGATGAGGACATCACTTCACATGATACACACATGCACCAACCATGATACACGCATGCACCACCATGATACACACATGCACCACCATGATACACACATGCACCACCATGATACACGCATGCACCATCAACCTACAACTCAATTACAAGGACCAATCACACGCGCCCGTGCCCGTCGCTTGAACCATGAGGTTAATTCTTTCCTTAGCAACTATGTTAATACTTGTTTGGATGGGATTCTACTGAATACTAGTGATATTTTGTTGCTTAGGAACATGGGAGATGAAATAGGAGAGTTGGAGTTGAAGACAGAGTCGCACGGATGATTTGAAGTCAAGAATTCGCTGGTTCGGACTACATCAACCACCATGCAACAAAATGGGCGTAACTTCCTCATACGAAGTCCGATTGGCGCGTTCTTGGACTTTTTGGAAAGCTAAGGAGAAGACGGATCTTTTGGCGTTGGTTTCACCTCATTTGGAGTCTCGAGTCGTCCTGTGTGACTGAAACAGTCCTGCGTGACAGAATTGGGCCGAGTTGGACCTTGTACTGAGTTGGAGGCTGTGTTGGCCCATAGTCCGAGTCGTGTGCGCCTCCTACAGGCTGCCCACGCCCTATATATACTCACGACAGCTGCCATTAGGGTTAGGTTTTGCTTTGTTTGCATCTACACTTGTGTGTTTAGATCCCGCTCCTGCACCGGACCGATTGGCTGCTGCATCAGCGTTTGTGAAACCTCTCCTCATCATAGTTCATCTGTGATTTGGCATTCGACTTGTGTTCTTCCTGTTCTTTCTTGTGTTCTTGGGTTCGCTTGCAGGAACTAGCCTTCGTGGTGAGGTCAATCGCGCCCTGTGTGGTTGATAACTAACGGAGACGGTGGTGTAGCGATTGCAAGGTTGTGGATCCACCGGACCGGAGCCTTGGATCGTCAACGTCGAGATTCTCCACCAATCCAAGTTATCCTTACCTAGCGGAAGATCGGGACCAATCCCCCATTAGGACTGTTGTGCGAGGAGGTAAAACGTACTCCTCGAGTTAGATGATGTTGTTGATGCTCATGTTTACTTTTTTGCATGATTAAATTTGACTACACTAATTGCAATAAGTGAAAATGTACTTTTCCGCACTGTTAGCCATTACCCTTCCTTGTTTATTATCCTACATTATTATTTGCATTTGCGGTGGCTTGTTGAGTACTTTTTATACTCATACCCGTTGGGCCCCACAGAGGATGCCTACTATGAAGACAGTCTGGAGTAGCGACCCAGTCAAGCAAAGATCCTGAAGAAGGCGTTCGTCATGCTATTTACTTTTTATTACTATTTTTATTTCAACTCTGATGTAATAAATATGGTCTGCGCACCATGAATACTGTCGTATGTACGATTGTCGCATGATGAACCTCTTGTATTATTGTTTTTCTATGGAAATTCAATAATGTTCCGATTTCGGTAAATTGGGGCACTACATCTTGTCTGTCATGTGCAGTGCTAGCTCGCTGTAGTGGGAGGAACTCCATCCCTGTACGTGTGGATAATATGGAGGCGTTGCTCCAATAGTGATGCTCGTGGACTTCTTCACCTGAAAAACTACATCGTCTTCATTGATTTGATTGGCGAAGAACGGTCGGGACGAAGCGACGATAGGCTTGACGCGCTTCTTAGACATCTTCTTCCGCTGCACCTAGCACGTCTCGTGCTAGAAGGTAACGATCTATGATATCATACGCGCATGGGACTTGGGCTTAGGGCAGAAATTTTGAATTTACCGGCTAGCGTAGCTCCCTATTCCCCAAATATTTAATCATTTTCTTCCCCTTGCTGTCATTGCTAGCTTCATCATCAATGCTAGTGCTTTTTCCCTTTTTGGCACCTTCAAGGCATCCTTGAATCCTTAATTTTCTCTGTCTTCCAATATTTCTTCTAGCCAATGGTGCACCAACAACAAAAGGCAGTTGCACTTGTGGCCATTGTGATTTGTTTGTCATTGACTCAATCTCTACCCCATAAGCAACCTTGAATCTATCTACCGAATAGTACTCGTGAACAATTGTTCAATGCCTACTCCCATTTGTGAAGTCACAAAGGCCAACACATGTTGACATGGCTTATCTATGTGTTGCCATGCAAGACAAGTACAAGTCTTTTGATTTAACTTGACAACATGTCTCTCACAGTTTTTTTGTTGTCCTAAACCTCTGCACACCAATTTATTGATTCCACTACATTCAAGTGCCCCAACCTTCTTGTACTTTCCTTCAGTTGAACCATACCTCCTGTTAGTATCCTTTCAACTGGTAGTCTATCTCCAATCCTTCTTCTTTTTCTTCACAAACACGTAATTCTCTCCCTAACCTGGTCAACAAGTTTACCGACAAGTAAGTCCATGATGTCTCGGATCTAGTTGTTGAAAACCTCTGCTATGTTATTAGTGATATAGTCATACACTACCACAAAAATGGTCTTTAGTGACGTGACTTTAGGGACGGGCAAAAGACGCGCGTCAGTAATACACTTTTAGTGACGGGTTGTTTCACATGCGTTAGTAACACTGCCTTATTAGTGACAGGTCATGGTATGACTAGTCACTAAAGAAGGGCACCCCCATTAGTGACGGGTTATGGTATGACCAGTCACTAAATATCTTCCCTATAGTGACGGGTTATATTTCATCCGTCACTAAAGAAGTTTATCACCCATCACTAATGACTCCTACTAATAAATAGGCAGAGCACGAAGTGAATCATCACACTTTCATTTCGTGCAATGCTAACCCTATACTCCCACTGCCACCATCATCTTCATCGTGCTCCTCACTGCTCCATCATGTGTGCCCTCCGCACCTCAGTTGTATTCTCATTCTCGTAAGTTTGTTCATGCTTACTATTAAATTTCAGTTATAAAATCATTTATCCGAAATTTGTTTATTGAATTTTTGAATTAGGGATTCCAAACGATATACAAGTACCAACCTATGTTCCTAATAGTTTCTTAATAAAGAATAGTCATCTAGTTAACGACGAGCATCACCAGGTTTAATTATAGTTTTTTGTACATTGCATGTCCTGTTTATTGTGTTAATAAACTGAAACACATTTGTTACTATTGTAGTATTTATCAAAATGATTTGTGAGGTCAATAACATTTGTGCTGGGGACGCCCTCCAAATAATAACAAGAGATTGGTGCGCCACTGAGGTTGATGTTGCGAGTTGTGTGAGTGGTGGTAGGATATGCCGCCACAAAGGATGGCCTGAATTTAGCCGAAGAGGTGGCCTAACACAAGGGGACTATTTGGTAATAACAGTGGGACATGTCTCATTGATTGTTATGGCAAAATTCTACACTAACTTTGGTTATGTGAGACGCAACAACCATAAAAGTGGAGTACAACAACGATAGTGGTATTCATAGATAAGCGACATTACTATTGACGCTAAAATCCGACGACAAAGCACCAAACACATCGACGCCGGTTCGATGATCCAAAAGCATGTGGATACTTAGGAATATCCCTAAGCATGACACGACACCAATGTCGCATTCCAAAAAACCTTAAATAGTGGTAAGGAAATAACGGAGTCGCCATGATATCAAATAATACTAGAATAAAATTATTCGACTAGCCAAGTCGTGGGTGAAAAACCAAACCTGCCAGAACAAGGCCGGTTGGACCGAAGTAATTGGCGGTCAGACCGAAGGCACACCGCTTGTAGGACCGGCGGTGCGAAGGGGTTTGCTGAAGGGGCCTTTGTTGTCTGATGCGGAGGGTGCTCCAAAAGGGGCCTACGGTGCCTTGATCTGTCAGACCTAGTGTAGGTCTCCAGTCATACCGAGGGCCTCACGAGGAGGTCCCGGAGGGTGAAGCGCGAAGGGGTCTTCGGCGTGTAGGGTTCCAGTGTGAAGTAGCTTCAGCCCATGTAGCGGTTAGACCAACGAGGCATTGTCGGTCTGGATGAAGCGTGCCAGAAGTGGCGTGATAGGTCTAGCATAGGGTTGTCCGACTAGGAGGTAGCTTCCGGTCAGACCGACGGCTGCAGCAGTTGGATCTCCTGGATTCCAAGGACCGTCTTGGTTGCAATGGATTGATGGGGATTCCTTTGATGATGAAGATGTATACTTAAACACTTGCAAAACACAAGAAACCAATGGAAATTCGGCCTAGGACTGAATCACCGATAAAAACCGATAAAAACAATATAAACGCATACGAGGGTGAAACAGAAGGTTTTTGGATAAAACCCAAAAAGAACTCACAATAACATGGAGAAGTACGGACAATTTGCTGATCAAATTGACAAAGGGCTACTGCTAGAGTAAAGAATAAAACTAGGGCAAAAGTAGAGAAGAGATAGTTAATTGAAAATGGAAAGAATGATTCAATGTAGTGCCGCCGGGGGGTTGGCTTGAATCACCCTTGGCCCTTTATATAGGGGTTGGTCTTGCAAGAGTTGGAAGTTATCCACGTCCTAGGGTGGTTATATGTTGATTTTGATATGAAATATCTTGGGTTTCCATGAAAAAACGTGAGATCTAGTCGTAACTAACTCAGACTCGGAGTGCTAGAAATCCTAAAGGTTGGACTGACCATACATGGCAGGTCATACCTATGGTACATGAGAGGTTAGACGGGCCATGTATTGCCAGTCAGACTGGTGACACCACTAAGGTTGGACCAGCCTACATGCATAATTTCAATTTGTTCGAAACTTGGCTAGCACTTGTTCTACTCCAAATTGGTGCCAAATTTGGGTCTCAACACATGCCCCCTTCCTTTTGGCAAACTATTGAGCCAAAAGCATAATCTCTCAAGGCTAAGGACGATCACTACTATCAGCCATATGATTTCTCAAGTGCATTACTAAGCCCTTAAGAAATACTCATTGTTTGTTCATCAACCAAATTGTCCATCTCACAAGTTAGAATATCTAAAATCTTGAGGACGATTTGCATAACTCAATATAAATTCATCAACTAGGGGACTAAGTGCCAAATTTCTCTATCAACTCAGCCTTAAGTACACTTATTAGTTTTGCCCCCAGTCCCTTGTGGGATTCACTCTTTACTCAACGAGGCTAGAAGCTGGCTCGTCAACCAACTTCAGTCTCCACACCTGCCGCGCCTTTGCTAAGGATTTGGAGTCATTGAATAGGTTACCCTCGAACTCTTCAGCCTTATTTTCTTTAAGGTTTTTGGCGCAAAGACATTGTAGGCATCCTTTTCAAGACTTGGTCATTCCCGGAGGTGCCCACGAAGGTAGTGGCTTCATCCCCGGGGCTACAAACTTACTTTTGGAATTTTTGGCCGAATGGAAAGTACCCGAATCAGCCTTGACAATTTTGTGCTTTATTGTGATTGTCTTCCTGTACGTTGTCGGTCACACCGGCCTCATGAAGCCGGTCAGATCGAATGGCGTCGGTCGAACCGGCCATGCTGGGCTAGTCAAACCGATTGTTTCTAGGAGTTTGACAAAATGGAGTTGGACCGGCCGTAGTAGGCCGGTCAGACCGGTGCACCATGGCCGGTCGGATCGGCCCTAGGGCGACGGTTGGACCAACAGTGGTACTTTTGGTGGTCTCCACCGGATCTCCTCCATCTCTCTTTGGAAAGGCTTCTTAAGGGATTGGGACGTTGCAAAAACCCATCGTACTAACAACAATTGCCTCATTGTATTTATCTCCATTGTTCTTTTCCTTCATCCTTGAAGACTTAGGCCGATTTTTTTTTGCGTGAACACGACATCACTATGATTATGCCCTCACCTCTTTACTGATCCTTTTGGCCTTCCTAATTCTTGGTGGAACGACACTTGTTGTGGTGAGAACGATATCCATTGGGCAAAGTATTGAGGAGGACCACCGTATTGGGGAATTGGGCATGCCCCCCATGACGTCATCGGAACACCATATGAATATAATGGCATTAAAGGTTCCAATGACTAAGTGCTATGGCCAAATCCTTCCTTAGAATTTGAACTTGATCTTTCTATATTTCTAGGCCAATTATTCACTCTTTGTTCGGCCATATACTCACATTTCTTTAATAGTGCATCAAAAGTAAGTCTCGATCGCCTAGACATCTTTTCACCAAGCAGCTTTTCTTTGTCCATAGAATTATGTGTATCAGACTGAGGCTCTCCAACTACAATATTCTTTCCTTTAGTTGATTCGGCTTGATCGGGCCAAATCAACACTTTGGTGTAGCAATCAATACAAAGAAGAGAAGGATCATTTACAAACTTCAATTGTCCTTCATTGATGGCCGATTGAACTTGTTGGCGGAAAACATAACATTTATCAATAGAATGAATGTAAGAGTCATGCCACTTACAATATGTGCGATCTCTTAGCTCTTCCGCTGACTGGATGACTTGGCCCTCCCGCACCTTGATCTGTCCCTTCTCAAAAAGATAGTCGAATATTTTATCACACTTGGTTAGATCAAAGGTGTACTTACCTCCTGAACTCTTTCGAGCTTTGGTTTCAAACTAACGCATACGATTGGATCTTCCTCATCAGTCCAAGTCCATTTGGCTGTATAGACATCAAATTTCTTACTTTTGCCAGATGATCGCTCACTGGTATTATCTTCTAAGTCGTCCTTTGATTTGTCCGTTCAGGAGCCATGCTAAAGAGCGTGGGCCTCATTGCTCCAGATGTGATGAGTCATTGTCAACAGTAGTCAAAAAGGACTGAAGAGAGAAAAGACCTGCTACGTCTGGGCCGCGTGTGACTCAGGTACACGGGCAGTGAGCGACTGTTGGGCAAAGGGGCCGCAAAGTCGGGCTGGCCCAATCCGGGTACATGGGCTAGGAGCAGCAGAGGATCCACTGGGTTGTTGACCAGGATTGACTCAGGTACACGGGCGGCGAGTGATTGCCGGGTTGAGAGAGCTGCGGAATCGGGCCGGCCCAATCGGGGTACCCTGTGCAAAGTTGGTGGACACTTTGTCAGTTTCGGCGCAAAACTGACGACCGCTGATCTTGGATCGGACCGTCTTAGAGTGAAGCCGTCGTCGCTACGAAAGCTCCGCTTCCGGACAAGTTATCTGTAAATAGGAGTTTACAATTTTGTCCTTAGGCCCACAGTCAGTCAGTCGAGTCTGTAAAATATCCTAAGGGTAGTTCGGTCTTTTCCTTTTATTTCAGCGTCTGTAAAAAACCCTAAGGGGCTGGTGGAATATTCTAGGTTATTGGGCTGCCTATAAATAGGGCCCCAATCCCTAGGGTTAGGTTACCCTTTTCTGAAATTACTTTTCTAATCAATACTTTGGGTCATTCCTCTTTGTTCCCTGTGTGCACTGCCAGGCTTCTTTCCTGTTCCTCGTGAGTTCATCCGCCGCTATTGTTCTTTGCACGCACGTCAGGTTTTCTGCTTGCCTCGTTGCGCGTGTGTTTCTGCTTGCGAGTGAATTTGTTTGATCCTTGGTTCTATGGCTGAAGATTTTTCTGCGCAGTGAATCGGTTTCTTACGCGAACGATGTTCTTGCGTGGATTGTCTTTGAATATTCTGCACCTAGCTCCTGTAGCCAAGTAGTACTCTGCCCTGTTTAATCTGTTCATGGTGTTCTAGCTCTGGCCTAGCATGCAACCTATTACTTTATTCGTGTACGGTTGTGTCCAGCTAGCCTGGTGCCTAGTTTTTGGTTGACAGGCTATTCTGTTCTTGGCTACAACAAAGTTTTCTATTGATACTTTTTCCTGACATGGCATCCTGATCGAGAAGGAAGTGTCTGGCATGTTTCTTGGAGTTTCTAGCAGAGGTCTGTATTTTGTTCGAAGTCCTTCAGTCCTATGAAGCAGACTTCGATCTGAACTTGAGTTGTGGACCTTGTTTCGAAGTGTGCACTGTTTGAAGACTTTACACTAACATACTTCGACTGTTTTTATGAAGCATACTTCGACAGGTTTCGAAGTAAGCTTTGAATCTTGTCTCTCTGGTTGACTTCGCTCGGAGTGTGTTACTGAGTGGTTTCTGGCTGTTGTCATTTCTATTGTCGTGGGTCTCAGTTTGTGCTTTCGGAGGTTGTGATTCGAAGTCTGTTTCTAGGCTTCGGCTTCTTGTGTGAAAGCTTCAGAGGGCTCCGATTCGGAGTTGATCTGTGATTCGAAGGTCACTACTCCGATAGCATACTTTGATCAATTAGGCTTCGAAGGCTGTGTTGTAGGCTTCGATTTTTCTCTGATTAAGCTTCGAAGTTGTTTTCTTGTGTTAAGCTTTGTAGCCTCGAAGTGTGCTTTTCGAAGCAGGCTTTGATAGCCTCACACTTTGCCAAACTAGCTTCGATTTGTGCGGTAGTACCTGCGAAGCTAATTCATTCCTAAGTAGGCGTCGCATTCTTTTTGCTACACACTTCAACAACCTTCGCACGTCCGCTTCGAAGCAAACTTTGGCACACCCCCCCCCCACGTGCTTCAACGTAGCAGGCTTCGATCGACAACCTTTGACTTCGTCAGCCTTCGCCCGATGACTTTGAAGCAGGCTTCGACACTGCGAAGCAGGCTTCGTCAAGTACCTTACTGGAGACAACCTTGAACAGTAACTTCTCATCTCCGTTTAACGTACACATGAAGTTTTTGCTGTGATGGTTTAGCTCGAGTACCTTGATCTACCCATGTTTTAATCTGCTTTGTTATTCTTCCTATTAGCACTGTATTGGTGTTTCTTTGTCTAGGACACCGGTCGTTTCTAGGCTAGATATTTTTAGGCTTTGGCGATCTGTTTATATTTTGCTGCTAAGTCTTTTGAGGTGCGTTGGGTGTTGGGAGCAGGCCATTGATTCAAAAGAATTTTTTAGGCACCCATTCACCCCCCTCTGGTCGCTACTTTCGGTCCTACACCCGTGTCCATGACTCGACTTTCAATAGCCAGAGTGCCTCTTAATACCTGACCAATATCAATGAAAGTCTGACCATGCATAGTGTTGGTGTAAAATATTACGTCGATAGGTTTGAGGGAACTAGATTAAGGTTGAAAGTTTTGCTCAAACACTATATTCTTAGATCTCAAGTTCTGTATCCTGTACAACACCGGGGAGATGGTCATACAACACTGGACCAATACCCTCTGAGCCCCCTAGTCTTACATATGTCATACAACTCCCATACCCTAATCAGTAGGGATATGGTCATAGCGACTCTGCCAGTCATTCAGTGACATGGCTAGATTGCCTAGCATGACAGTTTACACGTGCAGTCTGGTCGTATACCTAACCCCGACTAGACCGCTATTGACCCGCTCGTCACGCTCCACAAGGACTACTTGATGTCATAGTTAATGCACTCCTTCTTTAGTGGTTGGCGTCCCACCTAGACCGGACACCTGTGGATCCCCCCTGGGCCCTGGTGCGAGTGACTTCGAGGTCACCCTCTATGGTCTCCCGGCCTCCGAAGGATTTGCTTCAGACCCTTTGACGTGGGGGCGAGGGGCTCGGGTCCGAAGGCTTCCAGCTCGGGGAAGGCACTGCACCGAACCTCGATTTGACCCAAGGGCCTAAGCCTTCTTGGAACCCACCTTAGGCCCCGAGGCTGACCCGGAGTGCCTTCCACCAATCTCCTTACTGCTCTTTGGGCCCACACAACCGTAGGCCGTGGTACTCATGATGATTGTTAACCTCGCCTAGAATACTACTGGGATTATCTCCCCAAACAGAAGCCCCTCGCATCTGTCCGTTTGATTGACCTGCAAATGAGAAGGGGAGGGTGCGCCAGAGATAATCCTGTGACAAGGAACTCTTAGAAACGAACTCACCACTAATGCTTCCTAGGGATGCTAAGCGATAGAGGATCTGGACCAACAGGAGTAGGCGGACGGACGCCTTGATGCGCGAGATCCTGCCTCATCGCTTGGGCCCCTAGGATGACTCTTCGTGCGACGACTCTAGTGTGGTCCACATGTCTCCCTTGGGGGGATATGAGCCGACAGGAGAGTTAATGCATCTCCCGATCCCGGGCTTTATATAGACCGTCATTCTCCAGCCACTAGCCAGGCTTTCAAGTGTTCTTCTAATCGCATTGACGATTCCCTTCTCATGCGCTGCACTTGCTCCCACTCACACACCACCTCTCCCTCTAGTAGTCTTGCGCCCAAAGCGATGACGAAGAAGGGGAGCGCTGCTCCCGCTATCAACTCCTAGTTCCTTCAATGGCAAGAGGCGGCCACGGCTGCTGTGGCTGCAGCCCCAAGTTCCACCAAGGCTCGTGGCTCCCAGGACCTCCGACCCCCCTCGAAGAGGTTTAGAGAGCAGACGCTGGTATTGGAGAGGATAGCTAGCACAGAGGGGTCGATGATGAGCATGGTCTGGAACCGCCTCAGCCCAGCATAGAGGCCTGGCTACCGGGGTAGAGACTACTCCGGAACCACGCGAAGGCGAGGTAGAGACTACTTCAGATTCCCCACTTCGGGGATCCTAGCGAGGGTCCTCTACACATTCCATATGGAGTTGTTGTAGTTATCCCCGAACATCGTCGCCCGCTTAGCCATCTTCGAATGGGCCATGAGGGCTGAGGGCTACAAAGGAAGGGCTGAGGTCTTTGCGCGTATGCACGAAGCCTACTATCAACCGAAGAAGAAGGAAGACCTGGTCATGGCGTATGGGAGCATCAACTTCCAACTCTGAAAGGAGTATGCTGACTTCTTTCTAGCGAAGGCCATCAATGAGAGATGGTACTCGGAGTGGGTTCGCCGTTGGTTCTATGTGGCAGTTGGGTTGGACTCTAGGCTGGCGGGGCCTCCATGCCACATTTGGTACCAGAAGGAGGCGGATATCGAGGTTGACGCCGGCTCGGCCTCCGCTCGCATCTGGCTCCTACAGATACTGATCCAGTGGATGAGCATGCGGGACCTGACCGAGGAGTTCATCGCCCTCGAGATCCCGCCTCTGATGGAGGCATGGCCTCTCGCCCTCCAAAGCGCCAAGGAGGGGCCGTCTTCGGAGATGTCTTCTGGCCCACTCGGTTCATCCTACTTCTTTTCCCCTGCAATGAATAGGTCATACCTTGTGCGGTTAGTTCTAACACTAGGCATACCTCCGGACTTTTTAGGATCATGTGTGGTTAAAACTCCATAGCAGGTGGTTCGGATCATCGAAAAAATCCTCGGGGCCCCTACTCCTGCAGAGCGCAAGCGGAGGATGGAGCTCGTGGGATCTTGGGACCGGTTCAACTGCATGTGGAGCGCCCTACGACTCAAGCCTCCGTGACTTCCGAGCATAGACGTCGCAGATTCGGCTACGAAGAAGAGGAAGGTGGACTATGGCCCAATTGGACCCTCGAAGCGTCCCTCGAAAAATATCTCGAAGGGGCCTAAGAACATCTCCCCTTGCTCCTCTTCTAACCGTGACTCGGAAGAGGGGACTTTGAGTAGGGGAGTGGTGGTTGACCTAGATACCTCTACACTGGGCCTTAGTGTCCCCAAGCCAAACAATTCCGCGGGTGGCGATGATGTCATTGATGTCATGGCCGCCGAGGTGTCATCTCGACCCCCCGCGGGAGCGGAAGAGGAGGGAGGAGACGCGGGGGTGCCAGCAACCCCGCGAATGGCAATGCATCCAAGCGAGTCGGTTGAAGGGGCCCCAGCTAACTCTTGCGGGAGTCCTGAAGGGGACAGCTTGGCCTTCAGGGGCCTAGACGATCCTCTAGCAAAGGTGTTGGGAAGTGCAAATGTCACGGTCGAGCTGACCGCCGTGCTAAGTGGATCCCCGGTGAACTCCTTGGATGAGTTCTTCTACTCGGTGAACTCGTTGTACGAGTTCTTCTACCCGCCCCGCTCAAGCTCGACCCTTCTGATTTTGTTGGTCTTATTTTCCCCATCGTTATTTACACGCATAAGCCCATGAGCATGTGCTTCGGATTGGGACTCCACTCCTTCGCCCCCGCCTCCTCAAGAGGGTACCAAATTGAGGCTGAGCGCCGCTGTCGAGGTAGTGGATTCCAGGCTCAGGCTTGTTAGGATTCGTAGAAGAGTCTAAGGACTAAAAGAACAAATTTCCAGCCTCTGGGTTCGAACATCTGTAAAAGAGTCGAAGGTGGCCAGCCTACGGATTCCAAACTCCAGCTTGTTAGGATCCGTAGAAGAGTCTAAGGACTTTAAAGGAACAGATTTCCGACCTCCAGGTTCGAAGCATCTGTAAAAGAGTCGAAGGTGACCAAGCAATAAGGTTTCAAGGCTCCGGCCAATGAGACACTTTTAAAGTCCTAAGCGACTAGTATAGGAGCTTGCGAGTATAAATTCAGCTCCGAAACATCAGATTGTTGTGCAAATCATTGTGTCCGACAGACCTTATTGCAATGCATGAGGTCCCCCACCCACAAGGAGGGGTAGGAGAGAAAGTGTTGGGGGAAAATATCTCATCTTCGGGGTTATTGCCGAAGCAACATAAAGGCAGACAGCGGATTCGAAGGTTACCAGACGATCATCTTCGGAGATACTCGGAACCAAGTTCGAAGTTCGAAGATAGGCATTAGTTCGGAGTACATCTTCGAATTAAAGGCCTCAGAGATCTTTTCTGCCAGCTAAGATGGAAGACTTATCTTCTTTCTCATTAGATTAGTCTTTTACCATTTTAGCCCTATTAAGGGTATCGCATAGTTTCCACTATGTCGGTTGTAATAGAGGGGTAAATAGGTCTTTTCCTTAATGTTTGGGCCTATAAATACCCCCCTGTTTCACCCTATAATAGGGACCGAATACAAGTTATTCAATACACACTTTCGAACTATTCTAAGTTATTATCCTTTCGGAGGCTTAGAACAGTTTGCTTCACAAACACTTCGTTTGTTAGCTTCTTTTCTACAGAAACCTGTTAGCGTAATCTTTTACGCCAACAGTTGGCGCCGTCCGTGGGGAACCTAGTCCGAAAAACTTCGTTCTCTACCAACTTCTTACATCATGCCTCCTAAGCGGAGCGCACCTCGCAATCCCACTCGGAGGTCCTCTCGGATCTCCGGAGAGATACCCTTCAACACAGTTGAAGTCAGAGGTTCTTCGGCCTTCCCTCCGCAAACTCCGGAAGGGGCTTCTATCCCTCGAACATACGAAGCCTCTCCGCCAACCCCTTCAATACTCCGACAGCCCGGAGTCACTTCTCCACCCTCTATCCCGATTAGAACTGATCCTACCAGTTCTCAAGATCCGGAAGGTCCTTCCGGAGGAGATGAAGATAGCCTTGGAGATATGGCCACTCAAATGGCCAACCTTCAAGCTGAGGTAGCAAGATGGCGACAAGAAGCTGCGAACAGGCTTCGCTCTCAAGCCATCCCAACTATCCCAGAAGTGCCCGAAGACGATGATATTGATTATCCCGAAGCTCCGGAGAACGCCTCCTACGACAATGAATCTCCGTTGCATCCTGAGCTGCAGAAGGTTCGCTTTGATCCAAAGTTTAAAACTTCGAAGCTCTGCAAGTATGCCGGAGATGAAGATCCCGGAGAGTTCGCGCGTTCTTATGCCCTAGCGATTGAGGCTAGCGGCGGAGTCAGAGACACTATGGCGAAGTGCTTCCCGTTAGCTCTTCAAGGAGTGGCGTTGAGATGGTTCTGGTCTTTAAAACCAGGATCAATCAATTCGTGGTCGCAGTTGAAGAGGAAGTTTATAAGTAACTTTCAGGGCACCTTCGTGCCTCCTATGTCAACAGGAAGCCTTTTCCAGGTGAAACAGCTCCCCGGAGAAACATTGAGGCAGTATTTAAGCGCTTCGCTCATACGAAGTCGCAAATTCGGGGGCTGTCCACATCTTCAGTGGTGGATGCGGCTCGGGAAGGCGTCAGTCATCAAGGCCTTCTGGATAAACTGCATCGGAAGAGCATCTCCTCAGTCTCACAGTTGATGTCATACTTCGAGGAGTATGCGAGGTCAGAAGAGGGTTGGCTTCGGAGGACTGCTGCTACTTCGACTGTATTGCAAGAAGTCAAAGCAGAAGTGAAGACTTCAGCACAGCCGCAAGAACCAGTCTTCGAAGTGCAACATGATCGGAGAAGAGGGCAAAAGCACCCTCGCTCCGAAGTCATGAATATTGCACCCCCACAGAAGTTTGCACCAAGAGCTCCACAGTCTACGGGGAACAAGGCCAACGGCTGGAGGCCGCCAGGGAAAACGGCTGGCAAGGGCCAGACCCTTTTTTGCTGTATTCATGGAGAAAATCGAAGCCATGCAACTGACACTTGCAAGGCTATCCTTACCCTAAGGGGAGAGTACTTGGAAAGAACTTCGGGTCGAGGCAGTACCGACCAAAGTCCAGCAGCAGCGCGCCCAGACCCGGTCCAGGCTGTGGCGCGGATAGAAAATTTTGATGCTGCAAGGCACCCTCCGGTGGCCAATGTTATGCCACCTCCGAAGCAAGAAGAGGGGCAAGATAGAGGAAAAAGAGTAGTTCTCCCTATCTCTGGAGGAGGTACCCTCGGAAGCATGTCCAAGAGACAGCGAAGAGAGTACGTTCGGGAAGTAGGACATATTGGGACTTCGTCATCTGCAGCTGCAATGCCGGAGTGGTCTCATGTTCCGATATCTTTCTCTGCGGAGGATGAAGCTGGTATCAAGTTCCCGCACGCAGATCCATTGGTTATGACTGCTGATATTGCAGGGACTGAAGTCCGAAGGGTGCTAATTGACGGAGGTAGTTCGGCAGATATCATTTTTGTGCAAGCCTTCGATCAGTTATGCATTTCTAGGAAGCATCTCCTCCCAGCGGCTCGTCCTCTGCAAGGCTTCGCAGGACCTCCGCTTGATGCACTTGGCCAGATAGGCCTGGAAGTAACCTTCGGAGAAGGTTTATTAGCCCGAACTGAAGAAGTTATCTTTGATGTGGTAGATGCCCCGTATGCTTATAATGTCATCTTCGGACGGGGCATGTTGAATCAGTTCGGAGCTGTGGCGCATCACAACTACTTGTGCATGAAGATGCCCACACAAGCCAGAGTCCTGACAATCTTCGGAGATCAAGCCATTGCTAGGAGGGCGGAATATGGTCATGGTCCCCCTCTTGATCCGAGGCAAGTAAACAGTGTGCGGGATGATGAAGAAATTTTTTCAGCCTCCTCTGAAGCTTCGAAGAAGTCTTTTCCGAGACCAAGTCCCGAAGGAGAGATTGCAACGAAGGTCATTGTTAAAGATGGTAAAGAGTACACTTTTCAATTTGGTAAAGATTTGCCTCCTGAAGTTGCAACCTCCTTGGAAAAGGTGGTGGAAGAAAATTTGGATGTCTTCGCTTGGTCTGACGAAGATATCACCGGAGTCGATCGGGATATCATTGAACACAATTTACTTGTAAACCCGAAGGCCCGGCCTGTTCAACAAGGACTCCGGAAGATGTCCGCAGAGAGAGCTGCTCTAGCTAAGGACGAAGTTGAAAAACTGTTGAAGGCTGGGATTATCAGAGAAGTGGCTCACACAGAATGGTTAGCCAACCCAGTCTTCGTCAGGAAGAAGTCTTCCGGGAAGTGGCGCATGTGCATTGATTTCACATCCTTGAATAAAGCATGCCCACGTGACCCCTACCCCATGCCCCGAATTGATCAACTAGTTGACTCCACTGCAGGTTCGGAGTTATTAAGCTTCCTTGACGCGTATTCTGGTTATCATCAAATATGGTTGAAGCACGAAGATGAAATCAAGACAAGTTTCGTAACTCCTTCGGGAGTCTTCTGCTATGTAAGAATGCCCTTCGGCCTAAGAAACGCCGGGGCTACTTTTTCAAGATTAGTTGCTAAGGCTCTAGGTCATCAACTAGGTCGCAATGTGGAGGCCTATATGGATGATATTGTAATAAAGAGTGCTTTAAAGCACCAACATAGCCTAGACTTAGCAGAAACATTCAATAGCCTTCGGGCATGTGGGATCCGTCTTAACCCCGAAAAATGTATATTCGGAGCTAAGGCTGGAAAATTGTTAGGGTATTTAGTTTCAAGCAGGGGAATTGAAGCTAGCCCTACTCAAATAACTGCGCTGCAGAAGATGGCTCCTCCGGAGAATTTAAAGCAAGTGCAAAAGCTGACTGGACGTCTGGCCGCACTTAGCAGGTTTTTATCAAGGTCTGCGGAGAGGAGCTTGCCAGTATTCAAAGCTTTGAAAGGGTCCGAAGATTTTGCATGGACACCGGAGTGTCAGAGAAGCTTCGAAGATATTAAAGATTATCTCAGTAATCTTGCTACACTCACGGTACCTACTGCGGACGAAACCCTACTCCTTGTACCTTGCAGCTACAGGTTCAGCTGTCAGCGCAGTCCTTGTCAGAGAAGTGGATTTCAATGGGAAGTTGTTCCAAAATCCTGTCTATTTTGTATCCGAAGCATTGTCAGGAGCGAAGACAAGATACTCCGAACTTGAGAAGTTCGTTTATGCTCTGATAATGGCTTCGAGGAAGCTAAGGCATTATTTTTTGGCTCACAATGTAATTGTACCAACTTCGTATCCCTTAGGAGATATGCTCCGAAGCAAAGATTCCACTGGAAGGATTGGAAAATGGGCAGTCGAGCTAGCACCCTTCGGCATATCTTTCTTGGCAAGGACAGCTATCAAATCCCAAGTCCTAGCAGACTTCGTAGCAGAGTGGACTCCACCTGCGAATTTGACTCCGGAGAAATCACATGACGGAGTTTGGACTGTTTACTCCGATGGGGCTTTCCAAGCATCCGGAGCAGGCATTGGGGCAGTGTTGATTTCACCATCAGGACAAAGAGCAATGTACTCCGCAAGACTCAACTTTAAGTCTACCAATAATATAGCGGAGTACGAAGGGATTTTATTGGGACTCCGGAAAGCACGTGCTCTAGGGGCTACAAGAATAATTATCAAGACAGATTCTCAGATAGTAGCAGGGCACGTAGACAAAAGTTTTCAAGTTCGGCATCCACAGCTTGCCAAGTACTTAGAAGAAATTCGCAAGATCGGAGCACATTTCAAGGGTATTTCCATTCGGAGTATACCAAGAGCTGAAAACATGCAAGCGGACATTTTAGCGAAGGCTGCAGCCGGAGCTGTGGATGTGCCCGAAGAAGCTTTCTATGAGGAGCTCAATATACCTTCGGTGCCACAAATTGCCTCTGCGGAGATTCTTTGCATTCCTAGTGCAGATTGGAAAGATTTGATCATAGAACTCTTGCAAGGAGGAACAAATTTGCCCGAAGAGCCCCAGTTGTCAAGATTAAAGCTCAGAGCAAAAATTATCAGTTAATCAACGGTATATTATACAAGGCCGGAGTATGTTCCCCTCTACTTCGATGTATATCTCAAGCCGAAGGCCAAGAAATTCTTCGAGAAATTCACGAAGGCCTTTGTGGAAGCCATTTAGCCCCTAGAGCTCTGGCAGGAAAAACACTTCGCCAGGGGCTTTATTGGCCCACAATAACAGCTGATGCGGAGAGCTTGGTCCGCACTTGTCAAGGATGCCAGTGGATGGGTCGACGGAGTCATCGCCCACTAACAGCTCTTCAAATCATTGCTCCGGTATGGCCCATGGCCAGATGGGGTATGGATCTAATTGGTCCCTTTCCGTTAGCAAAGGGAAATTTGAAGTTCGCAGTGGTAGCTATTGAATATTTTTCTAAGTGGGTGGAAGCAGAGCCCTTAACAGCTATCACTTCGAACAATGTACAAAAATTCTTCTGGAAGAACATTATTTGCCGGTTCGGAGTTCCTAGATACCTCACAGTTGATAATGGAACACAGTTCGACGCAGAACCCTTCAGGAAGTTTTGCGAAGACTTAGGCATTCAGCTTTGCTTTGCTGCAGTGAGGCATCCTCAGTCAAATGGAGCCGTAGAGCGAGCCAATGGAAATATTTTATCAGGGCTAAATCGAAGAATAGTAGGATTAGCAAAGGGGCTGTGGACCGAAGAGCTTCCGAAGATTCTATGGTCCATTCGGACTACGCAAACAAGGTCCACAGGTTTTACTCCGTTCAGACTACTATTCGGAGATGAAGCTATGACTCCAACGGAGCTCAAAGGGGGATCATTTCGCAGCACCGAATCGGATATTGAAGAAGAAAGACAAGCTTCGTTAGATTTGTCAGAAGAAACAAGACTTCGGGCTGTAGCTAATTTATCAAAGTATCATCAGCAGACGAAGACTTGGTATGACCCGAAGGTTAAGCTCAGTGAGTTAAGGCCAGGTCATCTTGTTCTACGAAGCATTATAGCACCAGGGAAGTTAGGAAATAAATGGGAAGGTCCATATCTAATTGTTCGCTCAGGGCGCCCTGGTTCATTTAAATTATCTAATTTAGAAGGTGAAGAGTTAGCACATACTTGGCATGCGGAGCACCTAAAGCGATACTTCGCATAAGGGCTCCTTGTAATTCGCTTGTAATCACCTCTGAATTAATAAAGCATATGACCCTGATAGTTGCCTTCCCCTCATAGACTTCCAGCTTCCGAGTGGACGCACTGGAACCGCGGGGTCGACCGAGAGGGAAGTGTCATTAAGCTGAGTTGTATTTTCGGACTTCGAACCCATAAAGTTCGAAGCCTCCGACGTGGGGGCTGACATAATCCGGAGCCCAGGCCACTGGCTTGTAGGCATCCGTAAAAGAGCCCAAAACCACATTCTACGGAGTCCAAGCCATTGGCTGGTAGACTTCCGTAAAAAGAGCCGAAGGTGGCCAAAATCTACGGAGTCCAAGCTGCAGCTTGCAGACTTCCGTAAAAAGAGCCGAAGGTGGCCAAAATCTGCGAAGTCCAAGCCATTGGCTGGTAGACTTCTGCAAAAGCCGAAGGTGGCTAAATTATACGGAGTCCAAGCCATTGGCTGGTAGACATCCTTAAAAAGAGTCCAAATAGACCATTGCAAACTCCGAACCATTGGTTCGTCAGAGATCGCTAAGACAAGCCGAAGGTGGCTAAAACAAAACAGCATTTGAGCCATGAGCTTCGAATGTATGTTAACATAGTCCAAAGTGACAAATGTTTAAGACACTAAAGTGTCCTGAAAGTTATCTCAAGTGATTTCTTTCATAAAACAAGGGTACTAAGCTACCATTCTTCGACTGCAAAAAGTCGAAGACATTTCATAAGATTTCAAAAGATCTTTAAATGACAGAGGGGCTCCGAACCCCCAAAAAATTGTACTCCGAAGTTTTTTCTTTGCGCATAACCATCTTCGAATACATTTTGAAGTTGCTTATCCACAAAGAGGGGCTAGTAAATATGGAGACAATTTTAAATCGGCATTCACTATTGAAATAAATGTGTTTACAAATTATACTATGAAAAATTGGTATCTATACCAAGAAGGAACCGGAGACCTCTTCGGTCCCAAGAGCTAGGGGTGAAACGGCTAGTTCCAACATCGAAGTCCTAAGAACTTTACGTTTAACTCTCTTCCTTCCCTTCGAAGCTCTAAAATCCTTCTGCTCTTGTTGGAGCTCGGCCCAAGTTCGAAGCCGCTCGGGACTCCTTTCCCAGCTTCTAAGATCTTCAGATCTTTTATTTCGAGCTTCACCCTCGCCTTCAGACCAATTAGTGTCTTCAGAAGACGAGGTGTTTGCGTCAACCTCTTTATCTTCCTCTTTAATATAAGACAATACGTCTTTGATTACTTCGGGCGCAATTACGCCGGAGTCATCTCGAGGAATAAGAAATCGAGGACGCTTATAATTCTTTAGAAGTTCGAAGGTGTTCCACAATGAGCGAAGTTCGTTGTTAGGCTCTAACACTTCGATATCTTCCATAAGAGGCAAAGCCTAAAAATATAACAAACAAGATTTCATTGATGAATGTTTACAAGCATAAAGCTTTACATGCTTAAAAATCCTAAAATATTCCTAAACCTGCGGGTTCGAAGGAGGTTGACTGCTCGAAGCTTGAGTACGAGCGTGCTTCTGGCGTTGGCCTTCGTCGATCCAAGCCTTGATCGCAGAACGACCTTCGGCTCTCCAGGAGGTTCGGAAGGCTCGCCAAGCAGCAGCCACACCTTCGGAAGGCTTGAGAAGTCGCTCGTCGTCGAAGGTGATTGGACCCCCTCCTGCGTCCGGAGTTATTGATCGGCCCAGATCTTCGTAATAGCGAAGTAGACCAACAGCAGACACTTGTCCGGAGAGTTCTCCGTATCTAATGCCCGCCGTCTTCATCTGCTTCGCCACCCCTTGGATCCTTTTCAACCGGCGCTAGAAGACTGATGTTATCATCAGAAGGGAGAGTTCCAGTAGTACCGAAGTACTCCAGGACATCTAACAACTGACTCATAACCTCCGCAGCCACCTTCTCAGACTTCAACTTGTCTTCGTTCAGTGCATCCTTCGTCGAGGTGACTTCATCCAAAGCCCCAGAAAGCCTAGCATTTTTCAGTGGTCAAAGTGTTCTTCTGGTTTAACAGTTGGCTATCTTCCTCTTCGAGTCGGACGAGCTTAGGACCCCGCAGTAGCGTGCTCCGCCCGCAGTTTCTCAACCTCTGCTCGAAGCACAATCCTTTCTGCTTCGAGCTCTTTCTTCGCAGCTTCCAAGCTTTGCCTGGCCCTTCGCTCTGTTGATATTATATTATCCATTTGAGCAACTCGACTTTCGGAGATGTTAAAATTCCTTTGAAGAGCACTATTTTCTTCCCGAAGCCGAGCGATTTCTTCGTCATTGCATATATTTGCAGCTCGGGCCAAGACAGTTTGCTGTCAAAATAAAAAAACTAAAGTAAATATTTATTCGAAGACGAATTCTATAATATTTCGCAGTTACTTCGTACCTGGTAGGCTGTACGTTCAATAACGGCATTAAGTTCCGTCCTGTCGGCCTTGCTCAGGATGGCCACTAATTTGGTCTCCCCTATGTCACGGCTAGCTCGATCCAAAGGTTCGAGCAAAGTCCGAAGACCAGTTGTTTGCCCTAAGAAAGGAGCCAGCAAGGGGAGCATGCTTATTGCCTGTTGGTCATCTTCGTTCAACGAAGGATCGGAGCTTTGGCCTATAGTCTTCGGAGCCACTGGAGATTGACCCTCCCTGGAAGATTGGCTCTCGTCTGTTGAATCAGACGGAGTTGATTCGGAGCTTATAGCAGGCAGGGGTTCTATTTGTCTTTTGCCTCTTCCAGGTCCCTTTTGAGTAACTCTCTGGGCTGGCTCCGAAGTCGTCGAAGGCCCAGGAATTATTTCCTCTTGACGGACTTCTTCCATAGGAGTGGACTCTATAAAATAATAAAAAGTATTATACATTGTATAAATACTCAAATAAACTACGAAAAAGTTATTCGAAGTCTACCTTCGACATTTTGCAGAGGAGTCATCGTCGGACTGTTTGGTGGATCGAAGGCTAATTCTTCATCCGAATCAGCCGTTAAGTCTTGGACTGCAGGAGCATCGTCCTGGGCAGTCCTCGTTGCTTCTTCGGGAATCGAAGTTGTAGTGACTTCGACTCCACTTTCATTCACAGGAAACATCGTCCTGAGTTACATCTTCTTGAACTACCGAAGTCCTTGGTTGATCAACATTATCTCCGGACTCCGGTACGTTCGCAGGTACTTCGGCTTGTGCGGCCCTTTGAGTTTCATTCTCTTCCATCAGGCGCACAAGCAATATCCCCGTTTCTTCTTGGGAGTCAGGAAATCGAGGCTCTTGAGCTCGAAGGTGCAGGATCTGAAGGTGCGAGGTTTTTTGGCTTCCGAGCCACCTTTTTCACCGGAGTTTTTGCTGAACTCGAAGTCCCAGCTTCGGCTTTCCTCTTCTGAGGCCCTTTCTCCAAAGGCACCCAATCCATCAGAGGGGGCGGAGACAGCTCCAGCATTCCCCATACTCTGTTAAATCTCTCCCAACTTCCAACCAATTTAACTCGCCATTCTTTCTCAGTCGGAGTTGGGGCACCCAGAATCTTCTCCGAAGCCCTTATAA
This sequence comes from Zizania palustris, assembly GCA_019279435.1. NCBI lineage: Eukaryota > Viridiplantae > Streptophyta > Magnoliopsida > Poales > Poaceae > Zizania > Zizania palustris. Next base: position 49,026,008 of record JAAALK010000285.1, on the reverse strand, counting down.
TTTGTTCTGAAGTCATAGGGGCTGAAGAAGCTGCGAAATAAATAATTCAAGTTAGTCTTTCTTCGAAGTAAATATGTATAATGCATGTTGGTTTCGAAGTTACCTGCAGGGCTCGAAGTTAAGTTGATTTTGCGAAGACCGCCTTCTGAATCATCCTCGAAGATGATAGGCCAGTTGGCCATCAGCGGAGAAATTTGCAGGCCGATGAATTCTTCAGCTAAGTCTCGCATACTTAACCTTCGGCTAACTTTTTGGAGCAGGTTCAGGCGAGCTTCGAATTGACCTTCGTTAGGCTGCACCAAAGCTTCCTTTCGGAATTGGATTTCCTTGAGGGGCCCAGCCAGAGGATTGCCTGCCCCAACTTCGGCATAGAACCATCTTAGAATCCAATCAGTGTACCATCTTGCATTGATGGCTTTGGCGGGGAATTGGAGGGCATACTCATCCCGAAGCCTAAAATTGATACTACCGAAGGATACCACCACCTTTTCACCTCCGGAAGCTTACGAAGGTTTTCGGTTGGCATGTTGCTCTATGCAATGCAGCGAAGATCTCTGCCCTTCCTTCACACCCTTCGGCTCTCAAGGCCCATTCAAAGATAGCTAATCTAGCTACAGCATTCGGAGATAGTTGGGGGAGGGTTACATGGAACAGATTAAGTACTTCGGCCAGGAAGTCCACAGCAGGGAGGCCCAAGCCTGCTTCGAAAAAGGCTTTGAATACTACAACCTCTCCGGGTCTTGGCACTGGAATCACTTCTTTGCTTGGCTTCCTAATCATAACCCCCGTACTGATTTTTCCTCCTACTGCGATTGCCAAGGATTCTCTTTTGCAGGTCGAAGGCCCCAACTGGAAAGACTGATCCAAGTATTTGGTCGATGGGGGGCACAAACCTTGATCATCAAAGATTTGAGGATTTCTCCCTCCTGCCGCCATAGATGTTGTTGCAGATGCTGGAGGTGTCATCGCCATGGTTGCCGCCGCTGCTGCTGCTGCCGCCTGTTGTCGAGCCACGATCGACGGAGGCGCTGATCCTTTGGTCTTCACCATTGCGATCTCTGGATTGTCTTGGAGAAACTGGAGGCTAGGGCTCAAGAACTCAAGGGGCTCAAAAAGCTTTTGACTGTGAGAAAGCGGTGAAAAGGTAATCGGGTAAGTTTTAGGCCCTCTATTTATAGCCTAAGTGTCCCGCTTGTTACCGTTTTGGCTCTGCCTTTTCGCATTCTCGCCCGTTATTTTCCTCCGAAAATAACGCATCGTATAACTTTCGTTAGAAGAAACAGGATAACGGCTATTTCTTCTAAGTCTGGAAAGTCTTCAGTCTTTTTAAAGATACTTCTAAGTCACTTCGAATGTAATTTCTTTGAATACCAATTCGAAGCATATATCCCCACATAATTCGGAGATGATATAAATCTGTTAACCCCTACGCATGATTACTTTTCTTGCGTATACTGCTCTCCTAAACATTACAGGTTAAAACGGAGAAGCGTATCCGAGGGGCTACTGTTGGGGGAAAATATCTCATCTTCGGGGTTATTGCCGAAGCAACATAAAGGCAGACAGCGGATTCGAAGGTTACCAGACGATCATCTTCGAGATACTCGGAACCAAGTTCGAAGTTCGAAGATAGGCATTAGTTCGGAGTACATCTTCGAATTAAAGGCCTCAGAGATCTTTTCTGCCAGCTAAGATGGAAGACTTATCTTCTTTCTCATTAGATTAGTCTTTTACCATTTTAGCCCTATTAAGGGTATCGCATAGTTTCCACTATGTCGGTTGTAATAGAGGGGTAAATAGGTCTTTTCCTTAATGTTTGGGCCTATAAATACCCCCCGTTTCACCCTGTAATAGGGACCGAATACAAGTTATTCAATACACACTTTCGAACTATTCTAAGTTATTATCCTTTCGGAGGCTTAGAACAGTTTGCTTCACAAACACTTCGTTTGTTAGCTTCTTTTCTACAGAAACCTGTTAGCGTAATCTTTTACGCCAACAGTAAGGAACAACAAGATGCTTCCGAAGAAATTCATATTAATTTAATAATCATACTTTTACATCAAGAGAAATTTTGGTCTAAGCCTAGGTAAAATTGGAGACCCATTCGGCCTCTAGAACTACTTCTAAGGCTACTTTGACCTCCGGAGCTTGAAGCCGTCGAAACTGTCTTTTTAGTTTGAGTGCTTCTTTTCTTCTTCGAAGCTCGCAGTTTCTTCTGCTCCTCTTGAAGTTCAGCCCAAGTCTGAAGCCTTTCGGAGTTAGCCTCCGTAGGGTCTTCGGCCTGATACTCCGAATCAGACCAATCTACATGCTCGGAGGATGAAGATGTCTTCTCCTTTTCCTCCTCTTGATATAAGTTAAGACTTCGTGACAAACTTCGGGGGCTATCTCTCCTTGATCTCCATGAGGAATAGAGAAGCGAGAGCGGCGGTAAGGCCTTAAGCTCTCAAGGACTGACCACTGTCGACGGAGCCCTTCATTAATTTCCATTATTTCGAAGTCAGGCTCCGAAGGACATGGCAAAACCTAAAAGGATAAACATTCAAACAAGTTCTTCATTTACAAACTTTTCATTCATTAATCCAAAGGGCTTTACAAGATTTCTTATACATATTTAAACACCCTATAAGACTAGACCTACGGGTCGGTCGGCGGAGCAGGAGGGGTCAGAGCTGGCGAAGCTGGAAGCGGAGGCCTTGTTTGTGCTTGCCTTTGCCGACAGGCCTCGTCGATCCAAGCTTTGGCTGCAGCCTTGTGGTCCATTTTCCAGATTGACCAGAAAGCTTCCCAAGCTAAGGAGACATCCTACGAAGGACGCAACAAGCTCTCGTCGGCGAAGCCTGCAGGTGTCGAACCCCCAACCAGAGTGACGGAAATTCCAAGGGATTCGAGGTGACGGAGGACTCCGATTCTAGCACATTGTCCAGAGATCTCTCCGTACCATACGCCGGAGCCCATCATCAGCGACATCGCCACTTGAATCCTCTTCAGCTTCCGATCGAGGGGCTCGCTCGCCGCAGCAGAAGACGAAGGACACATGGTACCGAAGTATTCCAAGGTACCCTGAAGGGCATCCAAGGTACGCTCCGCTATTGTAGCATTCTTCATCTCTGCCGCCTCCAGCCCCGCAGCAGCAGCAGATACTTCAGCCATCCGGGATAGCAAGGAGCTCTTCTGAGCCATCGCTTGCTTGAGAGAGCCTTGGAGCTCTACCAGTTGAGCGCTCGAAGTAGCTGCCGCCTGACGGAGCTTCTCGACCTCCACTCGGAGCACCAAGCACTCGGCTTCGGCTTCGTGGGCCAAAGTTCGGAGTGTGCCGCTGCTTTGCTGTTCGAGCCGAAGGGCTTCGTCAGTGGCGGCTCTAGCCCTTCGTTCTTCAAGGAGCTCTTCCTCCAACCAAAGTGTTTTGTCTTTGGAGTTTTTGAGGGTTGTTTGGAGGGTGGTAACCTTCCTCTTGAGCCGATTGGTTTCGGCTTCGTTAGAAGTCGATGCCGCTCTAGCAAGGACAAATTGCTGCAAAAGGAGCAAGTAAGTACCGATTAGTTACATTCGTTAATTAAAGATATTTGTTGTATTTTGTATACCTGAAGGGAAGCCCTTTCGAGGGCTAGATTAAGCTCCGGGGCTCTGGCTTCGCTCAAGACGGAGACCAAGTCGGAGTTTACGACTTCTTGGCCTTTCTCCGCCAATGGCTCCAGAAGCGCCCAGAGACCCGTTCATTGCTCCAAGAAAGGAGCCAACAAAGGGAGCCAGGACAAAGCCCGGCGGTCATCTGCAGTCGCCTCTTCCTCCAAGTTACTTGCCGAAGGCTCGTTGGAAGAGGGTGTTGTCATCGGAGCGGGAGGGAGTCCAAGGTTTGTCATGCTTTTTCCCTTCCCCGGTACGAAGGCCGGAGGCACGACTCAAGCGGAGGAAGATCCTCCATCGATGGTTGTCCCTTCAGTTGGAACCGCGTCGATGGAGATGCTCCCGCCACCGGAGCTGGGGTGTCCAGTGGAGACAGGGTGTCTAGTGGAGTCGAGGTGTCCATTGGAGCCGCAACCCCGGAAGAAGCTGGAGCTTCGTCTGCGGCCGGGGCTGTGTTACCCTTCGATACACCTACAACATTGAGGTACTCGATGAACATTTGTGTGCAATAACTGTTGCAAGAAGTGAAAAAGGCAAAAGGTTCGAAGCCTACCTTCGGAGGTGCCCTAAGGTAAAATGGTCGGGTCCTCCAGGACTTCGTACATCCGGAGAATCTCATCGAGGTCATCCCCCGAAGTCCTCTCCGGTTTGGTTGCCGCCGGAGGCTCAACCTTCGCTGTGATCACCCCAGCTACGGGAGAGTTGGGGACAACTGTCTCCAGCTCCGAACTCACAGCAGCAGGTGCTGGAGTGTGTGCCGTGTCCGCCTCCGCAGCCTCTCGAGCAGAAGCGTTTATTGGGGCCCCTGCTTCGTCTTCATCGCCATCCAGAAGATAGTTCTCGAAAGCTTTCGCTAGTTGGGCGTCGGAGCGCCTGCTTTCAGAGCCTTTGTTCCCAGAGTCATCCGAAGCAAAGCTCTGAATGCCCAGGGATGAGGCATATGATGCCAGGGTCAGCTGAGGAGGAATTTTTGATACTTTCTTCCCCTTCTTAATGGGGGTCTTGTCGGCTTTCTTCGAGGGCTCGACGACGGCTTTCCTTTTCCGGGGGCCGCTCCGGTTGGGTTGAAATCCGGCAGAGGAGGAGGCACCATTATGAGGGCCCCCATACTCTGTTGGAGCGTTCCCAGCTCCCCACAAGCTCTATTCTTTTTTGCCTTTCAGCCACTATAGGGGCTCCGAGCACCCGTTCGATGGCTCGTGTTATCTGCTCCGGGGCTAACGCTAGTGGAGCCGTTGAAAAAAGGTAGCATATTATAAGTATGTTATTTTTTCGTCTAACATATTATTGCAGGAAAGTTGAAGTCTTACCTAGACTTCGGAGCTCACCCTCCGAAGCGTGTTGGAACGCTATCGGCCAGTCAGCCCCGAGGGGTGGAATTCGGAGCGCGATGAACTCTTCTGCCAGATCACGCATGCTCATGTGATTGGCAACTAAAGTTAATAGCCCTAGCCGCATTGAGAGTAGGCTAGGGTTCGGGGTGACCTCCGCCTCCTTCCAGAACCAGATTTCTTGGAGGGGTCCTGCGAAGGGGGAATCCTCTCCGACTTTGGCGTAGAACCACAGAAGGATCCAGTTGGTGTACCATCAGTCGTTGATGGCCTTCACTGGAAAGTACTGAGCATGCTCCCTCCGCAACTGGAAGTTAACACTTCCGAAGGCCGTTATCACCTTGGTGTCTCCGGGGCCAACTTGCGGCTTCGGCTGGCAGATAGCCTCATGGGTGGCGGCAAAGACCTCTGACCGTCCTTCGCACCCTTCAGCTCGAAGCGCCCATTCGAAGATAGCTAGCCAAGTGATGGCGTTGGGAGATAGCTGAGGCAATGTAATATGGAACATTTCCAGTACCTCTGATAAAAAGTTGATGGCAGGAAGGCCCAGACCCGCTTCAAAGAATGCCTCAAAGACCACAACTTCTCCGCTTCGTGGCCTCGGGGTCGACTCTATTCTAGGGACCCGAGTCCTCATTTCAGGCCCTAGCTTCCCATCTACGGCTTCTTCGATGGACTCCGCAGTGCTTGTGGACTAGCCGATGAGGAAGTTTTGGGGGATTTTCTTCTTGGATGGAGGGCGGAGCTCTCGAGGGTTCTTGGGCCAGGCGTCTCCCGGAGCTCCCACCATTGCCGCTACCGGTGAAGCCACCCAAGCCTGCCTCTGCACCAAAGTACCCTCCGTCGCTGGCACGGTGTGGCTGGTCCTTGCCATGGCTCGATCGCTCGGGAAGTTGATGGAGTTGGAGGTTGAAGAGAGTAAGTTTCGGATGCTAAGCACGGTAAAAGTCCTTGGTGAATTCTGATTCCCCTTTTATAGCCTCCCGATAGTTGTTGTGCTTCGATTGCATTCACACTGCAGGTTCTACTTCCGTCGCTCACACGCTCAAACTCAGTGGGACCTAAACCAGAGAAAAGAATGTTCACAGCCTTACTGTTGCTCAGATGCTGAGCAATGATACTAGAAGTACCATGCTCAGCGACTGGCAATATGACAAACGTGGTGTGAACACAAATGTCCCAAATGTCCGAACCCTAGCTCATGAGATAGGATCGCATGCGAGTCTTCCAATAGTTATAGCCACAGGCTTCCAAGGATGGGACCTTGCCAGGAGATGTCATGGTCACTACTGGGGTTTAGAACCGGTTAAGGTATGGAAAAACCCTAACCTCGTTCTGATACCACTTGTAGGACCGAAAGTAGCGACCAGAGGGGGGGTGATTGGGCGCCTAAAAATTCTTTCGAATCAATGGCCTTCTCCCAATACCCAACGCACCTCTAAAGACTAAAACAACACAGAAAGAACAGATCACCTAAGTCTAAAGGTATCTAGCCTAGAAGCAACTATTGATAAACAGAGAAATGCCAATGCAGTGCTAATAGACAGATGAAAAGAGGACACGAGACAAGGCAAGATAAACTTCTCAGTAAAAACAATCTAAGTGCACTATGAATGAGAAGAGAAGTTACTGTTCAAATCTGTCTCCTGTTCAGAACTTGGCGAAGCCAGCTTCACCGGTCGAGGTCAGCTTCGGAGGTCGAAGCCTACTTCACTGGTCGAAGCCTGCTTCTGAAATGATTGTCGAAGTCTGCTGAGGAGGTTTGGTCTAACCTTGTTCGAGGTGGCAAGAGAGCGAAGCTGCTTCGAAGCTAAGGACGAGAGTATCGAAAATAGCTTCGAACCAAGTACTTCGAAGCCTATCCCTCGAGCAGGAAGCTTTGAACACAACGCACAGACAAACAACCTTCGAAGAGTGAGGCGAAGCCCAACACACGGCAGAGAGAACAAATCGAAGTCTATGCTCAACCTTCGGAGCTAGCCAAATCGAAGTATGACCTTCGAGCCATCCTTACTGGGACTTCGATCAAAACAGCAGAACACTCAGTGCGAAGTCTATCAGAAAGGCATGCTACGTTCGAAGTCTGTCAACGTAGGCTTCACGAAATAGCCGAAGTATCCTCGAAACGTAGTGCACATTCGCACAAATGGTCGAAGTATGTTAAGCTGACAGACAACACAAAAAACATACTTCGAAGCTAAAAACGCAGTGCACAAAGTGAAGACGAAGTTCAAGCGAAGTCTTTCAAGGAAGTCAGATCGAAGCCTGCCTCTCGGAGCTGAGAGACTTCGAACAGAGAGAAGGTACTTCGCCAGAAACAGTCAGAAAAGGTGTTCAGTCTTGTCTGCTACGATCAAAAAGCTATGCTGAAAAAGCAAAGCCTGAGTACTGGTGTACTGTTGCTACAGAGTAGTAGTACTACTTGCAACCAGTATGAACTAGTACTACTTGTGCGAAGAAAACAGGCAACAGAGAAGCAAATAGTGAACAAACTGCACACGATTCACTAAGATTTAGATCCACAAAAAATCAATGCATGCCTCGCACATAAGCAGAGAACTAAATCTCAATGCATTAATGAAGAACAGGAGGAATGCATGCAAGAATAGAACCTTCTGGCGGTGCACAAAACAGGAGCAGGAAAGAGAATGCGCAGGAAACAAAGATGACCCAAGGAATAATTGAAAAGTGATTTCTGGAAGGGTAGTCCAACCCTAAGGATTGGGGCCCTATTTATAGCCTGCCCAATGACCTAGAATATTCCACCAACCCCTTAGGGTTTTTACAGACGCTAAAATAAAGAAAATGACTCTACTGCCCTTAGGAATTTTTACAGACTCGACTGACTGACTATGGGCCTAGAGATACAGATGACTTATCCGGAAGCTAAGCTTTCGTAGCAACTACGGCTTCTCTTCTGGACAGTCCGATATAGAATCAACGGTTGTCAGTTTTGCGCCGAAACTGACAAAGCCTCCACCGACTTTGCACCAGGTACCCGGATTGGGCCGGCCCGACTCCGCAGCTCTCTCAGCCCAGCAATCGCTCACCGCACGTGTACCTGAGTCAATCCTGGTCAACAGCCTAGTGGGTCTTCTGCTGCTTCTGGCCCATGTACCCGGATTGGGCCAGCCCGACTTCGCAACTCTCTCAGCCCGACCGTCGCTCGCTACCCGTGTACCTGAGTCACACGCGGCCCATGAAACAAAAGATCTCTTTTTCTTCTGTCCTCTTTGACTCTCGTTGACAATGACTCATCACTTCTGGAGCCATGAGGCCCACGCTATTCAGCATGGCTCCTCAATCTCCCCCTTGATGAGTGCATTGTCAACACTCCTCTTTTTCAGCTCTTCAGCACCTGCGAGCAAATGTGGAAACACGAAAGCAAAGCACAAGAAAAAAACAAAGAAGAAGAAAAAAAGAGAAAAGTTTAACCCTAACGACCGAAAGCCAAACAAAAGCAAGAAGTGGTCATTATGGTTAACCAAAACATAAAAGATCAAAAATGAGTGCGATTTCAGAACAACAAGGATATCAACAGAGTAAGAAACAGTTTTCCAGCTTGAGCCCCGAAGTACATTTTTCGGGGTTGAGGCGGACTCCACATGCTCGGAGGCTCTCAAATGTTTCTACTAAGTCTAGACTATGTTGGTGCTTTAAAGCACTCTTTATTACAATGTCATCCATATAGGCTTCTACATTACGGCTTTTTTTGGTGACCTAGAGCCTTAGCAATTAATCTTGAAAAAGTTGCCCCGGCATTTCTCAAGCCGAAGGGCATTCTTACATAGCAGAAGACTCTCGAAGGAGTTACGAAGCTTGTTTTGATTTCATCTTCGCGCTTTAACCATATTTGATGATATCCGGAATACGCGTCGAGGAAACTCAATAACTCCAAACCAGCAGTGGAGTCAACTAATTGATCTATACGGGGCATGGGGTAGGGGTCACATGGGCATGCTTTATTCAAGGATGTAAAATCAACACACATGCGCCATTTCCCGGAGGCCTTCTTTTTGACGAAGATTGGGTTGGCTAACCACTCCGTATGAGCTACTTCTCTGATAATCCCAGCTTTCAACAATTTTTCCACTTCTGCCTTAGCAAGGCTTGCCCTCACTGTTGATAATTTTTGGAGCCCCTGCCGAATAGGCCAAACCCTTGGGTTCACAAGCAAACTGTGCTCAATAATACTTTGGCTAATTCCCGGAATGTCTTCATCAGACCAAGCAAAGACATCCAAGTAGAGATTTCCGAAGGCAATTCTTTGCCAAACTGAAAGGGATAGTCTTTACCGTCCTTTACAATAATCTTCGTTATAATTTCTCGTTTGGGACTTGGCCTTGGAAAGGATATCATCGAAGATTCACTTGATGAAGGGATATCCTCCGAATTGCCTTGCACATTATTCACCTATCTTGGATCAAGAGGTGGGCCATGGCCATATTGTGCCCTTCGTGCAGTGGCTTGATCACCGAAGACAGTAAGCACTCCTGCTTGTGTGGGCATCTTCATGCATAAATAATTATGGTGCGCCACAACTCCGAATTGATTTAACATGCCTCTTCCGAAGATGACATTATAAGCGTAAGGGGCATCCACAACATCGAAAATTACTTACTCCGTCCTTGCCAAGAGCCCCTCTCCGAAGGCAACCTCAAGACCTATTTGGTCGAGGGCATCAATAGGAGGTCCTACGAATCCTTGAAGGGGACGAGCTGCGGGGAGGAGATGCTTCCGGGAGATGCAGAGCTGATCGAAGGCTTGAACAATTATAATATCCGTAGAACTTCCGCCATCGACTAGTACTCTCCGAACTTTTGTTCCTGCAATATCGGAAGTGGTGGCAAGGGGATCCGCATGGGGGAATTTTATACCTGCTGCATCGGCTGCAGAGAAAGATATAGGCACATGGGACCATTCGGGCATTGCAGCTGCCGACGAAGAGGTTCTAATATGACCTACTTCTCGAACATACTCTCTCTGTTGTCTTTTTGACATGCTGCCTAGAGTTCCTCCTCCGGAGATAGGAATGACTACTATTTTGCCTCAATCTTGAGCATCATCTTGCTTCGGCGGTGGCATAACACTGACCACTGGAGTTTGCCTTGGGGGTAGAAGTTGTCTACACGTGCGACAGCCTGCACAGGCTCCGGATGTGCCTCGGGGGTTCGGTCAGTAGTGCCTCGACCAGATTTTGTGAAGCGAACTATCTCAAGCCTCCGTATTGGATAATAGCTTGAAGAAGTTCGAAGTTGTGTATTGAATACCTGAGTATCCGATGTCTATTACATGGTGAGAATGGGGGTATTTATAGGTAAAAACTTTAAGGAAAAGACCTTTTTACCCCACAGTTACAACTGACATAGTGGAAACTATTTCGGTACCCCTAATAGGGCTAAAATGGTAAAATACTAATATAATTAGAAAGAAGATAAGTCTTCTATCCTTGCTGGCATTTTTCCACTGCGGAGAGGGAGCCTTCGAAGTGTATCTTCGAACCGGAGTCTGGGTAGACCCTCCGACTTTAACTCTACGTAAGTACGGAGACAAGTCTTGGACTCCAAGCTCATGAGTTGTCTTTGTCTTGTAATCTTGAAGATCTTGGGGATGAAGTATTTTCCCGCAACAGATGTCAACCTTGGAGAAAACTGAGGATCCCTTGAGCTGATCGAATAGGTTGTCGATTCGTGGTAAAGGGTACTTGTTCGTTATGGTTACATCATTCAAAGCCCTATAATCCACACACATCCTCTTCGTCTTATCCTTCTTAATGGCGAATATGACTAGTGCTCCCCAAGGTGAGGTACTCAGTCAAATATAACATTTCTGTTCGAGCTCTTCAATGTTACTCTTCACTTCTGCTAGTTCGTTTAAGGCCATGCGGTATGGTTGTTTGGAGATGGGTGTGGTTCTAGGGATGAGCTCGATCCTGAATTCAATGTCCCTCTTGGGTGGCATTCCTGGTAGTTCTTCTGGGAAAATGTCCGCATATTCTCGGACTACAGGCACTTCTTCAACAACCATTTGGTGGAGAGAAGTTCTTCTTAGACCCTAGATGGCCATCTCAAAGGTGGTGGTGATTCCATCCTCATTGGTTACAGTGACGGACTTACTGGCGCAGTCTATCATTCCCTTCTGCTTCATTAATCGGTCCATACCAAGGATGAGATCTAAGCCCTTGCAATCTATAAGGATCAGATCTTCCCAAAATAATACCCCTTGAATTTCTATCCTTATCCTTGGGCTAAAAATGGTGGCTAGATTTTGGTTGTCGGGGTGGAAATTACCAAAGGCTTAGGTAGTTGGAGTACTTCTAGTCCATTATTTTTAACAAAATTCTTAGATATGGAGGAGTGTGTTCCTCCCGAGTCGAACAATATTACTGCGGGTATGGAATTTGTAGTAAACATACCGAGGATGACTTCTGGGGCTTCCTGGGCCTCTTTCATGGTGACGTGGTTGACACGGGCGTGGATCGCCAGGATGGGAGTGGATCCTTGAGTTTCTTAGGGTGAGGACACTGATGGGAGTAGTGCCCTTCCTTTCGGTAATTGAAGCACACCACCGGCTTGTCATTCCGGTCTCTCAGGGTGGTCGTCTTGACGGACGATGCCGATGGGACTGATGGAGCTGGTGGAGCTGGCAGGGGGTTCCCGATGCTCGGACTGCCGGAATTGTATTGCGGCCTGAACGCGGGGCGAGGGTGATGACTTGGTGCAAGGGCTGGAGGAGTGAAGCAGGGCCTCTGAAGGATCCTCTGGTTGTGCTTGAAGGCTATCATTTTCCTCTTCTTGAGGTCTAGCCGGTTCTGCTCGGTCTCATGGATGATAGCTTTATTCACCAACTGTTGGAAGTTGGCGTAGTCCACGGCGAACAAGTTGGATGGATAGTTCGTCCTTCAGTACTTGGAGGAACTTGGCCTGACGGGCGGCATCGGTGCGGACATCCTCTAGCGCATAACGAGCTAGATAGTTGAACTCGTGGAGGTACTCCGTTACCGACTTGCCTCCCTGTTGCAAGTCGTGGAATTCTTGCTGTTTCTTGGCCACGATCCCATCTAGTACATGGGTGACATGGAAGGCGGTGGAGAATTCCACCCAAGTGACCAAATGACCTTTGGGTTGGGACTCCCGGTAGTTATCCCACCATTTTGCTGCTGGGCCCTAGAGTTGATGGGCGGTGAAGGCCACTCGCTACGAGTTGGAGCATGGGAGGAGGTCCAACTTCTTCCCGATCGTCCTCAACCAATCCCCTGCCTCCATTGGGTTGGTCGTACTTGAGAACGTGGGATGTCGCACTCGTAGGAATTCTGACAGTTGGGTGGCGGGGGCCGGTGCAGGGACTTGAGGGCGTAGAGGTGGCTCCATGTGGTGTTGTTGCTGCAGGCAGTTTATCTGAGCCTACTGCTCATGTATGTGGGCCTGTTGCTGCTGCATCTGAGCCAACAACACGGTGATGAGTTGATTTTGATTGGCCATTATTTCGGCCAAGGTAGGGATGTTGGCAATGGGTGCTCCGGTCTAGCGTTGCCCTAGTACTTCTCCATTGGGCACTGCGTGGCTTGGTAGGTTGGGGGTGGAGGACGGGTTCTGCTCATTGGCCATTCTGAAGATGGGAATACCCCCAAGATCATAAGAGAAGGTTTAGAAAATTTATACTCAAAATAACTCACAGACTCTTTATTAAGTGTGATATGAAATAGTTTATTATAATTCAGCTCTTATTTTCTATATCACCCATAGCACAAGTCACTATGGATGGTATCACAAACAAGAAAAACAAACATCCAGTGTCTAGCGTATACTACTCGCCATTAGAGGCAGTCTCGGTGCTCTCTGACCCATGGGCGTCTCGGGGAAACATTGGGATCGATGAAGTTTTCTATCATGGAGTCCACGGTGATGACCGGTCCCGGAGCGGCGGTGCTGGTGGAGTGATGTCCGAAGTGTGTCGGGGGTGGGGTGACCCGCTTAGGTCGAGGGGTGGGCTTCCTGATGGCCTTCTTCCTACAAGGAGGTAGTGGCGCCAACTCTTCAATATCTTTCTTGAGTTCTTGAATCTGTCATCGGAGCTCGGCATTCTTGGCGGCACTTTGTCATAGCTCGATGACCTTGTGTTGTAACTCCCCATTCTCCCGGATTAGGTTGTTCGTCGTATGGCGATACAAGTCAATAGTGTCTTGTTGATCATCGGCTTCAAGAATGGCCTCCATGTGAAGGTGGTCCATGGCCTGAAGCAGGCGAGTGCTTCTGTCTATGACAGTGTTGCGGTCCAAATGATGCTGAAGTAGATGTTGTGGCTGGCTCCCGAGGTGCGCATCGGCATGAAGTGGAAGGAAGTGTCTCGGAGCTGGATGTCGTACATCAGTCTCAAGTTGGTGAGAGCCTAGAAAGCAGCGCGCTGACACGCCACCTCGAAGGTCGGGCCTTCGATCGTGGATGTGAGGAAGGGAGGGTGCTCTCCTAAGGAGCGGATGGTGATGGTGACATCGCAAGCACCTACGAACTCATCTGGGTAGACTCCATGGAACTGAGGCTCGTGGATGAAACCGAGGAAGGTCACGAGCATCTGAAGCTAACGGATGAATCCATCGTGGTCCCGAAGGTACCTATGCACATGATGGCCTGGCATCTACAAAGAATCCAAAGTTTAAAGAGTAAGGAAGAGAGGAAAAATTATGGAATAGATTTTTACGAAATAGTTTTACAAAACTAAGTATAAGGCGGGTCTGTTTGGCTTCCTACAGTCAAGTCGGCTTTGATACCATCTTGTGGCACCCAGATTTAATAAAACATAGACTTTATTGAAATTTCATAGAGAATCAATGATCACAAGTTGTTCATCACACGACAACGCACATATGTCAAACATTTGTGGCTCGCAGACCACATTATTACACAATGGTTAAAATAAAAGAAACTATGAAAATAATAAAAGCAATGAACATCTTCTCCAGGGTCTCTTCCTTGACTAGGTCGCTACGCCAGACCATCCTCACCGTAGTACGCCTCTAAAGTGGTTTTTCCAACGGGCGAGTACAAACGTACTCAACAAGCCACCGAGAAATGCAATAATAATGCAAGGTAATAATAAAGGGAGGTAATGGTTTAAAGTGCGGAAAAGTACATTTTCATCTTGCAGCCTTTAATGTGAGTCAAGTTTATTCATACAAACTATTTAAGTCATGGATGATGCAACATCTTCTAACTCGAGGAGTATAGTCAACCCTCCTCGCTCGACAGTCCCTACATGTCCAATCAATCATGCAACACTTCTTAAACATAAACTAACGATGGGATGTCACTCCACTCGCCCATGACAGTGGGCTCGACTTTTTGAAAAGATTTAACTCTGATCAGAGGTGTACCACTGTACCCACAAGGCACTCATTCCCGCACACCACAGTGTGTCAAATGACCCAAGTCACAAGAACTTATGCCGAAACTGTTAGCATGAATCGCTCCAACTCAATGACACGCACTATAGGTTTTGTTGGCATGTCGGCGCACTGGACCAACGTCGCACTCCCTTTTGTGCCACATGGCCCAAGCCACCCGCAGGTGCTACTTGCCCCTCTCCACATAGTTCCTCGGGTTGGAACGACCCAAACCTCTAGTTAATACTTAACCACTAGACTTGTGGTTGGTACGGAAGTGCTTTGCAACGAATCCCACAGACCGATCCTTATAGTGCCCCGGGTGCGACTAACCAATGCCCTCGCATGCACCCGGAACCCACCATGCTAACTTATCAAACCAATTCCAAGACCAACAGAATACCATAGGTGAGAGACATAGGGGATCATATATTAGAATCTAAGTGCCAACAACTCGTTTTTATGCCTATAGCAGTTGTGACAATACATTGGACACTTCTAATATAAATAAGTATACTGGTGACAAGGAATTCAGGCTCGATAGTATGGCTTGGGTTTGCACATCAAGGTCGGGGATCCGATAAATATAATGTAGGGTTATTCATTTGACTAATGCAAATATAACCTATGGGTTTTAGCGATATTTAATTGAAAACTGGGCTCAATATACTCAAAATGGGGTTGGTGACTTGCCTTGTTCAGCAAGAGATGGAGGGGAGACTTCAGGAAAATACTCATACTCATCGACGACGTCGTAATCTTCTCGGCACGCAAAACAAGAAGAAACAAACAATTAAAAACAATATAATCAACAATACAATCATATAAGTTTTATTGGCTAAACAGGTAGGGGATAAAAAGATAAACTTTATGAAATTTGAATGGTTAAATTTAGAGCCAATTTCAAGAAGTTATCAGTTTTGGAAGTTTAAAACAATTCCTAGTACTTTACTTTCATTCCAATTAAAATCATATAAAATTTCAATATAAACCTATGAATTTTATTGGATAAACATGAAGATAATAACAAGACAAGTTTTCTGAAATTTAAATGGTAAGTTTTAGAGTTAATTCCAAGGAGTTATGGATTTTTGAAGTTAGAAAATGATTTCTTAAATTTTATTTTAATTCCAATTAAATAATATAAAACATACAGTGTAAACATATAATTTTATTGGATGAACAGGAGGAGAATAAAAAGATAAACTTTCTGAAATTTGAATGGTCAAATTTGGAGTTAATTTGAGCAAGATATGAATTTCTAAAGTTTAAATCAATTTCTGGAATTTATTTTAAACCCTAATGCAGCCTTGACCATGGTGTACCTAGTCCATGGCACCGTGTTGTGAGCCGGTGGGTTTTAAATGAAAACGGGCGGACTGAGATGCGTTGATACCCCTTCGATCCAGATGGATGGCTGACATTAAATCCCGTATGCGAATTAATCTCCTCCGTCCGATCGAGATCGTGCGGTTGCGATTGGATCCGACACGGCACGGGTAATTACCCCATGCCAGTCATCTTCTCCGACAACGATAGGGGCTTGCGGTGGTCACGACGGTGACGGCGATGTCTAAGACTACCCGGCGAAGCTAGAAATGGAATCAGTGTGGTGAGTGGAACATGATGATACTAGCACGGTGGCTCGAGATCGACAGAGTGATGCCAGCGACGAGCGGGGGCGGCGGAGTGGTTCAGGTCATCGGTGGGGACGGTGTTCCGATGGACTTCAGCGATGACGGAGGGGTGGCTGGTGTCGGTGAGGCGACGATGGTCACAATGAGGGCGATGATGGTCATAGCGAGGGCGACGACGAGGTGGATGGCTGTCTCTAGCGACGGCGAGCGGCCACTGGCAGATTCGGGAGTTAGGGCGGTGGCCGGGGATCTCAGGGGCATGAGGTCACGAGGAAGACAAAGACTAAAAGGTGGGGCCACTGTCAGCGGGAGGGAGAGGGCGCGAGGGTTAACGATCGGCGCCGACAGGTGGGCCAAGGTGCACGCTGCGAGAGGGGGAGCGACTGACAGGTAGACCAAGGCTCGGGCGTGAGGCAGAGTGCACCGACAGGTGGGGCCCGCTTGTCAGTGAGAGGATGGTGGGGTGGATGAGTTGGGTCGGCCGGGGAGAGAGAAATGAGGGAGTGGCCCATTAGCATTTAAATTGATTTTCTGAATAAAAATAATTACATAGTTTGATTCTTAAATTATGGACTAACACCCAAGGTTGGAAAAATTTGTTAAAATTCCCAAAATTGTATCTTGTCCTTAGGAACATAATATAAAATTTTCAGATCATAATTTGAATTATTTCTCTGAATTCTATTTACTTAGGCATTTATGACTTTGTGAGAATTAAAATAAATCTTTTCTGAAAATTTCTAATTTTTCTGAATTTATTTTATTGCTCTAAAATTTGGGGTGTTACAACCATGATAGATGAATTTCTGGTTATATGGTGGGAACAACTAGAATCAATTATCCACTTGTTCTATAGGTCTCTATCTACCACCAACATCACATGAGATAATTTCGAGTGCTTGTTGCTGGGGTAAGTGAAAAATTTACTAGGAATCTAGCACTAAGATATTCGATGAGCAAATGTAAAAGTAGTAGTATGCATAAGGGTCGAGAATCATGATGAAAATAATGAGATCTTCCAAAGTGTCGAGAATCAAAATCTCTTACGTGAGATCTAGAACCATATGAGTCATGGTAAGATCCACATTGGGCAATGCATCTAGAATGAAAATGGGGAGAAATAGAAATCGAGAATGAGAGTGAGTAAAAGGATCATGTATAGCAACAGATTGGGGATACATGTCCTGAGTACTCATCTCCCAAGAACACCGCTAATCTCTCTTGCAACGAAAATAGAAGCCAACCAAATAACCCTCTCTCTAACAGTAGGAACAATGAAAAATCTTGTTTGGAGCTCGATCATTGGTCACTTGAGTATTTCTCACATGCTTTCTCACCCTAGACTGTTGGGTTTTATTGGGGGGTTAGTTGGATCCATGCCATTATAATTTTGTGATTTTTGGAGAAATTCCATTACAATTTACATATTCATATTCATGCCATTACAATTTCAGAGAACTCCGAACTATATCATTACAAATTTAGAGAATTCTGAAATATGTCATTACAATTTTAGAGAATTCTAAAATATGACATTATAATTTTAGAGAACTACAAGACTGAGCTAAATTATAATGGTATAAATATAAATATGCGAATTGTAATGGCATTTCTCTAAAGTTACAAAATTGTAATGTTATGGATCTAATTATTTCTTTCTTTGGTTGGGAGGCAATTTTCTTCTTGGTGGGCTGAGAAGGTTTCTTTAATTAAGGTGAAGAATCCAACCTAGACTTCTCTTTCTTAAGAGTAGTGAGTGCGGTGAAAATAGTTTTGCCCTTCCCATTTGGTGTAGTTCTCTTAAATCCTGACCCCAAAGCTAAACTAGCCTTGTCGCCACATATCTTGGTCTTGGCCAAGAGAATATTCATCTTGCCCTTGCCTTCTGAGCATTTCTCCACTAAAGAGAGGAGATACTCATTTTCAGTCATGAGCTTTTGAGCTTGCCCTCTAACCTAGCTAAGTTTGTCATGAAAGATGATGCAGGTGGAACATTTTGGTTGCACATCCTTAAAACTCCCAGCACTCTACAATCTAGATTCTAACTCTTTGATATCCTTGTATTTCATTTCAAAATTTTTAGAAAGCAAAGGACAATTTAAACAAAAATCTGATAGAGTGGACCTAGATTACTCGTCAATGAGCTATTTCTCGGCATTCTCAAGTCAATAGATAACTTGATCATGCATGGCATGAATCTCAACAAGTTCATTCATAACTAGCAGGCAAGTATCACAATCATCTTCATCTAACTTAGACGTAAGCATGGCAAGTTTAGTTGACACAGATTCATACTTAGGTATAAATTCTTTCAATTCTCGAGCTGCCTTTTTAAGTAATCTATCCTGACTAACAAGTGCATCACTCAAAGTATCTACTCGAATGGAAAGTTGGTCACAGGTTAGTATTACCTCTATGGAATCAAGCTTGTTGTTGTTGTCGGCAGTGTCGTATGCCATGTAGTAGAGACCAAGGAAGTCCTTCCCTTTCTTCTCTCTCTTCTCTTGTGGTTCGTCCTCATCTGAGCTAAGCTCCTCACTTTATGATGTGTCATTGTCACTGAGGGCCACCATAAATGATCATAAAGTTGCTTTGGCTGCCTTCTTGGCCATCTTGCCATGATTCTTCTTGAAGAGGGGCTTCTTGTCTCTCTTCGTATGCTTGTCGTGGTCACTCTCTTCCCTCTTTTTAATGTTCGGGCAATTAGCCTTAAAATGAGAAGTGCCACCACATTCAAAGCAAGCAAGAGAACCTCCCTTCATCATCCAAAGTGTCTCCTTACTCTTTTGTGACGGAGATGACAAAGGAGGATAATGCAAAACCACCCCAAAAGGCATTTGCACAAGAAGAACCGGTTCCTACTTGATTGCCACAACTAGGACTTGTAACCAATGCAATGTTCTGAGGCAAAGAATTTCCAAGTCCTAGTCGAGATGATTTAACAATCTCTGTGGAGTTAAGCTTACTAAAGAGTTCGTCACAAGTTAATGTGTCATAACTTGACGACTCTTAAATACATGAGATCTTAACTTCCCATATGCTACGATCAAGAGCATAGAAATGTTTTGATTGTCCTTTCATGATCTGAGTAAGACAAAACTCTAGTAGAGCAAAGATTGTAAACTATCCCATCGAATCTAGCAAACATGGTATCAATAGATTCACCATGGCTTTGCATGAACATTTGATACTCTTGGTTGTAGGTGCTTTGGTGCCTAGCCTTAATCTAATTTGTGGACTCGTGAAAAATTGCAAGAGTAGTCCAAATCTCCCTCGTAGTATGAATGTGTTGCACTATCAAGCGCCACGCAAGAAGGCGCCTACATGACAACCCGCAACCCAATTAGGTTCGTGAACAATACCCACGGTACTGTTCACGTGAACAGTACCACACAGTACTATAGTAGATTAGTAATTAGAGATTAGATTAGTTTAAGAGCCCAATTAGGTTAAGATTCCAATTCAGTTAGGATTGAGTTGTTATATTAAAGGAGTCCTAGTAGATTAAGGTTGTTATAATCAGATTAAGGTTGTTAGATTAGATCAACTTTATGCCTATATAAATTGGGCCGATGCACTAGAGGAAATCATCAAATGTTTAGTAAAGGCTTAGCCTCTCTTTGTATCCCTGCCTCAGCGGTGCGATGTGGAGCGTAGCTCCGTCGCACCGACTAGGGTCAGGGCCTCAGTCAATTCTCTAGTTATCAATTCAGTCACAATATTTTGCAATCCTCCCAGACCATGGATCCCAACCCTTGACAACTTGGTATCAGAGCGCTCAGGTTCGGCATACGCCATGAATGTGCAATTGGGTGACAGGACAAAGGTGGAGCAGCAGATAGCAATCAGCAGCGACAACATCATTGTCGCATGTATGGGCGGCGGTCCTCGGGTTGTTGACCGTTGGAGCATGCATACCTTGCCTAGGTCGCGACTTTGTTGTAAGATCTAGGCAGATTTTGCATGGGCTAAGGGGAAGGCTGACGAGAAGGTGCAAGCCCTACTCGCTAAGGTGCTGAGGCGCTATGACTCAATCCTAGAGGCCTTGGGCGGCACCGAAGGCGGTAGGGGCGGCATCGTTCTAGGTGTTGGTGGTGACATCAACACCATCGACATGGGTGGTGATGCCGTGCGGGACAACGTAGGCGCTGGTGACAACGACATCGACAACACCGTGCTGGACACAAGCATGGACGTCATCTAGGCATCGGATGCCACGGGTGGCATACTGACAAGAACGGGCGTCATCGCAACCCACCAAGTCACGCATGGCAACGTCCTCACAACAACATCCTCAACACCAAGACCCCGGGCGACGATAGCAAAGGAAACCACCAGGACACGGATGACAACCTAGTAGGGGCGGCCTTAGCTATGACACAGTCTGCCCTTTGTGGAGGCAGCCCTAGCATAAGGAGCTCATGTCGCCTAGGTCTGGAGGGCCCTGGCGGCATATCGGACGTCCCACATCGACACAGTGGACATGGCGATGTGGTTAGCTTTTGTGGATGGTGATGGCAAGAGCAGCCGTAGAGAAGCATCCTCGACGCGATTGGTGGCGTGGGTGCTAGTGGAAGCCGAGCCGTGTGTAGCTAGAACACAATGGCGGAAGTGGTGTCCTTAAGGGCCTAAGCATGCAAGAGAGCGCTCAAGACACGGTGGATCTGCGGCGGCAAGGGCGGCCTAGGCAAGGGCCATGTCAAGCTGCCGTAGGGGCACTCTCGATGGATCGGTCGACAATATCAACAGAGTCGTGGTGGCCAGTACTACTCCCCTGACCGCGCCATTCGACGAGTGGTTGAGCGTGGCCGACAATGGCATGGAGAAGCCCGACGGCGATGGCAGGACCGACAAAGCTGGGGCTGTGCACGAATGGCGGCCTAGCTGGCGGTTGGCAGATCGACATGGAAGGCCTTGGTGGCACCGACGGCCCAGCTCAAGGATGATATGGTCTTCAAGGAGGGAAGAAATGTCACACGCCACACAAGAAGGGTCTTGCAGGCCAACCCGCGGCCCAATCAGGCCCATGAATAGTACCATATTGTTAACGTGATATGGTAACAGATTAGTAATTAGAGATTAGATTAGTTTAATAGTATAATAAGGTTAAGATTCCCATTCAGTTGGGATTAAGTTTTTAGATTAAATGAGTCCTAGTAGATTAAGGTTTTTAGAATCAAATTAAGCTTGTTAGATTAGATCAGTCCTGTGCCTATATAAACAAGGCTGATGCACTAGAGGAAATCATCAAGTGGTTAGTAAAGACTTAGCCTCTCTATGGTATCCCTGCCTTGGCGGTGCGATGTGGAGTGTAGCTCCATCGCGCGGATGAGGGCCAGAGCCTCGATCAATTTTTCAATTATCAATTCAGTCACAATGTTTTGCTATCCTCCTCGACCATGATCCTGACCTATGACATGCACCTTGTCAAACTCATTCCTAATGACACTAGTGAACAAAATATTTCTTGTCAAGTTATTGCAATCATATTGTTCGATCTGAGTCTGAGTAGATCGAGTATTAGGGATCTCATATGAATCAACTATATCCCAAATATCACTTCCTTGGCTTTGAAGGTAAGACTCCATGCGCACCTTCTAGTAAGCAAAATCACGCCCATCGATCAAAGGAATTTTGATATGTCTTTCCATGTCGCCTATTGATCACAAAACCGATTAAGGTCAACAAGTGATCTAATGATACAAATTCTTGGTCCGAAATAGGCGACGAGAGGGGGGTGAATGGAAGCTAACAAAATTTCTCTAAAATCAGGCTCTGAAAACAACCTTTGCTTGTTCTAGTTCGGAGGTACTAACAACACTTCAAACTGGACTTCATGTTGTGGTAAACATCGGACCACAAAATGACTTCACACAGCCTTCGTACAAGTTGACTAACACAAGTTCAACCTTGCAGAAGGACTTCGTGCTGGACTTCGCAAAAAGTGCTTCACACATAGATTTTACACATCACATAATCGCTAGTGTATTTTTGAGGCTTGGCCTCCGTTACACAATAGAGTGAAATGTACTACTTTGCTTAAAAATCACTCATGAAGAAAAGCATTTGTAAAAACATGTTCGTAGATTTTTAGAGGTTCGCACAAGGTGAAAGAAGTAATCCATGTAAATGAAGTCATAAGAGCATCATAGAAGCATTTCATCATTTGCAAGCAAAAAACACAAGGATACTAAAAAGTACTCGATTTAGACAGGCATGGAATAATAACACACATACAAGTTCATGCAATATATGAATCAAAGATCGAACAAAGATTTCATTGAGAGAAAATAAAAACAAAAATAGCTCTCTCAAATCTATGTAAATCTGTGGCGGCTGGCCCTAGGACAGCAGTTAGAGTAGAAGGTTCTAAATCTGGCAAAAGTGTTGTCCTAGACTTTAGCCTACCCTTCCTTTTATAGACTAGACAGGCCCGAGAAAATACTACAATACCCCTAGGGTTTATAGGATTTCTGACTCACATGGTCCAAGGGGTATTACATGTAACCCTATATTACACTTTATTCGAAGCTTCGTACTGTGTAAGCTTTGTGGCTTTGATTCAACGGATCCTCACAACACTTTTGAAATGCCTGAGTGACTTCGGTAGTAGCCTTCGCATCTTCTCATATACTTTGCTACTACGAAGTCTTGACTTCCATTTTGACGGTTTTGAGTCGAAGTTGTCAGAGCACATGTCGCCTTTGCACCATGTCCCTGGAGTTGACCACCACGACTCCACAGCTCTTCAAGCTTGGCCATCGCCTGTCCATATACCAGAGCCATACGTGGATGAAGCCACGACAAGCCATCCTTACTTTGTAGTGTCCCTTTGGAGCACAACATTGAAGTGTCTCCCTTCAGAGCACACCTTCGAAGTGCCTTACTTCGGAGGTCTTTGTGTGCCATCTTCTGAAGTGTCCCCTTTGAAAGACTTCTTTCATCTCATTCGTCGAAGTGCCTCTACTTTAGAGGAGTTCTCTTTGAGGTATCTTCATTCGGAGTACCCCTCCGAAGATAGTGCCTTTGTTTGGTGTGCCTTCGACCCTAGGACCAACTTCGACTTCACCCAACCTCCTTGACCTTTTAGCATCAAGCTTCCCACTTGATTTTAATTTAGTCACTTGCTGTTGACCACTGAGTTACATCCATGTCATGCACACCATACGACAAGCAAACATGTTTTCTAAACACCGAACCTTTCGGTGCACAATATCTTCAAATTACTAGCCAAATCAAAAGCTAACTCCACTCATCAAATACAACTCCCAATTTTGAATTGTGATGAGTGTACTTGTCGATCACTCGTCACTACCAAAACTTAGGCACATTTCAATTTGGTTTCTAAAATATATTATGTTGTCTGCCTTGTATTTTTTTATTATATGTATATGGATAAATCTTAGATTTTTTATTAGAATGGTTCATGTGTATAGAACCAAATATTATTTTAGATCATCAAGATCCATCTATATATACAATCAAACTGAATCAATTACATTACTACTAAAAAATACGAACCAAACTAATGCATGTGTAAACAGTTGCAAGAAGGAAACATAGGATGGCTGGTAGAACTCAACTGGGCCGAGCCGAAGCCTGCCAAACAACAGTTAGTTCTATCGTCTCATACAGCGTGGCCAGTTGGGGTCTTGGGGAAGGAAGAAAAATCTCCAAACCCCAGCCGGGAAGACGGAGCCTACCAATCTGCCATGGCGTCCGCTTACGGCACGGCCACTCTCCTCTATCCGAAACCCCCGCAATCCCCTCGTCTCCGCCGCAACCCCCACTATTCCGGCCTCTGCCTCGTCCATCCGCTTCTCCTCTCCACCGTCTTTCCATCCCGCCCCGGACCGCCACCGCTTGTCGTCCCCAAACGCAGGCTCAACTCTACCACCACCGTCCATGTCTCCGCCGCTTCGTTCCCGGCCTCCCCAACCCCCTCTCCGTGCCCGCCGCGGAAGGTCACGCCCGAGGAACAATCTACCGTGGCCCACGCCGGCCGCAGCAAGAAGAACAAGAAGTCCTCTGGAGGCCGCATCGAGGGCAGCGGCGACGTGCGGCGCGAGGCCAAGTCACGTGCCCGCGTCCGCAGCCGACGCCTCGGCGAGAACGCCTTCTACCGGCGCAAGCGGCAGGCCGCCAAGGAGAACCAGGCTGACGCCTTCAGCGACGCGGAGCTCGAGATGATCGGCCTCGGCTATGACCGGGCCGTCCGCTTCATGGACGGGCACGATGACCCGCGCCTCCGCCACCCGCACGACTGGTACAGATTCGGCCGCTATGGTCCCTACTCCTGGCGCGGCATCGTCGTCGGCCCGCCCATCCGAGGCCGCTTCTCCGACGACCGTGTCTCCCTCATGTCCGAGGTCTCCGACCACGACGAGTGGGACCGCATCGAGCAGTTCGACTTGTCCAATCAGTTCTCTAACCGCCTCAACGAGCTCGACGCCACCGTAGGGTTCAAGTACTATTGGGTGTTCGTGCGACATCCGCGGTGGCGCCCCGACGAGCACCCCTGGGAGCAGTGGACGCTCTCTGCCGAGGTCGCCGTCCAAGCCAGCAAGGAGCAGCGTCTCGACAAGTGGAGCCTCATGGGACGGCTCGGCAACCCGACGCGCGAGCTGATCACGCGGTGCGCGGCCTGGACGCGCCCAGACATCATATATGTCAAGCGGCCGCTGTACCAGTCGCGGTTCGAGCCGCAGGAGGATTTCTACAGCCAGCTCCGTCCACTGATAGATCCCGCGACGGAGAACCAGTTCTTGTTCGATCTCGAGCAGGACGGCAGGGTCATTACCACTACCTACTTCGGTGGTCTCTGCAGGATTGTGAAGACGAGCCCAAAGGCCTATGTGGATGATGTCGTCAATGCATACTCGAAGCTGAGCAATGCTGAAAAATCACAGTGCCTGGAATTCCTTCTCACGAACCATCCCATGGAGCTGCTCCATCCATATACTAAGGAATGGAAGGTGAAGCTAGAGGAGATGGAACTTGGATGTGATGCGCCTGATGATAGCGAAGACGAAGGTGATGATAATGGAACTGAGGTTATTGATTGGGTTGAGGATGATGGGTTTGATGAGGATGATATTGATGATGAAGAACTTGATTATGAGGAGAAAGTAATGGATGTTGGGGAGGAGGTTGAAACAGAAGAAGCAGGAAATATTGAGGAAACTGAGAAGTACTGGGATGAGCAATGGAAGCAGGCCATGAAAAATTCTGACAAAATGGAGAAGTTGGTCAAGACAAGCATTGAAGCATCAAAGGAGTATAATAGGCGACAAATGCAACAGGATAAAGAGATGGAATGGGAAAGTGCAAGTTCAAATCGGATGGTTATGGAACAGGAGCAGACGGAGGATGAGGATGAGCAGCAGAAGAGTGCAAGGAGCGCAAGTGCAAATGACGCAGGGAAGAGCAAGGGACCTCCTGGGCTCTTTCTGAGGGCTGCTGTCCGACCATTCACCTTCAGGAATTTCGTGAAAGAAATTGTTCTGATGAGACACTTTATTGTTGATGGAGAGATAGTTTAGCTTCAAAATGCTAGAAATCTATATTAGTTGTTTCAGTGGGCCTTGTTCACTAGATAATGCAGATGTGGCACAGGAGAAATTTGGTTATTTGTCACTGTCATCGTCATGTGTTTTGGAACTTTGTCATTCTTAAGAATGTCATTTTCAACATCTTTATATTTTAAAGCCTCTCCCGTTTGCTCTTCTCAGGATGAGCCATGTCATCACTTTGCAGAAAAGTCCCTCACCTTTTCGTAATTTGTCACGACTCCAGGTTGTTTTGACTGGCGTGGCAGCTCCGCGCGCCGCCACATCGCCCCAGCCGGGTTCGTTTCTTTTGCGAAACAGCCCTCTGGTTCGTCATTATTTGCGCTAAGACCCACTGCCATGTCTCCCGCTGAGTTGCGTTTTTTGCGTATGAACTCACTTTTCCTGAGATTTTATATGTAAAGAAGAGAAAATTCGTAAAATAGGGCAGCGCTCTGAAAACTGAAAAGTCAGGGGTTTTTTTGCAAACTTTTGTAGGCAGCAGGGAGCCTCTAGCCCCCGAGTGCTCCGTTCTCCATTCGTTTTTCCCATCGCACGCCTAACCCTAGCTGCCGCTCCTCACGACCGCCGTCGCCGTGGCACCCGCCAGAGCCCTCCACGCCGGCAGCCTCCATCTCCTCCCCCTCCGACGCATCCCAGGCGCCCCCTGGTCGCACGCCCACTCCCACCTCATCGCCGCCCCCCGTTCCTGTCCTCCCCCGCAGCCCCCATCGTGAAGGTATGTGATATTGCTGCTAAGTTACTTCTTTGTACATGGCCATGTATGTTTGCCTTAGATTTAACTTTTGAATCTGGTGTATTTCAGGCAAGGTACATCAATAGTTACTACCGGAATGCACGTCGCTGTTGTACGCAATACGGATCCAGAAGATGGACCAACCGCTTAATGGCTTCGCGGCCAAAGGTGTGTGTCCGATCAGAAAACTCCCTCCCCCTGAAAAGTTTTTGTTATTTGTAATTTTGCAAATTGATACATGTTCAATGCTACCGCCTTTGGCATAGAAACTAACATTCCGCCATGCACTCAAATCCCTCACGCAACTTTAGCTTGGCGTAATGGGTAATATTAAGTTGACTGTATTACGTCAAATGTTACTGTCGTGGAGTCGTGTCCCAATCGTAATCCACTGTATGACAGTTTAGTATTTTAGTGGCTTAGGAGGGCAGAAATCATAGGGTCAGAATTTTCATTTCCATCCACTAAATATTGCAATGAGACCATCCTTGACACTTCCTGTCTGGGGATATTATCATTGATCATGAAATGATGTATACATTTGGAACTTAAAACATTTTTGTTGTTCTATGATTATATAGAAAATCATCTCTATATGGGAACAGTTCCTACTGTTTTCATTCGCACAAAAACGAATATGTTGTAAAAGGAGGGAAGGCCTTTAATTGGTTGGGGACCATTCAATCTTCAATATGGTCGATTTTCTTGTGTGCTAAATACTTTTATCTACACATTCAAGTCTTTTTTTCAGCACGTTGATGGGAAAAATGGTTCTCCCCCTTCTGTCATCGTGCTTGGCGGAGGGATTTTCGGCATTGCGGCTGCCCGTGCACTTTCTGATGCTTCATTTAAGGTAAATGTTGTCATCAAAGAATGAAAAGACGAAATCCTTGTCTTCTAAATTCTATTTGGCTTATTGTCTGAAAAGCTATTAATTTTCTGAGGCTTCGTGGGCCCCTTTCACTTAAATATTGTTACACAACTATAGGTCACATTATTAGAGTCGCGGGACCGACTTGGCGGTCGTGTGCATACTGACTATTCATTTGTCTGCCCAATTGACATGGGATCATCTTGGTTAGTTACATCCCAGCAATAGTTTTTTTCTCCTCCTTGCATTAAGTTTGTTCAGAACTGTCTCATGGCTTTATTATGTGGTTCAGGTTGCATGGTGTATGCAATGAGAATTCTTTGGCACCATTAATCAGGTTGCTTGGCCTTAGATTGTATCGCACCAGTGGCAATAACTTTGTTCTCTATGACCATGATCTGGAGAGGTAATTATTCCTAACCCATTATGGGCCATGTGTTTGCACCTCCTTAACTCGATTGACTATCGTTGTCTTACAGTTGTTGTTTTGTTTATTTAGCTACGCTCTCTTTGATAAGGAAGGTCGTCAAGTTCCCTAGGAGATAGTAACAAAAGTCGGGGAAACATTTTAAAAGATTCTTAAGGAGGCACTGCAATCACTTGCATATCATTCCCTAATCCCTATACATCGAATGCCTTTGTGCCACTCCTGTGAACATCTTTGTTAATATTACAGACAGTGAAAGTAAGAGATGAACATACAGATGGCATGTCTCTTATTAGAGCCATCTCAATTGTGCTTGACAGGAATCCACAACTAATGTAAGTAGAATTTAGCATTAAAATATATCTGACGGGGTGGTGCCTTATGAAGGCGTGGAATACTTTGATGATATGCAATCACTCTTACAGCTTTTAGGGTTTGAAATATAAAGTACTGCAGTGGTGCATATGTAGATTGGAAGCATGGTTTGCCGCAGACGTGGATAATATATCTCTGAAAAATTAGGATCAGGTATGCAATAGAGATTGTTTGAGAAATTTATATGTGATTATTTGATATGTTTATATGTGCACATGAATAAACCGTATTATTCATGCATAACAGTGCCCTGTGGCTTGCAAATTTACAGGAACATGTTCTTACTGGTGGACATGGGCTTATGGTTCATGGTTATGATCCTATTATCAAAGCTCTTGCTCGAGATCTTGAAATCCACCTGAACCACAGATACGCAACATTGGCAACAACATATCCTCATGTTCAATTAATTCACATAAGTTCATCATGTATCCGTTTCTTAGTTATAATCCTGAATATATAGTTTCTTTTTGCTGATCAGGGTTACCAAAATCATCCAGGGGTACAATAAAACTATAGTATGTGTTGAAGATGGGACAAGGTTTGTTGCACATGTTGCAATAATAACTGTCCCTCTCGGTGTTCTTAAGGCAAATATCATCAAGTTTGAACCTGAACTCCAAGAATGGAAGCTTTCAGCGATCGCTGATCTCGGGGTTGGCATTGAGGACAAGATAGCCCTCCGGTTCAACACTGTATTTTTCCATTAAGACTTGAACATTTGCTGCAGCCAACTGTTTTTGTGCTGCTGCCAAATCTATGTAATACACCTATTCAGAATAATCGAAAGAACGAGCATGCAGAAAATTTGAAGTCATGTTGTATTTGAAAATATATGAAATTGATCATTAAATATGTTTTAGTACTGTATTTATTTCATATTGTAAATATATTTTTATTTCAGCTTGATCGAAATTAAAGAAATTTGACTTTGGAAAAATTCAAAGAACTTAAATATGAAATAGAGTAGTTCATGTACCTGGATGTTGGCTAACCACGAGAAACTGTTGCTTCCGTGAGATATTTTCTGTATGCATGATACAATGTTGTACCTGAGACCGAAAATGTGATGCAGAATGCAAAATAAGTCCTGTATTCTGGAACTGTTTGTACCATGTACATTTTTCCGATTTTTTCTCCTTCCTCCGTGTACACTCATTACTTAGCCAGAATTACAAGAAAATTGTATTTGAACTACAAGTTGTAGGATGTAACCTTTGTGAACTGCTGTCAGTATAGGTTGAGCCATCCAGAGAGGAAAGTGAACACCACAGTGCAAAATGTAGGAAAAGGTGACCGCTAACATCTGTTTATGTGGGACAAAGCCATCATGCAGTTGATAGAAAAGAACATTTGCTCTCCTTTTACCTATATGTCACTCAGGTCCACTTATATGACGATGCAAATGCAAAGATAATTCTAACCAAGAAGGAGTTAGTGAACATTTGCTATCCTTTTAACTATATGTCACTCAGGCAATTCGACATTTCGACCTGTATGTAAGGATGATAGAAAAGACTAACGAGAAATTTGCACGGTTGTTTTACTCCTACCTTGCAACATTTTCTGTATTTTTTGTAAGTAGAGTTGATCAAACACCTCATATCAGCAGGCTGCCAATATTTATTAGGAGGGTTTAAAATGATCAGATATTCCCATATCCATATAAGATCCATGCATCTTGTAAGAAATAAGATGAAATCAGCTGTCTGGGTCTGCCTCTGGTCGCCCAAGATCGATAAGCTAACTTGCCATGGTGCCATGACTCTACTGATGCATCCAATCTTTGACAAGCCGAAGATAGCTGCTATACTAGAAAAATACTGGTCTTCGCTTCATCCGCGCCGTTGGTTCTCTTTCACCTTGCAATCGCAAGCTCGATGGTGTATTAGGCGAGGTATAACTTAAGGCGTTTCATAAGTCAGTGCTTAACACACGTGTCTGGTAAAGGTCCATTCTTACAACACACATCGAAACAATAAGATAGATGGCGAAACATTAAATTTATTTGTTTAAATTCTTAAATAATCATTATAAAATCAATTTTATCTATTTTCCATCTTGTTTCAAACATTCCTCACCTCAAACCCTGCAATAGACGAGATTTTTCCTTTTGTGAAGAGGAAATTTGATATACAATCTTTGGCTAACTAATTAATGCCACCTAATTAGCGTGACTAAAAATTACTTTTCACATCCTTATGGTTCTTCTCTCTAAAGAAGATCAAGAATCCTAACTACGAGGATAAACAGAAGATCCCATTGATTATTAATCCAAATATGCATATAATGATGCTAATAAATGTGGTAATTGAAATCATACGATTCTAAGTTGTTTATTCATAAAATTGTTGTTATTTACGTTTACAATATAGATGCTAACAAAAATAGAGATTGTTCGAACGCCAGTTTACTTTATTTATGAACTTTATTTTTCAATGTTTTTATAAAATATTATTTATTGTATTTTGTCAAAACAATGACTACTTGTAATAAAATTTGGCTTTTCGATGGGGCGCCCAAAGGGCGCCTCCCAGCCTAGTTGTTTCTTTATTTTCAATGTCATTTTCTCATTTTTTATATTTTTGAAATTGTTTTAATGCTTTTTATGTTAAGAAAAGACTCTTCTACCCCTTGTTGTATTGCTTTAAAAGCTAGTGTTTTGGAGATGTCCTACTGTCATTGCCACTAGCTGTTTGCCGACACAGTTATCCGCACCCTCGTCAGTGCCGCCCCCATTGGTGTCGTGCTTCGCGTCACTGCTCATCGGCTTAGCACTTCACACCCCCATTGGCGCTGCCCCCACCAGCGCTGCCCTTCGCACCCACGCACATCGACATCGCCCTCCGCACCACACCTAGCATTGCAACTTTCTTCTAGGTCCCCACTAGCACCGCACTCATCGACTATGCTCCCATTAGCGTCACCCTCCGCCCGCCTGCGCAAATGATGCTATCTTCAATATTTGTTGCTTTGGAGAAGTCTGCATGTGACCCTTTTCACCAAATCTTTTGCAAGTGACATAATATTTATGATTGATATGCCCAAGAAAATTCTGTGCATCGAAAGTTCCGATAGGTAGTATTAAAAGTTCTGAATATTTTCGGGACATGAGTCAAAGAGCAAAACCGACTTCGGAAGGTCCGATGGTTGGGATCGCGACATGAATCGAAAATTCTGATTTGGAATTGGATGTTCCGATTATTTTCTGGACTCGATTCAGAGAGCAAAAGTTGCTTCGGAAGTTCCGATTTTGGAATCGGGAAAATTGTATTGATCAGAAGTTCCGATATGCGTATCACAAGTTCCGATGTGGGCGAAAATAGATTGGATCTGTTACGGTATCGGACTGAATCAAGAAACAAAATACCCTATTGGAAGTTACGATTCGGGATCGAAAGTTCTGACGTGGGCAAACAAATTGGATCTGTTACAACACAAATCGGTTATAATCGATTTGTGGGTTTCGAGATATGGACGACCAGGGGATCTAAGCCCTATATAAAGAGAGGAGGAGGAGGAGGGCTTTGAGGACAAACTTAAGCATAGATTAGACCTAGCCACCATAGACTCCTCTCCTTCCTTTCTTGATCTCAATAATTGAGGTCGAGGACTCTCGTCTCTCACGTGTGGTGCTAGCATGCTGCTATGGGAGGAACTCCATCCCTGTACATGTGAATACCGTGGAGGCATTGCTCCAACAACGATGCTCATGGACTTCTTCACAGGAACAACTACGCCGTCTTCACCGATTGTGATACGAGGATGCGCCCAACCTTCACGGCGTAGAATCAAAGATACTCGTGAAACCTGACGAGTCTTGTGCAGCCAACCGTTGCATGTGCAACAACCTGCAGCACGGAGTTCGCCCAACCTCACGTTATCCACTCAACCAAGTCAAGCGGATTACAATCCTCGTTGCAATCACAAAGGGCTTGCAAGAACAACGGGAAGGAATGCACAATTCTCAGAGATGATTCAGCTAGTAGCTAGAACACTCAAGAACATGCATAAAGCATAGTTGTTTCATTCTCAAAATTCTGTCCCCTCTTCACATTGAGAAAGATCCTATTATATAGAAGGGATTGAGAGGAAGATGGAGAGGTGTTCAGGACGTTTTACATGGCATTAAGCCAATATTGGTGCGCAGCACCCTAATTAGAGCAAATGAAACGTTTGGCAGTTTCTGTTCTCCACATTAAGTCGGCGATAACTCTCTATTCTGGTGGACTTATTGGATGAGGCCAGATCCGTTGGAAAGCTTATGAAGTAAGCGTTCCAAGCTGTGGTCGAACACATTTATTGAATTTAATATGCGATTTCTATGAGCATTTTACTCCATACTGGTCACTTGAATCCGAAAGGGTTTTCATTGCATTCATTGCTTGATTGATGGCTGTTGATGAAGTGCTGCTCCTTTGGCCACTCTTTAGCGTTGTCATACCTAAGAATAATTAAATTACGAGCATTAGGTAGCAACTGATTTTCATGTGTAATGCTATTCTTATTTAGGAGCGAGTTCACCTGTTGATTTATTTGCTTTGCACGAGCGCGAGTTATTGCTCCTTCAAAATGATTTGGAATTTCTTGATCATTGGGGGAAAGAAATGTTGTTGATGCTAGGCTGTCCGTATCATCCTCCCCTTCTTGAAAAGGAGTCGTCCTCGACTCTATTTGTTCTGGTCCAAAAAATGGTGACAAATCAGCAACATTGAAAGTAGTACTCACATTATAGTTATCTTCAGGAAGCTCAATCTTGTAGGCATTGTCATTTATCTTCTCTAACACTTTGAATGGACCATCAGCACGTTGCATAAGTTTGGACTTGCGCTTCTCTGGAAAGCGCTCTTTGCGTAAATGCACCCAAACTAAATCTCCTGTTTTGAAAAGCATCTTCTTTCTTCCTTTGTTTGCCTTTTGAGCAAAATAGCGTGCCTTCTTCTCTATAACTTCCTTGGTCTTCAGATGCATAGCTTTCACAAACTCTGCACGCTTTGTTGCCTCCATGTTTGCTCTCTCTTGAAAAGGAAGTGGCAGCAAATCAAGTGGTGTGATTGGCTTAAAACCATACACCACTTCAAACGGGCACAATTGTGTTGTTGAGTGAACAGCTCTATTGTATGCAAATTCAACATGTGGAAGGCAGTCCTCCCATTCTTTCAAGTCCTTCTTAATCATTGTTCGCAGCAACATGGAGAGTGTACAGTTTACCACCTCTGTTTGACCATCAGTTTGCGGGTGACAAGTTGTTGAAAATAGCAATTTTGTGCCAAGCTTGGCCCACAATGTCTTCCAAAAGTAACTCATAAACTTCACACCACGATCTGAAACAATGGTTCTAGGCATCCCGTGCAATCTCACAATTTCCCTAAAAAATAAATCAGCAATATGTGAAGCATCGTCGGTCTTGTGACAAGGAATAAAGTGTGCCATTTTAGAAAACCTATCCACGGTTACAAATATGGAGTCTCTCCCCCTCTTTGTCCTAGGCAATCCCACAATAAAGTCCATGCTAATATCTTCCCAAGGTGCACTAGGAACAGGAAGTGGAGTATACAAACCATATGGGTTAAGTTTGGACTTAGCTTTATGGCATGTGGCACAACGCTGCACAAATCGTTCAACATCTCTCCGCATCTTTGGCCAATAAAAATTATTGGACAGCATGGCCAAAGTATTTTCTCTCCCAAAATGTCCCATTAAACCACCGCCATGTGATTCCTGCAACAACAGCAAACGTACGGACGAATCTGGAACACATAGCTTGTTAGCATGGAACAAGAACCCATCATAAACATGAAATTTTTTCCAGCCTTTCCCATCATTACATTTAGTGTATGGTTCAGCAAATTCTTTATCTACAACATACAAATCTTTCAAACTTTCCAAACCTGGAACGTTAATATCAAGTTGAGATAAAAGAACAATCCTACGAGACAACGCATCAGCAACCACATTTTCTTTGCCATTCTTGTATTTCACAATGTATGGGAAAGATTCAATAAATTCAACCCATTTAGCATGTCTACGGTTCAATTTAGCTTGCCCTCTCAAATATTTTAGTGCTTCATGATCAGAATGTATGATAAATTCTTTGGGCAATAGATAATGTTGCCAAGTGTCTAGAACACGGACCAAAGCATACAACTCTTTGTCATAAACAGGATAATTTAATTGAGCACCACCAAGTTTCTCGCTAAAGTATGCTACTGGTTTTCCTTCTTGTATCAAAACACCACCAATACCCAAACCACTAGCATCACATTCAATTTCAAATGGTTTGTCAAAATCAGGCAAAACAAGCAAAGGTGCTTCAGTGAGGCATTTCTTAAGTTCTTGAAATGCTTTTTCTTGTGACTTACCCCAAACAAACTCAACACCTTTCTTGGTGAGCTCATTTAAAGGTGCAGCGATGGTGCTGAAATTCTTCACAAAACGTCGATAGAACCCAGCAAGACCATGAAAGCTTCTCACTTGACTGACATTGACAGGTGTTGGCCAATTCTTGATTGCTTCAACTTTAGATTCATCCACTTCTACTCCCTGTGCAGAAATAACAAAACCCAAAAAGACAACCTTGCTTGTGCAAAATGTGCATTTCTCCTTGTTAGCATACAACTTTTTAGATCGAAGTACTTGCAGCACTTGTACAATATGGTCAACATGCTCTTCTTTGCTACGACTATATATTAGAATGTCATCGAAATAAACCACAACAAATTTTCCAATGAATGCTCTCAAAACATGATTCATTAGTCTCATGAATGTACTAGGTGCGTTAGTTAAACCGAAAGGCATCACTAGCCACTCATACAAACCAAATTTTGTTTTGAATGCAGTTTTCCACTCATCACCCTCTTTCATTCTTATTTGATGATACCCACTACGCAAATCGATTTTTGAGAAAATACCAGCACCACTTAATTCATCAAGCATATCGTCTAACCTAGGAATAGGATGTCGGTATCTAATTGTGATGTTGTTAATTGCTCTACAGTCTACACACATGCGCCATGTACCATCTTTCTTAGGAACTAAAATAACAGGAACTGCACAAGGACTAAGGCTTTCACGAACATACCCTTTTTCAAGAAGTGCTTGTACTTGTCGCTGTATTTCTTTCGTGTCCTCCGAATTGGCTCGGTACGAAGGTCTGTTTGGAAGAGATGCTCCTGGTATAAGGTCGATTTGATGTTCAATACCTCGAAGTGGGGGAAGACCAGCTGGTATTTCTTCTGGAAAAACATCACCAAACTCCTGCAAAACATTTGTGATGGCACTTGGAAGAGAGGAGATATCATTAGTAGAAAACAATACATCTTTGTATACTAGCACAAAATGCACACAATTTGAGTTTTTATTTATTTCTCTTAGTTCTGATTTAGTGGCTAGCATAACTAACTTTTGTTTCTCACCCATTTTATTCTCATTCTCATTTGATTTGTAACTCTCATTTCCAGAATTGGCTTTTTCAGTTTTATTTTTCTCTTGCTCCTTAATACTTCCAACATTTACCTCATTTTTTTGCATTGTATCAGCATAAATTTGAGTAAGAGACATTGGTCGAAGGACAAATTCTTTGTTGTTCCACTTAAATGAATACTGATTAGTGCGACCATCATGTAGAATGCCACGATCAAATTGCCATGGTCGACCTAGCAGCAAATGACAAACTGTCATAGGAACAACATCACATTCTACCGTATCATTATACTCACCAATTTTGAAAGGAACCTTCACCATATGTTGAATCTTCACTTCTCCACAATCATTCAACCACTGTACATGGTATGGATGCGGGTGTCGTAGCTGTTTCAATCCAAGTTTTTCACACATTTCTTTGCTAGCTAAATTATGACAGCTTCCACCATCTATGATCACCTTACATACACGACCATTTACCTTGGCTTTTGTGTGAAAAAGATTGCAGCGTTGTTCATGATCTTGTTTTGGTTGTACACTTAACACTTTCTTTGTAACAATGAGAGATTGACCACTCTCAAAATCACAGTAAGTCGTCTTGTCCTCTTCTTCTCCCATTTCAGCAGTCGGGTCATCATCCTCTTCACTTGCAGATTCATACTCACCTCTCTCCGTTATTAGCATTGTGCGGTTGTTTGGACACTCCCTTGAGATATGTCCTCGACCCAAACACTTAAAACATTGAATATCACTACTCTTCGCTGTAGAACCCATGGAAGAAGCACTTGCTGCTATAGCTTGCTTCACATTTGGGGTAGATTGCTCTTTTCCACTTCGAGCTGCATGGGGAGTGGAAGAAACACTTGCACCAGAATTGTTAGCTCGAAAAGAATTGAACCAAGAGGGGGATTTACCTGCTGTAGGTACCAGATTGTTTTGAGTTGATCGGGAGGCAAAAGAATTCTTTGTTACCTTCGATTCTTGTTGTACTTGTCGTTCAGCTTTGATTGCTTGATGCACTAATTCAACCACATTTTCATATGGCTGAAACTCAACGATGCGCTTAATAGGATGGTTCAAACCAGCCAGAAAGCGTGCCATGGTTTGCTCTTCATGTTCATATACGTTGGCACGGATCATGGCCATTTCCATCTCCTTGTAATATTCATCCACGGTACGACCTCCTTGCCTATGCCCCTGCAATTTATCAAATAGATCACGCTTGTAATAACGAGGGACAAACCTTGCTCTCATCTGAACCTTCATTTCAGTCCACGATGCTACAGGAGGTTCGTCATGATCCTCTCTTTGATTCTGAATTTGTTCCCACCAAATCAGTGCATAATCTTCAAATTCAAGTGATGCCATTGCAAGCTTCTTTTCTTCCGTGTAGTTGTGCATCCGAAAGATTTTGTCGACTTTTAGTTCCCAAGTTAAGTATTCTTCAGGATTATTGGTACCTGCAAATTTAGGCATAGAAAATTTAAGTTTACCAAACCTATGTTCATCATGATGATTGTTGTTGTTGCGATGATGGTGTTGATTTGCTTGATTGTGCGGGGGTATGTTAATATGTATTGGTTCATATGCAGCTCTTCCACGACCCACGCCACGACCACGCTCCCTTCCTGCATTATTATTATTATTTTCATCACCAACCCTTATATTTCTAATAGGTGGAGAGTTTATATTAACAGCACGAGCCCTTCGAGCAGCGGCTTCCTCATCGGTCTCATTTATTAAAGGTTCTTGTTCAGCTTGTGGTTGTAGTTGCCGTACAATGTCAGCAACTATGTTAGTGTGGAATACGTTCAGTTGTTGATTTACTTCAATTTGAAGATCTTGTATGGAGTTATTCAATTCTTCTCTCAGCTGCTCATTTCCAACAGTGATCTCTCGTCGTAGTGTGTCTCTCAATGCACAATATTCAGTCCAGTTAACTGCGGCATCTGGAGCACGTCCACTGTTCCCTGAATTTTCACCTTGACCTGACATGGTTAGTTGGGAAAACAGCAAATGAAAAAAAAAATATATGTGTGGATAGTACTCTCAACCTCACTTATCCTTACCACCGAAGTTCTTACTTACCCTCTGCTGATTGATAAAGGAGTTCACACATGAATGGAGAGGCAGAACAATATGAGGTTTAGCGAACTCACAGCTGAGATCAAAGCCTATAACGATTTTATTTGTAGAGCTTGGTAGGGGAAATTTTGTCCTACACAATCTGAGTTCTCGATGTAGTCTTACTAAGTAGTTATCCACATGAGAACGCACAATCTAGTTGTTGAACACAAGGTTCGGAAGATAAACAAAAGCAACTCACACACAAAGATAATGGAACCAAATGCAATCAAAGGGGTGAGCCAACAGTAGATATGAGTTACAAAAAATGGCTCAATTGCAATGGTTATGGAAAGACGCTAGCTGATTAAACTGACTTAAAATAGGGCACAAGATTGCACCAACAGAACTGTTCTCCTAATAATGCAAAGAAAACAATAGCCCCTCTCTTCTTTTTTTCACATAGTAGGATGTCTTTCTTTTTTTTTCTTTTTTGTATGCAAAACAGTAACTTCAGTTTTTTTTATACTCTTGTCATCTCTATTGTGATTTTCAACACTAATTCATATCTTTCTTTTCTGTTACAATTGTGAGAACAAGATCACCAAGTGCAGCCCTATAGAACAGATCAGCTAGTCTTTGTAGGATCAAAGTATTCGCAAAGGGCAGAATGGCTATCAAAAGAATTTAGGCTTTTCTTTTCAATAGTAAGAAGCCAATAATTTGACAACTTAGTAGGATTTTTTTTTGATTTTCCAACAGAGATGGGTAAACAATAATCTGAGTTTACTTGTGGGAATTACTACTGATATAGTAAACTGATCAATGGGGATTAAAAATAAGTAACGCGAAGGACAATGAACCGTTCAGCAACAAAAACACGATCTCTTGGATTAAAACTTAGCAGAACGCACAAGAACAACAGATCGTAAACTATGGTTCAATATTTTTGTGAGGCCATTTTCAGATAGGACGAAAATGAAACTACAACTAGGGATAAAGATTCTACCGTGACAACTGAGGCTCTGATACCAAATGATACGAGGATGCGCCCAACCTTCACGGCGTAGAATCAAAGATACTCGTGAAACCTGACGAGTCTTGTGCAGCCAACCGTTGCATGTGCAACAACCTGCAGCACGGAGTTCGCCCAACCTCACGTTGTCCACTCAACCAAGTCAAGCGGATTACAATCCTCGTTGCAATCACAAAGGGCTTGCAAGAACAACGGGAAGGAATGCACAATTCTCAGAGATGATTCAGCTAGTAGCTAGAACACTCAAGAACATGCATAAAGCATAGTTGTTTCATTCTCAAAATTATGTCCCCTCTTCACATTGAGAAAGATCCTATTATATAGAAGGGATTGAGAGGAAGATGGAGAGGTGTTCAGGACGTTTTACATGGCATTAAGCCAATAATGGTGCGCAGCACCCTAATTAGAGCAAATGAAACGTTTGGCAGTTTCTGTTCTCCACATTAAGTCGGCGATAACTCTCTATTCTGGTGGACTTATTGGATGAGGCCAGATCCGTTGGAAAGCTTATGAAGTAAGCGTTCCAAGCTGTGGTCGAACACATTTATTGGATTTAATATGCGATTTCTATGAGCATTTTAATCCATACTGGTCACTTGAATCCGAAAGGGTTTCATTGCATTCATTGCTTGATTGATGGCTGTTGATGAAGTGCTGCTCCTTTGGCCACTCTTCAGCGTTGTCATACCTAAGAATAATTAAATTACGAGCATTAGGTAGCAACTGATTTTCATGTGTAATGCTATTCTTATTTAGGAGCGAGTTCACCTGTTGATTTATTTGCTTTGCACGAGCGCGAGTTATTGCTCCTTCAAAATGATTTGGAATTTCTTGATCATTGGGGGAAAGAAATGTTGTTGATGCTAGGTTGTCCGTATCAGATTGGATTGGCGAGAAATGACTAGGACGAACCGAGGATAGGCTTGACGCGCT
This sequence comes from Zizania palustris, assembly GCA_019279435.1. Classification (NCBI taxonomy): domain Eukaryota; kingdom Viridiplantae; phylum Streptophyta; class Magnoliopsida; order Poales; family Poaceae; genus Zizania; species Zizania palustris. The sequence goes on along the minus strand of JAAALK010000285.1, from coordinate 48,986,598 downwards.
TCTCGACAACTTCTTTCGCTGCACCTAACGCGTCTTGTGCTAGAAGGTAACGATCTATGATCTCATGCGCACATGCGCATGGGTCCTTGGCTTAGGGTGGAAATTTTGAATTTGGTGGCTAGCATAGCCTCCATATTCCCCAACAGTGGTATCAGAGCCCAAATGCGTAGTGTTCGATCTAGGTCTCTCATGTATGGAGATACAAGGTGCAAACGGATTAGATATGTTTCTGTTCGCGTCAAATCAGAAATTTCGGTACTGATCGGAAGTTCCGATTGCGGATCGGAAGTTCTGATATCGAATAATGATTTGATACAGAGAGTAATTGTTGCTACCTTGGATTCCGATATTTATCGGAATTTCCGGTGGATGAGAAGTTCCGATGCCAGATCGGAAGTTCCGACCCACCCGAATTTGAAATTTCAAGCTTGTTGAGCCGGGTTTTTCGATCCAGAATCTAGTCACATGCAAATTTCTCATCTAACTTTGTTTTGCAGAGAATGTTGTGACTGGCATGGCCTTGGATAAATATGATGTATGAGATGCATGCGATGAATATAAATTAAATATGGCCTGCGTGTCATAGTTATTTACAGCCCAAGACTGATGTAAATTTATTACGGCTTTCATGTCATTTCCGCGGTGCTTCGGCCCATGTAATTAGTATAGGCTATGCGAGATAGACTAGTACTCTTCATGGAGGCCGGGAGCACGCACTCGATGATAGGTGCCATGGAGATAGAGATCACCATGTGAAGAGGGCCATGATATGTCACAGTTAATATGATTGCATGTGATGCTTTCTTATGTTCCTGTTATACTATTCTTGCATGCTTCGTGTGCGCTAGGGACGTTACCGTGCTATAATAGTTTTCCCTTAGAAAATTAAGTATTGATGCTCTTTCCAATAGCTGCACCTACCAAGGTTCTTGCTCATTGATAGTGGGTCTGCCAAAGTAGGGTGCTATCAAAACGGTATTGGGCCTTGGAGCATAGAGTTGGCGTAGAGCATATGATGCTTCTCCAACGACAAGAGTCACATATGATGTGATTAATAAAGTGTTGCTTACTTATGTCACCTAGCTTCTAGCAGTGATGCCAAAGCTCACTAGGAGTTAGAATGAATATGGATCTTACACCACTATTAGTCATTAGAGGGAAAGTGACTAGTTTTAAAATAGTGAAACATCTTTTATTGGATAAAAGATATAAACATTGCATAGAACATCTTTTATTGGATAAAAGATATAAACATTGCATAGTGTTGAACCATGCATTTAATCTTTTGTAGATCATGGCACCTACTACTTCTGTTAAGAGCACTCCAATTTTTAATTTGCGATCTATTCTTGAATGTGAGAAATTATCTAGAACAAACTTTATGGATTGGTATCGAAATTTGAGAATCATTCTTAAACAAGAGAAAAATGATTATGTTTTAGAGGATGCTTCTGCAGCAGACAAACGTGCTTATGAGAAGCATGATAGTGATTCCGTAGATGTCAACTGTCTCATGCTTGCTTGCATGTCCTCTAAGTTTCAGAAACAATATGAGGAACATGATGCTTACGATATGATCATAGGTTTTAAGGGCATGTTTCAGAACCAGGCAAGGGCAAAGAGATACAATGTGTCTAAGTCCTTGTTTGGGAGTAGGCTAGCTGAAGGGAGCGCAATGAGTCCTCATGTGATCAGGATGATTGGTTACCTTTAGACTCTAGAGAGAATAGGTATCCCACTGGATCCATAACTAGCTATTGATGTCATTCTCCAGTTGATCCCACTAAGCTTTAAGCTGTTCATCATGAATTACAACTTGGTTGGACTAGAGAAGACACTAGCTGAGTTGCATGGGATGCTTAATACTGTTGAGGAGAGTATCAGAAAGTCTCCTAATCAACTAGCGTTGGTTTAGAAGGAGGGCAAAAGGAGAAAGAGGAAGGGCAAGGATAAGACTATAGATTCGATCTCAAGTGCGAAGTCTAAACCTGCTAGAAAGTCCAAGTCGCGTCCTACTAGCTCTGATGTGTGCCACCACTGCCACAAACCTGGGCATTGGAAGTGCAATTGCAAGGTGTACCTAGAAGAGTAGAAGAACAAGAAGGAAAGTGTGACTTACACTTCAGGTATTAATGTTATTGAAATTAATCTTGCTACCCATCCAAATGATTCATTGTTATTTGATACTAGATCGATGATTCATACTTGCAAATCATTGCAGGGGCTGAGTAGAGTAAGAAAATGTGCAAGTGGCGAGCTAGATGTCCTCGTCGGGAACGGTGCAAAGGTTGCAGCGTTGGTTGTCAGCGTTTATTCACGGTCGCTATCGTCAGGACTAGTTTTGGAGTTGAATAATTGTTATTTCATTCACGCCTTAGGCAGAAACATTATCTCTTCTTCATGCTTAGAGGAAGATGTTTTTGAATTTGTAATAAAGAACAAGAGTTGTTCAATATTTTGAATGGCATGCTCTATGGTGTTTGTCCACTAGTGAATGGATTATATATTCTGAATCTTGAAGATGCGCACGTTTATAACATTAATACTAAGAAACAACAACTAAATGATTTGAATCCTACCTACGTATGGCATTGTCATTTGGGTCTTATAAATGAGAAGCGCGTGTAGATGCTCTATAGTGATGGACTTTTGGAGTCATTTGATTTTTGAATATTATGACACATGCAAGTCTTGCTTACTTAGAAAAATGACAAAGACGTCTTTCACTGGACAGACTGATAGGGCGAGTGAGCTATTGGCCATAGTACATACTGATGTGTGTGGTATAATGAACCACACAACTAGGAATGGTCTTTAGTACTTTATCACTTTTACCGACGACATTAGTAGATATGGCTATGTCTACTTGATGAGGCATAAGTGGGAATCCTTCGAAAAGTTCAAGGAGTTCCAAAATGAAGTACAAAATGGAGAAGTTGGTCAAGACAAGCATTGAAGCATCAAAGGAGTATAATAGGCGACAAATGCAATAGGATAAAGAGATGGAATGGGAAAATGCAAGTTCAAATAGGATGGTTATGGAACAGGAGCAGACGGAGGATGAGGATGAGCAACAGAAGAGTGCAAGGAGCACAAGTGCAAATGACACAGGGAAGAGCAAGGGACCTCCTGGGCTCTTTCTGAGGGCTGCTGTCCGACCATTCACCTTCAGGAATTTTGTGAAAGAAATTGTTCTAATGAGACACTTTATTGTTGATGGAGAGATAGTTTTGCTTCAAAATGCTAGAAATCTATATTAGTTATTTCAGTGGGTCTGGTTCACTAGATAATGAAGATGTGGCACAGGTGAAATTTGGTTATTTGTCACTGTCATCATCATGTGTTTTGAAACTTTGTCACTCTTAAGAATGTCATTTTCAACATTGTTTCTTTATTTTCAATGTCATTTTCTCCTTTTTTATATTTTTGAAATTGTTTTAATCTTTTTTATGCTAAGAAAAGACTCTTCCGTCCCTTGTTGTATTGCTTTAAAAGCTGGTGCTTTGGAGATGTCCCGCTATCGTAGCCACTAGCCATTTGTCAACACAGTGTGAAACGAAGAGAGGTCGCATTGTGGTTTCTGTCTTTATGATGAGTGATTGACAAGGTTGAGCGATCTGGTGAATGAGTGATGGTTTTATTGCATCGATGCGATCGATATGTGGTTATGGAGAGTGGATGCCGAGGGGATCGGTGTGCGTCACGTTTCGTATTTTGGCTTGTCTCATGTGTGTAGGGTGGAGAAGCTAACCAACTGTCAGCGGCAGATGATCAAGGGTCGAGCAGGGAGCTCGATGCTAGAGGATCAAGCATGCCGGGTGAAGATGGAGATAATCTCAGGAGTGCATGAGGAGATAGAGCAAGACATGGACGGATGGTCGAGACAGCGGGACGGTCAAGTCAGTTAAAGGGAGGCCAGTGCAAGTGATCAAGTGGCTCGAGGGGATCAAGAGCGGGAGAGACTTGCTGGCTGTTGAGTTCGCAGATTGGCGTCACATGTCGGCGATCAAGGAGACTTTGTCGGTTTTTGCTGAAAACCGTCTCATCTTTAAATGTTTTTAAATTCCAATAATTAGGAGTTTATTTTCGTTTAGTAATTTAGTTTAAGTGTAAAATTTTAGTATTTTTCGGAATTTTCAAAATTCTGAAAATATATTAAAAGTATAGGGTCAAAGTTGTAATGAATTAGAGTCAAATGTGGGTATTTTTCAGAATATGTTATTCTAAAAATATTCTATGGTCTTTTAATAAAACTGAAAAACTCAAGGGGTTCCTTGTAAATTTCCCCTCAAGGGTGTGCCTATTTAAAGGCCTCCATACCCTAGGGTTTGTGTTGTCCACTTTATCAAAACTCCACCTTTTGGCTATCTTTTTGTTGATGTTCTCTTATTGCGTGTACTGTTCATTGTCTCTAAGCACCTCAGCATGTGTTGCCAGATCTTGTACAATGAATCCAGTGCTTGCATGTTAGTTTGTCACTGTTTTTGCTCTTCTATTGTTCTGGAAATAATTTCTCTCTGATGTCTTGGGGAAGCAGTTTGCCCAGTTTTTATTTCTGGATTGGATTCTGTTCTTTCCCTTCCGGCCACCACTCCCAGTGTCTTGTGCTGCTAGTTTTGTTCCAGTTCAAATTCACAGAACCAGAATCCTTGCGTGATTTTCTAGAGAGTGCTTTTTATCCTGAAAATTCTTTCTACCCCTCTTTTATTTTATGCGACTGAGTGATATTTTCGGATGAACTACTGATTCATTTCGCAGCTGTCTATTCACGCTGCCGTAGCATTGCGCATTTCATAGCGTCGAAGTACCGGATCAGAAACAGGAATGGCAGAGCATTAAAAGTGTCCAGATCGGGCAAGTAATCACGGCTGGTTGTTCTTTAAAAGGTTTAGCTCGGCTTTCTTTGAGTCTCTTTGATTATTTGCCATAAACTTTGTTGACTTGATTAATCTTGCCGCCGAGCACTATAGACATCCGCAGAAAAGTGCCAGAAACAGAGGTACTATTTTATGTGGTTGTTTTCAGCTGGTTCTGATCTGATTTTGCTTGGTTCGTTTTTAATCGACCTTGTTCTTAATCCCATACTGAACACTTGCAACAGATTAGCTGAGTGGTTGTCATATTTTATATATCATTCATTTGCTCAAATATGTATTGATACTTCTGATTGATTGGGTACATTTTTGCATTCAATCTAGACTATTTTTCTTGTCTGTCCTAATCGCCACAACTGATATTCATTGTCACAAATACAAGAATGATGTGAGTATGTTCTCTGCTGTCAGGACATAAGCAGTTCATTGATTGCTAAATATTTGGGACATTTGGGGCTGAATACTTTTGCTGAAAGTTTGGAGGCTGAGCTTTGAGAGAAACAATTCTTAATCTGAAATTTGCCAAATCATTACATTTCTGTGTGATGTTCATTATGGTTTAAGTTGATTTTCAACCAAATTGCACTTGAATTGTTTTGATCAGTAGAAAAATTGTTGCATCTATTTTGGATCATCTTATTGCCAAAAAGCTCAGTGCCAAATACAACACATGGCCTTTGTTAAAATTGATCTTTACTGCATAAATTCACAGAACTAGTTCGGATAGAAGGTACATCTATTCTTCTTCTCTGTCGAATACATGGACACCTCTTTGATCTACGTCTGATTTCTGGATTATTCACAGCTGTGCTCATAATTTTTTTAGATTCATGGCCATGCAAATGTAGCAAAGAGGAAGTCATGTTTGTTGAGATTGCTACTGCATAAGTAACTGTTGCTGTTCATTCTTATCTGAATTTTGCTGAACAATAGTGTGCTTAGTTGACAGATTCATTCTTCATTCAGCAAAGGATATTCTCTGGTTCTATTGGGTACGCCTTAAAGTGATTATTTTCAGAGCTTGACTCAACTAGTATAGCCTGATGTTAGTGAATGCTGAAGTATAAAATTCTGATATACTACAGTGTTGCCGGTGGCAATATGGCTCAAGAAATTGTTCTCTTAATTTTGTCTGTCACAAAATCTGAAGAGTTTTAGATACATTCACCATCATTTTACAACTCTTTCAATTCAAACTTCTAGTTCAGAGTGATATGTTAAAGTTCAGAATTATTTTTGTGATAATCTCTGAGTTTCTCTTGGTATTGCTGTTGTGTCATTCATTCAGTTTACTCACTGCTAGTTCTCTGAATTGTCTGAATTGAATTTGAGAATCAGTTACCAACTGAAGTTGGTCGGTATTTCAAGGATCAACTGAACAAGTAAATCAGCAATTTTTTGACTGAACAGGAAGAAAACATTTTTGAAGTTTTCATTTAGTGGTGCGTTGGGTGATTTGAAAAGGCCATCATATTCACAAGAATTTGTCGAGGCGCCTATTCACCCCCCTCTAGTCGTCATTCCGATCCCACAATTGGTATCAGAGCCGTTTAGATCACAAGTTGACTTTAACCGGTTTGTGATCCTTGTGGCGACATGGACAAAAACACGAAGATTCCGGTGTTTGATGGTCGAGACTTTGCTTATTGGAAGGTGCGCATAGAGGCTTATCTACTAACCAAGGAAGTGCAATTTGGGATATTATTGATTCCCAATATGTGATTCTTGAAACTTGCACTTCAGAGACTAAGAAGTTATAGTATGACTGTAATAGCAAAGCAAGAAACATATTGTTCATTAGTCTGAGTCGCAATGAGTTGACAGGGTCCAGCACCTACGAACTGCACGAGAAATTTGGACTACTTTGAAAACCTTTCATGAGGGCACTTCTCAGATTAAGGCTAGGAGGCAAAGCACATATAATCAAGAATATCAAATGTGTGTGCAAGGCCCTAGTGAATCTGTAGATGCTATGTTTGCTCGATTTGATGGGATTGTGAGCAATTTGCGCTCCACTGGGACTTTAGCTTATTCAGACCATGATAGGGCGATCAAACTTCTCTATGATCTTGATCGTAGCAAATGGGAGGTGAAGATCTCTAGTATTGAAGAGTCGGCGAGCTTTGACACTCTAACTTAGGATGAACTCTTCAGTAAGCTTAAGTCCACTGGAATGCCAAGGTGTCTCGTCCAGAATTTGGAAACTCTTTGTTGCCTTCTATTGCTTTAGTTTCCAGTCCTGACAGTGGTACCTCATCTGGAGGGAGTCTTTCTGGTGGTTCTAGAGCTTGTGCTTATTCTAGTGGTTTTGACTTGTCCTCTCTAGTCTCTGTCACGAAAGAACAGGTGGACACTCTAGATGATGAGGAGCTAGCTCTCATTGTCAAGAAGTTCACACACTTCTATAATGATAGAAGAGAACAGAGGAAAGGAGGGTCTCGGGGTTGTTTTGAATGTGGATATACTTCTCACATAAAAGCGAATTGCCATAAACTAAAAATGAAAAATGAAAATGAGCACAAGTACCAGAAGTGGAACAAGAAACCCTTCTTTAAGGGGAAGCGCGACAAAGTGGCTAAGAGAGTAGCCAGAGCATTTGTGGCTGCCCTCAGCGACATCGACAGTACATCCAGTGAGGAGCCAAGCTCCGATGAAGAAGAGCCATCCAAGAAAGAAGAAAAGGAGAAGAAAAGGGACTTCACCGGCCTTTGCTTCATGGCCGACAGCATCCACAGCAACGACGAGCTCAACACATCTGAGGTATATCTATCCCATGACCAGCTTCTTGTTCAGAATGATGAATTACATGATGCTGTCTATTCTCAAGATAGATTACTTAAACTTGCTGTTAAAGAACGAAAAGAACTAAAACTCAGACTTGAGTCTTTATCCACTGAACTTGCAATCTTAAAATCTAAGTCTGATGATGCTGAATATGGTCCTGTCTTATTGTTATGAATGAACTTGCTTAGCTGTGTTTTACACATGTTCAAACTATTGAAAAACTTGAAATAACTGAAAAGCAGCTTTTGGAGGTGGATTCTAGTCCTACTGTCATCAATGAATGCATGAACTGTCCTTTACTTGTTGAAAGCATTAATTTGAGAGATAGGCATGTTGATGAACTTAAGGATAGATTGGAGAGTGCTGAGTGTACTAAGGATGTGCAGCTGGCATGTCCCACCTGCATCACCCTTAAGTACCAACTCAGCTTTTCTAGAGAGCAAGTTGAAAAATTAAATGTGAAAATGATTATCTTCTCTTCGTGGTTGAAAAATGCACTGAAGGGAAGGGTAGGATGGATTTGCTTTTGGCTAAAACAAAATTGTGTGCTGACAGGGCAGGATTAGCTCTAGGGTTGGGATATGAGAGAACCACTTCAAACACTCTAAGCGAAATAGTGTTCACTCCACCCACTACCCTTGAGAAAGAAAGTGCCCAGTTAGACACCATTAAAAAACCGAGAATCCTACTAAACCTACAAAGAAAGCCCTTCGTCCACCAAAGAAAACTTCTCAGCAAAAACCAAAGAAGACTGTGAGATTTGTGCCTGAGACCCATGCTCACACACGCAAGAGAGTATATCACTACTCCTACTGTCATCGGGTGGGTCATTTGGTTGGGTTTGCTTTCGTCGTATCAACGATGAACGACATTCTTTTAGGATGAGCATTCAGGACATGCATTACCCATCTTTTGGTATGCATGAGTTTGCTTTTTACTCTTATCCTGATTTTGAGGCTCCCCATGGTCCCATGAGAGATTTTGCCCGTCGTGGTGTACACCATGCGTCATATGGTGCTAGACCGCGTGGTAAGAGGCTTTGATTCTCGGACAGTTTAGGAGACCTCATTGTTTTCCAGGCTCGCGCTTTGGAGGTAGATCACGCACTTTTTATCATGACTCATACCCTGTGCATGATCAGTCTACTGCTTTACTGGTTCTCGAGTTTTACAATGCTAGATTTCTAAACAGTTTTTCACTCACCCCAACACTGAGCATTCAAGATCTTCTAGCATGTTTTGAGGGGAGTTGTGTAGCACTGCATGAGCTTATGTTATATGATTAATTGCTTTTACAAGTACATGCTTTATTGTGCCTTTGAGTATTGTCTTTAATACTATTGATTATACTTTGCTTGAATACATCTAATATTTGTCATGAGCATGGCTTTTATTTATGAAAATTTGAAATGATCACTCCTTAGTCTAGAAACTAGCAAGAATAGGTTGAGTGCTTTTGCTATCTTTTACATACCTGGTAGCTAGGTCCTTTTCAGTTGGATGCTAATATGCAACTTGATCTTATCAAAAATGTTGTGCTGAAAATTAAAAAATTGAAAATAAAAATGAATGAAAATGAAATGAAAATGATTGATATTCATGCTGTTTTATGCTGAAATTGAAAAGATCCAGGTGGGTTTGCTTTGTCACACTAATTTGTTCTGGACTGCTTACCACAACACTTTGGTATGAACTGGGACATTGAAGTGTATGTCATGACCATTGCTTTAAGCTTCTAATGGTATCAACCTAGGCTTAGCTTGGTCGGTTCGCATAAGGTTAACATGCAAATAACCCCTATCACTAAAATGAAAAAAATCATCAAAAAATCAAAAAACTTGAATCAATTGCATGTCAAGTTTGTTGAAGCTCCTTGTAGTGGGATATGCTTATCTGGTTAGTATTTGATTAGCTTTATAGCTCATGCCTTGCCATGTCTAGTATGCTAGTCTGAGTGGTGATTCTTTTATTTGCTAAAATTTGAAAATGCTTTCTCCTGATTTTGTTTAGATAGTATTCATCTGAGTGTTTCATTCAATACTTTTAGACAATATTCAAGGCAAATGCTTGTTTGTACTGTAATTGGAATTGCTCATGTTTCAGAAGCTTGTATCTATACTCTACCCTCACACCCCTCTTTGCATCTTTTTATCATCTTGATGCTTGCATTGCCAAAGGGGGAGAAATGATTTACATGATGCTTTTGGAGGCTTTTGTATGATTGCTTGGTTAAGGGGGAGTAATGGCTTTCATGATGCATTGATGCTTTTGCCAAATATAGGGAGAATTCTTTATCAAGTGACATGTTTTGGTTTTTTTTTGAGTTTTATGGTCACTCGTGCTCTTAACTTGAAACTTTCATCATGTTTCTATTTGGGGTTGTCAATGCAGTCATCAAAGGGGAGATTGTGAAACCAAGAGAGGTCGCACTATGGTTTCAGTCTTTATGATGAGTGATTGACAAGGTTGAGTGATCTGGTGAATGAGTGAGTGATAGTTTGATTGCATCGATGGGATCAATATGTGGTTATGGAGAGTGGATGCCAAGGGGATCAGTGTGCATCACATTTTGTGTTTTGGCTTGTCTCATGTTTGCAGGGTGGAGATGCTAACCAACTATCAGTGGCGGGTGATCAAGGGTCGAGCAGGGAGCTCAATGCCAGAGGATCAAGGATGCCGAGTGAAGTTGGAGATGATCTCAGGAGTGCACGAGGAGATACAGCAAGACATGAACGAACGGATGGTCGAGACAACGTGATGGTCAGTCAGCGAAAGGGAGGCCAGTGCAAGTGATCAGGCGGCTCGAGGGGATCGAGAGTGGGAGAGACTTACTGGCGGTCGAGTTCGCAGATTGGCGTCACAAGTCGGCGATCGAGGAGGCTTTGTCGGTTTTTGTTAAAAACCGTCTCATCTCTAAATGTTTTTAAATTCCAATAATTAGGAGTTTATTTTCATTTAGTAATTTAGTTTAAGTGTAAACTTTTAGTATTTTGAGAATTTTCAAAATTCTGAAAATATTCTATGGTCTTTTAAGAAAACTGAAAAAATCAAGGGGTTCCTTGTAAATTTCTCCTCTAGGGTGTGCCTATTTAAAGGCCTCCATACACTAGGATTTGTGTTGTCCACTTTATCAAAACTCTACCTTTTTGTTGTCTTTTGGTGGCTGTGAAGTGCATCCAGGTTCTTCTCTAACGCTTTTGCTGTTGTTCTCTTATTGCGTGTATTGTTCATTGTCTCTAAGCACCTCAGCATGTGTTGCCAGATCTTGTACAGTGAATCCAGTGCTTGCATGTTAGTTTGTCACTGTTTTTGCTCTTCTATTGTTCTAGAAATAGTTTCTCTCTGATGTCTTGAGGAAGCAGTTTGCCTAGTTTTTATTTCTGGATTGGATTCTGTTCTTTCCCTTCCGGCCACCACTGCCAGTGTCTTGTGCTGCTAGTTTTGTTCCAGATCAAATTCATCGTACCAGAATCCTTGCCTGATTTTCTAGAGAGAGCTTTTTATCCTGAAAATTCTTTCTACCCCTCTTTTATTTTATGCGACTGAGATATTTTTGGATGAACTACTGATTCATTTCGCAGCTGTCTATTCACGCTGCCGTAGCATTGCGCATTTCATAGCGTCGAAGTACCGGATCAGAAACAGGAATGGCAGAGCATTAAAAGTGTCCAGATCGGGCAAGTAATCACGGCTGGTTGTTCTTTAAAAGGTTTAGCTCGGCTTTCTTTGAGTCTCTTCGATTATTTGCCATAAACTTTGTTGCCTTGATTAATCTTGCCGCCGAGCACTATAGACATCCGCAGAAAAGTGCTAGAAACAGAGGTACTTTTTTATGTGGTTGTTTTTAGCTGGTTATGATCTGATTTTGCTTGGTTCGTTTTTAATCGACCTTATTCTTCATCCCATACTGAACACTTGCAACAGATTAGCTGAGTGGTTGTCATATTTTATATATCATTCTTTTGCTCAAATATGTATTGATACTTCTGATTGATTGAGTACTTTTGGGCATTCAATCTAGACTGTTTTTCTTGTCTGTCCTGATCGCCACAGCCCCTATTCATTGTCACAAATACAAAATGTTGTTTGTTCTCTGCTGTCAGGACATAACCAGTTCAAGTATTGCTGAATATTTGGGACATTTGGGGCTGAATACTTTTGCTGAAAGTTTGGAGGCTGAGCTTTGAGAGAAACAATTCTTAATCCGAAATTTGCCAAATCATTACATTTTTGTGTGATGTTCATTATGGTTTAAGTTTTTTTTCAACCAAATTGCACTTGAATTGTTTTGATTGGCAGAAAAATTGTTGCATCTATTTTGGATCATCTTATTGCCAAAAAGCTCAGTGCCAAATACAACACATGGCCTTTGTTAAAATTGATCTTTACTGCATAAATTCACAGAACTAGTTCAGATAGAAGGTACATCTATTCTTCTTCTCTGCCGAATACATGGCCTCCTCTTTGATCTACGTCTGATTTCTGGATTATTCACAGTTGTGCTCAGAATTTTTTTAGATTCATGGCCATGCAAATGTAGCAAAGAGGAAGTCATGTTTATTGAGATTGCTACCGCATAAGTAACTGTTGTTGTTCATTCTTATCTGATTTTTGCTGAACAATAGTGTGCTTAGTTGACACATTCATTCTTCATTCAGCAAAGGATATTCTCTGGTTCTATTGAGTATGCCTTAAAGTGATTATTTTCAGAGCTTGACTCAAGTAGTATAGCCTGATGTTAGTGAATGCTGAAGTATAAAATTCTGATATACTATAGTGTTGCCAGTAGCAATATGGCTCAAGAACTTGTTCTCTAAATTTTGTCTGTCACAAAATCTGAAGAGTTTCAGATACATTCACCGTCATTTTAAAACTCTTTCAATTCAAACTGCTAGTTCAGAGTGATCTGTTAATGTTCTAAATTATTTTTGTGATAATCTCTTAGTTTCTCTTGGTAGTGCTGTTGTGTCATTCATTCAGTTTACTCACTACTAGTTCTCTGAATTGTCTGAATTGAATCTGAGAATCAGTTACCAACTGAAGTCAGTCAGTATTTCAAGGATCAACTGAACAAGTAAATCAGCAATTTGTTGACTGAACAGGAAGAAAACATTTTTGAAGTTTCATTTAGTGGTGCGTTGGGTGATTTGAAAAAAGCCATCATATTCGCAAGAATTTGTCGAGGCGCCTATTCACCCCTCTAGTCGCCATTCCGATCTCACACATAGTTATCCGCACCCTCGTTGGTGCCGCACCCATTGGTGTTGTGCTTTGCATCACTGCTCATCGGCTTAGCACTTCACACCCTCGTTGGCACTGCCCCCACCAATGCTGCCCTCCGCACCCACGCACGTCGACTATGCTCCCATTAGCGTCACCCTTGCCCTACGCCACCTCCACCCGCCTACGCAGCCTTGGAAGCTATTCTGTGATGTCCAAATCATCAATGCTAGCTTCAATATTTGTTGCTTTGGAGAAGTCTGCATGTGACCCTTTTCACCAAATCTTTTGCAAGTCACATGATATTTATGATGGATATGCCCAAGAAAATTCTGTGCATCGGATGTTCCGATAGGTAGTATCAAAAGTTCTGAATATTTTCGGGACATGAGTCGAACAGCAAAACTGTCTTTGGATGGTCCGATGGTTGGGATCGCGACATGAATCGGAAATTCTGATTTGGAATTGGATGCTCCGATTATTTTCTAGACTCAATTCAGAGAGCAAAAGTTGCTTCGAAAGTTCTAATTTTGGAATCGAGAAAATTGTATTGATCAAAATTTCCGATATGCGTATCAGAAGTTCCGATGTGGGCGAAAATAGATTGGATCTGTTACGGTATCGGACTGAATCGAGAAACAAAATACCCTATGGGAAGTTACGATTCAGGATCAAAAGTTCTGACGTGGGCAAACAGATTGGATCTGTTACAACACAAATCAGTTGTAATCGATTTGTGTGTTTCAAGATGTGGACGACTAGGGTTTCTAAGCCCTATATAAAGAGAGGAGGAGGAGGTCTTTAAGGACAAACTTAATCATAGATTAGACCTATCCACCATAAGCTCCTCTCCTTCCTTTCTTGATCTCAATAGTTTAGGTCAAGGACTCTCGTCTCTCACATGTGGTGCTAGCATGCTGCTATTTGAGGAACTCCATCCCTGTACGTGTGGATACCTTGGAGACATTGCTCCAATAGCAACACTCGTGGACTTCTTCATGGGAACAACTACGTCATCTTCACTGATTGGATTGGCGAGAAATGACTAGGACGAACCGAGGATAGGCTTGATGCGTTTCTTCGACACCTTCTTTCGCTGCACCTAACGTGTCTTGTGCTAGAAGGTAATGATCTATGATCTCATATGCGCATGGGTCCTTGGCTTAGGGTAGAAATTTTGAATTTGCTGGCTAGCATAGCCCCCATATTCCCCAATAGTGGTATCAGAGCCCAAATGCATAGTGTTCGATCTGGGTCTCTCATGTATAGAGATACATGGTGGAAACAGATTAGATATGTTTCTGTTCGCGTCAAATCAGAAATTCCGATACTGATCGGAAGTTCCGATTGCGGATCAGAAGTTCTGATATCAAATAATGATCCGAAGCTGAGTATATCGCTGCTTCGAAAGCTACAAAGGAGGCAGTTTGGATCAGAATGTTTGTTTCTGAGTTAGGCGTTGTTCCTATTGTGTCCAGTCCAGTGGACCTCTATTGTGATAATAGTGGTGCCATTACACAAGCTAAGGAGCCTAGATCAACCCAGAAGTCCAAACATATACTTTAGTGATATTACCTGATCCGCGAGATCATTGAGAGAGGTGATGTAAAGATTTGCAAGGTGCATACAGATTTGAACATGGCAGATCCGTTGACGAAGCCTCTTCCACAACCCAAGCATGAGGCACACCTGAGCTCCATGAGTATTAGATACTTACGTGAGTGAGTCATGTGTATGTGGAAGCTTCTAGTAGTCTCTTTGCTAATGTATGAGGATGATTGTTATCTTGTTCCTTGAATAATGTAGTTTACATTGATTAATGAGTTGATTACTTGTTATGTGAAACTATTTGTGTTATAACGATATTGTTCAAAATAGATCCCTGATCTTGTCATCACATGGGACAGTGACGACACATAGATTAGCACATCTAACTGATTGATGATCATATTTCACAGATCATAGACATAGAGATGTCAAATCAATGATGTAGATACATGTTGGTTAACATGGTGTTGGATAGACCCCTTGAGATACTATTAGGATTGTTATTGTAATGTTTCATCAGTTGCCATCTCAAATGGTGTACCTACAGAGTCCTTGGACCTGAGATCATCATTTAATTCTAGAATGCGCAGTGACACGCTTAGATGCTTCCTAACGCCATTCTGTAATAGGGTAGTAATAAGGGTTGTTTTTAGGTGTGTTGTGAAATATGTCTTGGGATGTGCGCGATCAAGATGGAATTTACATATCCTAATAATGGGAGAGTCGTCTATGGGTCCTCAAGTTATTGGATTAGAAAAGTGCATGGCCATGCCACTATGACTAAGGAGTTAGTCATGTTTTGAATCCGATACTTGATTGAGTGAAGTGTCGATCTAACCAACAAGGGTGGCACGTATCTCTCCTTGAGCTTGACTGATGGCGTGTGGTAAAGGGCTGGTGCTTGTGTATATCAAGGTTTAGTGAAAATTGATTTTGTACACTTCTAGGGGTCAATATGTGCTGCTAGGTACCACTATTGATCAGTGAGTCGGAAAAGGTTTCTGGTAAACAACCATTGGTGTATGAACCTATCGGGTCACACACTTAAGGAGATGGATTAAGAAACATGCAAAAAATTGATTCTTGTGCAAGTAGGAGATTGATGGACATGCCCAAGAAAATTATGTGCATCGTAAGTTCCAATAGGTAGTATTCCGAAGTTCCGATTATTTTCCGGACACGAGTCAGAGAGCGAAACTGACTTCGGAAGGTACTATGGTTGGGATCGTCACATGAATCAGAAATTCCGATGTGGAATCAAATATTTCAATTATTTTCTGGACTTGAGTCAGATAGCAAAAGTTGCTTTGGAAGTTTTGATTTTGGAATCGGGAAGATTGTACTGATCGGAAGTTCTGATATGCATATCGGAAGTTCCGAGGTGGGCGAAAATAGATTGGATCTGTTACGGTATCGAACTGAATCGAGAAACAAAATACCATGTTGGAAGTTCTGATCCAGGATCTGAAGATCCGACATGGGCAAACAAATTAGATCTGTTACAATACAAATCAATTGATTTTTGGGTTTCAAGATGTGGACGACCAGAGTCTCTCAGTCCTATATAAAGAGAGGAAGAGATCTTCGAGGACAAGCTTAAGCATAGATTAGACCTAGCCACCATAGACTCCTCTCCTTCATTTCTTGATCTCAATAGTTTAGATCGAGGACTCCTGTCTGTCATGTGTAGTGCTAGCTCGCTGTAGTGGGAGGAACTCCATCCCTGTACATGTGGATAATATGGAGGCGTTGCTCCAATAGTGATGCTCATGGACTTCTTCACCTGAAAAACTACATCGTCTTCACTGATTTGATTGGCGAAGAACGGTCGGGATGAAGCGATGATAGGCTTGACGCGCTTCTTAGACATCTTCTTCCGCTGCACCTAGCACGTCTCGTGCTAGAAGGTAACGATCTATGATATCAGACGCGCATGGGAATTGGGCTTAGGGCAGAAATTTTGAATTTACCGGCTAGCGTAGCTCCCCTATTCCCCAAATATTTAATCATTTTCTTCCCCTTGCCGTCATTGCTAGCTTCATCATCAATGCTAGTGCTTTTTCCCTTTTTGGCACCTTCAAGGCATCCTTGAATCCTTAATTTTCTCTGTCTTCCAATATTTCTTCTAGCCAATGGTGCACCAACAACAAAAGGCAGTTGCACTTGTGGCCATTGTGATTTGTTTGTCATTGACTCAATCTCTACCCCATAAGCAACCTTGAATCTATCTACCGAATAGTACTCGTGAACAATTGTTCAATGCCTACTCCCATTTGTGAAGTCACAAAGGCCAACACATGTTGACATGGCTTATCTATGTGTTGCCATGCAAGACAAGTACAAGTCTTTTGATTTAACTTGACAACATGTCTCTCACAGTTTTTTTTGTTGTCCTAAACCTCTGCACACCAATTTATTGATTCCACTACATTCAAGTGCCCCAACCTTCTTGTACTTTCCTTCAGTTGAACCATACCTCCTGTTAGTATCCTTTCAACTGGTAGTCTATCTCCAATCCTTCTTCTTTTTCTTCACAAACACGTAATTCTCTCCCTAACCTGGTCAACAAGTTTACCGACAAGTAAGTCCATGATGTCTCGGATCTAGTTGTTGAAAACCTCTGCTATGTTATTAGTGATATAGTCATACACTACCATAAAAATGGTCTTTAGTGACGTGACTTTAGGGACGGGCAAAAGACGCGCGTTAGTAATACACTTTTAGTGATGGGTTGTTTCACATGTGTCAGTAACACTGCCTTATTAGTGACAGGTCATGGTATGACTAGTCACTAAAGAAGGGCACCCCCATTAGTGACGGGTTATGGTATGACCAGTCACTAAAGATCTTCCCTATAGTAACGGGTTATATTTTCATCCGTCACTAAAGAAGTTTATCACCCATCACTAATGACTCCTACTAATAAATAGGCAGAGCACGAAGTGAATCATCACGCTTTCATTTCGTGCAATGCTAACCCTATACTCCCACTGCCACCATCATCTTCATCGTGCTCCTCACTGCTCCATCGCGCGTGCCCTCCGCACCTCAGTTGCATTCTCATTCTCGTAAGTTTGTTCATGCTTACTATTAAATTTGTTTATTGAATTTTTGAATTAGGGATTTCAAACGATATACAAGTACCAACCTATGTTCCTAATAGTTTCTTAATAAAGATGAGTCATCTAGTTAACTACGAGCATCACCAAGTTTAATTATAGTTTTTTGTACATTGCATGTCCTGTTTATTGTGTTAATAAACTGAAACACATTTGTTACTATTGTAGTATTTATCAAAATGATTTTGTGAGGTCAATAACATTTGTGCTGGGGACACCCTCCAAATAATAACAATAGATTGGTGCGCCACTGAGGTTGATGTTGCGAGTTGTGCGAGCGGTGGTAGGATATGCCGCCACAAAGGATGGCCTGAATTTAGCCGAAGAGGTGGCCTAACACAAGGGGACTATTTGGTAATAACAGTGGGACATGTCTCATTGATTGTTATGGCAAAATTCTACACTAACTTTTGTTATGTGAGACGCAACAACCATAAAAGTGGAGTACGACGATAGTGGTATTCATAGATAAGCGACATTACTATTGACGCTAAAATCCGACGACAAAGCACCAAACACATCGACACCGGTTCGACGATCCAAAAGCATGTGGATACTTAGAAATATCCCTAAGCATGACACGACGCCGATGTCGCATTCCAAAAAACCTTAAATAGTGGTAAGGAAATAACGGAGTCGCCATGATATCAAATAATACTAAAATAAAATTATTCGACTAGCCAAGTCGTGGGTGAAAAACCAAACCTGCCAGAACAAGGCCGGTTGGACCGAAGTAATTGGCGGTCAGACCGAAGGCACACCACTTGTAGGACCGGCGGTGCGAAGGGGTTTGCTAAAGGGGCCTTTGGTGTCTGATGCGGAGGGTGCTCCAAAAGGGGCCTACGGTGCCTTGATCTGTCAGACCTAGTGTAGGTCTCCAGTCATACCGAGGGCCTCACGAGGGGGTCCCGGAGGGTGAAGCGCGAAGGGGTCTTCGGCTTGTAGGGTTCCAGTGTGAAGTAGCTTCAGCCCATGTAGCGGTTAGACCAACGAGGCATTGTCGGTCTGGACGAAGCGTGCCGGAAGCGGCGTGATAGGTCTAGCATAGGGTTGTCCGACTAGGAGGTAGCTTCCGGTCAGACCGACGGCTGCAGCAGTTGGATCTCCTGGATTCCAAGGACCATATTGGTTGCAATGGATTGATGTGGATTCCTTTGATGATGAAGATGTATACTTCAACACTTGCAAAACACAAGAAACCAATAGAAATTCGGCCTAGGGACTGAATCACCGGTAAAAACCGATAAAAACAATATAACGCATACGAGGGTGAAACAGAAGGTTTTTGGATAAAACCCAAAAAGAACTCACAATAACATGGAGAAGTACGGACAATTTGCTAATCAAATTGACAAAGGGCTACTGCTAGAGTAAAGAATAAAACTAGGGCAAAAGTAGAGAGGAGATAGTTAATTGAAAATGGAAAGAACGATTCAATGTAGTGCCGCCGGGGGGTTGGCTTGAATCACCCTTGGCCCTTTATATAGGGGTTGGTCTTGCAAGAGTTGGAAGTTATCCACGTCCTAGGGTGGTTATATGTTGATTTTGATATGAAATATCTTGGGTTTCCATGAAAAAACGTGAGATCTAGTCATAACTAACTCAGACTCGGAGTGCTAGAAATCCTGAAGGTTGGACTGACCATACATGGCAGGTCGTACCTATGGTACATGAGAGGTCAGACGAGCCATGTATTGCCAGTCAGACTGGTGACACCACTAAGGTTGGACCAACCTACATGCATAATTTCAATTTGTTCGAAACTTGGCTAGCACTTGTTCTACTCAAAATTGGTGCCAAATTTGGGTCTCAACACATGCCCCCTTCCTTTTGGAAAACTAGTGAGCCAAAAGCATAATCTCTCAAGGTTAAGGACGATCACTACTATCAGCCATATGATTTCTCAAGTGCATTACTAAGCCCTTAAGAAATACTCATTGTTTGTTCATCAACCAAATCGTCCATCTCACGAGTTAGAATATCTAAAATCTTGAGGATGATTTGCATAACTCAATATAAATTCATCAACTAGGGGACTAAGTGTCGAATTTCTCTATCAACTCAGCCTTAAGTACTCTTATTAGTTTTGCCCCCAGTCCCTTGTGGGATCCACTCTTTACTCAACGAGGCTAGAAGCTGGCTCGTCAACCAACTTCAGTCTCCACACCTGCCGCGCCTTTGCTAAGGATTTGGAGTCATTGAATAGGTTACCCTCGAACTCTTCAGCCTTATTTTCTTTAAGGTTTTTGGCGCAAAGACGTTGTAGGCATCCTTTTCGAGACTTGGTCATTCCCGAAGGTGCCCACGAAGGTAGTGGCTTCATCCCCGGGGCTACAAACTTACTTTTGGAATTTTTGGCCGAATGGAAAGTACCTGAATCAGCCTTGACAATTTTGTGCTTTATTGTGATTGTCTTCCTGTACGTTGCCGGTCACACCGGCCTCATGAAGCCGGTCAGATCGAATGGCGTCGGTCGAACCGGCCATGCTGGGCTAGTCAAACCGATTGTTTCTGGGAGTTTGACAAAATGGAGTTGGACCGGCCGTAGTAGGCCGGTCAGACCGGTGCACCATGGCCGGTCAGATCGGCCCTAGGGTGACGGTTGGACCAACAGTGGTACTTTTGGTGGTCTCCACCGGATCTCCTCCATCTCTCTTCGGAATGGCTTCTTAAGGGATTGGGACGTTGCGAAAACCCATCGTACTAACAACAATTGCCTCATTGTATTTATCTTCATTGTTCTTTTCCTTCATCCTTGAAGACTTAGGCCGGTTTTTTTGCGTGAACACG
The DNA here is from genome assembly GCA_019279435.1 of Zizania palustris. NCBI lineage: Eukaryota > Viridiplantae > Streptophyta > Magnoliopsida > Poales > Poaceae > Zizania > Zizania palustris. Next base: position 48,966,264 of record JAAALK010000285.1, on the reverse strand, counting down.
ACATCACTATGATTATGCCCTCACCTCTTTACTGATCCTTTTGGCCTTCCTAATTCTTGGTGGAACGACACTTGTTGTGGTGAGAACGATATCCATTGGGCAAAGTATTGAGGAGGACCACCGTATTGGGGAATTGGGCATGCCCCCATGACGTCATCGGAACACCATATGAATATAATGGCATTAAAGGTTCCAATGACTGAGTGCTATGGCCAAATCCTTCCTTAGAATTTGAACTTGATCTTTCTATATTTCTAGGCCAATTATTCACTCTTTGTTCGGCCATATACTCACATTTCTTTAATAGTGCATCAAAAGTAAGTCTCGATCGCCTAGACATCTTTTCACCAAGCAGCTTTTCTTTGTCCATAGAATTATGTGTATCAGACTGAGGCTCTCCAACTACAATATTCTTTCCTTTAGTTGATTCGGCTTGATCGGGCCAAATCAACACTTTGGTGTAGCAATCAATACAAAGAAGAGAAGGATCATTTACAAACTTCAATTGTCCTTCATTGATGGCCGATTGAACTTGTTGGCGGAAAAACATAACATTTATCAATAGAATGAGTGTAAGAGTCATGCCACTTACAATATGTGTGATCTCTTAGCTCTTCTGCCGACTGGATGACTTGGCCCTCCCACACTTGGTTAGATCAAAGGTGTACTTACCTCCTGAACTCTTTCGAGCTTTGGTTTCAAACTAACGCATACGATTGGATCTTCCTCATCAGTCCAAGTCCATTTGGCTGTATAGACATCAAATTTCTTACTTTTGCCAGATGATCGCTCACTGGTATTATCTTCTAAGTTGTCCTTTGATTTGCCCGTTGAGGAGCCATGCTGAAGAGCGTGGGCCTCATTGCTCCAGATGTGATGAGTCATTGTCAACAGTAGTCAAAAAGGACTGAAGAGAGAAAAGACCTGCTACGTCTAGGCCGCGTGTGACTCAGGTACATGGGCAGTGAGCGACTGTCGGGCAGAGGGCCGCGAAGTCCGGCTAGCCCAATCCGGGTACATGGGCTAGGAGCAGCAGAGAATCCACTGGGCTGTTGACCAGGATTGACTCAGGTACATGGGCGGCAAGTGATTGCCGGGCTAAGAGAGCTGCGGAATCGGGCCGGCCCAATCCGGGTACCTGGTGCAAAGTCGGTGGACGCTTTGTTAGTTTTGGCGCAAAACTGACGACCGCTGATCTTGGATCGGACCGTCCTGGAGTGAAGCCGTAGTCGCTACGAAAGCTCCGCTTCCGGACAAGTTATCTGTAAATAGGAGTTTACTATTTTGTCCTTAGGCCCACAGTCAGTCAGTCGAGTCTGTAAAATATCCTAAGGGCAGTTTGGTCTTTTCCTTTTATTTCAGCGTCTGTAAAAAACCCTAAGGGGCTGGTGGAATATTCTAGGTTATTGGGCTGCCTATAAATAGGGCCCCAATCCCTAGGGTTAGGTTACCCTTTTCTAAAATTACTTTTCTAATCAATACTTTGGGTCATTCCTCTCTGTTCCCTGTGTGCACTGCCAGGCTCCTGTCCTGTTCCTCGTGAGTTCATCCGCCGCTATTGTTCTTTGCATGCACGCCAGGTTTTCTGCTTGCCTCGTTGCGCATGTGTTTCTGCTTGAGAGTGAATTTGTTTGATCCTTGTTTCTATGGCTGAAGATTTTTCTGCGCAGTGAATCGGTTTCTTACGCGAACGCTGTTCTTGCGTGGACTGTCTTTGAATATTCTGCACCTAGCTCCTATAGCCAAGTAGTACTCTGCCCTGTTTAATCTGTTCATGGTGTTCTAGCTCTGGCCTAGCATGCAACCTATTACTTTATTCGTGTACGGTTGTGTCCAGCTAGCTTGGTGCCTAGTTTTTGGTTGACAGGCTATTCTGTTCTTGGCTACAACAAAGTTTTCTATTGATACTTTTTCCTGACATGGCATCCTGATCGAGAAGTGTCTGGCATGTTTCTTGGAGTTTCTAGCAGAGATCCGTATTTTGTTCGAAGTCCTTCAGTCCTGTGAAGCAGACTTCGATCTGAACTTGAGTTGTGGACCTTGTTTCGAAGTGTGCACTGTTTGAAGACTTTACACTAACATACTTCGACTGTTTTTATGAAGCATACTTCGATAGGTTTCGAAGTAAGCTTTGAAGCTTGTCTCTCTGGTTGACTTCACTCGAAGTGTGTTATTGAGTGGTTTCTGGCTGTTGTCATTTCTATTGTCGTGGGTCTCAGTTTGTGCTTTCGGAGGTTGTGATTCGAAGTCTGTTTCTAGGCTTCGGCTTCTTGTGTGAAAGCTTCAGAGGGCTCCGATTCGGAGTTGATCTGTGATTCGAAGGTCACTACTCCGATAGTCATACTTCGATCCATCAGGCTTCGAAGGCTGTGTTGTAGGCTTCGATTTTTCTCTGATTAAGCTTCGAAGTTGTTTTCTTGTGTTAAGCTTTGTAGCCTCGAAGTGTGCTTTTTGAAGCAGGCTTCGATAGCCTCACACTTTACCAAACTAGCTTCGATTTGTGCGCTAGTACCTGCGAAGCTAATTCATTCCTAAGTAGGCGTCGCATTCTTTTTGCTACACACTTCAACAACCTTCGCACGTCCGCTTCGAAGCAAACTTTGGCACACCCCCCCCCCACGTGCTTCGACGTAGCAGGCTTCGATCGACAACCTTCGACTTTGTCAGCCTTCGCCCGATGACTTCGAAGCAGGCTTCGACACTGCGAAGCAGGCTTCGTCAAGTACCTTACTGGAGACAACCTTGAACAGTAACTTCTCATCTCCGTTTAACGTACACACGAAGTTTTTGCTATGATGGTTTAGCTCGAGTACCTTGATCTGCCCATGTTTTAATCTGCTCTGTTATTCTGCCTATTAGCACTGTATTGGTGTTTCTTTGTCCAGGACACCGGTCGTTTCTAGGCTAGATATTTTTAGGCTTTGGCGATCTGTTTATATTTTGCTGCTAAGTCTTTTGAGGTGCGTTGGGTGTTGGGAGCAGGCCATTGATTCGAAAGAATTTTTTAGGCGCCCATTCACCCCTCTCTGGTCGCTACTTTCGGTCCTACACCCGTGTCCACGACTCGACTTTCAATAGCCAGAGTACCTCTTAATACCTGACCAATATCAATGAAAGTCTGACCATGCATAGTGTTGGTGTAAAAGATTACGTCGATAGGTTTGAGGGAACTAGATTAAGGTGGAAAGTTTTGCTCAAACGCTGTATTCTTGGATCTCAAGTTCTGTATCCTGTACAACACCGGGGAGATGGTCATACAACACTAGACCAATACCCTCTGAGCCCCCTAGTCTTACATATGTCATACAACTCCCATACCCTAATCAGTAGGGATATGGTCATAGCGACTCTGCCAGTCATTCAGTGACATGGCTAGATTGCCTAGCATGACAGTTTACACGTGTAGTCTGGTCGTATACCTAACCCCGACTAGACCGCTACTGACCCGCTCGTCACGCTCCACAAGGACTACTTGATGTCATAGTTAATGCACTCCTACTTTAGTGGTTGGCATCCCGCCTAGACCGGACACCTGTGGATCCCCCCTGGGCCCTGGTGCGAGTTTCTGGCAGAGGTCCAAATTTTGTTCGAAGTCCTTCAGTCTTGTGAAGCAGACTTCGACCTGAACTTGAGTTGTGGACCCTGTTACGAAGTGTGCACTGTTTGAAGACTTTACACTAACATACTTCGACTGTTTTACGAAGCATACTTCGACAGGTTTCGAAGTAATCTTCGAAGCTTGTCTCTCTGGTTGACTTCGCTCGGAGTGTGTTACTGAGAGGTTTCTGGCTGTTGTCATTTCTGTTGTCGTGGGTCTCAATTTGTGCTTTCGGAGGTTGTGATTCGAAGTCTGTTTCTAGGCTTCGGCTTCTTGTGTGAAAGCTTCAGAGGGCTCCGATTCGGAGTTGATCTGTGATTCGAAGGTCACTACTCCGATAGTCATACTTCAATCAATCAGGCTTCGAAGGCTGTGTTGCAGGCTTCGATTTTTCTCTGATTAAGCTTCGAAGTTGTTTTCTTGTGTTAAGCTTTGTAGCCTCGAAGTGTGCTTTTTGAAGCAGGCTTCGATAGCCTCACACTTCGCCAAACTAGCTTCGATTTGTGCGCTAGTACTTGCGAAGCTAATTCGTTCCTAAGTAGGCGTCGCATTCTTTTTGCTACACACTTCAACAACCTTCGCACGTCCGCTTCTAAGCAAACTTTGGCACACCCCCCCCCCCCACGTGCTTCGACGTAGCAGGTTTCGATCGACAACCTTCGACTTTGTCAGCCTTCGCCCGATGACTTCGAAGCAGGCTTCGACACTGCGAAGCAGGCTTCGTCAAGTACCTTACTGGAGACAACCTTGAACAGTAACTTCTCATCTCCGTTTAACGTACACACGAAGTTTTTGCTATGATGGTTTAGCTCGAGTACCTTGATCTGCCCATGTTTTAATCTGCTCTGTTATTCTGCCTATTAGCACTGTATTGGTGTTTCTTTGTCCAGGACACCGGTCGTTTCTAGGCTAGATATTTTTAGGCTTTGGCGATCTGTTTATATTTTGCTGCTAAGTCTTTTGAGGTGCGTTGGGTGTTGGGAGCAGGCCATTGATTCGAAAGAATTTTTTAGGCGCCCATTCACCCCCTCTCTGGTCGCTACTTTCGGTCCTACACCCGTGTCCACGACTCGACTTTCAATAGCCAGAGTACCTCTTAATACCTGACCAATATCAATGAAAGTCTGACCATGCATAGTGTTGGTGTAAAAGATTACGTCGATAGGTTTGAGGGAACTAGATTAAGGTGGAAAGTTTTGCTCAAACGCTGTATTCTTGGATCTCAAGTTCTGTATCCTGTACAACACCGGGGAGATGGTCATACAACACTAGACCAATACCCTCTGAGCCCCCTAGTCTTACATATGTCATACAACTCCCATACCCTAATCAGTAGGGATATGGTCATAGCGACTCTGCCAGTCATTCAGTGACATGGCTAGATTGCCTAGCATGACAGTTTACACGTGTAGTCTGGTCGTATACCTAACCCCGACTAGACTGCTACTGACCCGCTTGTCACGCTCCACAAGGACTACTTGATGTCATAGTTAATGCACTCCTGCTTTAGTGGTTGGCATCCCGCCTAGACCGGACACCTGTGGATCCCCCCTGGGCCCTGGTGCGAGTGACTTCGAGGTCACCCTCTATGGGCTCCCGGCCTCCGAATAGGGGTGGCATTTTGGCTCGGGGCTCGCGAGCCAGCTCGGGCTCGGCCGAGCCGAGCCGAGCCTGGCTCGGCTCGCTGTGCCACCGAGCCGAACTCGAGCCAAGCCTCCTGGCTCGGTCAACATTCGAGCCGAGCCGAGCCGGCTCGCGAGCCGGCTCGTTGGCTCGGTCATCGGCATATGGAGTGAATCTATTCCTCTATCTAGTGCATAAAATAATGGATTCATGTGAAGTAAATAACATCAAATTGTGTATTTTCATCATTGCGTGAGCACTAAGCTCTAAACACCGAACAATAGACACATCTCCTCTCCCCTCTTGACAATTGGTACCATCGATGCCCTCGATGGCCAGCGGTCCTTGGTTGGCCCACAACCCCCACCGACCACCGCTACCTACACGGCTACACCCGGTGCCACCACCTGATTTTCTGAGAGGAATGAGTCTCCAACAATACCACTTTTTAAGTTAAGTGAGCACAACACATTGAAAAAGATTAAAAAAACAAGTGGACGATGTCACTAACGAGCCGAGCCGAGCCGGCTCGTGGCTCGGCCGAGCTCGAGCCGAGCCAGAATTTTGGCTCGCTAAACCATCCGAGCCGAGCCTGGCTCGGCTCGCTAAAGAGGTGGCTCGGCCGAGCCGAGCCGAGCCGAGCCGAGCTCGGCTCGTTGCCAGCCCTACCTCCGAAGGATTTTCTTCAGACCTTTTGACGGGGGGCCGAGGGGCTCGGGTCCGAAGGCTTCCGGCTCGGGGAAGGCACCGCACCGGACCTCGATTTGACCCAAGGGCCTAAGCCTTCTTGGAACCCACCTTAGGCCCCGAGGCTGACCCGGAGTGCCTTCCACCAATCTCCTTACTGCTCTTTGGGCCCACACAACCGTAGGCTGTGGTACTCATGATGATTGTTAACCTCGCCTGGAATACTACTGGGATTATCTCCCCTAACAGAAGCCCCTCGCATCTGTCCGTTTGATTGACCTACAAATGAGAAGGGGAGGGTGCGCCAGAGATAATCACGTGACAAGGAACTCTTAGAAACGAACTCACCACTAATGCTTCCTAGGGATGCTAAGCGATAGAGGATCTGGAGACCAACAGGAGTAGGCGGACGGACGCCTCGATGCGCGAGATCCTGCCTCATCTCTTGGGCCCCTAGGATGACTCTTCGTGCGACTCTAGTGTGGTCCACATATCTCCCTTGAGGGGATATGAGCCGACAGGAGAGTTAATGCATCTCCTGATCCCGGGCTTTATATAGACTGTCATTCTCCAGCCACTAGCCAGGCTTTCAAGTGTTCTTCTAATCGCATTGACGATTCCCTTCTCATGCGCTGCACTTGCTCCCACTCACACACCACCTCTCCCTCTAGTAGTCTTGCGCCCAAAGCGATGACGAAGAAGGGGAGCGCTGCTCCCGCTATCAACTCCTAGTTCCTTCAATGGCAAGAGGCGGCCACGGCTGCTGTGGCTGCAGCCCCAAGTTCCACCAAGGCTCGTGGCTCCCAGGACCTCTGACCCCCCTCGAAGAGGTTTAGAGAGCAGACGCTGGTATTGGAGAGGATAGCTAGCATAGAGGGGTCGATGATGAGCACGGTCTGGAACCGCCTCAGCCCCAGCATAGAGGCCTGGCTACCGAGGTAGAGACTACTCCGGAACCACGTGAAGGCGAGGTAGAGACTACTCCAGATTCCCCACTTCGGGGATCCTAGCGAGGGTCCTCTACACATTCCATATGGAGTTGTTGTAGTTATCCCTGAACATCGTCGCCCGCTTAGCCATCTTTGAATGGGCCATGAGGGCTGAGGGCTACGAAGGAAAGGCTGAGGTCTTCGCGCGTATGCACGAAGCCTACTGTCAACCGAAGAAGAAGGAAGACCTGGTCATGGCGTATGGGAGCATCAACTTCCAACTCTAAAAGGAGTATGCTGACTTCTTTCTGGCGAAGGCCATCAATGAGAGATGGTAGTCAGAGTGGGTTCGCCGTTGGTTCTATGTGGCAGTTGGGTTGGACTCTAGGCTGGCGGGGCCTCCATGCCACATTTGGTACTAGAAGGAGGCGGATATCGAGGTCGACGCCGGCTCGACCTCCGCTCGCATCCGGCTCCTGCAGATACTGATCCAGCGGATGAGCATGCGGGACCTGACCGAGGAGTTCATCGCCCTCGAGATCCCGCCTCTAATGGAGGCATGGCCTCTCGCCCTCCAAAGCGCCAAGGAGGGGCCGCCTTCAGAGATGTCTTCCGGCCCGCTTGGTTCATCCTAATTCTTTTCCCCTGCAATGAATAGGTCATACCTTGTGCGGTTAGTTCTAACACTAGGCATACCTCCAGACTTTTTAGGATCATGTGTGGTTAAAACTCCATAGCAGGTGGTCCGGATCGTCGAAAAATCCTCAGGGCCCCTACTCCTGCAGAGCGCAAGCGGAGGATGGAGCTCGTGGGATCTTGGGACCGGTTCAACCGCATGTGGAGCGCCCTACGACTCAAGCCTCCATGACTTCCGAGCATAGACGTCGCAGATTCGGCTACGAAGAAGAGGAAGGTGGACTATGGCCCAATTGGACCCTCGAAGCGTCCCTCGAAAAAGATCTCGAAGGGGCCTAAGAACATCTCCCCTTGCTCCTCTTCTAACCGTGACTCGGAAGAGGGGACTTTGAGTAGGACAGTGGTGGTTGACCTAGATACCTCTACACTGGGCCTTAGTGTCCCCAAGCCGAACAATGCCGCGGGTGGCGATGATGTCATTGATGTCATGGCCGCCGAGGTGTCATCTCGACCCCCCCGCGGGAGCAGAAGAGGAGGGAGGAGACGCGGGGGTGCCAGCAACCCCGCGAATGGCAATGCATCCAGGCGAGTCGGTTGAAGGGGCCCCAGCTAACTCTTGCGGGAGTCCTGAAGGGGATAGCTTGGCCTTCAGGGGCCTAGACGATCCTCTAGCAGAGGTGTTGGGAAGTGCAAATGTCACGACCGAGCTGACCGCCGTGCTAAGTGGATCCCTGGTGAACTCCTTGGATGAGTTCTTCTACTCGGTGAACTGGTTGTACGAGTTCTTATTTTCACGCATCGTTATTTACACACATCCGCCCATGAGCATGTGCTTCGGATCGGGACTCCACTCCTTCGCCCCAGCCTCCTCAAGAGGGTACCAAATTGAGGCTGAGCGCCGCTGTCGAGGTAGTGGAGATACTGGCGTCCGACGAGGAGGTGTGAGAAACAAAGTTGAAATGTGCCTTGGTTTCAAGTCTGTGATGAGTGATTGACAAGTTCTCTTCTGTGCGAAGGGGTCCCTCCGAAGGGGTTTGGAGGTGTTTACCGAAGGGTTCGGTACTTTGTGCGGTACACCAGAGTGTGTACTAAAGGTTTATACTAGAGAGGTCTCCGGGATACTGGAAACACTTGATTGCTTGTCGGAGGTGTGCAAGTGATTTCGGAGGCGACGGGATGGTTTACAGCGAGTGAACCTGGTCAAGCGGGAGGCTTGATGCCAAGAGAGCGGGGAGCTCAGTCACGAAGGTTGCATGGGGTCAAGGTCGGTCCTCGGGTCAAGGTGTGCCAGGCGAAGGTAGAAAGTGTGGAGGGTGGCTCCGGCTGAAGGTACCTCGAGGCAAAGTCCTCGGAGGTGAGGCACTTTGAAAGGTGCTCTGCAAGGAGTGGCTTCAGAGTATGGTGGACAAAGTCCTCAGGATTGAGGAAAGGCTTTCGAAGTGAGCTTCGAAAGGAAGCACTCGACGGGACACCTGACGAAGGTCTCGGAAGTCAAGGTGCATCAAAGGCATGGTCCGGATAAAGGTCTTCATGGAGTGTGCTCGGGGCTGAGACACTGCGAAGGTGTGCTTATGGATATGCTACATGCAGAGGCCTTGGACGGAGGAGGGACTTCTAAAGGTGGTGAATGTAGTCCAAAGGTGGGGCTTCGTAGTGTCGCTGACTTGAGGTACTTCGGCCATGCATGGCTTCGGTACACGGACTGACGGAGTTCGAGCTGGAAGTAGCTACGAAGCCATGGTAGTCCACTCCAGAGGTGATGGTGCGAAGGCTCAAGAGTTTTGACGGCTTCAGCTCAAAACCGTCACTGTATCGAAGACTGTCTTTGGTGAAGAGAAGGCATTCAGGTTCGAAGCTTGTCACCGAAGCTTCTGGACACTTCGTGTGCAAAGGGGGCTTCAGAAGATTCCACTCTGCAAAAGCTGATGCTGTCTCTTCTGCGAAGCTCACAAAAGAAGCCTCCTATAAAGTATACTACCATATGTACCCCCATGTCTAGTAGAGACAAAATCACTGTAAACTCTAGGGGCAAAGTAGTCTATTATTATAGCTGAGTTGTGCCTATAAGTAGTTTCGCTGGCTAGATCTAGGCTAACACTTTGACCAACCATTTTTGAGAACTACCAGAGCTATCCGTCACACCCATGTACTCAGTTTTGTGAGTCTTTTTGTGTTCCCTTTCATGCAATGAACGTTTCATTCTGTTTCTGTCTATTGCTTGAACTTGTATTCATGTTTTGCACTGAATACATTGAGTTCTCTGTGCAACACTTTGTTTTGTGTCATCTAGAGTTTTTGCTCTGTTTTCTTTCGAAGGAAGTATGTTTGAGTCCTGTTCATGTGATTTTGTGAATCTTTCAGTGTGAGTTCGCTCTGTGCAAACTAGAGGCAAGACCTCTCTATTTACGAGTGAAACACTGAGTGTAGTGACTGCTCGAAGCTTGTTTTCTTCTTGTAAGCGAAGTCCTCGGTGTAGTTTTTTCTGTCTGCTTTCTGCCCTCCAAAGAGCGAAGCCTAGTACCAGTTACTAGTGCTGAGTATCTGTTCGGAGTTCTCAGAGGGAAACACTTGTGTGCGAAGCATAGCTGTGCAAAGTTTGCTTAGAGTACCTTCATGTGTGGAGCCTGCACATGTAGTGTAGAGCTAAGCGTGTTTTTGGGGTTTGAGTGTGAGCGAAGTCTTCTAGGCTTCGTACTTTCACCCCTTGTGAAGCCTAGGTTCGGAGATGTAAAGTACCTCCGAACGAGAGCTCTGAAGGGTGTGTTTGAAGCTTGTTCCGCAGTGTTAGCGTGATGTATAGGCCCACGGGCCCAGGGGGTTTCGGCTGGAACCCTAGAGGTGCCTCCCTCCCTGGTTTTGGTAGTATTTATATTTGGCAAGGATTCCCTAGATTATTTGGCAAGGATCCCCTAGATTAGCTGGATTAGCTCCTTCCTTGTTTTGCTCTTTCCTTGTTTAGCTCTTTCCTTTCTAGATTAGAGCTTTCCTATTTCCTGGGACATCCTTGCCTATATATATTGAGCCTTGGGCTCCCCCAATAATCATCTACTAATTTTCCCAGCCATCCTCTTTCATGGTATCACGAGACCGGGACTCTTCCCTCTCGCCCTTCCGCTGCCCCCGCGCACACTAGCTGTGCACCGGTATGGTTGGGACTCCTCCCCCCTCCCACGTCGATCCTGCTGATCAGCCTCGCCTAGATGGCGATGCTTCTTCGCAGACCGACGCCGAGGCTTGCCGCGCCCTCCGTGAGGCTGCTCTGGCCGCTGCTCAGGCCGCTGAGCAGGAAGCCGCCGCCGCCTCCAACGAGCGCGACGCCGCCGCGGAGCGCGTCCGCGCTGCCCTCGCTCGGGCGGCCAAGGCCCGGGCCGACGCCGCCGCCGCGGTTGATCCCGTCGATCAGCCTCACGCGGGCGGCGACATGAGCGTCACCCACGCCATGATGCTCCACGAGGCCGCTGTCGTCCTCAACCTCCACGCCCAAGCAGTCTCCGTGCAGAATGCACGCAGCCTGGTGCCAACCGTCCTCGACACCACCGGCAACTACCCCCGTTGGCGCGAGCAGTTCCTCCTCGCCGTCACCAAATACTCGCTGCTGGATCACGTCCACAGCGACTCCGTCTCGGCCCTTGCTGACTGGACTCGGATGGACGCCGTCGTCAAGTCATGGCTCTACAGCACGGTCTCCGCTGACCTCGCCGACGCCGTGATCGACCACCGCGCCTCCGCCCGCGAGGCCTGGCTCGCCATCGAGGATCACTTCCTCGGCAACCAGGAGACCCGTGCCCTCCACCTCGACGCCAAATTTCGCGCGTTTGCTCAAGGTGATCTCTCCATCACCGAGTATTGCAAGCGCTTCAAAAAGATGGCCGACGATCTCGCTGACCTCAACGAGCACGTCACTGACCGCACCTTGGTCCTCAACGTGCTTCGTGGGCTCAACGAGCGCTACAAGGACATCGGCGTCCATCTCCGGCGCGAGCGCCCGTTTCCCTCCTTCGCCGTCGTCCGCAACGAACTCCTTCTCGAGGACATCAACATGGTGCAGCACCCTGTTGCCCCCTCCACTGCTCTTGTCGCCACTGGCTCCTCTCGCCAGCCTGCAGCGACCAGCGGTGGCCCTCCTCGGACCGATGGTGGCGCCCCCAAGCCGAAGAACAAGAAGAAGAAGGACCGTCGGGCTGGCAGCAACTCTGCTCCAGGTCCCAACGCTCCCTCCTCCGCACCTGGGGCGCCTGCTGGGTCTAGCGCGACCTGGCCCTCCGTCTACAATCCGTGGACCGGGTCCATTCAAATGTGGCCCGGTCCCCGGACTCCCCCGCTGGCCCCGCTCCCTCAGGGTCCGTGCCGGCCCTCAGCAGCAAGCGCTGCAGCAGGCTCTGCTGGCTCAGCAGATGCAGCTTCCCAGCCGGCCTACCTGCCGGCCCCCGGCGTCTCCGCCCAACAGGCCTTCCAGCCGCAGCAGCTGGCGTCGTCCCACTACCAGCCCATGGTAGGCTCTCCGGTTTGGGACCATAACTCTCTGGCCTCTACATTCAGTACCATGACGGTCACTCCGCCGGTGAACAACGACTGGTACCTTGACACCGGTGCTTCCTCCCACATGACTTCTGATGATGGTACTCCCTCTCACTCCTCAATCCCTCGGTTTCCCTCTCCCACATCCATTGTTGTCGGTAATGGTTCGCTCTTGCCCGTCACTGCCACCGGCAAGGCGCAACTTGGCCCCCTTGCTTTAAATAACGTTCTTGTTTCGCCTCAGCTTATCAAGAATCTTATTTCTGTTCGCCAATTCACTGTCGATAACAATTGCTCTGTGGAGTTTGACCCGTATGGTTGTTCTGTGAAGGATCTTCTCTCGCGGAACGTGATCATCAGGTGCAATAGCTCCGGTCCGCTCTACCCCTTGCAGCTGCCTGTCGCTCACTCCCTTGTCGCCAGCTCTTCGCCACCCTACCTGTGGCACCGTCGCCTCGGCCATCCCGGTCGCGAGGCCCTCTCCAAACTCGCTTCAGCTATTCCGGCTTGTAATAAAAGTTTGGATTCTCTATGTCATGTGTGTCAGTTGGGACGACATGTTCGTCTTCCTTTTGGTACTTCAGCGTCTCGGGCGTCAAACAACTTTGATCTTATTCATTGTGACCTATGGACATCACATGTTGCTAGTGTCTTTGGTTACAAATATTATCTTGTTGTTCTTGACGATTGCTCACATTACTTGTGGACATTCCCTTTACGCCTGAAATCTGACACTTTTACCACTCTGTCTAACTTCTTTGCCTATGTGTCTACCCAGTTCGGCACCCGCGTTAAGGCCATCCAGAGTGACAACGGCAAGGAGTTCGACAACTCCAGCGCCCGCACCTTCTTCCTCACTCATGGCGTCTTGTTTCGCATGTCGTGTCCCTACACGTCCCCACAGAATGGTAAAGCGGAGCGGATTATTCGTACCACTAATGATGTCATCCGCTCTCTTCTGTTTCAGGCGAGCATGCCCCCTCCATATTGGGCCGAGGCGTTGCACACTGCGACCCTCCTCCTTAACATCTTACCAACCAAGACGCTCGATTTCTCGACCCCGCACTTTGCCCTGCTTGGTAGTGCGCCGTCCTACGATCATCTCCGCGTTTTGGTTGTAAGTGTTATCCCAATCTCTCGGCAACTGCTCCCCACAAACTTGCACCTCGTTCTGCCCTTTGCATCTTCCTTGGCTACTCCGCTCACCATAAGGGGTACCGATGCCTTGATCCTACCACCAATAGAATCATCATCTCTCGTCACGTTGTCTTCGACGAGTCCACCTTCCCTTTCGCCGAGCAACCCTCGCCACCCACGGCTACGGACTTCACCTTTTTAGATGAATTCCCTAACCCGACAGTCCCTTTAGGACTGCCGACCATGTCTTCTGCAGGATCTCCAGGCTCTCGTGGTGCCGTTCTTCCTGCACCCCTAGTCCCCCGGGGTTCCCCGCACTCCCACGTGCGGGTACGGCGTCACGTGCGGCCTCGACTCCCTCCTCGCCGACCGGGGCGCTGTTGTCCTCGCCAGGCGCGGCCACGCCGGCCCCCTCCGCACCACCACGTGTGGGACAACCGGGCGACTTCCCCGCGCTGCCACGCGCGGCACCGTCTCCACCAAGCGCGCAGCCCCCAGTTCTGCGCGTCTACTCCAGGCACCCCAAGTCGGCCGCTCCAGCCCCGGCTGGACCGGCTCCTGCGCCAGCCCCTGCAACACCGGCTGCTCCCCCAGCACCCGGCCCTCTTCCCCGGGGTGCTGTCGCCGTCCCACCTACAGTCAACCAGCATCGCATGGTGACTCGGGCCAAGGATGGCTTCCGCGTGCCGGTACTATACCATGTTGCGCCCCTGTCTCCGGTTCCGAAGACCTTCCGTAGTGCCCTTGCCGATCCCAATTGGCGGGCTGCTATGGAGGAAGAGCATACAGCGCTTCTCCAGAACCAGACTTGGGACTTGGTTCCTCGCCCCCGACATGCCAACACTGTCACGGGCAAGTGGATCTTCAAGCACAAGTTCCACGCCGATGGTTCTCTGGAACGCTACAAGGCTCGTTGGGTCCTTCGTGGTTTCACCCAGCATCCTGGAGTTGACTTTGTCGAGACCTTCAGTCCCGTCGTCAAGCCTGCCACAGTCCGCACGATGCTCTCTCTGGCTCTCTCCCGCCAATGGCCAATTCACCAGCTCGACGTCAAGAATGCCTTCCTCCTTGGCACCTTGACAGAAACGGTGTTCGCTGCTCAGCCCTCCGGATTCGAGGATCCTGCTCACCCCGACTTTGTTTGTCGCCTGAACAAGTCACTTTATGGGTTGAAGCAGGCTCCTCGTGCTTGGTACAGCCGCTTCGCCACGTACCTGGTCTCTCTCGGCTTTGTGGAGGCCAAGTCAGACATTTCGTTGTTCGTCTACCACCGAGGATCTGACACGGCCTATCTGCTCCTCTATGTCAACGATATTGTTCTCACTACTTCTTCGACACATCTTCTGCGGAAGGTCATCCTGGCTCTCCAGCGGGAATTTGCCATGAAGGATTTGGGAGAACTTCATCACTTCTTGGGGATGCAGGTTCAGCACACTGCTGATGGTATGGTTCTCTCTCAGAGGCAGTATATGTTGGACATCTTGGATCGTGCTGGCATGGCGGAGTGCAAACCTTGCACTACGCCTGTTTACACCAGTCCCAAGACCTCAGCCGACTCTGGAGCTCCAGTCGCCGACCCGTCAGATTACCGCAGTCTTGCTGGCGCCCTGCAGTACCTGACCTTCACACCGCCCGACATTGCCTACGCCGTGCAGCAGGTCTGTCTTCACATGCATGATACGCAAGAGCCTCACCTGTCCGCTCTCAAGCGCATTCTTCGGTACATTCGGGGTACTCTTCACCTGGGTCTTCATCTCCGACCATCGACTCAGGATGACTTGGTGGTCTACTCTGATGCTGACTGGGCTGGTTGTCCCGATACGCGCAAGTCCACCTCGGGCTATGCTGTGTTCCTCGGCGACAACTTGGTCTCCTGGTCCTCCAAGCGTCAGAATACTGTCTCTCGCTCCAGTGCAGAAGCTGAGTACCGCGCTGTCGCCAATGATGTTGCTGAGGCTTCTTGGCTACACCAGCTCCTCCACGAGCTCCACATTCCGCTTCGCCGCGCCACAATTGTCTACTGTGATAATGTCAGCGCAGTCTACATGTCCTCCAACCCGGTACAACATCAACGGACGAAGCACATCGAGATCGATCTTCACTTTGTCCGTGAGAAGGTCGCCATGGGTGTCATGCGGGTTCTTCATGTTCCCACGACATCCCAGTTCGCCGACGTCTTCACGAAGGGGCTGCCTTCTTCGGTGTTCACTGAGTTTCGGTCCAGTCTGAATGTCCGTGGCTAAGCACCGACGTTCAAACTGCGAGGGCGTGTTAGCGTGATGTATAGGCCCACGGGCCCAGGGGGGTTCGGCTGGAACCCTAGAGGTGCCTCCCTCCCTGGTTTTGGTAGTATTTATATTTGGCAAGGATTCCCTAGATTATTTGGCAAGGATCCCCTAGATTAGCTGGATTAGCTCCTTCCTTGTTTAGCTCTTTCCTTGTTTAGCTCTTTCCTTTCTAGATTAGAGCTTTCCTATTTCCTGGGACATCCTTGCCTATATATATTGAGCCTTGGGCTCCCCCAATAATCATCTACTAATTTTCCCAGCCATCCTCTTTCACGCAGGAGACTGAAGTTAAAACAGAAGGCTAGTTTTAGTGTGAAATTTTAAAAGCTCCCATTCACCCCCTCTTGTCGCCCATTTCGGTCCAACAATTTGTATCTGTTGTAGCAATTGCTTTAGCTACAGTAGGTTTTTGTGTGTATATGGTGTATAGAGTGAACCTCGAAGGGTTCTCATAGAGGGAGAAGGATTTATACTGGTTAAGGCCTCCCCGAAGGGATAATAGCCCTACGTCCAGTCTACAGTGGATTTGGCATAGTTTTGCCTCTATCGAGCCTGTCTATTACAAGGGCATGGCCCTGCTTTTATAGGCACACGGGCCAAAGGAAAAGACGTAAATACCCTCTATAGGCCATAGGCCTTTTAGGGGCATAAAGGGAAAAAGACTAGACTACTGTACATGCAGCTTTACAGCTTTACAGACATGGCAGATAAACGTCACTTCTGGGCAGCTAGACGACATACCAGGGGCGGGGGGGCGATATGGTTTCACACTGCAGCAGAGTTGAGATATTTCTTCTGGTTCGAAGTAGTGGTCGGAGCTCTTTGGGCGGAGACAGCAGCGAAGGCTCCGAGGGGCACTCCGAAGCGGACTCCGAGGGGGGCTCCGAAGAGCACTCCGAAGTGGGCTCCGAACCGGCTCTCGAATGAGGGATCTGAAGGAAATCGGAGGGGCCCTGGAGGTTTGGCTCCGAAAGGGACAAGAGGGGGCCCGGAGGCTTGACTCCGGAGAACTCCGAAGGGGGCCCGAAGGCTTGACTCCGGAGAGCTCCGAAGGGAGCCGAAGGTTAAAACTGGCTGCTGCTTGGAATTAACTTTGTTATGAGAGGTGGTGCTTCGACTTCAGGCTTCGGCGGGGACAGTCTCCGGGCTCAAGACCTTGGAGCTGACGTCATTTGACCCATGTTTAAGGGAAAACTTATTCCCCAAACATTATCAGAGCTTGGTTAAGATCACTAGTTGACCTTAACCGGTTTTGTGATCTCTTTGCGACATGGACAGAAGTAGTAAAATACCTCTGTCCGATGGAACTGACTTTGCCTACTGGTAGGTGCGCATGGAGGCTTACTTGTTAAGCCAAGGAAATGCAGTTTGGGAGATTGTGGACTCACAATACTCCACCCAACGACTCAGACTACTTTAAGCCAAAAAGGATCAGTATAACACTAACTCCAAAGCAAGGAATATACTGTTCATTGGCTTGAGTAGGAGTGAGTTTAATAAGGTTAACCACCTAAGGACAACTAGGGAAATTTGGACTACACTCACTATTTTTCATGAGGGCTCTACACAGATCAAGGCTAGGCGACAAAGCACATATAATCAACAATATCAGCTGTTGTGCAAGCGCCTAGTAAATCTATAGATGTCATGTTTTCTCACTTTGACGCAATAGTGAGTAAATTGCGATCCAATGGGATGCTTGCTTTCAATGACCATGATAGGGATATCAAGATTCTCTATGCTCTTGATCATACCATATGGGAAGTGAAGATATCCAGTATTGAGGAGTCCACAGGTTATGATACATTGACCTGTGATGAGCTCTTCAGCAAGCTGATGTCCACAAAGATAGCCAAGGCATCTTTGGCAGTGCACATGAACTCTTTGCCTTAGCCTTTGGCATTGGTTTCTGGCTCTAGCCGTGGCACCATTGCAGAACCAAGTTCATCCGGCACTTGTGTTCTGGCAGGTGGTTTAGTGGTTGTTTTGAGTGTGGTGACACTTCTCACATCAAGGCCAATTTTCCTAAGCTCAACAGGAGAGACAGGAGTGAGCGCCCCAAGCACCACAAAGCGCCCCAAGCACCACAAGAAGGAGAGGAAACCCTATGTGAAGGGTAAGCGCGGCAAGGTGGCTAAGAGGGTATCCAAGGCCGCTTCCAGGGCTTTTGTCGTGGCTCTCAACAACATCGACACATCCTCAACTAAGGAGTCAAGCTACGATGAGGAGAAAGAATCTCCAAGGAAGGAAGAGAAGAAGGCAAGGGAATTCACTAGCCTTTGCTTCATGGCCGACAGCACTCAAAGCGGCGATGAGCTTGACTCATCTGAGGTACCACTATCCTATGACTAGCTTTCCATTAAAGTAGATGAACTAAATGAAGTAGTTCTTAGTCAAGATAGATTGCTTGTGCAAGCCGCTAGGGAAATAAAAGACCTTAGACTTAAGCTAGAATCTGTTTCGACTAATTATTCCATGCTTAAGTCTAAAATTAATGATGCTAAATGTGAATGTTGCACTGTTGTCATGAGTGAGCTTGGTCAGTTGCATTATCTGCATGCTCAAACTGTTGATGAGCTTTAGACTGCATAAAAGTAGCTTTTGGTGGTAGAGTCTAGACCTATTTCTTCTGATGCTTGTTCAAACTGTCCCTTATTGATTGATAGCATTAATTTGAGAGACAAGCATGTTAAGGAGTTAGAGGCTAGATTGGAGAGTGCTGAGTGTTCTAAGAATGTGCAGCCTATTTGTCCCACCTGCATCACCCTTAAGGATCAACTCAACTCACCGTCGCCGGAACCCTCCTCCCCCTCGGCGACCGCACCGTCATGACCGTAGTGACCTCCCCAACCTCGGCCACCCCTCCGTCACCGCTGAAGACCGCCCGAACCGCCTCACCGACGAGGGACCCGAACACCTCCGCCATCTACACTCGTCGTCGGCTGCACCCCGTCGACCTCAGACCACCGCAGCGGCACCTTCGTGTTCCCCTCATCGCCCTCTTTCCATTTCTAGGCTCGGATAGGACCGCCATCGCTCGCCGTGGCCTCTGGACCGCTCGCCGTCGCCAGAGAAGATGACCAGCACGGGTAAAGTACTCGTGTCGTGTCGGATTCGACCACGATCGTGCGATCTGGATCTGACGGTGGCGATTAGATCGTTCACGCGGTTTAATCAGATCCCTCCGATCTCGGCGAAGCGGTACGTTTTAATATCGTGCGTCCGTTAGTATTTAAAACCCGCAATGGATCTGGGCCATCCATCCCGTACCGTTTCGGCGTTTTAATCGTGGTCGTCCGCGTTAACTTACTGCTCCCGCCTCGCCCGTGGCTGCCCGATCGCGATCCAACGGCGATCCGCGATCCGGCGCACGTGCACAGTGCGCGGGTTCACGGTGGATTCGGTTCACCGTGGACCGATGACTGTTTTGGATTTAATTTAAATTCCAAAAATAGTTTTAAACTTCTAAAATTCATATCTTGCTCATTTAGCTCCAAATTTAACCATTTCAATTCCAGAAAATTTATAATTTTATTCTCAACATGTTTGTGCAATAAAAACAGTAGGTTTACTTTGAGTAATTTATTTTTATTTTATTTTACAGAGTATTCAAATGCACTTTAGGATGAACTCAAAATTTGTCCATTTCAATTTTAGAAAATTTATCTTTTATGCTCTTCATATTGGTGTAATAGAAACAATAGGTTTATTCTGAAAATTTTTATTATTAATTAATTAGAAGTTTAAAATACATTAGGATACTTTTTATTCCTTCTTGGAAAAAAACTCCTAACTCCATCAAAGTTCATTTTAAAAATTCATATAATAAATTCAGTAGCTTAATAACTTATCTTCCTTAAGTTAACCCAACCAAAGCCTATGTGCTTATTGTGTGATTTTGGATTGTTTAATTGAATGCTACATTTATTTTATTCGTATTGAGAAGACTATGACGCCGTCGAGGAGCCGAAATACTTCCCAGAAGTTCCTCCCTCTCATTTCGTTGAACAAGGCAAGTCACCAAACTAATCTTTTGAGCATATTGAACCCAGTTTTGTTAAGCTATCGCTAAAACACATAGGTTATACATGCATTAGTCAAATGAAAGCCCTACATTATATTTATTTAGATCCCCGACCTTGATGTGCAACCCAAGCCATGCTATCTAGCCTAAATTCCTTGTCACCATATAATTAGTACTAGTAGATAGTGTCTGATGTATCGACACAATTTCTATAGGTTAAAAATTAGTTGTAGCGATTTGGAATGTACTATATGATCCCCGTTATTCTTAACTCTGGAATGCTATTGGTGATAGAGTTATGGTTATGTGTGTATGCATGGTGGGTTTCGAGTGCAAGCTAGGGCATTGGTCGGTAGCACCCGGGACACTATAAGGACCGGTCTGTGGATCCATTGCAATACATTTCCGTACTAACAACAAGTCTAGTGGGTAAGTCTTAACTGAGTTATGGAGTGTTTCCAATCTGAGGCACCACTTGGAGATGGGTCAAGCAGCACTTGCAGGTGGCTTGTACCGACGTGGCGCAAAAGGGGTGCGACGTTAGCCGGGATGCAGCCCGGCGCACCGGCGAAACCTAGAGCGGGTGATTATCGCTTGGAACATTTCATGCTAAGGTTTTGGCACGAGTTCCCGTGGTATGGGTCATCTCGTTACACTTCGGTGTTTGGGATGGGTGTGTGCCTTATGGGTACAGTGATACACCTCTGATCAGAGTCTTACATCTTTTCGAAAAGCTGAGCCCATGGTCAAGGGCGGGTTGCGTGACATCCCACTGTTAGCTTACTTTTAATGAATGTGCATAATGATTTGGCACGTAAGGACTGTTGAGCGAGGAGGGAAAACGTACTCCTCGAGTTAGATGGTAATATGTTGTTCATGTTTAATATTCCGCATGATTAAATTTGACTACACTAAATGCTATAACTGAAAAATGTACTTTTTCGCACTTTAGCCATTATCATTCCTCTGTTATCATCCCGCATTATTATTGCATTCTCGGTGGCTTGTTGAGTACTTTTTGTACTCATACCCATTGGACACACACTTCAGAGGCCGCTTACTATGAGGAGGATGATCTGAAGTAGCGACCAGTCAAGAAGAAGATCCTGAAGAAAGTGTTCGTCATGCTATTTATTTTTGTTGTTTATTTTATTTTTACTCTTATGTAATAATGTGGTCTGCGTACCACAAATGATTGCCCGTATGTACGTTGTCGCATGATGAACCTCTTGTTATTATTGTTTTTCTTTGGAAATTCAATAATGTTCCGATTTGGTAAATCGGGGCGTCACAGTGAGTCTCAGCAAGAAGGCCATGAGGTCACTTGGGTAGAATTCTCTGTTGCCTTAAGGGCCACCCATGTCCTAGCTGGGATCATTGCCTTGAAGCAACAAGAGTTCTATGATATGCAACATGGCAACAAGACTGTCACGAAATATCTTCATGAGTTCAACCGACTGGCCTGGTACGCACTAGAAGAAGTCCGCACTGATGCCGACAGACAAGGGAAGTTCCTGAGGGGACAAAAGGATGAGTTGACCATACAGCTTATCGCCACAGATTACACTGACTTTTAGAAGTGGTTAACAAAGCTGTTCTGCAGTAGACATAACAATACAAGTTAGTTTTGAAGAAAATGAAGATGATCACATTCAAGCAGCGCCAAGGGAATGCTCAGAGACCTCGCTTCACGCTTCCACCTCATGCGCCCAGCTACCATCCCTGCACCGTCTTCAGGCCACAGCACACTACTGGCAGGTCAAGCGCTAGGGATCACCGCCCAACTCCACCAGCTCATGCCATGAAGACTAAAGTCCTGAGGGACAAGAACGACAAGTCGGTGGTTTGCTATAACTGTCGTAAAGAGGGACATTATGCCCACCAGTGTCGTCACCCCAAGCAACCACAAGGGACTACACTGAATCCAGCGGTTCGTGCCCACGTCAACCACATCACCGTCGAGGAAGCACATGAAGCCCTAGAAGTTGTCCTTGGTATGTTCACCGCCAACTCCACACCCACAATTATCTTATTTGACTCTAGAGCAACACATTCATTCATATCCGAGAATTTTGTGAAATCTAATGGGTTGGTAGTACTTAGTTTCACTAAGCCTATGCTAATAGCAACCCCGGTAAGTAGACTCTAGCTACCCTATACAACCTAAGGATAAGTATAGAGATCCAAGGGATACTATTTTCGGTGGATCCAGTTCTCATAGACTGCGGAGGCCAAGACGTCATCCTAGGGATGGATTGGTTGATGAATCATAAAGGTATGATATAGTATGCCAACAAATCAATCACCGTAACCAGCAATGTAGGAACCTCAGCCATGTTCAAGATGGCTACCCGAGGACCTGGAAGAACTCTACTCAACCAGATTGCACTAGAGGAAAGTACCCGTGGCCTAAGAATACCCGTACGTCTTGCCAGAAGATCTGCCAGGAATGCCACCCAAGAGGGACATCGAGTTCAGTATCGAGCTTGTGCCCAGAACCACACCCATCTCCAAGCGACCCTACTGGATGGACGCTAAGGAACTGGAAAAGGTTAAGCGTTAGATAGAAGATCTCAAGAAGAAGGGATACATGAGACCAAGCAGTTCTTCGTGGGGAGCACCCATCATCTTCACCAAAAAGTAGGAAAAGACCATGAGGATGTGTGTAGACTACAGAGCCTTGAATAAAGTGACCATCAAGAATAAGTATCCATTGCCAAGGATAGACGACCTGTTCGGCCAATTGAAGGGAGCCTAAGTATTCTCCAAGATGGACCTCGTGTACGGTTACCATTAGTTGAGGATAAGAGAGGAGTACATACCGAAGACTGCCTTCACATCCAAATATGGTTTGTACGAGTGTACAGTCATGTCCTTTGGACTCACTAATGCTCCAGCATTCTTCATGAACTTGATGAACAACATGTTTATGGAATACTTGGATAAATTTATTGTGGTGTTCATTGATGAAATTTTAATTTATTCCAAGACCCGAGAAGAGCATGAAGCCCACATTCATGTGTAGTTGGGAAGTTGAGAGAGCACCAGTTGTATGCCAAGTATAGCAAGTGCGAATTTTGATCTTCAGAAGTGATGTTTTTGGGGCACATCATTTCGACCCAAGGATAGCAGTGGATCTAGCCACCATAGAAGCAGTAACAGATTGATTGTAGCCTACAAATGTGTCCGAGAACCGGAGTTTTCTAGGACTAGCTGGATATTATCTCAAATTCATAGAGAACTTTCCAAGATAGTGAATCCCACGACCAAGCTACAACAGAAAGACGAGAAATCAGATGGACACCAGAAAGTGAAGAAACTTTCCAGACCCTAAAAAAGATTTTAGTATTAGCTCTGGTGTTAACTTTGCCTGATATATGGAAGTATTTTCATGTTATTATGATTCCTCTCACCAAGGGCTAGGATGTGTTTTGATGCAAGACATGAATGTAATCTCATACGCCTCCCAGTTGTCGAGACCGTATGAGTTAAACTACCCTACTCATAACTTAGAATTAGCAGCAGTGGTTCATGCACTGAAGATATGGAGGCATTACCTTGTTGGCAATAGGTGTGAAGTCTTCATAGACCATAAGAGCCTCAAGTATAAATTCACCCAGCAATATCTGAACCTCAGGCAAAGGCGATGGTTGGAGTTGATTAAAGATTATGACTTAGGCATTCACTACCACTAGGCAAGGAAAACGTAGTGGCAGATGCTTTGAGTCGAAAAGGTTACTACAACGCCATTGTGATATAGGATCAAGCCCCCTTTTGTACAAAGAAATGGAAAGGTTGAATTTAGGGATCACCACAAGGCATACCTCATCACACTTGAGGCAAGACCCATGTTGGTGGACCAGATCCGTGAATCTCAGAAGGAAGATCCCGACATCTCAGAGATCAAGAATAAATGAGGGGAAAATCCCGAGGATTCTTGGAAAATGAGGTAAGTACAGTATGGTTCGGAAAGTGGTTGTGTGTACCAGACAAGTCAAAATCGAAGTCTCTCATTCTCAAGGAAGCCCATAAGACCTTGTACTCCATTCATCCCAGGAGTACTAAGATGTACCAAGATTTGAAAGAGAAATATTGGTGGGTTAGTATGAAGAGTGAAATCACCGAATAATTGGCAATGTGTGATACATGTCAACGAGTTAAAGAAGAGCACCAGAGACCAGCTGGACTACTACATCCCCTCATGTGTTCCTCTTCCATCTCATGACCCACTTTTTATCCAACAACATCTTCCATATCATCTTCATCATCATTGTTTTGTCTAGTCTTTGGATTTTAAATCAAAGCATAAGCATTGTATAGATCAAAGAAAAATCGTTGCAGAAAAATAAAAATACAAACAACTCAAAGGGGGAATATTACCTTATTTTGTTCATTGTTAGATACATGTGGAGTGTTGTTACAATTTTGAGAAGATAATTGCTGCTGAATCAATTTATCCATTTGTTGTTGCAAGCGGTCTAAACGACTTTCTAACATTTCAACTTTCTTATCAGCTTGTCGACGAGCTTCAATTTCCATTTGAAGTCTTGTAGATGTGTATTTTTTCTCCACGCATTTCTAAATCAGCTGCAGTTGGTCCAAAACCTACAACACTGACATATCAATTTCTCTCTGCTCCACATACATAAGAATAAGCATCACATTCTTGGATACTTTTCTCTTTCAATTCAGGATGATCTCTAACTGATCTTTAAGTACAATCTTTATCACCTGTTGTTGAGCGTGAACTGGAGAAAGAGACAGAGAAGGAGCCAGTGCCCGATAAAGTGGCAGATCATCAAATGGCTCAAGAACTCGAGGAACACGTGCTCAAACAAGTGGCAGATCCACAAATGGCTCAACAAAACGTGCCGGAGGAAGTGACAGATCCTAAAGTGGTTGAGCCTGATCAAGTAAAAGTGTCAGTTCCAGTGGCCGAGCTTGATCAAGGCAAAGAGTCAGTTCCAACGGCCGAGCCTCAAGTGACAGAGCCAGTAGACGAGCTTGATAAGCTTGAAAGAGTCAGTTCAAGCGGCCGAGCTCGAGCCCAAAAATCAAGAGGCACGCCCAAATCCCACAACACAAGACAATTGTTAAAGTTGGGCAGTGTTCTGAGCCAAAGTCTGAAATGCTCAAATTCTTTAGTACTATGGGAAAAACACGCTCTATGCCCGTAGAGGCTCACTTAAAAGGCTCCAGTACAAAAACATGACTCACTTTCTACGGATCAATGGACCTACGGAGACGATGATTTTATCGAGTACGAATGAGGAAAACCATTCTTACCCCAACGAGTACTTAAAGTATGAACTGGGAGTTGAAATCATTTCATGACTGGTATCTTGAAGCGTCTTCATTAGAGTTATGCAAATAGAAGTGAAGGTTCCAAAAGAAGTATTCAACTGCCTAGAGTTGAATCTTGTACTATTTTTCGATGACTTCCACTAGATGTTCTGTCTGAAGCGAACCGACATCACAAGCGTGATACTCTGGTGCCTGTAAGTAGTTTTAATTTGTCAATACAAAGCAAAAATCAATCATGTCTTATATTGACTAGTGTTTCATAACATATGTAGTTTGAATTCATGTTTTGATGACTCTAAAAAATATAGGTACTTGAACTCATCATTAATAAGTCAAAGTACACTGAACCTAGTAGTAAACCAGAACGATGCAAAGTACTGGAGTGTGGGTCGGAAAAATTTTCAAAGGAAGATTTTCAATAAAGACCAAGATGCACTTAAGAAGAATAAAAGGAATTGTGCCGCATTGTATATTGCACGGTGCATGTTTCAATGGAGGGACAAAGAAATGATAAGAGGGGCATATAACTTTAAGTAAGTATACCCACTATATCCACTTAATCACGTTTTATCGATTATGAAACTAACATAATCACAAATTAATTCTTTCGATAGTGATCATTGGATTGCACTTCTAATATACCCGAAGAACTCTATGGTTTGGGTGCATTGCGGGTATTACACTTGTAATTTCATGAGCAATGACTTAGGAAAGTATGCGCTGACAGTATCTAAGGACACTAAATAAGTAAGTTGATTTATTGTGTGTTAATCTAATATAACATGCAACGTATGTACTTATATGTTACGTATGTAGACGTCAGGTCCATCAGCCGTTGCCGGGAAGAGTCAACTCTCGTATCAAGGATGTGCCGCTTCACTGATGCATGTAATTATTCATAAGCATGGAATACTCTTCGATCATGAGGGTGAAGTGGCCAAGCATCCAACTCTGATACGTTGGGACGAAAGACCTTAAAAGGCTTGAACAATAAATTTCTAAGAATTTTGAAGCTCAGAAGCAAAAGAAGATGCGCAATATAAGAGTTGGCCTTCCGAGGAGAAACATTAAACAAAATGAGCATGTATTTTTGAACAATTATTAATTTTGAAGTTTTGATAGATGTAAACTTTGTAAACTTGATGTGTGATGAAATGTAAACTTTGTAAATTTGTAAATTGATGAGATGGGTTGTTGTTGTGTTGATGTTGTGTTGCTGCTATGGATGGTTGTGGGAGCTGATAATTTCTGTGGTTGTGTTGCTACTGTGGATGTAGATGGCTGTGTGAAGTTGTATATTTCTGTGTTTTTGTTTGTGGGACTATGTGAATTAAGGTTTATAACATTCTATGTAATGGGGAAACACAACAGTGGCGGACACGCTGACGTCCTCTGCCCGCCACTGCTGTTGTCCATAGCAGTGACGGGCAGATGACGTCAGTGTGCCCGCCACTGCTGTTGACACAGCGGTGACGGGCACTCTGCCCACCACTGCTAACCAGGGTTAGCAGTGGTGTTAGAGCAGTGGCGAACTAGTTGCCCGCTACTACAGTACATTTTTGCCCGCCGCTACAGCGTCGCTTTGTAGTAGTGACAATGTCATATGAAGATTAAAATGATTGAGGATACTCAACTTATGATTGTTTTTTCAGATCCTATTTGAGGTAGTCCAGTACTACGTGTGTGCGCTTTGATAAACAGTTCATCTCTATGTGGAGGGCGCCCAAGCTCCTTAGTCTGTAATTTCACAACCATGACTAATTTCAGTAAGGAGAAGGAACACAAGCTACATTGGTATGAATATTTTCTAGTGGTCTATGCTGGAAAAAATAGCACATACCTTTTAGAAATGAAAAAACAACACATACCATTTCAGCAATGAAAAAACAGCACATACCATTTCAGAAATGGAAAAACAGCACATACCATTTCAGTAATGAAAAAACAACACATACCATTTCAGAAATGGAAAAACAGCACATACTATTTCAACAATAAAAAAACAGCACGTACCATTTCAGAAATGAAAAACAACACATAATATTTCAGCAATGAAAAAACAACACACCATTGCAGCAATGGACAAAGAACATGTAACATTTCAGCAATGCAAAAATAACATATATTATTTCAGCAATGAAAAAATTGCACATACCATTTCATAATCGACACGTGCATGACTCTTACTGCCGGTTGTATCATTTTGGGTCAGACGTGAACGATTTGCCTTTCCCCATGATGAACGAATCTATCATAAAATAAGATCAATATTTATAATTCAAGATGTATAGAAGAAATGGGTTGGATTATAACTTTCTGGACACCTCCAATGATCAATTAACCACTTCCAGTCATTCAAATGAATTCTTTCATCACATAATGCAAGAAGTTCATTATCCTCCATTTCTTCATTGTATGCCTGTTGAAACATTTTCTTCAAGTCTGATTTAAACTCCTTAAATTTTGTAGCTGTTGTCTTCAAAAACCATCTGAAGATACCTTGGTCTATATCCCAATATAGTTGTACCACACATAATTTTAGAGCTATATTTCCTTTGTTGTGATCGTTTAACTCAATGATTTCTTTAATGATATCATAATATGTCTTGTTTCGCACTACTTGGTTCAGATTTCCATTATCAAAGCAAGAGGTTTGGGCAACTAAAGCTACACCACTACGTTGAACTGATCTGCCTTCATTATTGGATTTTGTATGAAAAATGAACTCATTTATGGTATAACTATTATATTTTGTCACAATCATGAAAGGCTCATTGGCCAAAATTTGTATCTCTTCTAGTACTTCTACACCATTTTCCATGGTTGTCACGGCGTCGCCTAGGCGACGCCTAGGCGCCGACTAGGCGTCCAGGCGGTCACCGCCGGACGCCATGGTGAATCGCCTCGCCTGGGTGGAGTTAGGCGCCCGCCTGGAGCTTCTAGGCGTCGCCCATGGCGCCTAGGCGGTCGCCAGGCGTGTCTGGGCGGGCGCCTAGGGTCCGTTGTAGTGTCTAAGGCTGCCCGATCTGCTGTCCCTTGCGCCGTCGGCCGCCGGATCTGCTTCTCCTTGCGCCGCCGGCCGCCCGGCCGCCACTGCTTCCCCTCCCCTTTGCGAGTTGCGCCGCCGGCCGCGGGCTCTGCTTCCCCTTGCGCCGCCGGCCGCGGGCTCTGCTTCCCCTCCGTTGTCTGCTTCCCCCTCCCCTGCTCCCTCGCCGCAGCAGGCAGCAGCAGCAGGCAGCAGAAGGCACGGGCGCACGGCAGCTCCGTTGTCTGCTTCCCCCTCCCCTACTCCCTCGCCGCAGCAGGCAGCAGCAGCAGGCAGCAGAAGGCACGGGCGCACGGCAGCTCCGTTGTCTGCTTCCCCCTCCCCTGCTCCCTCGCCGCAGCAGGCAGCAGCAGCAGGCAGAAGGCACGGGCGCAAGCAGAGAAGGCAGCAGGCAGCAACAGAGAAGGCAGCAACAGAGAAGGCAAGGCAGCAGCATAGAAGGCAGCAGGCAGCAACAGAGAAGGCAGCAAGCAGAGAAGGAGAACTGCAGAAGGCAGCACTGCAGCAGGCAGCACTGCAGCAGGCAGCAACAGAACTGCAGAAGGCAAGCAAAAGGCTGAAGGCAGCAGAAGTATGCCCTCTGTTTGCTATGCACATGTGTGCTATGGACATGTGTGCTATGGATATGTTTGCTGAAATGCAAAGTGCTGACCTATGTTTGCTGATTTTAATTGGTCGCCTAGGCGACGCCTAGGCACCCGCCTAGGCACCTAGGCGTCCAGTCGGCCCCCTGGCGACTGGTTTTGCCGGGGCGCCGTGACAACCATGCCATTTTCTGTCAACCCTTCTACCCGTAATTGTAGAAAGTTATGGTAAATTAAACTATATTTAATTCTAATAACATCAATTCAAAGCTAAATTAACTAGTCATTTTTACTTACATGCTTTCTAAACCACTCATGGAACATTTCATGCTGAATACGACTTATTTCTCGCTGATTGCGATGAATAATTGAGGAAAGGTACTCAATATGCTTTCTGCAAATGTTTGTCAAGTATAAAGAATAGCAGGAAAAATTACAAACTGTTAAATAATGTGGATAGCTTACTTTAAGTATGTTTCTATATAATCATAGTTAGACAAGACATATCTATGTGTTTGAAGCCAAGTCTTATAATCGAATGATATGGTGCACTTGCCAGTCAAAGCTCGTCCAATGCTTTGAAAGAATGGAGTTGTATTGGATTCATTAATATCCAGCATTTCACCATTCCTTACCTGCCTACTAAATCTAGTCTCACATCCTTGTAAAAATTGAGAACAAAAAGTAAGACTTTCATCAAATTTATAACCCTCACAAATTGATCCCTCCAGATGACTCCTAGTGTGAACATAGCCTTTGCACCTCATCAAAAATCTACAAAGTAATATACTTGATTAAAATATATTGGCAAAAGGTAAGTTTCATTTGTACTGAAAGTAGTCTAAGAATACCTCTCTATTGACCACATGCTACGGTATTGCAATGGACCAACAATTCTTGCTTGAGGAGGAAGATGGACCATTAAGTGTACCATGATATCAAAAAGGCTGGCGGAAATATAGTCTCAAGAATACTTAGTGTCTCGGCTATTTAAGTTTCTAATTTTTTCATATCACTTACACGAAATAGTAGGTGAGTAAATCTTCTTAAAGAAATTGCTTGCACGAATTAGCGCATAACTAATTTGTGTTGGCAATATCCTTCGAACAGCAAGTGGAAGTAAATTTTGTAACAAAATGTGGTTGTCATGACTCTTTTGTCCAAATATATTCTTCTCATCAACATGCACATATCGACTTATATCAGATGCATAACCATTGGGGAACTTCACTCCCTTCAATATTTGGCAAAATAACTTCTTCTCTTCGTGACTTAGTGTATAAAGTGTTGCTGGTAAATAAAATCTGTCATCTACATCGATGTGATGGAGTGCACTTCTAATGCCAAGATTTTGTAGGTCTTGCGAGTATTTAAATTATCTTTTGATTTCCCATCTGCATCTAAGAGTGTGTTAAAAATGTATCACATACATAATTCTCAATGTGCATAACATCAAAATTATGATGAAGCACAAGGTCTTTGCAATATAGCAACTTAATCCAAATAGATTGCCTTTTCCAAATAGTCGGAGACACATTGGCATCCTTGGGTGGTTGCTTCACTGGCTTCTTAGTTATTGGGTCCTTCCCAAAAATTGTGCCCATGTTCTCTGTTAGGTTAAAGATTTGATTTCTAGTAAGAGGTATAGGTGCAACCCTATGCTCCATAGTACCATCAAATGAATGTGCAATAAACCTGAATATGTGATCATCATCTAAAAATCTACGATGGCACATGTAGACATACTTGCCCCCCCCCCCCCCCCTTTTTAATTGTACAGCACATGTATGTGAGTGGCATTCAGGGCAACCAAATTTGCCAGAGGTAACACATGCAAGCAAATAGCCCAGACCTGGATAACCAGATATGGAGTCTAATATAGCAGCATGTAATTGAAACCATTCACCCTTTGAGGCATCATATGTTCTTACACCATTCCGAATCATGCCTATCATATCATCTACTAGGGGCTCAAGATAAACATCCATATCACTCCCAGATGTCTTAGGGCCAGGAATTAATAAAGAGAGGATAAACTTGTTTGCTTCATAAACTTCCAAGGTTCAAGGTTGTATGGAATCAAATGACATGCCAAATGCTATAAGTTGAATTCATAGACCTATAATGGTTAAATCCGTCGTTAGCTACAACAAGTCTAAGATTACGACTATCTGAGGCAAATTCTTTATGTCTAGAATAAAAATCCTTCCAAAAGGAGCATCAGCTGGATGCCTAAGTAGACCATCCTTTGTGCGTCCTTCATCATGCCACCTTGTGTCAACTGCTGTTTGGAGGACATAAAATACCTCTGCAGCCTTTTCTTTATTCGAAAATAACGAAGCACTTTCACAGGAACTCTATGCACACATTTCCCATCAGGACTTCTCTTTTCTGACTTCCATATTGAAGTGTTGCATGTTGGACATACATCTAACTTTTCATGATTTTGCCAAAACAGTATGAATTTTGGTGTACCCAAGACCAAGACATTTTTCTATATTTTTGGCAGCATTAAGTTTGTAGGAAGAGATGATCTTTCGGGGAAACATCCTAAAGTAACCGTAGTTGCATGTCAAAGCTTTTATTACTCCAACCCCCAAGAAATTTGATATGCAATAGTCTAATAATAAAACGTAACTTTGAGAAGTTCCTACATCCTGGGTATAGCTCCTTACTGGCATCATCTACCAACCTGAAAAAAGATTCCATGTTCTCTCTGTGCTGTTCTTCGTTCCCTTTTAAATCACCAATATCATCTAACCCACCCGCTAAATCTCTAATTAAATCAGAAATATCATCCTCTTCAGTTGACATCTCCACTTGCACACTATTAGATTGTGTGCTATTTGCAAAAAAAACTAGAGCTTGGCTCTCCATAATTCACCCATGTTATGTATCCCTCGGCTCTCCATGATTCACCCATGTTATGTATCCCTCGGTAAATCCATCACATATCAAGTGCTCACGTACAACATCACTCACTCTCCAACATGAATTCTTACATATCTTGCAAGGGCATAATATTGTGCTTCCTTTGGCAGAATTAATAAAAGCATATTCTAAAAACATGTCCACTCCTTTTCTATAATGATCAGTTTGCCTACATATCATTAATTATTAATATATTAGACTAAAAACAACTCTGACACCTCCAAATAATATTGAGTTGAAAGTTTATAATATACCTAGGTTGATTCATCCATCTTTTATCCATCATGTAGCTTTAATACAAATAGCGTAAATAGTTGAAGATATAAAACAAACACATTCACACATACCAATCATAAGGACAAACCAGAATAACACTCACTCATCCAAACTAGAAATAATCATGCATAAAAAACTTCACAAAAGAAAAATGTATATGGCACAAACAAACTTACTAGTAGATAGATCTTCAAGAAACTCAAATCTTGGATCCTTCGGGTCCTAATATCAAACAACAGAACAGTAATCTTTTACTAACTAGTACCACAAATCAAATAAACACACAAAGGGAAAAACTACCTTGAAGAAACTAGATGGATGGCAACACAAGGGTGCACGCTGGTTGCTAGTAGCACCCACAAGTCGTGCGGTGGGGCTATGGAGTGTTGGGGGAGGGGCGCGAGCGCGGTCCAGGATGGGTGCGGCCTGGCTATGTAGAGGCTTGGTCGTAGCAGTCAGGAGAAGCGCTGGTGCAGCAGAAATCGTGGGAGCCGTGCGTGGGAGGGTCTTAGGCGTGACTGGGATGGTGGTCGGGGCGCGAGCGCCGGTCAGGAGGGGCAGGTGCGGGAGGGTCACATGTGCAGCTGGGCTGGGGGTCGGGGCGTGAGCACCGGTCAGCAGGAGCGCGCGCAGCTAGGGAGAAGCTTGCCGTGCGCGGTGGCTCTTCAAGGGGTCGGCGCAGCTTCAGGAGGCTGGCACAGCAGGCTTGGCCAGCCGGGGAAGCAGCGAAAGGGCAGCGGCGCTGAAAGGGATGGTAGGGGATGAATGGCTAGGGTTGTTGAGAAATATTAGGGATTGGAAATTTAGTATGGAGCTAGAAAATAATGTCATTTTTCATCTCGCGCGCTCACCATCTTTTGCCGACACTTTTCCATGCTATACCAACAGACCAACCATCACTAAAGCTACACCGACAATTTATTTATTGAATAGATTAATGCCAACATTTTTTTGTGGTATAAATGGACCTTTCCCAAAAAATAACACGTTAAAAAAGCATCATATTATTTCCACCAGATCTTTTGACAAAATACATTACATTTGACCACAGCTAACTGTAGGAAAAATGTGCAATTGTGTAGTGCCAAGCGGAGGGGGCAAGTGGCAACCGCGGGTGACTTGTACTGACGAGGCACAAAATGAGGCATGACGTTAGTCCAATGCGTTGTCGCGCCGGTGAAACCTAGTGGGTTGTCCTCGAGTTGGTGCATTCCATGGTGATGGTTTTGGAAGGGACTTGGTGTAGGTATCGTGGTGATATCTTGGTCGATGCCAGATTCTCACCCTATGGGTACAGTAGTACACCTCTGATCAGAGTACAATTTTTTCAAAAAGTTGAGCCCACGGTCAAGGGCGGAATTAGCAATGTTCATCGTAGTTAGTTTACTTTTACGATTGTGCATGTATTGATGGCATTTAAGGACTATTGAGCGAGGGAGTACCATTTGTACTATTCGACTTAGAAGTTGGCTCATTGTTCATGATTTACTTTCGGGATAATTAACATGTTCACATTAAATGCTTAATAACAAAACTGTACATTTCCGCAATTTAAGCCGCATACCTTCCTTTGTTATTATCCTTGCATTATTCTGCATTTCAGTGGCTTGTTGAGTATTTTTGTACTCACCCCCGTTGACCCGACTTTAGAGGGAGCTTACTATGAGGACGACGGTTTGGAGTAGTTGTGCCAGTTAAGGCGTGAGACATGAAGGAGACATTCATCGAGAAGACCTCTTTTATATTTCTTTTACATTTATCATTTGTGTAATAATGTGGCCCGCGAGCTACTTTTGATTTCCGTATGTACAAAATCGTGTGATGAAAATCTTCTATTTATTGTTTTTCCTTGGAAATGCAATAAATTCCAGAATTATTAAATCCCGGGCGCTTCAGAAAGTAGGTGTACCATGCCTTCGGGATAGCTAAAATTGTTGAAACCAAAATTACAATGCATCTATAGGTGTACCATGTGTGTAGGTAAAGCATTGGAAAAAAACAATTGTATAAGTAATAGTTTGCTTTTCTAGGGTACAAGCACATAATAAATTTAGTCTTTGGCTAGAGGACAGATATATCATTTGTAGACGCAATGGTTCAACCATGTCTTTGAACAATTAATGCAAAGAAAAATGAAAGGAAAGAGAAAATGTCCAATAATTTCCACTATCTGTTGTTGATTATATCCTTGAACCATTATTGCAAAGAAAAGGGAACAGAGTACAATTACTTTGTATCAGACAACACAATTAGTAGAAACCAAGTGCTTTGGAAATTCCAAAGGAATTGTGCCCCAGAAATTTCTCAGAGGATCGGAAGTTCCGATTTGGAATCGGAAGTTCTGATTATTTTCTAAATTAGAAACAGAGAGTTCAAATCGAAAGTTCTGATAATTTATGGTTTGAGAAACCGAGAGTTAATTGGATGTTTTGATGTGGAACCGAAAGATCCGATTATTTTTGATTTAGAGACAGAGAGTTCAAATTGGAAATTCTAATTTTGAATCGGATGTTCCGATATTGAGGCGATCCGAAGTTCTGATAGTGGCATCAGAAGTTCCGATAATTTCTAGGTTGCAGACAGAGAGTCCAAATCAGAAGTTCTGAGGCAGATGAAACATATTATATCTATTGGGCCTTAATGTTGATTTGAGCACATGGTCCTAGCTCTATATAAAGGGAGGAGGAGATCATGGATATTATATGAGTTGAAATTTAGATTAGATCTAAACCCTAGCCTCAAAGAAGCTCTCCTCTCCCTTCTTGATCTCAATAGTTGGGATTGAGATTTCTCCCCAAGATTTCATGAGTGGTGCTAGCACGCCGATGTGAGATCAATCTCATCCATATACGTGTGGACTCCGTAGAGGAGCTGCTCGAATAGCGGTGCTTGTGGGCTTCTTCATGTGGACATCATCGGTCTACGCCTATTGGATCGCCGAGGAACGGGTGGAGTGAGATGACGATAAGCGAGGACAGACTCCCTAACATCTTACTCTGCTACACTAGCCCGTCTCGCGTTAGAAGGTAATGATTCAAGATCCCTCACGTGCATGGTTCCAGGGTTTGGGGCGCAAAATTTTTGAAATTTCCAGCTAGCATAGCTTCCCCATATCCCAACATTGGTATCAAAGCATACATGTGTAGTGTTCAATCTAGATTGATCACGTATGGAGATACAAGGTGAAAAATAAATTAGATATATTTTCTGTTCATCGGATTTTAGAAGTTCTGATACTGGTCGTAAATTCTAAATTTGGATCGGAAGTTCCGATGCCAAACATAATATGATACAGATAGCAATTTTACTATCACAAGTTTTGATAGATCGGAAGTTCTGATGTTGGATCAGAAGTTCTTGTTGATAGCAAAAAATTGCATTAATGGCTAGATCGTCAAAATATCAATTTTGGTGATTTGGGCCGAAAATACACATGTCCAGGGTCTGTCCGAAGCCCTACAGGGTCGAAGTCCATTGAGCTACGGGCTCCGAAAGCCTCCAGCCAGCCCATGGGCTTCGGCCGGGAAGCCTTCGGAGGCCCACGCCACCGAAGCATCGGCGCGAGGAGCAGGCCTCGATGGGCCTGGCCGAAGCCCACTTCGGCAGAGGTGGAGTTGTATGCATTTCCAGCTCAACTTTTATCTCTATCTGGCCGGATTAATAGCAGATTAGATTAGGAATTAAGCCCCTATAAATAGAGAGGCAAGGCCGGCGTAGAGGTCCCCCAACTCAAACCAAACCAAAGCCCCATGCTTTGATCGCATTTACTTTACCTTTATTTTCCTGTACCTCTTCGTGGGTTTGCTTGGAAGCCCTCCGCCGGCCACTTCGGAACAGTGGTAACCCTTGTTACTTCGCTTGTGAAGTATCCGTTAATCTACGTAATAGATTGCTATCGCCTGGTTACTTCACCTGTGAAGTATCTGCTAATCTGCGTAATAGATTGCTACCTTCGCTACTAGTGCAACACTTAGCAGAATTCGGTCCTCAGGCCAAATTGGTACTTCGAATTCTCTCTGTTGCAGGTTCCCACGTTCAGAGCTACTTCGTCGGAGGTGTCCGGAGCCGAGAAATTGGATTCGGAGTTCACCAGAACACCCTTCGGCAAGACTGCAAGCTCCGGCAACAGGCTTCGCCAACATACTTCATCACGACAGGCTTCTCCACGACCATACTCCGCACCGGACGAAGTCACGCTTGCGCGTGGCCCTCACGTCATTATTCCGTAGTTTGCTGTATCGGAGATCTCACGCTGAACCCCATTGTTCAGATGTGATCATCACGTCCAGATCCGTTCGGAGTCCATCTTTGGCCGGATCAGTCTTAACGCCGAAGCACCCTTTGGCGGAGTACTTCGCACCAGACGCCGAAGGTACACTTCAGTGACCCCTTCGCGCCAGACCTCGAACCAGATGGGCTCCGACTTGTTTGCTGATTTTATTCTGTTTATTCTATCTCTTTCGGCTAATTGGATTATTTTGTATAATCTGGTTGCTTGGCGACTCCACCCTCCTTATCACGACTAAGGGTAATCGGAACACGACGTCGGTGCTACGTCACGCTTAGGCTTGTCCCTAAGTATCCGCACACTTTTGGATTGTCGAACTGACCCAAGTGTGGGGGCACGTTTCCGTGTCAACACACTTTTTGGCGACTCCGCTGGGGAAGGCTACGCCAACATGACAAGTACGTCTACATCAGCCGCCGATACATCCACGTCGAATACTACGTCTACACCGCCGATGGACACAATAGGAGGCGCGGATATCGCAACCGCAACATCTTGACACCAACACTTGAAGATATCCCCATAGAAGACCGAGCTGAGATCGAGGCAAAGTTAAAGGCACTCCAAGACATGATGCTTGGGGTCTACGTCAAGACACGCACGGGCTTCATCAAGCGCGACATCATCACCCCCGACCTTGCTCAGGTCCAGGTAACACTTGTATCGCCTCGTTTATCTTCTTTAGAAATTGAACAAAAAATAGCCGCATCAGTAGATCAAGCCGTTAGCGCTTCGCTAGCCAACCGTTTAGATTCGGCAGTCAGCTCCCAAGTGGAGGCGACTCTTATGAGGTTCGGCTTTACTGAGGCCGTGCCCCCGCTTCCCATTGCTAGTGCACCATCGGCAAACCGCGTATACGGTAGGACTAATGACAGCGCCAGCACAATCATGTCTCTGGCCTCGTCACTTATGGCCGAGACCAATCATTACACCTACGGTCAAACAACACTGCATACCACGCACCACCACCTGCGCTGGCGCCCGCGCTACCCGCACCACATGCGCAGGCACCCTGACACGAACACGCCATACAAATAGCGCGCAAGGAAGAGGTCCATGGCCGACACACTGATATCCCACCGCGTGTCATGCCCCCGCATGAGAGGCGCGCACAAGCAACATGCCAGGATGACATAGAAGAGCGGGTCCACGCACTATTTAGAGAGTGTGCCGGCTTCGTGCCCAAGGGAAGGGTTAGGGTTTAGCGTAAGCCATACCTCGACCATCTTGACACAGTACCCTACCCCCGCGGCTATAGAATCCCTGAATTCACTAAATTCAATGGCGAGGGTAGAAAAACTACACTAGAGCATGTTAGTCAATTCTTGGCACAGTGTGGAGAAGTTAGTGGGATAGATGCTCTAAAGGTTAGACTATTTTCACTCTCGCTATCCGGCATCGCTTTCACTTGGTTTTTGGCACTCCCGCCGAACTCCATCCAGACGTGGGATGATTTACAGCGGAAATTCCATGATTATTTCTACACGGGTGAGACGGAACTTAGGCTTTCACATTTGACATCGGTTAAGCAGAAATCTAGCGAGAGCGCCTCTGAGTACATCAAGCGATTTAGGGATACTAGAAACCAATGTTTTAGCCTTAATATTTCGGAAAGGGACTTGGCGGAACTAGCTTTTAATGGGTTGCGTTCCGAAATTAAAGAAAGGTTAGATAACCAAAACTTTTTAGAAGTTAGCCAAGTTTTGCAGTAGGCTCTGGTCCAGGAAGGCCGAACCAAAGATAAAAGTTTATTAAGACGTTTAGCAAGCCTAGGGCCGAAATCCACATCATGGAACGCTCTGATGAGGAGGAGTCAAAGGAGGAGGATTCGGCCGACATGTACGCGACCGAATGGGTTTGGAATGCTAAAAATAAACCTGTCACCTGCTCCGAGTTACGACCATCCCCCACAAAGAATCGGCCTAGTGAGGTCAAGTACTCGTTTGACATAACTAAATGTGATAAAATATTTGATTTTCTCTTAAAAAGCCAGCTTCTCAAGTTACCTAAGGGTCAAGTCATTCCACCTGCCGATGAGTTAAAGAAACATCCATACTGTAAGTGGCATGACTCGCATTCGCATAATACTAATGATTGCAATGTTTTTCGATGGCAGATACAATCGGCCATAGAAGAAGGACGATTGAAGATAGACCACAATCTGAAGATGAAGCTGGATAAAGATCCTTTCCCCGTCAATGCCATCGACCTCGGTGAGAAAAAGGTGTTGATTCGGCCAGAACAGGCCGAGTCGGCTAAGGGGAAGGACATGATTGTTGGAGAACCGCGCACTCGCACACTCGTGCCAAAGAACCCCGAGGTAGGAGTGTGGAAACGGAACATTAATACACCTTCGGCTAGGGCTCACAAGAGGCCAAAGGTGACGTATAGCATGCTGTTGAATAAGCATCGAAGAAGGGCCAAGGAGACTAGTCCACACACTTAGAAGCTAAAGCAGCCGAAGGGTCCGGGACTCTCGGAGGGTGGCTTCGGACCGAAGTAGGTGGACCCTCCGCACGGAGGCTTCGGACCATGGTGGCTTGATGCCCCGCACGGTGGTTCCGAGCCACAATTGCCGAATCCCCCGTATAGCAGCGTCGAGCCTCAATGGTCGGCCCCCCTATACAGCCACTTCGGCCCCCAATGGCCAAACCCCGCACCGCGTTGGACTTCTCCGGTGGGAGGCTTCGGCCCATACTGGCCGAACATACCTCCGGTCTGGCAGGACCCTTCGCTGGTGTGGTCCGAGGTGCCATCAACTCTGTCGAACCCCCCTCCGGGTAACGGGTTCAGCCCATAGTGGGCGAGGCCACTGGAGCCACCGATGCCTCCGCCGTATGACAAGGCGGGAACCCCGTGGGCTCCATACGTATCTGGGTCGGGGTACCCTCCGCAACCTAACACTATGCCTTGCTTCCTTCGGAGTGTTATGGATGGCAGGGACAAACAGACGTGGTAGAGGGGGGCATCGTCCACAGACTGTCTGTGGTGCCTCCGAATCGAACCATGCAGAGCGAAGCTGAAGGGTGCAAGCACGCGGAGGCCGAAGTCAAAGAGTCTGAAGCCATCACCATCAGAGTTGCGTCTCAGGAAGTCCCAATCCCGAAGACTTGATCACCGAAGCCTGACAGAGGTAAGTCCCACGCTTCGGCTGGGCCCTGCGCCGAAGCCCGGCTCGATCGACTGAACGAGGCT
The DNA here is from genome assembly GCA_019279435.1 of Zizania palustris. Lineage (NCBI taxonomy): Eukaryota > Viridiplantae > Streptophyta > Magnoliopsida > Poales > Poaceae > Zizania > Zizania palustris. Next base: position 48,927,200 of record JAAALK010000285.1, on the reverse strand, counting down.
GGTCCATCCATCGGGGTCCACAGTGAAGCCCCCTCCGGACACAGGGTGCACAAGGCCGAAGGGCACGGTGCCACTTCGGCCAGAATTAATGGAAGCCGAACAGTCGCACCCGGCACCAAGCCGCAGCCATCTTGGGCCCCTCCAGGCATGTCCAAATCACAGAAGAGATGCCTACAAAGACTACAGGCATATGAGATGCGCGAGAAGAAAGCTGAGGCCGAGCGCGACGCTATCTTCGAAGAAATCTGCCCTCGACCAGCTACCAAACTATTGGCGTAAAAGATTACGCTAACAGATTTCTGTTGAATAGAAACTAACAAACGAAGTGTTTGCGAAGTGAACTGTTCTAAGCCTCCGAAAGGATAACAACTTAGAATAGTTCGAATGTGTGTATTGAATAACTTGTATTCGGTCCCTATTACAGGGTGAAATGGGGGGTATTTATAGGCCCAAATATTAAGGAAAAGACCTATTTACCCCTCTATTACAACCGTCATAGTGGAAACTATTCGGTACCCTTGATAGGGCTAAAATGGTAAAAGACTAATCTAATAAGAAAAAAGATAAGTCTTCCATCTTAGCTGGCAAAAAAGATCTCAAAGAGCCTTAGTTCGAAGATATACTCCAAACCAATGCCTATCTTCGTACTTCGAGCTTGACTTAGGACATCTTCGAAGATGGACGTCTGGAAACCTTCGAATCCATTATCTGCCTTTGTGCTGTTAAGGCAATAACCCTGAGGATGGGATATTTTCCCCCAACAGTAGCCCCTCGAATACGCTTCTCCGTTAAACCTGTAATGTTAGGAGAGCAGTATATGGAAGAAAAAATAACCAGGCGTAGGGGTTATTAGATTTTAATTCATCTCTGAAATGTACAAAGATATAAAACTCCGAATCAGTCTTAAGACAATTACTTTCGAACTATCTTAGAACTGACTCAGGAAGTTCGAAAGCCTTTTAGACTTAGAAGAAATAGTCGTTAGCTTCCTTCTTCTAACGGAAACTGTAGAATGCGTTAATTTCGGAGAAAAGTAACGGCAGGAATGCGAAACGGCATGGGCTAACGGTAAAAAATGTAAAATCTAGGCTATAAATAGAGGGCCTAGAACTTTCCTGAGTACTTTTCCACCGCTTTCTTGCAAACAAGAAACCTTTGAGCCCTAGCCTCCATTCTTCCTCCAAAGCAACCCATTAGCTTCCATGGCGAAAACCAAGAGTTCTGGAGCCCCTTCGGCCTTGGCTCGACAGCAGGCAGCCGCAGCAGCAGCAGCTGCAGCGTTGGCGACGGTGCCTCCAACACCCGCAACGGTATCCATGGCGGCAGGAGGGGGAAATCCCCAAAATGTTGGTGACCAAGGTCTCTGCCCGCCATCAACGAAGTACTTGGATCAATCCTTCCAACTGGGACCTTCTACCTGCAAGAGAGAATCACTGGCGGTCGCAGTAGAAGGGAAGATTAGTACCGGAGTCATGATCCGCAAACATGGAAAGGAACTCATCCCGTCGCCAAGGCCCGGAGAAGTGGTCGTCTTCGAAGCCTTCTTCGAAGCCGGCTTAGGCCTTCCAGCAGTGGACTTCTTGGCCGAGGTACTTGATTTGTTTCACGTCACCCTTCCTCAACTTTCTCCGAACGCAGTAGCTCGCTTAGCTATCTTCGAATGGGCGTTGAGAGCCGAAGGCTGTGAGGGGAGGGCAGAAATCTTCGCTGCGCTACACAGAGCTTCATGCCAGCCAAAAACCTTCGTAAGCCCCAGAGGTGAAAAAGTGGTATTAGCCTTCGGAAGTATTAACTTCAGGCTTCGGGATGAATACGCCCTTCAATTTCCCGCTAAGGCCATCAATGCAAGATGGTATACCGACTGGGTCATGAGATGGTTTTATGCCGAAGTTGGGGCGAGCAATCCTCTGGCCGGACCTCTGAAAGACATCCAATTCCGGAAGGAAGCCCTAGTGCATCCAGACCAAGGTCAGCTCGAAGCCCGCCTCAGCCTACTTCAGAAGATCAGTCGAAGGTTGAGCATGCGAGACTTAGCCGAAGAGTTCCTCGGGTTACAAATCCCTCCGCTGATGGCCAACTGGCCTATCATCTTCGAAGAGGATTCGGAAGGTGGTCTCCGAAAAATCACTTCGACTTCGAGCCCTGCAGGTAAATTCGAAGACAACATGTATTATGCATATTCATTCGAAGAAAATAACTAACTTAATTCATTTCTTAGCTTCTTCAGCCCCTATTACTTCGGAGCAAATCGTAAGGGCTTCGGAGAAGATTTGGGCGCTCCAACTCTGACCGAAAAGGAATGTAGAATTAAGTTGGTCGGGAGTTGGGAAAGATTTAACAGAGTGTGGGGAATGCTGGAAATCACTCCGCCCTCTTTGATGGATTGGGTGCCTTCGGAGAAAGGACCCAAAAAGAGGAAAGCCGAAGCTGGGACTTCGAGCTCCGCCAAGACTGCGGTAAAGAAGGTGGCTCGGAAACCAAAGAATCCCGCACCTTCGAGCCCAAGGGATTCAGTCTCTGACTCCCAAGAGGACGAAGGGAGGTTGCTTGTGCGTCTGATAGACGAAGATGCATCTCAAAGGACTGCACAAGCCGAAGTACCTGCGAATGTGCCGGAGTCTCGAGATAACCTTGAGCAACCAAGGACTTCGGCAGTTCAAGAGGATTTACCTCAGGACGAAGTTCCTGCGGATGAAGGTGGAGTCGAAGTTACTATGGCTTCGATTCCTGAAGAGGCAACAGGGACTGCTCAGGAAAATGCTCCTGCAGTCGAAGATTTAACGGCTGATTCGGACGAAGATCTCGCCTTCGATCCACCGAACAGTCCAATGATTACCCCTCGCCAAAATGTCGAAGGTAGACTTCGAATAATTCTTTCATGTTTATTTTGTGTATTTATACAATGTATAATACTTTTGTTTTTTACAGAGTCCACTTCTGTGGATGAAGTCCGGCAGGAAGAAATAATCCCTGGACCTTCGACGACTTCGGAGCCAATCCCAAGAGCCACTCAAATGGGACCTGGAAGAGGCAAAAGAAATATAGAACCCTCCCTGCTGCGAGTTCCGGATCAACTCCGTCTGATTCAACAGACGAGAGTCTATCTTTCGAGGAGGGCCAGTCTCCAGGGGCTGCGAAGACTACAGGCCAACACTCCGGCCCTTCGCTGGACGAAGATGACCAAGAGGCGATAAGTATGCTCCACTTCTAGCTCCTTTCTTAGGGCAAACAACTGGTCTTCGGACTTTGCTCGAACCTTTGGATCGAGCTAGCCGCGACATAGGGGAGACCAACTTAGTGGCCATTCTAAGTAAAGCGGACAGGTCGGAGCTCAACGTTGCTATAGAACGCGCAGCTTACCAGGTACGAAGTATCTGTGAAATAACATAGAATTTACCTACAAATAAATGTTTACCTTGGTTTTTTCTTTTTGCAGCAAACAGTCTTGGCCCGAGCTGCGAATATATCGAATGATCAAGAAATCGCTCGTCTTCGGGAGGAAAATAATATCCTTCAACGGAATCTTACCATCTCCGAAAGCCGAGTGGTTCAGATGGACAATATAGTGTCAATGGAGTGAAGGGCCAGACAAGGTTTGGAGGGTGCGAATAAAGAACTCGAAGCAGAAAGAATTGTGCTTCGAGCTAAAATTGAAAGAATGCAGGCGGAGCACGCTACTGCGGGGACCGAGCTTGTCAGACTCCAAGAGGAAGCTAGCCAGCTCTTGAACCAAAAGAATATCTTGACTACTGAAACTGCTAGACTTTCTGGGGTTCTGGGAGAGGTAACTTCGATGAAGGACGCACTGAACGAAGATAGCTGAGGTCCGAGAAGGTAGCTACGGAAGTTATGAATCAACTGCTAGGTGTCCTGGAGTACTTCGGTACTACCGGGACACTTCCTTCTGATGATAACATTTCTCTTCTGCGCCGATTGAAAAGGATTCAAGGAGTGGTGAAGCAGATGAAGACAGCAGGCATTCGATACGGAGAACTCTCCGGACAAGTGGCTGTTGTTGGCCTACTTCGCTACTACGAAGATCTGGGCCGATCGATAACTCCGAGCGCAGGAAAGGGCCCAATTACCTTCGACGACGAGCGGCTTCTGACTCCTTCCGAAGGTGTGGCCGCTGCCTGGCGGGCCTTCCAGACTTCATGGAGAGCCGAAGGTCGTTCTACGATCAAGGCCTGGATCGACGAAGGACAACGCCAGAAACAAGCTCGGACCCAGGCTTCAAGCAGTCAGCCTCCTCCAAACCCGCAGGTTTAGAAATACCTTAGGATTTTGGCTATGTAAAGCTTTATGCTTATGAACATTTATCAATGAAAATTTGTTTATCATATTTTTAGGCTTTGCCTCATACGGAAGATATCGAAGTGTTAGACATTAACGACGAACTTCGCTCATTATGGACCACCTTCGATCTTCTAAAAGCTTATAAGCGTCCTCGATTTTTAGTTCCTCGAGATAGCTCCGGTGTAATTGCACCCGAAGTAATCAAAGATATACTATCTTATATTAAAGAGGAAGAAAAAGAGGTTAACTTGAACACTTCGTCTTCTGAAGACGTTATATGGTCTGAAGACGAAGACGAAGTTCGAAGTAAAAAACTTGAAGAACATGGAAGCTGGGAAAGGAGCCCCGAACGGCTTCGAACTTGGGCCGAGCTTCAACAAGAACAGAAGGACTTTAGAGCTTCGAAGGGAGGCAAGAGAGTTAAACGCAAAGTTGTTAGAACTCCCGGCGCTGGAACTAGTCGTTCCAATTCTAGCTCTAGAGATCGAAGAGGTCTTCGATTCCTTCTTGGTATAGATACCAATTTTTCATGATGTAATCTGTAAACATATTCGTTCGAATAATGAATACCGATTTAAAATTGTCTCCATATTTACTAGCCCCTCTTTGGGGATAAGCAACTTCGAACTGTATTCAAAGATGGTTATGCGCAAAGAAAAATTTCGGAGTACAATTTTTTGGGGTTCAGAGCCCCTCTGCAATTTAAAGATCTTTTAAAATCTTATAAAATGTCTTCGACTATTTGTAGTCTGAAGAATGGCAACTTAGTACCCTTGTTTTTTGAAAGAAATCACTTGAGATAACTTTCAGGACACCTTAGTGTCTTAGATAATTTGTCACTTTGGACTATGTTAACAGACATTCGAAGCTCATGGCTCAAACTCTGTTTTGCTTTGGCCACCTTCGGCTCTTTTTGTGAACTCTGTCGAACCAATGGTTCGGAGTTGGCAATGGTCTCTTTGGACTCTTTTTACGGATGTCTACCAGCCAATGGCTTGGACTCCGTATATTTTGGCCACCTTCGGCTCTTTTTGCGGAAGTCTACCAGCCAATGGCTTGGACTCCGCATGTTTTGGCCACCTTCGGCTCTTTTTACGAAAGTCTACCAGCCAATGGCTTGGACTCCGCATGTTTTGGCCACCTTCGGCTCTTTTTACGGAAGTCTACCAGCCAATGGCTTGGACTCCGCATGATGTGGTTTTGGGCTCTTTTACGGATGCCTACAAGCCGGTGGCTTGGACTTCGGATTATGTCAGCCCCCACGTCGGAAGCTTTGAACCAATGATTCGAAGTCCGAAAATATGATTCATCTTCATGACACTTCCCTCTCGGTCAACCCCGCGGTTCTAGTGCGTCCACTCGGAAGCTGGAGGTTTATGAGGGGAAGGTACTATCTGGACCATATGCTTTATTAATTCAGAAGATGATTACAAGTGATTTACAAGAAGCCCTTATGCGAAGTATCGCTTTAGGTGCTCCACATGCCAAGTATGTGCTAACTCTTCACCTTCTACATTAGCTAATTTAAAAGAGCCAGGGCGTCCTGAACGAACAATTAGGTACGGACCTTCCCATTTATTTCCTAATTTCCCTGGCGCTATAATGCTTCGTAGAACAAGATGACCCGGTCTTAGTTCATTGAGCTTAACCTTCGGGTCAAACCAAGCCTTCGTCTGCTGATGATACTTTGATAAATTTGCCACAGCTCAAAGTCTTGTTTCTTCTGATAAATCTAGCGAAGCTTGTCTTTCTTCTTCAATCTCCGGTTCGGTGCTGCGAAGTGATCCTCCTTTGAGCTCCGTTGGAGTCATAGCTTCATCTCCGAATAGTAGTTTGAATGGAGTAAAACATGTGGACCTTGTTTGCGTAGTCCGAATGGACCACAAAATTTTCGGAAGCTCTTCGGTCCACAGTCCTTTTGCTAATCCTACTATCCTTCGATTTAGCTGACAAA
>JAAALK010000285.1:48891459-48920850 GCA_019279435.1 Zizania palustris | reverse complement strand
CATGCAGGTATTCTGTAACAGACCTGCCCCCCTGCTGTAGGTCTCTATACTCCTGTTGTTTTTGCGCAATAATGCCATCGGGGATGTGAGCGGCATGAAGGCGGCCGAGAACTCCGCCAAGTGTGGGAGTGTCCCTCTGGCAGGGTCTCACAAAGATTGTCCCACCATTCTGCGGCGGGACCATGAAGCTGGTGGGTGGCGAAGGCCACCCTCTCCTGCTCGGTGCAGGTAAGGAGGTCGAGCTTCTTCTCGATAGCTCGCAACCAATCCCCAGCCTCCATGGGGTTGGTGGTGCTTGAGAAGGTCGGTGGGCGAACTCGGAGGAACTCCGAGAGCTGAGAGGTGGGAGCGGGAGCTGGTGCGGCGGGACGATGCAGCTCGGGCTGTTGGTGGAGGCGGAAGAAATGAGCCTGCTGCTCCTGCATCTGCTGCTGCTGCTGTTGCATCTGATTCAGGAGAGCTGAAACTAGTTGGTTCTGCGTGGCCATCATCTCGGCCAGAGTGGGGTGATTGGCAACCGGGGCTTGCCTTTGCCAGTTGCTCCCCACTGAGGCAAGTTTCCATTATCCCCTCCGTTCTGAGGAGCGTCGGAACCCTGAGTGTTGGTCATCCTGGAGTTTTCAAAGCAGACAATATTTATTTTAGTGAACTCTTTGTATTTTATTTCAAAAGGTACCGTTCTTGCGGTTACATTTATTTATTTCGTCATTCATGCCTTATGTTTTGACATGGATGGTGATACAAGCAAGCATAAATGAAAAACAATCAATCGTAAACTACGTCTAGGGTAGCTCGGGGGATGGCTCGATCTCAGGCTCGTGGGAGACGGTCGGGGTCGAGGAGCTGGATGGTCCGGCGGGTGGTGCGCTGCGGGAGATCCTCTTGGGTCTCACGGTAGGGATCCGAAGGGGTTTCTTCCTGCGGGGCGGAAGAGGCGCGATCTCCTCAATGTCCTTCTTCAATTCCTCGATCTGGTAGCGGAGCTGAGGGTTGGTGGCGACATGCTGCCGAAGGAGCTCATTTTGATGTCGTAACTCCTCTGCCTCGGCAGCCAAACGATGTCCCTGCTGGATGCGGCGACGAAGATCTCCGTTCTCGCGGTTCAGATCCTCAGAAGACTGTCGGTAAAAGCTGATTGTGTCGCGCTGTCCATTGGCGTCCTGCAGTGCCTCGTAATGAAGATCATCCATGGCCTCCAACAAGCGCATGGTATGACCAATCACAGAATGGCGCTGAGAGAGTGTGCTGACGAAGACACTGTGGGGACTTCCTGGGGTGCGAAGAGGCACGAAGCGAAAGTCCGTTTCGTAGAGCTCGTTGTCATAGATCATCCGGAGCTCTGTGAGTGCCTGGAGGGCAGTGCGCTGGCTGGCAACCAGGAAGGTAGGTCCTCCTCCGCGGTAGGTGTGAGCTGTCTGAGGGGAGGGCTGGACGACGACGGTGACCTCGCAGAAGCTTTCTTCCTCGTCGGGGAAGACTCCATGGTACATCGGCTCATGCTCAAATCCAAGGAAGCTGACGAGCATGCGCAGCTCGCGAATGAATCTGGTCTCGTCACGAAGGTTCCCACTCATGGTACGGACTGGCATCTACAAAAGAGAGAAATTTTTTGTGAAAATCTCGGAAGATGAGAGGATAAGCAGTGTTTGTAAGAAAATATAGTAAGTATAAGTCCTAAGGTCAGGTTTGTTTGGCTTCCTACAGTCAAGTCGGCTCTAATACCATCTTGTCGCGCCCCGATTTAATAAATCAAGACTTTATTGAAATTCCATAGAAAATCAATAAAACAAGACGTTCATCATGCGACCACGTACAATACGGGCAATCATTCACGGTTCGTAGACCGCATTATTACAAAAGTGAATAAAGGTGAAGAGAAACTAATAAAATAAGGGTCCTAGATGAACGCCTCCTTCCAGTCTCGCCTTGACTGGGTCGCTACTCCAGACCTTCATCCTCCTCGTAGTAGACTGGCTCTGATGGTGTAAGTCAACGGGGTGAGTACAGATGTACTCAGCAAGCCACCGAATGCAAATATAATGCAAGGTAATAACAAGGGAGATAGTGGCTAGTTTTGCGGAAGCAGCATAATTGTAAAGCTTTATATGTGAGCAATTTATTGGTACGGAAAAGTAAACATGTGTGTGTGCATCATCATCTTCTAACTCGAGGGGTACAGTCAGCCCCACCTCGCTAAACAGTCCTTACGTGCCATGAATAACTCGACCATTCAAACAATTGTAAACTAACTGCGAGTAGTCACACAACCCGCCCTTGACCGTGGGCTCGGCTTTTCGAAAAGATTGGATTACTCTGATCAGAGATGTACCACTGTACCCACAAGGCACGCACTCATCACCTACACCGAAGTATAACGAGATGACCCATCACACGGGAACTCGTGCCAAAACCTTCCATATAGTCCTCCCCGACCCAATAGCACCCTCTTATGGGTTTCATATATTTGATTAAGGGTTGAATCACTGTTGGTAAAAATTTGTAAAAATTCCTAAAATTATGTCTTGGCCTCTAGTTCATCTCATAAAATTTTAGGTCCAAACTTTGAGTATTTCTCCCTGTTTGGCTTTATTTGGGTTCTTTTATGATTTTCCTTTAATAATAAATCCAGAAATGATTTAAATAATGTTTTCCTTTTATTCTATTTGTTTTTATTTCTTGGGATGGTACATTCACCATGCTCCATATGGTGGTAGACCTCGGGCGAGTAGCTTTGTACCTCGTCCGAGTAGGAGACCTCGACATGTTGTTCGATCACAGCATGTAGGTAGACCTCGCACTTTGCATCATTCTGATTATTATGTGCGTAGACCGTCTACTTTTACTGCGCCTACTACTCGTGTCACTTAGTGCTGGATGCCGCGTCATTATTTCACTCACCCCAGCACTGAGCGATCGAGGTATTCTTATCATGTGTAGGTGACAGATCGAGGCTTGGAGGGCACGTGGATCATCGACTCCGGTTGTTCGCGCCACATGACCGGAGATGCAGCTTGGTTCTCCAGCCTCACCACAACCAAGCAAAGGGAACATATCACCTTCGGAAACAATCAAAGGAGTAGAGTGAAAGGTAAAGGTGTGGTAAGAATTAACTCAAACTTCACTCTCAAAGATGTTGCTTTGGTAGAGAACCTGGGATACAATTTGCTGTCTGTATCTCAGTTGCTTGATGAGGGCTTCGAAGTGCGATTCCATCGTGATACTTCGCAAGTGCTCAATTCTGATGGCGTTGTGGTGTGTAAGATCTTTAGAGTTGGGAGAGTTTTTGGAGCTGATTTTTCTGAGTCGTCTGGATCTTCTCATTGTCTTGTTGCACATTCGACTTCTGAGCTTTGGAAGTGGCATAGGAGACTAGGGCATATGAGCTTTGAGTTGCTCGCTCGTCTGAGCGCCCTAGGTCTGATCCGAGGATTGCCCAAGCTCAAGTTTGAGAAGAATTTAGTTTGCGCTCCTTGTCGACATGGAAAAATGATCGCCGCTTCGCATTCGCCAGTCACCACAGTGATGACTGAACAACCCGGAGAACTTCTCCATATGGACACTGTAGGTCCTTCTCGGGTCAGTTCTTTAGGCGGCAAGTGGTATGTATTAGTTATTGTCGACGATTTCTCTCGCTACTCTTGGGTCTTCTTTCTTGCCAGCAAGGATGAAGTGTTTTCACACTTTCGGAGCTTGGCTTTGAGACTTTTCACTGAACTCCCCGGTGCATTGAAATTCATTCGAAGTGATAATGGCACTGAGTTCAAAAATAGTCTCTTTGTTGACTTTTGCATGGAGCATGGCATAGAACATCAATTCTCTGCTCCGCGGGTTCCTCAACAGAACGGTGTTGTTGAGAGGAAGAACCGCACTTTGGTTGAGATGGCTAGGACGATGCTTGATGAGCATAGGACTCCTAGAAAATTCTGGGCTGAGGCCATGAACACTGCATGCTACATCTCAAACCGAATCTTCTTGCGCTCAATTTTAAATTTGACATCTTATGAGCTGCATTTTGGGAGACAGCCCAAGGTTACTCATCTTCGAGTTTTGGCTGTCGCTGCTTTATCCTAAAACGTGGTAACTTGGATAAATTTGAGTCGCGATCTTCTGACGGGATCTTTTTGGGTTACACTACTCATGGTCATTCTTATCGTGTTTATAACTTGGAGACTAACACTGTCATCGAGTCATGTGATGTGACTTTTGATGAATCAACCCCCTCTGTTATTTCTGCTCTTGAACAGGCAAATGAACACGACATGGAACAGACCTTATTCGAAGAAGAAGATCCCGGAGAATTCGAGGATGAACCCCTACTACCCTCGACATCAACCCCCGAAGCCGACCCCGCTTCGACCACTTCGGCACGAGGTCCCGAAGCAACTACCTCGACATCGGTCATCTTGGACCACTCCAACGCACAAGTTGAGGGGGAGACTGCATCTCGCCGCGAGGCTCCACATCATGTTCAAAGGATGCACCCTCCCGAGCTGATCATTGGTGAGCTTGATCAAAGGGTAACTCGTTCACATGCTCATTTCACTAATTCTGCTTTTGTTGCTTCTTTCGAGCCCTTAGATGTTAGTCATGCACTTTCTGATTCTAGTTGGATCAATGCCATGCTTGAGGAACCTGAAAATTTTGAGAGAAACCAAGTCTGGACTTTAGTTGATCCTCCACCAAATGTTCACTTCATTGGAACAAAATGGATTTTCAAAAATAAACAAGGGGAGGATGGGACTATAATTAGAAACAAGGCTAGACTTGTAGCTCAGGGCTTTTCTCAACTAGAAGGGATTGATTTTACTGAAACTTTTGCACCTGTTGCTCGCCTTGAGGCCATTAGGATTTTGCTTGCCTTTGCGACATTCCGGGGATTCAAACTCTATCAAATGGATGTCAAAAGTGCTTTTCTTAATGGCTTCATAGGTGAAGATGTTTATGTAAAACAACCCCCTGGTTTTGAAAACCCCAAGTACCCACATAAAGTCCTTAAACTTCATAAGGCTCTTTATGGACTCAAGCAGGCCCCTCGGGCTTGGTATGATATACTTAAGTCTTTTCTGCTTGAGCGAGGGTATTTGATGGGCTCTGTTGATAAAACTTTGTTTACTCTCAAGCATGGCAAGAATTCCTCCTAGTTCAGATTTATGTGGATGATATCATCTTTGGTGGCTCTTCTCATGCTTTGGTTGCCGAGTTTGCAGATACCATGAGCAGGGAATTTGAAATGTCGATGATGGGTGAACTCACCTTTTTCCTTGGTTTGCAAATCAAGCAAAGCAAACAAGGTACTTTCGTCCACCAGACGAAGTACACCAAGGACCTGCTCAAGAAGTTCGACATGTCCGATGCGAAGCCCCTCGCCACTCCAATGGCTACATCTGTAGCATTGGACCCTGACGAAGATGGAGAAGCCGTAGATCAGAAGGAGTTCCGAAGCATGATCGGCTCCCTCCTCTACTTGACTGCCACGAGGCCGGACATACACTTCGCAGTGTGTCTGTGCGCTCGTTTTCAGGCTTCACCACGAGCTTCACACCGCCAAGCGATAAAGCGCATTCTAAGGTATCTCAAACACACCCTTGAATTTGGCATATGGTATTCAGCTTCTTCATCTTTATGTCTTCGAGGTTTTTCCGATGCGGATTTTGCTGGGTGTAGGATTGATAGGAAGAGTACCTCTGGTACTTGTCATTTTCTGGGTACTTCTTTGGTTTGCTGGTCTTCCCGCAAACAGTCTAGTGTTGCACAATCAACGGCTGAGGCCGAATATGTTGCTGCAGCTAGCTGTTGCTCTCAGATTTTGTGGATGGTTTCCACTTTGCGGTATTTCGGGTTAGATTATAAGAGTGTTCCACTTTTCTGTGATAACACTAGCGCTATTTGTATTGCAAACAACCCGGTTCAGCACTCCAGAACCAAACACATTGATGTGCGGTATCATTTTCTCAGAGATCACAATGAGAAGGGTGATATTGAACTTCAATATATTGATACCCAACACCAGCTAGCCGACATCTTTACAAAACCCCTCGATGCTTCTCGATTTGCTTACTTGCGTGGGGAACATGGCATTTGTCACCCTTACGGCATTTTTTGAGGGGGAGCTGTTTTAGATGGATGTGCATTTGCTAATTATGTGTTGAAATTGCATTTACATCTTTTGCACTTATATGCCTGCTTATAATCCATGACATCATGACAGCTCAGCTCTTTTTAATTTATCTGGAACATTCATGTGCATGATGCTTTCTTTTCAAAATCAAATTGTGCTCACTACTTAGTCCTGAATCTAGCCTGTTTAGGCAGGACTGCTTTAGCTATCTTTTATCTGCTTGATAGCAAGACACTGTTCATTGGATGCTAAAAATTGCAACTTGAAAAATTGTTCTATATTTTCATGGATATTCATAAAGTGCCAAACAATTGGTTCACTAAGTTAAAATCTACATCTCCATAATTTGCATGCTTTAAGTGAAAAGATCCAGGTGGGTTTGTTTGTCGCACTATCCTATTCTAGACTGCTTACCATTGCACATTGGTCTGAACTGGAATAGTGTAGTGTATGCCAAAATCATTGCCTTAAGCTCCTTATGGTTTTCATACCTAGGCTTGGTCTGATTGGAAAGTATAAGGTGGACAAACAAATAACCCCTGGCACTAAGAAAAGAACAACAAAATTTATTGATTATCAAGTTTGCTTTTCAAACTCCATTTGAACTGGACTTGTCTGTCTAGAGTAGAAATTGACTAGCTTTGCGCAGTCCTTGCTTTTACTTGTCTAGTTTCCTTGACTAAGTGGTGATGCTTTTATTTTTCAAAATTGATCAAATCACATGCTTCATCCTGATTTTAGAGAATGTTAATTTGAGCTGAGCCCATGATCATTGGTGTTATTGTTGGCATATTTTTGCTTCATATGTCTTTGCAATTATGCTCATTTCAAAAGCTTTGCATCCTTTACATGCTCCTTGATGCTTGCATTGCCAAAGGGGGAGAAATTCCTCAAGAGGGAGAGACTTGCTTCGTTCTCTGCCGCAAGAAGGTATAATTTCCAAAGGGGGAGAAAATTGGGGAGAAGATTCTTTGTTGCCAAAAAGGGGGAAAACTTAACTCAGGGGGAGTTTTTATTGCCGAAGGGGCTTTTTACTCTTTTGAAAACAGGGGAGGAAAATTCTTTTATCAAGTGACATGTTTTGGCTCTTTTCTGAGTTTTTATGGTCACTTGTGTGCTGAAAATTTTTAAATTTTCTTGAACTTGGATTTGGTTGTCAATGCACTCATCAAGGGGGAGATTGAGAAACCAAGGGTTGGTTTCAGTGTTTGTGATGAGTGATTGACAGGCTTTTTACCTCTGTTCGAAGGGGTACCTCCGAAGGTGTTCGGAGGAGGGTACCTCCGGAGGGGCCTCCGAAGTGTGTTCGGAGGTGGTCTCATCGAAGGGTGTTCGGTGGATAGTTGCTGCAGCTGTGCAGCGGAGTGTGCTTGTCGGAGGGGTCCGACAGTACACGATGACTGGGTGTGTACCGAAGGCTTCGGTACTTTGGGCGGTACACCGGAGTGTGTACCGGAGGTTGCTAACCCGGAGAGGTCTCCGGAGTACCGGATACACTTGTCTGTTTGTTTGTGGTGCGCAGGGACTTCGGAGGCGACGGACAAGGTTCGCAGCAGGTGAACCTGGGTCAAGCGGGAGGCTTGATGCCAGGGGAGCGGGGAGCTCCGTCACGGTGGCTGCGAAGGGGTCCGGGTCGGTACTCGGGTCGAGGCGTGCCAGGTGAAGGCAGAGAGTGCGGAGCGTGGCTCCGGCTGAAGGTGCTCCGAGACAAAGTCCTCGGAGGTGAGGCACTTCGAAGGTACTCCGGATGGAGTGACTTCGGAGTAGGATGGATCAAGTCCTCTGCGGAGGCAAGGTGTTCGAAGTGTGCTCCGGAGGGAGACATTCGAAGGTACCCGACGAAGGTCTCAGAAGTCGAGGCGCATCGAAGGCATGGTCCGGGTGAGTCTCGTCGAGGAGTGTGCTCGGGGAGAGACACTGCGACGAAGGGCTCATGGAATGCTTCATGCGGAGGCCTTGGACGAAGGAGGGACTTCGAAGGGTGGTACTCCGAAGGTGGGGCTTCGGAGTAAGGAAGGCTTCGGAGCGAGGCTAGCTCCGGAGCAAGGTTGACTTGAGGTGCTTCGGCCTGCATGGCTTCGGTACACGGACTGACGGAGTTCGAGCTAGGAGTAGCTGCGAAGCCGTGGTGGTCCACTCCAAGGGTGTTGGTGCGAAGGCCTAAGGGCTTTGACAGCTTCGGCTCAAAACCGTCACTGTATCGGAGGCTAACTTCGGTGAAGCGAAGGCCGTCAGGCTCAAGGCTTCTCACTGAAGCTACCGCACCCCTCGCGTGCGAAGGGGGGCTCCAGAAAGGTCAAAGACTGCAAAGGCTGACATTGTCTGCTCTGCAAAAAGCTGACGCTGTCCCCTCTGCAAAGCTGACAGAGAAGCCTCCAAATAAAGTTGACTACCTTTTGTACCCCTCTGTTCTGTAGAGACAAAACTGGTGTAAACCCTAGGGGTAAAGTAGTCAATTCACTTGGGTGAATAGTGGCTATAAATATCGGGGCTAGGTAGGTAACATTTAACACTTTGAGCATTTACTGTTGAGCTCCTGTACTAGCCACCACACTTTGTATTCATCCTGAGTTCATTTATTGTGTTCCTTGTTCAAGCAGCGAAGCCCTGCTTCTGTGTTCATTCTTTCTGCTTGAGCTCGTTTGCATACCTCGCTAGTTGTAGTGAACCGTAGCCTGTCTAGGCGAAGTGTGTTTTGTGCGAAGTGTGCTTTTCAGTGTGCGTTCGCTCTGTGTAACAGGAGGCTAGACCTCGCTGCTTACTAGCGAAGCCCTGATCGAAGCTCGTTTTGCTTCTCGTGTCGAAGCCCCTAGCCAAGTCTGTTAGTGTGCGTTTTGACCTTCGAAGTACGAAGCCCAGCATGAGTTGCTGTCGCTAAGTATTTGGTGAAGCTGGGTGAAGCTGCGAAGCCGTGGTGGTCCACTCCGGAGGTGTTGGTGCGAAGGCCCAAGGGCTTTGACGGCTTCGGCTCAAAACCGTCACTGTATCAGAGGCTATCTTCGGTGAAGCGAAGGCCACCAGGCTCAAGGTTTCTCGCCGAAGCTACCGCACCCCTCGCGTGCGAAGGGAGGCTGCAGAAGGTCAAAGACTGCAAAGGCTGACACTGTCTGCTCTACAAAAAGCTGACGCTGTCCCCTCTGCAAAGCTGACAGAGAAGCCTCCAGAATAAAGGTGGACTACCTTTTGTACCCCTTAGTTCTGTAGAGACAAATCCTTTGTAAACCCTAGGGGTAAAGTAGTCACTTCCTTTGGGTGAACTGTGGGCTATAAATATGGGGGCTCGGTAGGTAACATTTAACACTTTGAGCATTTACTGTTGAGCTCCTGTAGCCACATACCTCGTTGTATTCATCCAGAGTTCATTTTATTGTGTTCCTTGTTCAAGCGGCGAAGCCCTGCTTCTGTGTGCTTTTTGCTTGAGCTCGCGTTACATACCTCGCTAGTTATAGTGCACCGAAGCCTGTCTAGGCGAAGGTCGTTTCTGTGCGAAGTGTGTTTTTCAGTGTCCTGTCGCTCTGTGTAACAGGAGGCAAGACCTCGCTGCTTACTAGCGAAGCCCTGATCGAAGCTCGTTTTGCTTCTTGTGTCGAAGCCCTTAGCGAAGTCCGTTTGTGTGCGTGTAGACCTTCGTGTACGAAGCACAGCACCAGTTGCTGCTGCCAAGTTCCTGGTCGAAGTCCTCAGAGGGCAGTCCACTCTTGCGAAGGGTGAAGTGTGAACCCCGCTCGAAGCACCCTGTGTGCGGAGCCTGCACTGACTTAGCAGAGTAGATTTTCGAGGGTTGTTAGTGGAGCGAAGTCTTCTTGGCTTCAAACTTTTGCTCCTGCGAAGCCTGTGTTTGGAGCTGTCGAAGTACCTCCGAACCAGACCTTCGAAGGTTGTGTTCGAAGCCTGTTCCGCAGAAGACAGAACCAAACCGAAGGCTAGTCTTTAGCCCGAAATTTTAAAAGCTCCCATTCACCCCCCCTCTGGTCGCCATTTCCGGTCCAACACGAAGCATCACCCTTGGACACAAAAACTCAAGACAAAATTGAGGGATCAATGACAATATATTGCAAGAGCATATTATTTTGTTACAGGTCAAATATCCTACGCAAAGTTTAAACAAGAGCATGTCGACTGGTCTCAATCGCCCACAGCAAAATTGTATCGATGATCCGAAGGATGGCTCGGTCCTCGACATCCGAGCCAGGGAGATATTGAAGGGTGCGGCATCGGTGCTGTGCATGATGGACGACACCGACAAGCTGGCACTCTTAGGCCTCGATCCGAGCTGGGAAGGAGGCCAGAACACCTTCCTTCTCGGCAATCTTCATCCGGACCGCGTCACGCATCGAGGACAATTTGGCTTCTTTCGCCTGTATCTGGCCAAGTTCTAGTAACATGACCGACGACTAACCACGAACGTGATACAGAAGGGTTCCCTCGGTGATCACTGCTTTGTCATGGATTTTTATCGCGTCCCACTGCGACGCAAAGTTGGCGTGATCATCCATCTGCTTCAACACCCGCTACATGTCTAGCCGATGGAACTCCAAGTATGTAGTCGGTGTAAGGGCATCGACCAACTCCGGGGAGAGGTGGTCCTGGATGTCATTGAAGCGCCCTCATATCAACCCCGAGTTGTTCATAGGATGTCCGCCGAATCTTCTAGGCAGTGTAGTAGGTCTGGAAGAACCCCCATCACCTCTAGAGGCAACTAAGTCATGACCATCGAAGGGGCATCGATGACTACTTCATCCTCCAGATATGGCCTGATATCAAAAGGTAAATTCCAGGTGAAGGACTGAAAGAAGATAGAAAGTCAAATAGAAGCCAACCACATTATGACAATAAGTATAAAGTGCTTACGACAGTAGGCCTGGCAGGGGCAGACGATCGCGGAGCGCTATCGTTGGAGGAAGCGGCGGTATCATCCTCCCCTCCAAGGGTGTGTGACCCCTCCTGTCCAAGACTACCTTTGGGGGCAGATGAGCGGGTGGCATCCAGAATCGGCTGCATGTAGGGCTGATGTTAGCTAGGTAGATGAAACAAGAAGATAAAGCAAGTAAAGTATATGATGAGAGCCTAAAGCAAGAGGGACCCTAGCATCAGTCGCCATGCCTTCTGGTGCATCAGCTTCTGCTGTTGTGGCCATATCGACAACATTGGCCGATACGCTAGAATCAGCAAGTATGACACCCGACGTATCGGCCCCGATGATGGTTTCCGTAGTAGTATCTCTAGTGTACGGGGTCGATTGAGCTCCAGCTAGGTCATCGGCTATCTGGTCAAATGTCATGTGAAGAGACATGACGACGGGGGAAGAAGAAGACTGAAAAGGAAAAAGCATCAGACGATAGAAATGCAAGGCAAGTACACATAGTGCGAAGACGCATACATACCTGAGCCAATGAAGGTGCATCAACGGTAGCAGTAGCGTGCGTAGCGAGAGGAGCAGACGGCGTCGACTAAATAAAAAGTGAGGGATTTTACAAAGGAAGGGAAAAAGTTCACTAGGCATGGAAAAAATAAGAGGATTACCTGGCTAGATCGAGCTCTAGTGGATCAACACACCACAACGTCCGATGCTCTCCAGTTGTGAGACGAAACTTTGACTCACCTCTTGGTAGGAAGCTCCATCAGGATATCGGCCCATATTCTATCGGTCTGCCACTCCAACTCACTAGTGGAGCATCCATGTATTCCTCGTCCATAATATGAAGGTAAAATGACGAGCAGGGGAAAAGCGGAACAAACAGAAGTTAAGTTGAGTGTGTTTACCTCGGGAGCCTCGTAGGCGTAGCTAGGTTATAGCTACTCAAAATACGTCTTTGAGCATAGGTTGAAGAGGTGCTTTGTCAATTCCTTTCACCACTGGACAAAGTCATCGGAGCTAGTCCCGTAGGCCAACTAGGGGGCAAGGTTGCAGTAAGGGATTTTATCGGCCACTCGGAAGAGGTGATCATACTCTGGCCCGTTTGTAACCTCTCCACAAATTTGGAATCAGCCGATGAAGAATAGGCATGGGCGAAGCTGGTCGAATCCTAGTTGCCGCAAAAAGACCGATAGATGATAAAATTCATAGGAGGCTTTCTGGATATGGCAAATGGTAAAGTCGACACACAAAAGACAAGGAGTGCTCAAGGCTTTGAAGATTTGAGTGGACTCCTCATCTTGGCACACATCAGCAAGAAGAAATCCACAAGGATATTCATAATCATATAGGAACTCGTAGGCAAACCAGATGGTGCTATCATCCCGAAAACCCTAGTAGAATCCTGTGAAACAAAGGCTCAAAGATTCGGGGGACATCCTGAAATTGGAACGCAGTTAGCCGCCTCGCCCAAAGATGAACACCGGCAATAAGTCGAATCGGTCGACTGAAGATAATCGGAGGGGAACTCCATCAAGGTGAGGGGTGGATTCTCAATTGCTTCGGTGATGTATACATTGAGCCAGAGCTGCAATAACTACCAATGATTGCCGAAGTGGCTGATTGGTTCGCCAGCCGATAGCTTGGTCGATTTCTGGTGAAGAAGATGATAAGTGGCGCCAAGAAGATATTGGTCGATGGGGATTTTCTTTTTTGCAGCAAGCTGCTCAGCCAAGGACTGAAGGTGGGAAGTTGGACCCAGGGTGGATCCATAGAAGACAAATTGCTCCAACCAAAGGTTGAGGAAAGCCATGTGCTCACAAGTTTCGACGAGGCCGAATTTCTTGTTATGCTTCATAATATATTTACTCTAGCCGCTAGTATATTTCACATCAAGGCAATGGATTGGCTTGGAAAGAAAAGAAAAAGGATTGTAAGGGGATATGATATCAAGATAGGTCAAGGCGAAGACGTCTAGCAAGGATGGACTCATCGAGCCATGACCAAAAATAAAGGCGTTGAGAGTGTCAGACCAAAAAAACAAGCGGCGACAAGAATCATAACTTTCTTGTAAGGTTCGACAAGATAGAGGCCGATGCAGTGGTCGATGCCGATTTCGTCCCAAGATGGATGGTTGACGGTCGATACCCTAAGGTACCAATCGTGCAAGCTAGGAAGCGGGGAAGGAAAATCCCTAAAGCTAAGGTGCCAATCGGAGGGAAGCATAGAGGAGCATTCAAAAGGGATCCGATTGGTTTCTGCATTTATAATATTAGTGGGATTGGGGTTACCCATCGGACCCAGGAAATGATAAGTTGGATGTTTAGCCATGGGAATCAAAATCTGGTTCTTCAAGTTCTATAGAGAAGAAGATAAAAAGGATATTGTTGGACCAGAAATGGCGACCAGAGGGGGGTGAATGGGAGCTTTCTAAAATTTCGGTCTAAAAACAACCTTCTGTTTTTAGTTCTGTCTTCTGCGGAACAGGCTTCGAACACAACCTTTGAAGGTCTGGTTCGGAGGTAATTTACAGCTCCGAACACAGGCTTCGTAAGGAGCAAAAGTTCGAAGTCAAGAAGACTTCGCTCCACCCACAACCCCGAAAAAATCAACTCAGCTAAGTCAGTGCAGGCTCCGCACATAGGGTGCTTCGAGCAGACTTCGCACTTCACCCTTCGCACGAGTGGACTACCCTCTGAGGACTTCGACCAAATACTTAGCGACAGCAACTCGTGCTGGGCTTCGTACTTCGAAGGTCAAAACGCACACTAACAGACTTGGCTAGGGGCTTCGACACGAGAAGCAAAACGGGCTTCGATCAGGGCTTCTCTAGTAAGCAGCGAGGTCTAGCCTCCTGTTACACAGAGCGAACGCACACTGAAAAGCACACTTCGCACAAAATACACTTCGCCTAGACAGGCTACGGTGCACTACAACTAGCGAGGTATGCAAATGAGCTCAAGCAGAAAGAATGAACACAGAAACAGGGCTTCGCTGCTTGAACAAGGAACACAATAAATAAACTCAGGATGAATACAAAGTGTGGTGGCTAGTACAGGAGCTCAACAGTAAGTGCTCAAAGTATTAAATGTTACCTACCCAGCCCCCATATTTATAGCCACTATTCACCCAAGTGAATTGACTACTTTACCCCTAGGGTTTACACCAGTTTTGTCTCTACAGAACAGAGGGGTACAAAAGGTAGTCAACTTTATTTGGAGGCTTCTCTGTCAGCTTTGCAGAGGGGACAGCGTCAGCTTTTTGCAGAGCAGACAATGTCAGCCTTTGCAGTCTTTGACCTTTCTGGAGCCCCCTTCGCACGCGAGGGGTGCGGTAGCTTCGGTGAGAAGCCTTGAGCCTGATGGCCTTCGCTTCACCGAAGTTAGCCTCCGATATAGTGACGGTTTTGAGCCGAAGCCGTCAAAGCCCTTGGGCCTTCGCACCAACACCCTCGGAGTGGACCACCACGGCTTCGCAGCTACTCCTAGCTCGAACTCCGTCAGTCCGTGTACCGAAGCCATGTATGGCCTAAGCACCACAAGTCAACCTTGCTCCGGAGCTAGCCTCGCTCCGAAGCCTGCGTCACTCCGAAGCCCTCGTTCGGAGTACCACCCTTCGAAGTCCCTCCTTCGTCCAAGGCCTCCGCATGAAGCATTCCATGAGCACTTCGTCGCAGTGTCTCTCCCCGAGCACACTCCTCGACGAGCCTCACCTGGACCATGCCATCGATGCACCTCGACTTCTGAGACCTTCGACGGGTACCTTCGAGTGTCTCCCTCCGGAGCACACATCGAATGCCTTGCCTCTGTTGAGGACTTGATCCCACCATACTCCGAAGTCACTCCATCTGGAGTACCCTTCGAAGTGCCTCGCCTCTGAGGACTTTGTCTCGGAGTACCTTCACTCGGAGCCACGCTCCGCACTTACTGCCTTCACCTGGCGCACCTCGACCCGAGGACCGACCTCGACCCCTTCGCAGCCATCGTGACGGAGCTCCCTGCTCCCCTGGCATCAAGCCTCCCGCTTGACCCAGGTTCACCTGCTACGAACCTGTCCGTCACCTCCGAAGTCCCCTGGGCACCACAGACAAGCAAACAAGTGTATCCAATACTCCGGAGACCTCTCCGGGTTAGCAACCTTCGGCATACACTCCGGTGTACCGCCCAAAGTACCGAGACCTTCGGTACAAACCCAGTCATCGTGTACTGTCGGACCCCTCCAACAGGCACACTCCGCTGCAACAGCTGCAGCAACCAGAGCCACCGAACCCTTCGGTGAAACCACCTCCGAACACCTTCGGAGATCCAACCTCCGAACCCCTTCGGAGGTACCCCTTCGAAACAGAGGTTAAACACAGTCAATCACTCATCACAGACTCCGAAACCAACCCTTGGTTTCTCAATCTCCCCCTTGATGATTGCATTGACAACCAAATTCAAGTTCAAGAAAATTTAAAGAATTTCAGCACACAAGTGAACATAAAAACTCAAAAACGAGCCAAATCATGTCACTTGACAAATGAATTTTTCTCCCCCTTTTCAAAAGAGTAAAAGCCCCTTCGGCAAATCTCCCCCTTTTTCAAGATAAAAACTCCCCCTGTGAAAATTATACCTTTTTGCAACAGAGAACACAGAGAACTCAAATTTCTCCCCCTTTGGCAATGCAAGCATTAAGGAGCATTTAAAAGATGCATAGCTTCGAAATGGGCAGAATTGCAAAGACATATAAAGCAAAAATATGCTAATACTTAATACAAACTATCATGTGCTCAGCTCAATTTAACATTCTCTAAAAACATGATGACAGCATGTGATTTTGTCATTTTGAAATGAAAGCATCACCACTCAATCACGGTAACTAGACAAGTAAAAGCAACGACTGCACAAAGCTAGTCAATTTCTACTCTAGACAAACAAGTCCAGTTCAAATGGAGCATTAAAAGCAAACTTGATGATCAATGAATTTTGTTGTTCTTTTTCATGATGCCAGGGGTTATTTGGTTGTCCACCTTATACTGTCCAATCAAGCCAAGCCTAGGCATGAAAGCCATCGGAAGCTTAAGGCGGTGATTTTGGCATACACTACACTATCCCAGTTCAGACCAATGTGCAATGGTAAGCAGTCTAGAATAGAGTAGTGCGACAAACAAACCCACCTGGATCTTTTCACTTGAAGCATGCAAATCATGGAGTTTTTGATTTTAACTAAGTGAACCAATTTTTAGCACTTGATGAACATCCATGAGTAATTAGAACAATTTTTCAAGTTGCAATTTTTAGCATCCAAAGAAAAGTGTCTTGCTATCAAGCAGATAAAGGATAGCTAAAGCAGTCCTGCCTATACATGCTAGATACAAGATTGAGCAGTGAGCATGATTTGAGTTTGGAAATAAAACATCATGCACATTAATGTTTCAGATAAATTAAAAAGAGCTGAGCTGTCATGATTTCATGAATTACAATCAGACATATAAATGCAAAAGATGTAAATGCAATTTCACACATGATGATCATATGCAATACAATTAAAGACAGCTCCCCTTCACAAAATGTCGTAAGGGTGACAAATACCAAGTTCCCCACGCAAGTAGGCAAATCGAGAAGCATCGAGGGGTTTCGTGAAAATATCGGCTAGCTGGTGTTGGGTATCAACATATTGAAGTTCAATATCACCCTTCTCATTGTGATCTCTGAGAAAATGATATCGCACATCAATGTGTTTGGTTCTGGAGTGCTGAACCGGGTTATTTGCAATACAAATAGCACTAGTGTTATCATAGAAAAGTGGAACACTCTTATAATCTAACCCGAAATCCCGCAAAGTGGAAACCATCCACAAAATCTGATAGCAACAGCTAGCTGCAGCAACATATTCGGCCTCAGTCGTCGATTGTGCAACACTAGACTGTTTGCGGGAAGACCAGCAAACCAGTGATGTACCCAGAAAATGACAAGTACCAGAGGTACTCTTTCTATCAATCCTACACCCAGCAAAATCCGCATCGGAATAACCTCGAAGACATAAAGATGAAGACGCTGAATACCATATGCCAAATTCAAGGGTATGTTTGAGATACCTTAGGATGCACTTTACCGCTTGGCGGTGCGAAGCTCGTGGTGAAGCCTGAAAACGAGCGCACAGACACACTGCGAAGTGTATGTCCGGCCTCGTAGCAGTCAAGTAGAGGAGGGAGCCGATCATGCTTCGGAACTCCTTCTGATCTACGGCTTCTCCATCTTCGTCGGGATCCAATGCTACAGATGTAGCCATTGGAGTGGCGAGGGGCTTCGCATCTGTCATGTCAAATTTCTTGAGCAGGTCCTTGGTGTACTTCGTCTGGTGGACGAAAGTACCTTGTTTGCTTTGCTTGATTTGCAAACCAAGGAAAAATGTAAGCTCGCCCATCATGGACATCTTGAATTCCCTGCTCATACCAACTGCAAACTCGGCAACCAAAGCATGAGAAGAGCCACCAAAGATGATATCATCCACATAAATCTAAACTAGGAGGAAATCTTTGCCATGCTTGAGAGTAAACAGGGTTTTATCAACAGAGCCCATCAAATACCCCCGCTCAAGCAGAAAAGACTTAAGTCTATCATACCAAGCCCGAGGGGCCTGCTTGAGTCCATAAAGAGCCTTATGAAGTTTAAGTACTTTATGTGGGTATTTGGGGTTTTCAAAACCAGGGGTTGTTTTACATAAACATCTTCACCTATGAAGCCATTAAGAAAAGCACTTTTGACATCCATTTGATAGAGTTTGAATCCCCGGGATGTCGCAAAGGCAAGCAAAATCCTAATGGCCTCAAGGCGAGCAACAGGTGCAAAAGTAGTTTCAGTAAAATCAATCCCTTCTAATTGAGAATAACCCTGATCTACAAGCCTAGCCTTGTTTCTAACTATAGTCCCATCCTCCCCTTGTTTATTTTTGAAAATCCA
Organism: Zizania palustris; assembly: GCA_019279435.1. Taxonomy (NCBI): domain Eukaryota; kingdom Viridiplantae; phylum Streptophyta; class Magnoliopsida; order Poales; family Poaceae; genus Zizania; species Zizania palustris. The sequence goes on along the minus strand of JAAALK010000285.1, from coordinate 48,902,936 downwards.
TTTTGTTCCAATGAAATGAACATTTGGTGGAGGATCAACTAAAGTTCAGACTCGGTTTCTCTCAAAATTTTCAAGTTCCTCATGCATGGCATTGATCCAACTAGAATCAGAAAGTGCATGACTAACATCTAAGGGCTCGAAAGAAGCAACAAAAGCAGAATCAATGAAATGAGCATGAGAACGTGTTACCCTTTGATCAAGCTCACCAATGATCTGCTCGGGAGGATGCATCCTTTGAACATGATGTGGAGCCTCGCGGCGGGATGCAGTCTCGACCTCAACTTGTGCGTTGGAGTGGTCCAAGATGACCGATGTCGAGGTAGTTGCTTCGGGACCTCGTGCCGAAGTGGTTGAAGCGGGGTCAGCTTCGGGGGTTGATGCCGAGGGTAGTAGGGGTTCATCCTCGAACTCTCTGGGATCTTCTTTTTCGAAGATGGTCTGTTCCATGTCGTGTTCATTTGCCTGTTCAAATACAGAACTAACAGAGGGGGTTGATTCATCAAAAGTCACATCACATGACTCGATGACAGTGTTAGTTTCCAAATTATAAACATGATAAGAATGACCATGTGTAGTGTAACCCAAAAAGATCCCATCAGAAGATCGCGACTCAAATTTATCCAAATTACCACGTTTTAGGATGAAGCAGCGACAGCCAAATACTCGAAGATGAGTAACCTTGAGATGTCTCCCAAAACGTAGCTCATAAGATGTCAAGTTTAAAATTGAGCGCAAGAATATTCGGTTTGAGATGTAACAAGCAGTGTTCATGGCCTCAGCCCAGAATTTTCTAGGAGTCCTGTGCTCATCAAGCATCGTCCTAGCCATCTCAACCAAAGTGCGGTTCTTCCTCTCAACGACACTGTTTTGTTGAGGAACCCGCGGAGCAGAGAATTGATGTTCTATGCCATGCTCCATGCAAAAGTCAACAAAGAGACTATTTTTGAACTCGGTGCCATTATCACTTCGAATGAATTTCAATGCACCTGGGAGTTCAGTGAAAAGTCTCAAAGCCAAGCTCTGAAAGTGTGAAAACACTTCATCCTTACTGGCAAGAAAGAAAACCCAAGAGTAGCGAGAGAAATCATCGACAATGACTAAAACATACCACTTGCCGCCTAAAGAACTAACCCGAGAAGGACCTACAGTGTCCATGTGGAGAAGTTCTCCGGGTTGTTCAGTCATCACTGTGGTGACTGGCGAATGCGAAGCGGCAATCATTTTTCCATGTCGACACGGAGCGCAAACTAAATTCTTCTCAAACTTGAGCTTGGGCAATCCTCGGATGAGACCTAGGGCACTCAGTCGAGCGAGCAACTCAAAGCTCATATGCCCTAGTCTCCTATGCCACTTCCAAAGCTCAGAAGTAGAATGTGCAACAAGACAATGAGAAGAACCAGATGACTTTGAAAAATCAGCTCCAAAAACTCTCCTAACTTTAAAGATCTTACAAACAACAACGCCATCAGAATTGAGTACATGCGAAGTATCGCGATGGAATCGCACTTCGAAGCCCTCATCAAGCAATTGAGATACAGACAGCAAATTGTATCCCAGGTTTTCAACCAAAGCAACATCTTTGAGAGTGAAATTCGAATTAATTCTTACCACACCTTTACCTTTCACTCTACTCCTTCGATTGTTTCCGAAGGTGATATGTTCCCTTTGCTTGGTTGTGGTGAGGCTAGAGAACCAAGCTGCATCTCCGGTCATATGGCGCGAACAGCCGGAGTCCATGATCCACGTGCCCTCCAAGCCTCGATCTGTCGCCTACACATGATAAGAATATCTCGATCGCTCAGTGCTGGGGTGAGTGAAAAAATGACGAGGCATCCAGCACTGAGTGACACGAGTAGTAGGCACAGTAAAAGTAGATGGTCTACGCACATGATAATCTGAATGATGCAAAGTGTGAGGTCTACCTACATGCTGTGATCGAACAACATGTCGAGGTCTTCTACTCTGACGAGGTACAAAGCTACTCGCCCGGGGTCTACCACCATATGGAACATGGTGAACACCTCGAGGAGCAAAACCTCTCCGAGAAGCACGAGGAGCCTCAAAAGCAGGACGATAGTAAAACTCAGACTCATGCATACCTAGAGATGGGTAATGCATGTCCTGGTAACTCATCGCCTGAGAGTGTCGCTCATCCTTGATGCGACGAAAACAGAACCCAACCAAATGACCCGCCCGCTGACAGTAGGAACAATGAAAAATTCTCCTAGGGGCACTCTTATGGGTCTTAGGAGCAACTCTCACAGGCTCCTTGGGCTTCTGCTGAGTGGTTTTCTTTGGAGGGATTTTCTTGGCAGGAGGAGTGGTTTTCTTTTGAGCTCGGGTAGGCTTTTTGGCTGATGGAGTGTCTGACAGAGCTCTCTCTTTCTCTAGGGTAGTGGGAGAGGTAAAAACAGTTTTGTTTTCATTCTCTGAAGGAATCCTCTCAAAACCCAAACCTAGAGCTAACCCTGCTCTGTCAGCACACATCTTGGTCTTGGCCAAGAGCAAATCCATCCTACCCTTTCCCTCAGTGCATTTATTAACCACGGAAAGAAGGTATTCATTTTCTGACATGAGGTTCTCAGCTCGCTCTCTAACAGTGCCTAGCTGGTCCTTAAGGGTAATGCACGTGTCACAAACAGGTTGCACATCCTTAGAACTACCGGCCCTCTCCAATCTAGCCTCTAAATCATGAACATGTTTATCACGTAAATTAATGCTCTCGCGTAATAAAGAACAATTCATGCATTCAATAATATCATGAGGTCTAGAATCAACCACCAAAAGTTGCTTCTGTGTAGTCTCAAGCTCAAAAAGAGTTTGAGCATATACAGAACGCAACTGAGCAAGCTCACCCATGACAACTGAACAAGATTCACATTCAGCATCATTTACTTTAGACTTAAGCATGGCATATTCAGTAGAAACAGATTCTAGCCTAAGTCTAAGGTCTTTTCTTTCTCTAGCGGCTTGCACAAGTAATCTATCCTGACCAAGAACTACTTCATTTAGCTCATCTAATTTTATTGAAAGCTGGTCATAGGATAGAGGTACCTCAAATGAGTCAAGCTCATCGCCGCTGTGATCGCTGTCGGCCATGAAGCAAAGGCCGGTGAAGTCTCGTCTCTTCTTTTCCTTCTTGTCCTCCTTCCTTGGGGACTCCTCCTCCTCAGAGCTCGACTCCTCAGTTGAGGAAGTGTCGATGTCGCTGAGAGCAGCAACAAATGCTCTGGAAGCGGCTTTGGCTACTCTCTTAGCCATCTTGCCGCGCTTGCCCTTCACAAAGGGTTTCCTCTCCTTTTTGTGGTATTTAGGGCGCTCACTCTCATCTCTCTTCTTGAGCTTAGGGCAATTAGCCTTGATGTGAGAGGTGTCGCCACACTCAAAACAACCACTAAAACCACTTCTCCTCTGATCCCGTCTCTCATGGTGAAAGTGGGTGAACCTTCTGGCAATGAGAGCAAGCTCATCATCATCCAGAGTATCCACCTTCTCCTTTGTGACGGAGACCAGGGAGGACAAAGCAAAACCGTCTGCAAGAACACAAGTGCCAGATGTGCTTGGTTCTGTAGTGGTGCCACAGCTAGTGCTAGAAACCAATGCCAACGGCTGTGGCAAGGAGTTTCTGTGCACTGCAAGAGATGCCTTGGCAATCTCTGTGGACTTCAGCTTGCTGAAGAGCTCATCACAGGTCAATGTGTCATAACCTGCGGACTCCTCAATGCTGGATATCTTCACTTCCCATATGCTACGGTCAAGAGCATAGAGAAGCTTGATAGCCCTATCGTGATCACTATAAGCAAGCGTCTTGTTGGATCGCAAGTTACTCACTATCGCATCAAAGCGAGAAAACATGGCATCTATAGATTCACCAGGTGCCTGCACAAACAGCTGATAATGTTGATTGTATGTGCTTTGGCGCCTGGCCTTGATCTGTGTAGAGCCCTCATGAAAAATAGTGAGTGTTGTCCAGATTTCCCTAGCAGTCCTAAGGTGCTGCACCCTATCAAACTCACTTCTACTCAAACCAATGAACAGTATATTTCTTGCCTTGGAGTTGGCATTATACTAATCCTTCTCTGTTTGAGAGGTGCGAGTATCAGGGATGGAGTATTGTGAGTCCACAATCTCCCAAATTGCATTTCCTTGGCTTAGCAAGTAAGCCTCCATGCGCACCTTCCAGTATGCAAAATCAATCCCATCGAACAGAGGAATTTTACTGGCTCTGTCCATGTCGCCAACAGATCACAAAACCGGTTAAGGTCAACTGGTGATCTTAACCTGCTCTGATACCAATTGTTGGACCGGAAACGGCGACCAGAGGGGGTGAATGGGAGCTTTCTAAAATTTCGGTCTAAAAACAGCCTTCGGTTTTTAGTTCTGTCTTCTACGGAACAGGCTTCGAACACAACCTTCGAAGGTCTGGTTCGGAGATAATTTACAGCTCTGAACACAGGCTTCGCAAGGAGCAAAAGTTCGAAGTCAAGAAGACTTCGCTCCACCCACAACCCCGAAAAAATCAACTCAGCTAAGTCAGTGCAGGCTCCGCACACAGGGTGCTTCGAGCAGACTTCACACTTCACCCTTCGCACGAGTGGACTACCCTCTGAGGACTTCGACCAAATACTTAGCGATAGCAACTCGTGCTGGGCTTCGTACTTCGAAGGTCAAAACGCACACTAACAGACTTGGCTAGGGGCTTCGACACGAGAAGCAAAACGAGCTTCGATCAGGGCTTCGCTAGTAAGCAGCGAGGTCTAGCCTCCTGTTACACAGAGCGAACGCACACTGAAAAGCACACTTAGCACAAAACACACTTCGCCTAGACAGGCTACGGTTCACTACAACTAGCGAGGTATGCAAAGGGCTTCGCTGCTTGAACAAGGAACACAATAAATGAACTCAGGATGAATACAAAGTGTGGTGGCTAGTACAGGAGCTCAACAGTAAATGCTCAAAGTGTTAAATGTTACCTACCTAGCCCCCATATTTATAGCCACTATTCACCCAAGTGAATTGACTACTTTACCTCTAGGGTTTACACTAGTTTTGTCTCTACAGAACAGAGGGGTACAAAAGGTAGTCAACTTTATTTGGAGGCTTCTCTGTCAGCTTTGCAGAGGGGACAGCGTCAGCTTTTTGCAGAGCAGACAATGTCAGCCTTTGCAGTCTTTGACCTTTCTGGAGCCCCCCTTCGCACGCGAGGGGTGCGGTAGCTTCGGTGAGAAGCCTTGAGCCTGACGGCCTTCGCTTCACCGAAGTTAGCCTCCGATACAGTGACGGTTTTGAGCCGAAGCCGTCAAAGCCCTTGGGCCTTCGCACCAACACCCTCGGAGTGGACCACCACGGCTTCGCAGCTACTCCCAGCTCGAACTCCGTCAGTCCGTGTACCGAAGCCATGTATGGCCAAAGCACCACAAGTCAACCTTGCTCCGGAGCTAGCCTCGCTCCGAAGCCTGCGTCACTCCGAAGCCCTCGTTCGGAGTACCACCCTTCGAAGTCCCTCCTTCGTCCAAGGCCTCCGCATGAAGCATTCCATGAGCACTTCGTCGTAGTGTCTCTCCCCGAGCACACTCCTCGACGAGCCTCACCCGGACCATGCCTTCGATGCACCTCGACTTCTGAGACCTTCGACGGGTACCTTCGAGTGTCTCCCTCCGGAGCACACATCGAATGCCTTGCCTCTGTTGAGGACTTGATCCCACCATACTCCGAAGTCACTCCATCCGGAGTACCCTTCGAAGTGCCTCGCCTCCAAGGACTTTGTCTCGGAGTACCTTCACCCGGAGCCACGCTCCGCACTTACTGCCTTCACCTGGCGCACCTCGACCCGAGGACCGACCTCGACCCCTTCGCAACCACCGTGATGGAGCTCCCTGCTCCCCTTGCATCAAGCCTCCCGCTTGACCCAGGTTCACCTGCTACGAACCTGTCCGTCGCCTCCGAAGTCCCCTGGACACCACAGACAAGCAAACAAGTGTATCCAGTACTCCGGAGACCTCTCCGGGTTAGCAACCTTCGGCACACACTCCGGTGTACCGCCCAAAGTACCGAGACCTTCGGTACAAACCCAGTCATCGTGTACTGTCGGACCCCTCCGACAGGCACACTCCGCTGCAACAGCTGCAGCAACCAGAGCCACCGAACCCTTCGGTGAAACCACCTCCGAACACCTTCGGAGATCCAACCTCCGAACCCCTTCGGAGGAACCCCTTCGAAACAGAGGTTAAACACAGTCAATCACTCATCACTGACTCCGAAACCAACCCTTGGTTTCTCAGATATAGTAAAGATGACAGAAGAACCAAGAAAAGTCGAAGAACAATGACAAAGGGAAAAATAATGCTAGAAACTTACCTGGGGGATCATGACATTGGTGACCATTGCTAGGGTTATCGGAGTTCAGAGCCGGTGAGGAAGATGAAGACGGCGAGCATGATGGGTCACAACAGTGCTGTAAGTAAGACGACGGTGAGCTCGAGGGCTAAAAGTGTGTGGGATCGGAATGGCGACTAGAGGGGAGTGAATAGGCGCCTCGACACTTTCTTTCGAATGTGATGGCTTTCTCGAAAACACCCAACGCACCTCAATTACTCTCTTTAGAATCTTCACTAAACCACAGCTGAGATAGATTTAGATCAAACACACAAAAGAAATTCTGGACAAATATAGAACAGCTCAACCTACAAACTATTCATCAACTCTGTGCAAAATAATTCAAAACAGCAAGTTTAAACTTCAAACTCTGAACTATAGCTAACTAAACCAAGTATCAAAACAATTAAGCTTCAATTTTCAGAACAACTCTAAATCTGAATCAATAATTCTCAAGAATGGATTGAAACATTTTTACTCAGATTCAGTTCTGTTTCAATACTCAGATTGCAATTTTCTGCCAAACCAATTTTTCAAAGTACACATCAATTTCACAATTCAGACACTAGCAAGTTTCAGTGTTGACTTATTTCACCCTGAATAAAAGTTTAAACCTGGAAGTGACTTCTGAACAGAATTAGTTTCACTCAAAATTGTAGACTGATTTCAATCAAACAATTCACTTCAGAATAGCATTCAGAACACCAATCCAAAAACCGGATGTTTCAAAACTTTTCAGCCCAGAAAACAGAACTCCAGTTTTGCTTCTAACTGAATCAGCAAATTTAACTCAGAAATACTCAGCTGACAAATCAGTAAACTATCACTTGAAACACTGAAACTTTCTTGATGAGAAACAGTAGGTATTTAGTTCAAAACTGATTCTGATTGAGATGTTTCAGAAAGTCTTTCATCCAAAGAAGTATATCACTAAAACATTCTTATCTTCAGCATTTAAACATCAGAAACATATTCAAAAGGACACACCTAAGAACTAATCAGGTTTATACACTAATTACTTGAGGTAAACAGAAACTTCAGAGAATGAACTTGCCAAAATACTTGTATTTACCATTTATATTCAAGATGAACAAATTCAAAACAAATCAGCACATCTAGAAGATTATACATTCATATCATAGACATTTCAAACTCAGTAAATAGCTGCAACAGAACAGCTGACTGAAACTAAAAATCAAACTGCAATTCAAACTCAGAATCAATACTGAACTTTCAGGTACTTCAGAATTGAAGTTTAGAATTAATTTCAGTGAAACACTTTGTTCTGAATAAAAATCTCTAAATCTGAAAACAGACTTTAGAAAAACTTATACAATTCAATTAGATCATTGAAATACTCAAATTAGTTCAGCTCAAGGTTAAACAGATTGCATATACAACAAACAGTACTGAAATCACAGCCAATACAGCAAATTCAGGTAATTCAAAATTGAAGATTAAAATTGATTTCAATGAGAGACTCTGATCTGAATAGATATTTCTATACCTGAAAACTGAACTTCTGAAAATTCATTTCAGTACTAACAGATCACAGATTCAATTCCCAAAACAACTAAGAAGCAATATCAACAATATTTTCAGATCTGTCTACTCAAATCAGAACTACAAACTCAACTAGAATTCTAAAACAGTATATTAGTTTTCAGCAACAAACAAAACTACTCTCTCATCAATCATCAGAAATATAAACAGATTGTTGTTAGCTTCAACCAGTACACTACTGACAGAATACAGAACTGGATTCAGTTTGCCAGGTAAAAACAGATTGCAGATATTGCAGTTTAAGCAGCAAATCAGAACACACAAAAACTCACTCTCTGAAATTGAAAACAGTTTAATTCAGTTCTGAGTCACTCAACAGTTCAAACAAAGTAGAGTTTTAGAACAGTAATCAGAACACCTTTGATTGAGACAAATTACTGAAGAAGAATCTGAGAACAATCAATATCAAAATATTGAATTCACAGCACACATGTTTTTCTGAATTTTTCTATCAAAAGAGGCAGCCCAGAGCAATTGAGATAAGAATCACAAATTTGAAAAGTTTTGCACCAAGATACATCCACAAATGATATACTCAATAAACACTCCAAGAATCAGCCTAGAGGATGATGAACACTTAAGGAAACATTTCATCAAACATTTAGTGGGCTACTCAAACACTAAACCATTTCAGGCAGAAATAATTTCAGAACTGTGATGCCTTGTTTGCTCAGCAAAAGAATTAAGAAGGAATCACAAAAATCACTTGCAACTTTCAAAAATGGATCATTCAAATCATGCACAACAAAAGATGTATAAACATCAATATCAACTTCTGCACTAGATTCACTAGAAATCGCTACTCAAAATCGAATTCAGTTCAGATTCATACCTGCGCCTGGAACACTACAGATCCTGTCGATGCACTGTTCAATAGTGCTTCGCAGATTTTCTTCAAAGCAGCAAAAGCAGCAAATGTTTTATGGAATTGGTATTTGTTTCAGCACAAAAGAACAACAAAAGATCATCACCTGCCGTTGGTTTCATAAAGTGAGTAGTATGCAGAAAGCGTGAAGAAAGGTGAGGAGTGGCCGGAGCTACAAATAGAGCAAAAACGACTCCTAGGCCGCCGGGTCAAGCCGATCTCGTCGGATTTTGTGGGACAACCTGCAACGTTCAGCAAAATTTAATAATGAGTAAAGTTTTCTAAACGCGAGGTATTTGAAGCCCGATATTAGGGGAATAAAATCTTCAGTTTAAAGAGCACTAGTACAAAATTGTGTGGGATAAAGCCTGGTCCGACGCCGCCACAAAGAAAAGTAGATGTGTCAGATTACAACATAGATTACAACATAGATTACTTGGATGGCAAGTCTCCGAACTATAAATTTATATCTAATTAGCTAGGTTTAGAGGACATACATAATCTACCACAACAAACTACTCTTTCGGTGCATCACTACCCTTGGGTTCCCAAGGTTAATCACAGCGGGACTTGGCACTTTTAACCGGGCTATGTCGTTATGATCTTCAGCGAAGAGATGAGTCCCACCACCACGATGGTCGCATTGACTAGGTTGATGTTCTTCAAGGCTACATCGTATCGATCTCTTGAGGTATCGGCCTGGTTAGTGTGATCGTCAGTTTATCGTCGTATATTCTGCTATGTCTAAGGCTACATCACTTTGATCTCTTAGATTGATGTGAATTAGGCGTCATATTTGAGGCTTCATTGGTTAAGTCCGACATCCCGTTTTAATGTACCCAGTTCATGTTGTATATCATTCATATAAATAAAGTATGCTCGATGCGTTGAAGTGTTATTGATTTCTCGTGACTAGTAATTGTCTTGGTTAGGTCCGATCTTGCAGTTACGATAATTTGATGGTATGGATACGTTGTTTGTTATGTTGAGTTTAGTTTCTATCGGAGTATAAGATGATATGTTATCTTTATTTCCATGCTATATTCCACTCGCGTCTAGGAGACACTCATCGGCCTTTATGCACAAGGACTTCAACGTATCGGCCAATAGCATGCTCAGCTTGATAGCGTGGGCATGGTCATCGGCCCTGTGGCTGATCGACACATTTATTCCTATTTATTTTATTCTCACCACAGTCGTCGACTCGATAGACGATCGACGTTGCTACTAACGTTATTCTTTCTGGTTCCTTATTAGTTGAAGGGTTAAACTGATTGGCATGCTCAGAACCTTCTTTTCTCTATGATTATAGGACTTGCACTAGAGTTAAGTAAATCTCCTAGGCCATGTGTTTGACATAAAAAGACACCAATAGGCTTGATAGTTGATGGCCATTGCTACTAACGTTCTTTTTCATGTACCTTGTCAGTTACAGGGTCAAACTGATTAGCACAGCCAAAACATCAAGAATTTAGGACCTGCACTAGAGTTAAGCAAATCTTCTAGGCCATGTGTGTGACTGAGAACATCATTGACACATTTTTTTGGCCCAACAATATGAAAATTCAGAATGAACGACTCAACCTCAAAGGGAGCGACTAGAGAATCATGTTTATAGCCAAGTCTGGATCAAGTGGAGAACCTAGTCTGTCCAAGGTCTCAATGTAACCAATCATTTTGATTACATGAGGACTAATTAGTCTCCCTTCTACCAACCTAATCCCAAACAAGTACTTAGACACATAATATCTCCCAGTCCTTGCTTGGTTTTGAAACATGCCCTTAAGGCCTATGATCATATCATTAGCATATCTTTCCTCATATTGTTTCAAAAACTCAGAGGTCGTGTAGAAAAGCATCAGAAAACTAACATCGACAAAATCAATAGCATGCTTCTCATCAGCATGTTTATCTGCTACAGAGGCATCTCCCGCTGGTTCATCACGATGAGGTTCCTCTAGAACATAGTCCTTTTTCTCTTGCTTGAGAATAATTATGAAGTACAATGTTGTGTTTATCTTCTATCCAATAAATATGTATCACTAATAAAACCAGTAACTTTCCCTCCAATGACTAATAGTGTGACAAGATATGTATTCAATTAACTCCTAATGAGCTTTGGCATCACTACTAGAGGCTAATTGGCATAGGTAAGCAACACTTTGCTAATCGCATCATATGTGACTCTTGTTCATTGGAGTAGCATCCAGTGCATGACGTCCAACTCCATAACCCAAAATCATTTTGATAGCTTTTTTAAGCAAACCAATACTATGCATGCAGAAGTCCAACTTCCACCCTAACTGGTCGAGATAAAAGATAGCACCCTACTTTGGTAGACTAACTATCGATGATCGACATCCTTGGTAGGTGCAGCTATTAGAAAGAGCATCAATACTTAATTTTTTGAGGGAAACTATGCTAGCAAGGTGATGTTCCCTAGCACACATGAAACATGCAACAATAGTATGATAGGAACATAAGTAAGCACCACAGACAACATATTGACTGTGACAAAGTATAGCCCCTTCACATGCTGATCTCCATCTTCATGGCTCCCATCATTGAGTGTGTGCATCTGTCCTCCATGAACATGTACTAGCCTATTAAAATAGCACCCATACTAGTTACATGAGCCGAAGCATCACAAATCGACACACAGGTCGTATAAATG
>JAAALK010000285.1:48701240-48891359 GCA_019279435.1 Zizania palustris | reverse complement strand
CTTGGGGTTGCCTTATTAAGATCTCTGAAGTCAACACATATTCTAAGCTTCCACTTTTCTTCCATACGGGTACAATGTTCGATACACACTCTATGTATCGGCATGACCTTATGAATCCTACATCATATAATCTTGTTACCTCGTCCTTGATGTCTAGATATATTTCTGCCTTGAACCGCCGAGGTGACTACTTGAATGGTCGATACACTTGTCTTATTGGGAGTCGATGTTCTACAATTGAGCGACTTAGACCTAACATTTCATGATATTCCCATGCGAAGCAATCCTGATACTCCCATAATAATGCAATTATTTCATTCTTTATTTCGTTGGGAAGTTGAGAACTTACAAAGGTTGGCTGCGGTCTATCACCGGGTCCAATGTCTACTTCCTATAGCTCATCGGTTGTTGTGAAGCCTTGACCGAGTTTATCTTTTTCTTTGTCCGTGTTGCCTTCAAAGGGTAAGCTTGGGCTGTTCATAATTGATTGGTTTGATTACATCATTTGATACTTTAATAAAATCACCATCCCAAGCCCTGTCAGATAGACAGACAACTTCTTCCATCTCCCTTACCGATAAATCGGCTATTGCTAGGTTAACCCATTTATCGGTGGGAACAATCTCCACTTGGTCGCTGACCCACTACATGAGGCTCTGATGCATTATCGACGAGACGCAACAATTTTCATGAATCCAATTGTGCCCCTGCAATAGACTGTAGGATCCTTTTCCCTCTATGATGAAGAAAGTGGTATGCACAGTCTTGCCCCCAATTGTCAACTATGTGTTTAGCACTCCCATCGTTTTTGATGAATTGCCATTGAAGTCCCTCAGTACCATATTGGTTTTGATTAGGTCCGCTGGCCCTTTCCCCAACATTCAGAAGGTGGCATATGGCATCAAGTTGACAAATGCACCTCCATCTATCATCATCTTGTACATCGGCTTCCCGTTGACCAGGCCCTTGTTGTAAAGAGATCTCAGGTTCCGATGTTCGTGATCTTCTAGTTTATTGAATACTGCCAGCTGTGGGGTCAATACTAGTTGGGCCATTATATCAGCTTGCCCGGCGTCATCTTCAAGAGTAGCCTGATACTCCATAGGGAGAAATAAAATCATGTTTATCCCACGCATATTTTTTGTCGCTGTGATCGTCCTTGTCTTTCACTCACCATTAAATCTTAATCCTTCGGGGCCGATCATTTTTGTTCATGTGACTATGTACCTATAGTTCTCACTACTGCATTCGTTGTACTCTCCTCGTCTGATTCTTTGTGAAGATCCCACTGGGGCACCACTATGGCTTTCCTAAGGTGACCTTCCAAGTATCGACGCACTTTGCAGCGATAACCTCCGATGGATGGCCAACCTCTCTTGACTATGTGACTTCTCCCTATCAGTGCACGGATCATGGCCGCCCTGCCACCTGCCTTCAATACCACACTCAGGGAAGTCGTCCTTTGATGGCAAACGTAGCCCTTCATTCGTGTAGAATCTGAAGGACTCACAATTCCAATGGAGGTTGAATCATCAGTAATCAAGATCGTCCTCGCTGTCCATCCTTTCTCTTGATTTTATTTCATATTTTCAGATTAGACCCAAGGAGGTGATGCTATTGCTAGCTCACTGGCTCTTCTTCGAGCGCCGATCATCAGCGTGGTGCGCATGCACCATGTTGACCGAAAAAGGGTAGACAGAGATGTTCATCGGCTTCTTCCCATAATTGAACTTGATTCGGCCTTGCTCCACGGCCGATTGGATCTACTGCCTAAACACCTTGCATTCGTTAGTGTGGTGAGATGGGGAGTTATGCCACTACAATATTTTTTCTTCTTCAATTCATCGACAGGCTGTATCACGTGAATAGGTGGCAACTGGATCTACTTTTGTTTGAGCAATAGGTCGAACACACAATCCGCTTCTTGTTTTAGATCCATTTTGCCAAGCCGACATCCGCATCGGACCCATTGTCCTCATCGGAGTCTGAATGGAATGCGTGAGCATACGCCACCTTCTTCTGATACCTAACCCTTTTTACCTCCTAGAATCGGCTAACATGCGCCGATACCCGGTTTACTAGGTTTGAGAGACTATCGAATTCTTGCGATGAAAACCTTTCCATTATCAGATTCAGGAGCCCCTAGAATTCTAACTCAACCATTTGCGCGTCGCTGAGATTCACGTTATAGCACCTGCTTCTCATGTCACGAAATCTCTGCGTATAATCTTGCACCGACTCGTCCAACTTTTGATTTAGTGCCATCAAGTTGGTAAGCTTCATCTCATGTATGCCGGCAAAGAAATACTTGTGAAAATTCTTCTCTAGAACTGCCCATCCTCTGACAGGGTTCACCGATAGTGACACAAACCAAGCAAAAGCTGATCCTGATAATGACAGCAGGAAGAACCTGACTTTGAGTGCTTCCTCGGCCGATGCCTTGCCACACTAGGCAATAAAACTTGGTGAAGTCAGGGATCTTTTATCGGTTCAGTAGCGGCACCTGATTGAACCACTCCAGGTACGTTCGCTGATATACATACGTTTGATCTTTAGGCTTGAGTCCAAACTGGTCTTGGATTACCTCAGTGCTTCGTTTCACCCAATCGTCTTCCTGCTTGTTCTGTGCGGGATATTGATCAGTCGTTGGATGCTATTGATACTGATCTAGCTGAATAGCGTTGTATCTTTGTTCTTCATTGGAATAGAGCGGCATTCCGTAGCATGCGGTCTGGTGTTACCTCTGATGGATGCCATCGGGTGCCCCTCTTGGTAGCATGAGGTCAGACAACATGTTCCTGGCAATTCCATACGTAGGTTGGGGTACCTCTTGCCTGATCGGCCCTTGCAGCATGGCTGAAGGCTAGGAGGGTGGTGTACCCCTACCAAAGGGATACATATTTTGGGACAGATTCTATCTACCTAACCCTTAGATCGTGGGGGTAGGTAATAGGGCCTTCATGTTGGCCTCCTGGCCGAACGAAGTGTTCAACGGACCCTGCCTTATCGGCCCTTGTTGTGGTGGCACTAGCTGAATATGTTGAGGATTTTGCAACTAACGAGGATGATTAGTCAGGAAATACATCGACCCTTGTGTCGGCTCTTGAGCAATCATCCCGTCAACAGTCTTCTTGACCAACCCGTGTGAGGTATTAACCAATACCTCTGACTAATTGATGAGTGTGTGAGGTATAGCATTGTCGACGGCTTCCTAAAAAGTGACCCATGGACTCTCGACATGCTGAGGAATTTCACCAGCTACGGCTGGTTTCAGCTACTGACTCCTCTAGATAGGGCTAGATCGAGTCATGCCAAAAACTTCGAGGCACAATCTCTTATAGTCTTCCAACTGGTCTTGTACCTTTATTCTCTATTCATCGATCAATGCGTCCATGGTGATTGGGATGATGTTACTGCCATCAACTTTGACTGCTATGGATGAATGGTCTAAAGAATGTCCCACTGGACATTCCAAAAAGCATGTTGGTGTGTTATTTGGTCACACGCATGGCCTGGTAGATCTTCTTAACTCCGGTGCAGGTCCTATAATCTTAGAAAAAAGAAGGTTCTGATCGTGACAATCAGTTTGACCCTACAACTGATAAGGAACCAAAAAGAATAACGTTAGTAGCAACGCCGATCAGCTATCGAGCTGATGACTGTGGTGACAATAAAATAAACATGAATAAACGCACTGATCGGCCATAGGGCCAATGACCATGCCCACGCTATCGGGCTGAGCACACCATCAGTCGATAGGGTGAAGTCCTTGTGTATAAAGGCCGAAGAGTGTCACCTAGACGCGAGTTAAATATAGCATAGAAATAAAGATAACCTATCAGCTTGTATCTCGATAGAAACTAAACTTAGTATACCAAACAACGTATCCATAACATCAAATTATTGTAACTATAAGATCATGTCCAACCAAGACAGTAGCTTGTAAAGAGTAATCAATAACACTTCAATGCATTGAGCATACTTTATTTAGATGAATGTTACACAACATGAACAAGATACAATAGAACGAGATGTTAGACTTAACCGATGAAGCCTCGAACTATGACACCTAATTAACATCAATCTAAGAGATCAAAGTGATGCAGCCTTAGACCTAGCAAAATATACCAAGATAAATCGGTGATCACACTGACCAGGATGATACCTCCAGAGATTGATACGATGCAGCCTTGAAGAACACGAACCTAGTCGATGCGACCATCAACTCCTGGGATTACTTGTGCAAGATGTTCATCACCAATTATCGTGGGACGTGGCAAAGGTTTGCCTCACGACACGACCTACACCAAGTCTGCCAAAAGGAAGAAGAGTCCATGAGGGAGTACATGCGATGATTCTCTGAGAAGCGCAATGCCATCGCCAGCGTCTCCGACGCTGACATCATAACCATCTTCCTGGATGGCTTGAAGAAGCCATCCGAGTTGTTCCACCACCTGGTGATGAATGAGCCAAACAAACCCTGGCTATATGATCACCGTCGCCGAACAATTCACCAGCACTGAAGATGCCGAGCGGGAGAAGATGCTCCAAACATCACATGGCCCTGACGAAGACAACAAAAAGAAGAAGGAGCATAGCTGATTGCCCGTACCATGTCAATCACTTGCATTCAAGGATCGAGACAATCGTGACCGGCCTCGTCTCAATGACAAGAAGATGAAGGGGAAGAAGGTAATGGTCACCGACAGTAGCACTGGGCCTCAAAGCTGAGATGATGCAGTGCTGCAAGAATTCCTTTATAAGCCATGCAACCTTCATCCTAATGGAAATCATACCACTCGATGTTGCTTTTAGCTATAGAACCATATGGTGAAAGAAGTTGGAGAAAATCGTCGGCCTGACAAGCGTCGGCGAGACGTTAGGCCCAAAGATGATAGGGGCAAGGGAGATGATCCCTCGGCAAGTAACGATTTCCAGTAGCCTACTAGAATGGTCTCCATGATATTTGGTGCCACGGATGCAGCCAAATCCAGGTGCCAACAGATGCTGATGGCCCACCGCGTCAATACAATCGACGCTGAGGCAACTGAGCGCCTCAGATGGTTAGAGATCCTCATCACCTTTGACCGCCAGGACCCGTGGATGGATGTCCCTAAACCCGAGTGCTTCCCGCTCGTCTTCGACCTTGTCGTCCTGAAGGTATGCCTCAAAAGGTTGCTGATCAACGGGGGGAGCGGCCTCAATGTCATGTTCAAGCGGACGTTGGGGCTCTCGGCATCGACCATTTGGCACTCCAGAAGATGGACACTCCCTTCTACCGTATTGTCCCAAGGAAGGCCTCCATCCCCCCTCGGCATGATCACCATTTTGGAGATGTTTGACAGCCGGGATAACTACCGAACTGAGCACATCAAGTTCTACGCCGCTGACTTCGGGACTGCATACCACACCATCCTTAGAAGAACTTCACTCACCTAGTTCATTGTGGTTCCTCACTACACCTACCTAGTCCGCAAGATCCATGTACCAGGTGTGGCCTTCTCCGTGGATTGAGATATCACCACCTTGCATGCTTGCGAACAAGACAGCCTCACAATGAGCGAGGTCATGGACATGTATGTCCGAATGGAGGAATTGCTCCACAAAGCCAAGATCATGCCGACTAACAGACTCGAGATCTCGAGTCCCGCACCTTTGCCGACTGCACTTACACCATCCCCGGTCGAGTACAAGAGTATTCAGCTATCGGACGCCGACTCCTCCAAGATGGCCTGATCGGGACTATGGTTGATCCTAAATAGGAAAACACGCTCGTCAGCTTCCTCTGCTCCAATGATGACATATTCACTTGGCAACCCTCCGACATGCTAGGCGCCCCCCGGGAGCTGATTGAGCATGAACTTCACGTCAATCCGACTGCTCAGCCAATCAAAGAAGAAGTCATCCGCCTCTTGGCGGCATGATTTATAAAGGAGGTGTAGCACATGGACTGGCTAGCTAACCTAGTCCTTGTGCAGAAGAATTGTGGGAAGTGGAGAATGTGCGTCGACTACACCGATCTCAACAAGCGATGCCCGAAAGATCCTTTCTCTCATCTGCACATTGATCAGCTCGTCGATTCGACTGCCGGTAGTGCCCCCCTGTGCTTCCTGGACGACTGCTTGGGCTATCATCAGATCAGACTGAAGGAAGAATATTAGAAGAAAATTGTATTCATCACCCCATTCGGCACCTATTACTACACTTCAATGTCCTTCATATTGAAGAATGTGGGAGCCACATACCAGTGAGCCATTTAGCATTGCTTGGCCGATCAGATCATTCGTAACATCGAGGTGTACCTTGATGACGTGGTTATCAAGACCAAGGAACCCGAAGACCTCATCATGGACCTTCAAGAGACAGTGAATAACCTCCGCAAGTTCTGCTAGAAGCTCAACTCATAAAATGTGGATTTTGGGTCCTGGCGGGGAAATTTCTTAGGTTCATCGTATGTCGCCAAGGCATTGAAGCCAACCCGGAGAAGATCTCTACGATTCTGAATATGATGAGGCCTACCAACATCAAATATATCCAGTGTTTGACAAGCTACATGATGTCCCTCGGTCGGTTTATTTTGCGGCCGAGGAAGCGAGGGATGTCGTTCTTCAAGTTATTGAAGAAAGATGGCTTCGCCTGGACGGAGGAAGCAAACCAAGCGTTCTCCAACCTTAAGAAGTTCCTGACTTCTCCACCAACACTCGTTGCACTGACATAGGAGGAAACACTCCTCCTCTACATCGCCGCCACCACTGACATGGTCAACACCGCCCTAGTCATCGAATGACTTGAGGAGGGACTGTTCTACCCGATAAGCGGCCGATATACTTCATATCAGAAGTGTTGGGGCCTTCGAAGATCACCACCTGAAAGCTCAAGAATTACTTCCAAGCCCACTGCATGGAGGTGGTCATTAAGTTCCCTCTCGATTATATCCTTTGGAATTAGGACACCACTGGAAGGATCGCCAAGTGGGCCACCAAGCTAGGGGAGCACGCCATCATCTTCATGCCATGAATCGCCATCAAGTCTCAAGTACCCGCTGACTTCATCACCGAATGGACCGACCACCAGCTGCCGCGTGAATAAATCATTCGGGATTTTTGGATCCTCCACTTTGAGGGATCTCTCAGCCTCGAAGGGGTGGGGGCTAGGATACTTCTGATGTGCCCCCAAGGCGAACACTTGAAGTATGTTCTACGCCTATCCTTCGCTGCGTCAAACAATGCGACAGAATATCAAGCTCTTCTCCACGGTCTCCGCCTGGCCGTCTCCCCTGGGATTAGATGACTCATGGTGTACAAAGACTAAAAATTGGTGATCAGCCAAGTGAACAAGGGCTGGTCCTTCATCAGTGACAAAATGGATGCTTATTGCTAGGAGATCCTCAAGTTGGAAGGCAAGTTCGATGGCCTGGAGTTCCATCATGTCCCTCGGGATAAGAGCTCGGCTGCCGACTCGCTGGTAAGGCTCGAGTTGGCTAGGATGATGATTGCCAAAGGAACTTTTCTCCAAGAACTCTTGAGACCATCCATCCATAATGAAGATCAGCTGTGTCCAGAAGACAAGACTAATACGACTGTCATGATCATCACTAACGAAGAAGAAGACTAGCACCGATCGCTGGTCGATTTCATCCTCACCTCCAAGGTCCCTCAAGACAGAGATGCTCTATTCGATTACCCCGAAGGAGAAAGCAATACATCTTGTCTGGATCAGACTTATTCAACAGAGCTGCGTCTGCTAGAGTATTGATGAAATGCGTCACCAAGGCTAAAGGATTGACGATAGTAGAGAATATTCATTCTGGGACCTGCGAAAACCATGCCGGAGCTCGCACGCTGGTCGTCAAGGCATTTTGGGTCGGGTTTTATTGTCCAACTACTAACTCAGATGCTCGTCGACTGGTTCGTGACCGCAAAGGTTATCAATTATTCGCCAACCAACACCACCTCCCTTCCCAAGCTCTTTAGACCATCACGTCCTCCTGGTCATTTGCTTGCTGTGGGCTGGATATGGTGGGACCATTGCCAAAGCTCCGCCAGGGTACGACTGCCTGTTCGTGTCCATCGACAAGTTCACCAAGTGGATCGAAGTAATGCCACTAAAGATGAGTACCAGCAAGAAGGCCACAGAATTCATCAAATAGATAATTTACCAGTTCAGAGTCCCAAATTAGATCATCACAGATCTCGGGACCGAGTTCACGACCAATAACTTCTGGGAATTCTGTGAAGAATGGTGCATTGAAGTCAAGTATGTGTCAGTGACGTACCCTCGAGCCAATGGGAAGATCGAGTGCACCAATGCAATGATTCTGCAGGGGCTCAAAGAAAGAGTGTTTGATCCTCTACGCAACTACGGCGACCGCTGGTTGAAAGAATTACGCGCCATCCTCTAGGGCCTTTGCACCCAACCCAGCAGAGCCACTAGTCAGACCCCCTTCTTCTTGGTATATGGGTCAAAAGACGTCCTCCTGGTGCACATGTTGCACGCGAGCCCCAAGATACTTTGGTACAAAGAATACGCAGCTGAGTGCACCCAAGAAGAAGATATTAACATACTCGAAGTGGCCCGGCTAGCCACTTCGATATAGACCATCTGATACCGGCAAGGCCTTTAGAGATATCATGACCAGAACATACAACACTGCGCCTTCCAGGTTGGAGACTTGGTCCTTCGCTGAGTCCAGTCGGTGGTCGGGACCCAAAAGCTCTTGGCCCCATGGGAGGGACCTTTCATTATCACCGAAGTCACTCGACCGAGATCTTATGGCCTGATGCGCGAAGTCAGCCAGAAGCTGGTGAACTCCTAGAATATCGAGCATATTAGATGATTTTATTCATAGGCTAGATAAGTCTTTGATATTATTAATCAATAAAGATATTTTTCCACTTCTGGATGCCATAATCTATAGAGATCGTAGACTACCTTCACTTTTATCCATGTGGTCATGACCCGCTCTGATTCGACTCTTGTGAATATGAACGAACACCACTATTCTAGCTACGAGGCCATGACCTGCTCTGGCCTCGACTATTATGCATTTATCGAATGCTTTTGCGGAACACAACTATGTAAAGCCCTCTTAGCACTCGGGCGGTCGTGAACAACTACTATGACTATTGTATTAATGATCCGCTCTAGCGTAGTCATTATGAATGTTGTCCACCTGCTCTAGGGCTCTTACGATAAAGTTGCCTTTGGTCGGCTGCCATCGCTGGCCTTTAGCTATCTGTGATTCTAATAGTTCTAAACAACGTGTATGTGGCTCGACTTCCCTGTGTTACACATACCTAAGCTTTTATCGACAAAAGAAGGCTTAGTGAATGAAGAAATTTTTTATTACATTTCTATGAGATGTACATATACAAGAATTTCTTCTACACTATTTCTTTTGATCTGCTCAGCAAGGTCGGGAGGCCTAACGAGCCGGTGGGTGGTACGATGAACTCCAACCTCCACGCTTGAGGAAGCCAGAGTCTTTAGGCCATCAGTTGCCCTGACTGAAATCGGTTCATTCAACAGTGCTCCTTCTACTCTCCTAAAAAAGAAGACCTGAAAAAAGGTTATGAAGAAACACTTCAGAAGATCAATTACCTCCTGACATCCTCACCGAGTCTATCGTCGGAACACCATTTTCTTCGTCCGCGAGCTAGGCCCCACACCAGGAGCAAAAACGGTCATGAGGGCCAAACGAGGCAGTGGCGGTCATGAAGGTGAAGGTGGAGGCGGGGTAGAACGAAAGAAGAAGACACTACGACCTCGGCTGCCACGGGCGCCATGTCGAAAGTCTCCGAGTCGGCACCTGCCTCTACGACAAAGGATGAAGGGACCTTAGGAGGTCACTGCATCGGCCCCTTTCTCGCCGCCACTTGGTTGAGGTCCAGGTCGATCGATGGTTGGGCGACGTTTCCGTTGACTTCTTCAACTACTTCGCCAAACGAGAGAACATCTCCTTCTCTTCCTCTTCCTACCGGATGTGTCGTCTTTTAGCCCGGTGTCGTTCTGCCTAATTGGGAAGGGGTGCTCCAGCAGTGGAGGCAGGGAGACAAAGGCGGCTCGACTCTGCACAACCATGGGTAAAATGACTCGAAGACCGTTTGTATGCTTCATCGAACACTAGCGGAGAAGGGAGAAATGACATTACCTCCGCCCGGGGAAAGCTGAGCCAGAAGGGGTGACAACCAATGATGCTCCGGACATTGGCATTGCTTCTAAAGACACTCCATGCCCTTGCCTCCACCTTCTTCTCGGTCAAGTCTCCATATGACTCTCTCGTCGTATCGCTAGGGCTTGAGTACTCGTACCCGGGGTGAAGCCGTTGCTTTAGCGGCGCGATCTGGTGAAGCAAGAAGTTCAACACCACGTGGAGGCCTGTGACATTATTCTATCAAAGTTGCTAGACTAGATCCACCAACTCATCGACTTTCCCCTGTTCCTCATCCAGGCACCAGTCAGTCCAAGTGGGCGCCGACTTCAGCACTCGGTCAATCTCATGAGAAAGGGATGGCTCATGGTTGGCCATGTAAAACCAAACTGAGTATCACCCCTTGTTCGAAGAAGTAAGCGACACAAAGATATACTATGTCGCCATCCCATCATGAAGCTAGAGCCTGCACCATCCGATCGCCTTTCGCCCAAGAGATCGCAAGCAGAAGAAATGACGGAAAATATTGAAGTGGTGGTAAATTCCCAACAATACTTCACACATTTCGACAATTATGGCAAGATGAATAATGGAATTAGGGTTCAGATTGCAAAGAGAAATGGCGAAGTGATGAAGGACTTCGTGAAGAAAAGGATGCGCGCGAAACCCAAAACCTTGAGAAAAGAAAAAAATCAAACACCACGATCTCGTGGGTATCGGGAGAAGGAAATGCTTCACCGTCGGCTGCTCTCCACAAAGAGATGACCTTCGGTGGGATCTCCCCACGGCTCTCCAATACCTTCAATGCGTCTGTTGATCGCAAAAAATGGCATTAATGGTCAAGATTGTCAAAATATCAATTTTGGTAATTTGGGAAAAAATACACAAGTCCTGGATCAGGCCGAAGCCTTATAAGGCCGAAGGACCATCGAACATTGGGCTTCAGAAGCCTTTTAGCAGCCTACTAGCTTCGGCCCGAAGGCCATTCGGAGGCCTGCCTCGCCGAATCCTCGGCCCGAGGAGCAGGATTCAGCAGGCCTGCCGAAGGACCACTTCGGGCTGTCTTCAGATAAAGAGTTTGAGTCTGATTCTGGCTGTTTCTATCCCTAAACTTGATTAGGCCAAATCCTACCAGATTAGCCTTAGAGATAAGAAGACTAGCACCTATAAATATAGGGATGAGGCCGGTTCATTAGACTCCCCAGCACAATTCAACCACAAAGCCCTAGCTTTGAACTGTACTTACTTTTCTTTACGTTTCTGCACAACCTTCATGGGTTTGCCTGGAAGCCCTCCGTTGGCCACGTCGAAACAATGGTAATCCTTGTTACTTCGCTTGTGAAGTACCCGTTAATCTACGTAATAGATTGCTATCGCCTTTTTACTTCGCCTGTGAAGTATCTATTAATCTACGTAACAGATTGCTACCTTCATTTACCTACTACAATATTTAGTAAATTCGGTCTCCAGGCCGAATTGGCACTTGATTTATATTCTGCTACAGGTTTTCACGGTAGGAGCCCCTTTGCCGAAGTTGTCTGGAGTCAGGAAACTAGTTTCAAAGGCTGCCAGAACACCCTTCGGTGGAACCCTTGCTTCGACTACTCGTGCCGGACCCATCACGTTGTTGTCAGTCTGGTCGAGTACTCACGCTAGACCGCTCTGCAGCAGGATTCGTCGCACCAAGCTTCGTCACACAAGTACTCCGCGCTGAAAAATTCCTATTTTCCTTTCATTAAAAAGTGAGAGCTCCCTCAGTCAATTTGTGGTTCACCACATACATAAATGCACCGAAAGTGCCAACACGTCGTGTTGGAGTGTTTTTGTCGTGTTAGAGACTTTGCACCAAACTCTATCGCTCGTAGGTGATTTCGCGTCCAAAATATGTTCGGAGCCTGTCTTCGGCCAGATCAGTCCGAACGCCGAAGGCTACCTTTGGTGAACCCTTCGCAACAGACACCGAAGGCCCCCTTCGGTGACCCCTTCGCACGGTATACTTCGAACTAGCCAGGCTCTGTTCGGCTGACTGGTTTATTTTGTTTATATATTTATTTTTGGCTAATTGGATTATTTGCTTGTGATATGATTACCTAGCGACTCCACTCCCCTTGCCACTGTTAAGGGTAGTCGGAACACGACGTCAGTGTTGTTTTACGCTTGGGCTTGTTCCTAAGTAACCGCACACTTTTGGATCGTCGAACTGACCCAAGTGCGGGGGTACGTTTTCGTGTCAACACACTTTTTTGGTGACTCTGCTAGAGACGACTACGCCAACATGACGAGTAAATCTACATCGGCCACAGGTACGTCTACGATGACTACTACGTCTACATCGCTGATGGATCCCATGGGGGCGCAGATATCGATAACCGCAACATCATGAGGCGTGGGCTTAATCAAGCGTGACGTTAACGTCCCTGACCTCGCTCGGACAAAGGTAACTCCAGTATCTCCTCCTTTATCTTCTCTAGAGATTGAGCAAAAAATAGCCACATCAGTAGATCAAGTTGTTAGCGCTTCGCTAGCCAACCGTTTAGATTCAGTAGTTAGCTCTCAAGTAGAGGAGACAGTTAGAAGGTTCGGCTTCACCGAGGCCACTCCCCCAACTCCAATCACTAGTGTACCCCTGGTGAATCGTATCTATAGCAGAACCGACGGTAGTACTGGCAAGACCATCATGTCTCTGGCCTCAACATACACGGCCGAGACGAGTCATTACTAAGCTAACCCTGTTTATTGCATGCCACCTGCGCCTGCGCCAATTTTTCCCGCGTTGCCTGCACCACATGCACAAATGCATAGGCCCGAACATGTCATGTACCCCCGGCCAATACGTGAGGAAGACCCCCGCGGACGACACGACGACATACCTCCGTGTGTCACACCCCCGCATGAGAGACGTGCACAGATAGGAGGCCAAGATGACATTGAGGAGCGGATCCATGCACTATTTAGGGAGTGCACCGGCTTCGTGCCTAGGGCTCGGGCTAGGGTTAAACCGTACCTTGATCATTTCTACACCATACCATGCCCTCCCGGCTATAGAGTCCCGTAGTTCACCAAGTTCAACGGTGAGGGTAAAAAAACCACACTAGAGCATGTCAGCCAGTTCTTACCACAGTGTGGAGAAGCTAGTGGGTCAGACACTTTAAAACTTAGACTATTTTCTCTCTCACTATCAGGCACCACTTTCACTTGGTTATCGGTGCTCCCACCGAGCTCTATCGAAACATGGGCCGAATTGGAACAAAAGTTCCATGACTATTTTTATACGGGTGAAATGGAACTCAGGCTTTCACACTTGACATCGGTCAAACAAAAATCTTGCGAGAGTGTCTCCAAGTACATCAAGCTCTTTAGAGGTACCAGGAACTGATGTTTTATTCTCAATATTTCAGAGAGAGATTTGGCGAATCTAGCTTTCAACTGGTTGCATCCAGAAATCAAAGAGAGGCTAGAGAACCAAAACTTTTTAGAAATCAGCCAAGTCTTACAGCAGGCTTTGGTCTAAGAAGGCTGAGCCAAAGATAAAAAGTTTGTTAGAACATTCAACAAACATAGGGTTGAAGTCCGCATCATGGAACACTCCGACGAGGAAGAGTCGGAAGAAGAGGAAGATTCGGCTGACATGTATGCGGCCGAATGGGTTTGGAATGCTAAGAGCAAACCCATCACTTGTTCTGAGTTACAACCATCTCCCACTAACAGTTGGCATAGCGAAGTAAAATACTCATTTGATATAACTAAGTGTGATAAGATATTTGATTTCCTCTTGATGAACCACCTTCTAAGGTTGCCTAAGGGCCAGGTCATTCCAACCGCCGGTGAGCTAAAGAAGCGCCCGTACTGTAAGTGGCATGACTCGCATTCTCATTATATTAACGATTGCAATGTTTTTCGTCGATAGGTTCAATCGGCCATAGATGAAGGACGATTAAAAATAGACCCCAGTCCAAAGATGAAGCTGGACAAGGACCCCTTTCCCATGAACACCGTCGACCTCGACAAGAAGAAAGTGTTGATTCGGCCAGAGCAGGCCGAGTTGGCTAAGGGGAAAGCGGTCATTATCGGAGAATCATGCAGACGCACACTCGTACCAAAAAACCTTGAAGTAGGAGTGTGGAAAAAGAATGTCAGCACATCTCCTTCGGCTAGGACTCACAAAAAACCAAAGGTGACATACCAGATGCTATTGAACAAACACTAGAAGAAAGCCAAGGAAATAGGCCCCCGTGAGAAAAAGCTAAGATAGCCAAAGGGGCCAAAGCAGTCGGAGGAAGGCTTCGGACCACAATGGCCGAACCCTTCGCACAGTGGCTTTGGACCACAGTGGTCAAACCCTCCTCATAGTGGCTTCCGACCCCAGAGGCCGAACCATCCGCACAGTGAGTTCAGACAATGGTCGAACCCTCCACACAGTGAGTCTGGACCTCAATGGCCGAACCCTCCACATAACGAGTTCGAACCCCGATGGCCAAACCATCGGCATAACGAGTTCGGCCCCCAATGGCCGAACCCTTTGCAAAATGAGCTCAGACCCCAATGGCCGAACTCAGCTCTACTATGGGCTGAACCCCCTGGTGGGAGGCTTCGACCCACAATGGCCAAACATACCTCCAGCCTAGTAGGACACTTCGCTAATATGGTCTGAAATATCGTCGACATGGCCGAACCCCCCTCTGGCAATGGGTTCGGCTTGTAGTGGGAAAAGCTCCTAGAGCCACCAATGCCTCCACCATACAATTGGGCAGGAACCCCGTGGGCTCCGAACTACGCCTCACCCCCGGAGCACCCTTCGTAGTATAACATTGCCTCCTATTTTCCTTCGAAGTATTATAATTGGCAGGGACAAACATACACGGCGAAGGGAGATGTCTTCCACAGGCTGTCCGTGGTACCTCCAAATCGACTTGCACAGGACGGAGCCAAGGAAGATGGCCGCGAAGAGGCGAAGGAGAGGGAGTCCGAAGCCATCATAGTCAAGGTAGGGTCTTAGGAAGTCCCAATCCTGAAGGCCCCCTCGCCGAAGACCAGTCCTAGGTAAGACCCCGATCGGCCAAACTGAGGCCAGTCCGGCCAACAGGGTCCACAACAAACTACTTGTCAAATATAAAACACACGAGGACGACCTAGGTAGTACCCCTTCGTCCAAAAATCACAGAAACAAGGTGGTGGCACCTAGAAACAAGCCACGGCCATCCTAGGCACCTCCAGGCATGTCCAAATCATAAAAGAGGCACCTGCAACATCTACGATCACAAGAGATGCGCGAAAAGAAGGCTGAGGACTGAGCGAGATGCCATTTTTGAGGAAATCTGCCCTCAGTCAATTGTAAGACATGTATGGAAGCTCAAGCCGATGGAGACAAAGAACCCGGTCCCATTCTGAGTGACGACGATGATGACATGCTCGACGATGACTACACACCCATCTTCAAGGGGCCCAAACTGCAGGCGATAGACATCAACATCATCATGCTGTCCGCCGAGTTTTTCTCTACCACGAGACTGACGCCGAGGTCAGCTTAGCTGAACCTCGGCCTGCCAGATGCTATTTTTGAGAAACCCAAGGATACGGCTCACCACCTAAAGCCTCTCTACGTCAGAGGTCACATTGATGGGAAGCCGATCTCTAGAATGCTTGTCGACTAGTGGTGCCACTATCAACTTAATGCCTTACTCTCTTTTGAAGAAGCTGGGCAGGGGCGAGGAAAACTTAAAGAAAACCAACCTAATGCTCAACGGCTTCAATGGTGAGAGTTCCGAAGCGAAGGGAATACTCTCCCTAGAGTTAACAGTAGGTAACAAGACATTGCCAACAACATTCTTCGTCGTTGACGTACAAGGGAACTATAGTGTGTTGCTTGGGGGTGACTAGATTCTTGTGAATTGCTGCATTCCTTCTACTTTGCACCAACGCCTAATACAATGGGATGGCGACGATGTAGAGATCGTACCAGCGGATACTTCGGCCCAGGTAGCATTGGCCGATGTATCCATCGATGCCGTGCACGACAAAGTAGAGTGTCTATCAGGTAGAGACCTTTCAGATTATGACTTCGTTAGTGTATCTAGGGGACGTTTTGTACCCGTGTCTGTAAAGCCGGCTGATGTAGCACGACTCTTTCTAATTTAATAAGTCATGTCTAGTAAAAATAATCTTGATTGGCTAAAGTCTCACGTAGAGCAATATCGGTCTTCTAAAGACGGTATTGTCAAAGCCATTGAAGACTTTAGCGAAGTAGAAAAATTTGGACAAGGTTTTGCGTTGGCCACCCTTTAGAAGAGGTGGATATAGGAGATGGTAACATTCCAAGGCTGACCTTTATAAACCAAAATTTATAGGCCGATGAGAAGGCTGAAGTAATAAAGTGTCTTCGGTCGTACGTTGATTGTTTCGCATGGGAGTATAGACAGATGCCCGGATTAAGCCGTGAGCTCATGGAGCATCAGCTACCTATTAAACCCAGGTTTAGGCCTTATAAACAGCCCCCTCGTCGCTTTAATTTGTCCATGTATGACCGAGTTAAAGAAGAGATAGAACGATTGCTCAAGGCTGAGTTTATTAGGCCATGCAGGTATGCAGAATGGGTCGCTAACATTGTACCTGTAGAAAAGAAGGGGAGCAGCAAAATACGAGTTTGTATTGATTTCAGGGATCTGAACAAGGCCACTCCGAAGGATGAGTATCCCATGCCAATAGCCGACATGTTGATCAACGATTCTTCAGGACACAAGGTACTAAGTTTTCTTGATGGCAACAGCCGGTTATAATCAAATTTTTATGGCCGAAGAGGATGTCTACAAGACATCCTTTCGATGCCCTAGTTTTGTCGACTTGTTTGAGTGGGTCGTTATGACTTTTGGTTTAAAGAATGCTGGCGCCACATATCAACATGCTATGAACTTGATCTTTCATGACTTGCTAGGAGTTATGTTAGAAGTCTACATAGATGATGTTGTAGTCAAATCGGACGCTATAGGAAACCACCTAGCCGATTTGATAGTTGCTTTTGATAGGATGTGCCAATATGGACTAAAAATGAACCCGCTCAAATGTGCTTTTGGCGTGTGGCAGGCAAGTTCTTAGGGTTCATGATTCATGAAAGACGTATTGAAATTGATCCTAAGAGGCTTGAAAAGATTAGAAACTTTGCAGCACCGACATGCAAAACAGATGTGCAAAAGTTGCTAGGCAAGATGAATTATTTGCGTCGCTTTATATCTAACATTTTAGCAAAATCGACACTTTTGTCCCTATACTCTGGCTAAACAATGAAGTTGAGTTCACTTGGGGGCAAGTTAGCAAACATCCTTTGAGAAGATTAAAGAGTGCTTGTCATCGTCACCTCTAGTGAGAGCGCCAAAAGCCGGAATTCGATTTTGGCTGTACATCACTACGGAAGATAGTGTGATAGGAGCCGTGCTAACTCAGGAGGTGGAGGGGAAAGAGTACATAATCACATTCTTGAGCCACTGCCTGCTGGACACCGAAACGAGGTACGTGTTTGTAGAGTGTTTGTGTTTATCACTTTATTATGCATGTACCAAATTATGTCACTATCTTCTCCCTAGCACGTGTATTGTCACTTGCCAAACCGATGTCATAAAGTACATGTTGCAAAAGCTGATTCTAAGTGGATGAATCAGAAAGTGGGCTTATGCTTTGATTGAATACGATTTGGCTTATGAACCACTAAGAGCTATGAAAGGCCAAATTGTTGCTAATTTTATAGATGATCAACATATAGATGTCAATTGGGGTAATGATATTTCTCTAGTTGAAGTAGTGTCATGGAAACTTTGTTTCGATGGTTTAGCTTGTAAGAGTGGCTAAGGTATCAGGGTAGTTCTCATATCATCTAGTGGCATGCACTTTGAAACCTCGGCCCGTTTAGAATTCCCTTCTACGAATAACCAAGCTGAATATGAAGCTTTATTGCTACGACTTGAATTGCTACAATCCATAGGTGCTAAACATGTTCATGCGCATGGTGATTCTCTGTTAGTAGTACAAGCAAGTAGCTAAAAGTGCTCAATGTTTTAATGGCTTGCTAAATAGTTACTTGGATAAATGTTTAGACATAGTTGCTACTTTCGACAATTTTAAAATTTCTCACGTGTCAAGAGAAGCCAACTCAATTGCAAATGACTTGGCTCAGCAAGCATCTGGCTATCAGGTTAGGAGAGGAAGATTTTTTGTATAGGAAAAGCCAATCCTTGGTCTCACTGCCGAAGCCAGAAACTTCAGGCGGGTGCGAAGTCCGTCGGACCCTTCGGGTTGGACCCCTCCGACCACTAGAGGGTGTTGCATGTTGGAGTCCTCGTGCCAGAGCCCTTCATCTTCTGAAGGGTCCTGCACGCCGGAGCCCTCATGTCGAAGCTTTTTGGGCAACCGGAGTCCTTGCGCGCCAGACCACTCCGACGGAGGGCTTTGGTGTGATCAGCTCCGTACGACCAACCCAGTTAGCCTTCAGCAGAAGCAGGAGAGGCCCAGTGGACCCTCTAAAGTTAGAAACTTAGACATTATTTTAGGAAAGGAATTAACAAACCCTCCGGAGGTCCATAAGGATGATTGGAGGATTCCAATCATCCAGTATTTAAGAAATCCTAGTCAAAAGGTTGACCGAAAAGTTCGGCGACGAGCGTTCAAATTCGTGTTGCTAGATGATGTATTATACCACCGAACTATTGATGGAGTACTCTTAAAATGCTTGGATGCCGATCAGTCCAAAGTAGCCACAGGAGTAGTCGATGAGGGGCTTTGCGGCACTCATCAATCGGCTCAGAAGATGAGCTGGATGCTCAAAAGAGTATGTTTCTATTGGCCGACTATGATTGAGGACTGTTTCAACTACTATAGAGGGTGTGAAGCATGTCAGAAGTTTGGTAATATCCAGTTAGCTCCTGCATTGCTACTTAATCCTATTATCAAGCCATGGCCATTCCGAGGTTGGGGTTTAGACTTCATTGGCCAAATTCATCCTCCCTCTTTAAAAGGGCATCAGTTCATGCTGATGGTGACAAACTACTTCACCAAATGGACTGAAGCCATGCCTCTCAAGAATAAGACTCACAATGAGGTAACTGATTTTATCTTGAAGCACATTATATATAGATTCGGTATTGCCCAAACTCTCACTACAGATCAAGGTACTTTATTTGTTGCTAAAGAAGCGAGAGACTTTGCCGAATTTTATGGTATTAAGATGATAAACTCTTCACCATACTATGCTCAGCCAACGGTTAGGCCCAGTCTAGTAATAAAATTGTAATTAAATTCATCAAGAAGAAAATTCAAGAGTTCCCTAAGAGGTGGCATGAAGTGCTTTTAGAAGCATTGTGGGCTTGTATAGTTGCAAAGCACGGTGCTACCAAAATTAGTCCATATGAGTTAGTGTATGGATAAAAAGTCATTCTACCAGTAGAGGTGAATCTTGGCTTTTTAAGATTTCTTAAGAAAGATGGCTTATCTGTCGATGAATATGAAACTCTATTAAAAGATAATTTGGAAGAAGTGACCAATAAAAGATTAAGGTCTTTAGAAGCTATAGAGAAAGACATAAGAAGAATAGATAGAGCCTACAATAAAAAAGTTAAGCCAAAATCATTTCAAGTCGGTGACTTGGTTTGGAAGATGATTTTACCCTTAGGCACCTAAGAGCCCCAAATTTGGTAAATGGTCGCCTATTGGGAAGGTCCTTTTAAAGTAGTCGAAATCACTCTAGGTAACGCATACTTGTTAGAATCTTTACAAGGAGAGCGATTTCGAAGAGCTTTGAATGGCAGGTATTTGAAAAG
Organism: Zizania palustris; assembly: GCA_019279435.1. Taxonomy (NCBI): domain Eukaryota; kingdom Viridiplantae; phylum Streptophyta; class Magnoliopsida; order Poales; family Poaceae; genus Zizania; species Zizania palustris. The sequence continues at coordinate 48,871,409 of JAAALK010000285.1, read as the reverse complement.
GTACTTCCCAAGTGTATGGCAAAGCGCTTGAAAGTGTCGAAAGGCCGGACCCATCACGCTGTTGTCGGTCTGGTCGAGTTCTCACGTCAGAGCGCTCCGTAGTAGGCTTCGTCGCACTAGGCTTCATTACGCAAGTACTCCGTGCCGGACGAAGTTGTGCCAGCGCGTCGCATTGTAGTGTTTTTGTCATGTCAGAGACTTCGCACCAACCTCTGTTGTTCGGAGGTGATTTCGCGTTAGAAATCTGTTCGGAGCCTATCTTTGGTCAGATCAGTCAGAACACCGAAGGCTACCTTCGACGAACCCTTCGCACCAGACGCCGAAGGCCCCCTTCGGTGACCCCTTCGCACGGTATATTTCAAACTAGTGAGGCTCCGTTCGGCTGACTGGTTTATTTTATTTATATATTTCTTTTCGGCTAATTGGATTATTTGCTTGTGATCTGAGTACCTGGCGACTCCTCCCCCCTTGCCACTGTTATGGGTAGTCGGAACGTGACGTCAGTGTTGTGTTATGCTTAGGCTTGTTCCTAAGTATCCACGCACTTTTGGATCATCGAACTGACCCAAGTGCAGGGGCACATTTTCGTGTCAACAGCGTCATCCTCCATGTTGGATGTGCGGAACTCATCCGCGCAATCGGCTGGCTTCTGGGAGGCACCCGCTGCCATTGGAGCCTTGAAGACGCTCGCCAAGGGTCTCAAATTTAACAACCGCTGAGCTTTGCGATAACACACGACATAGTTGAAATGCCGGGAACCTTTGCGGGGAGCCAGGGGATCGATTGAAGAAGAAAGCACAACGATTGGGTACTAAATCAATGTGCATGGGAAAGGTTATTTATAAACTTCAATCTCCCCCGTGGCAGGTTCCATGTCTCGAAGCATTGTGGCTGCTAAACAAGCAACCCTGAAGATCACTTTTGCCATAAATTTTGTCGTCACAGGTTCCCAGAACGGCTAGAATGTCTTGAACCGTGCCACGGAAGATGAAGCGAAAAATAGTGAACTGACAACTTCATCTTTCATCTCCTGCACGGTCATTCCTACTAATGAAGGACTGCATGGGGTCTTTACTCCTCAGTGTCGAAGGAAAAGTCCCCGAAAAAATGTTTTTGAGACTGAAGCTAATTCTCCGAAGAAACATCAGCCTCGATGGCTACACTCGGTAGGTGCACCTAGGCGGTGCACCAATCCAAATGAAGATACATCAACAATCAAGACTATCTAGAGCTCTTTCCACATGCTCCGAGTGAGTTGCACACCGAAAAGAGCTCGTTTGCTATTGTCGGGGATATAACCCCGGGTACCCCGCCTAGTGGTTTGTTCAAACTGTCGGGCCACCGACTGCTATGAATTCCAACTCGTGAAGTACCACCGTATCGCCTGATTAGGCAATCGGGGAAAGATTCTCCCCAGGGCCGGGACTCCAACAATCGGATTTGAATCATCAAGCTGATGGTTACCCTCATCATGATTGTATTAGTCACTATAATTATTCCCGCCTATAAAAGGCTTTTATGCGGCTTTTTCCCAGCCATAATAATGACAGTTAAACTCCTATAACCCCCCTCATCCTTCTCATCTAAAATGATTAGGGGGCATCTAAATAGGACATGTAATACACACGTACACAAGTACGCATACACTGGAGCAATCATACACTAGGAGTAGGGCTATTATCGTTGGGGAGGCCCGAACCTGTCTAAAACCCTCTCGTGTCCACCCTCTTACTCTTTTTTCTACCTCATACATCGAGGTAACAATCAGTCCATAGTCGCGACTCAACCCTCTACCTAAACAAATCATACTATGGGTACCCCCCGTAGGCTCATGTTGTTCCACGCAATGACACCTACCATCTTGTGCTCTGATAGAATCTAAATATAATACACCAATGAGTGCATCTACATTATCGAATCATCATAATAGCAACATCGGACATAACCAAGACAACTGCTAAATCATGAATAATCTATAGTATTTCAGCACTTCAAGTAAAATTTATTCCGATGAACGATGCACATTAATAAATCAGATAAAATAGATCAAGATGTCGGAGTTAACCAATAAAGCCTCAAAATACTATATCTAACCCAAATCAATCTAAGAGATTGCAATGATGCATCCTTAGACGACGTCGCTAATACATCGAGATAATCCAACAATCATACTGACCAAAGCAATGTGGCACAAGAGATCAAAGCGATGCAGCCTTTAGCGACACCAATCTAGCCAATACAACCATCGGTGTGGTGATACTTACCCCTTCGCTAGAGGTTGAAGTGATGTAGCCCAGCTCCATGTGCCACTCCCGCTGAGATTAACCTTGATTGAACAAGGGTGGTGACACGCCGAGAGTATTTTGTGGTTGTATTTGTGTGTGTCCTCTAATCTACCTACTAGGTACATATTTATAGTCCGAAGACTCCTCATTCAGTATGATCGCAACCGATTTTGTTTTTATCCTTATCTCTATCTCTATCGGCTCCTTCATATTAGGTCACGTACAATAGGTGGACTTCTTTGACAAACTTTGACCAGACATCTTTGACTTCTATTGAACACGTCGGGTCCTAACTAGATTTGGGCCCTAACCAAATTCTGTTGTCAAGACATGCCCCCTAGTTTCGAAGCATAAGTGTATCTAATGCTTCAAAATTATCACTCATTTAAGGCTTTTTGCACCATGTCATCTCAAAAGTCCCATCGAATTTTCATTAGCAACCAAACCTTTCCTCTTCTAGTACCTTTAAGCATTCTATATCTTCGAAGCACTGTTTTCACATTGCAGAAGTATTCATTAACCCATTCATCTTCTTCTTCGCTTCTCTTTTCGACCGTGGAGGATTTTGATGGATGTCGCCTAAATCTACGCATCTACTTCTTGTGGCATCGTCAGATCAAACATCATCCCACACAATCCAACAATGTTGTTGTTTAACAGTGTTGTCGAAATAGCTAACTCCTCCAATCTCAGGCACGTGATCAATCCAGTGCTTCAAAACCTACATGTCATCATCATCCCTTTTACCAAACGTTGTAGCTGAACCCACCAAATCCACCAGGATCATCTTGACCCAATTGTTGAGGCATCGTTTCACCCTATAAGTATCCACAGTAGTCTGTCTTCTCCCTTACGCATTTAGCACCTTGTCTTAAACATAGTTTTCATCGTCCGTGCCCTTGTGACCATCTCTCGGACCCTCATCATTGATTCCCTTCTCCGTCACCGGCCTCAGCTCTAGTAGCCATCATATGGAAACCAACACTTTCGTCCACGAGGTACGCAGTTCGACATTTTCATTGTTCTTTGGTTTTATTGAATTATTTGTATTTTTCTTAAAGCCTTATCTTTTCTTCCGACTTTTTCTTCCCTTGTAGAACTTGAGTTACCAAATTCTAGTCACCATCACAAACCATCCTTCCTGCTTATTCTTGGGTCATGTGGGTGATTCTGATACAACCAATTTTATTGATGTCGAATTGCAACGAATTCCCTTTAAAAATTCAACAATGCTTATGTCTTACTGGACCCAAAGTTTTAGGGCTTTTCCTTCTCCACTCCTTTGTTGGCATGATAGGTACCTTCGGGTCGCTACGTTGGAGCACAGTTCTTGGGAACAGACCAGCATAGCATACTGCATCGGCTTCTCTCTTGTTTGCCATTATAAAAATGAGTCAATGCTAGCTTCTTCGTGTTACTTCTGGTCAGATACATTGAACTCATTCCTTTTTGGCCATGGGCCGATGAGCCCCACTCTCCTTGATGTCACTACCTTGACCTCACTTGACATCACGACCAAAGCCAATCCCTTCTCCTTCCACTCCAAACCCTTGCACCTCTTCATCAAATCTAGTGGAGGCTGGGCAATGTATATTGCAACCCATAACAAATAGACTATCTCTATCAATGTGTGCGAGCACATTGCCTTTCTTAACACCTAGCTTGAGAGGTTTCTCTTTTGTGGGTCCAACCTCTAGCCTACTTGTCATATTCAATTCTTGGTGGAACAGCTAGCTGCTCACGTCAAGATACCCATCGACCGGTGATGCAGTGGGTCATTTGTGCGGTCCTTGGTGGTTCTTCTAGCTCTGGCTTAATGTATATACAACCAAAATCTCTTCTAGTCATTCCTTCGACCTCCACCTAGCTTAATGTATATTCCCTTTTGATTGTCGTGAGTTCGCCTCATCAACCACTCATCGGTGCTGTCCTTGGGTGAGGCATCCACCTGCCGACCAGGGGTAAAAATGTCCACTGACCTCTTGACCCCCTGGTTCAAGGAATTTACTACGGTTTCATCAGCAACTATTTAGTCTGGTTTGCCTACGAATCATTGGTAGACTATGAGTCTCCACATCGGCTATCGCTAGCTGTCATACTTGTTGATAGAAAAAGCAAGGATATCTTCCTTGCTAGTATCTCACCTTTCCTCTTTCCAATCAACTTCACAGTTGGTCGTGCGCACAAACCATCTTATGAGTTCTATCATCCAATGGTTTGCGCCCGATAGTTTTGTTTCGGCCAACTGCCAATCAGTATCTTCTTCAGCGACTGGATCTAGGTCCACAGTGAAGTAAAAAGCTCCCTAGAGTACAATCGGCTCCTCTCAATGGCGGATCCAATCCCCCTAGGTGAGCTTGGCTCTTGTAGTGTGTGTAGGGTGGCCTCAGTCCCTTACAAGATATGGTGGTCCAAGATAAACTGGCACACCTTCAACCGCCACTCTAAACATTATCGCCTATCATTGGACCTAGCCTTCACAGTCGTCGACCCCGAGGTTTTATCAACCCATCTCACATCAATGCACCTTAACCGAGCCAAAGCGGTCGGCCAATAGTTTACGGGCTAATATCGGCCACCACCAATCTGGACACTGGGGCTCCTACTTTGACGGATTAGATTAATAGGATATGGGTCAAGACTCTAGCATGTAAGCGCAAGGCATCGGGCGTAGTTGAGCGCCAGGCCGCTAGAGCTCGACTTGACCCGGGGGCTCCGGCACATCCGGTAAATTTTTGTCTTTCTTCTTTCTTTCAAAAAATCCATTACTCAATGTCGGGTAAATCTAGCCAATCATATCAATGCACCATCCTCTTAAGGGCCAATGTTTAACTATTGGATTCATTGCTGATGCAAGGGCTCTCTAAATGGCTCCAAACTTTTGACAATCCTGACACCCTTTATAATACTTTATGCAATCTTCTATCATGGTCGACCAAAAGTAATCTGCTATCCAGAGTAGCCACTTCATTTTCTGGGCCGAATAGTGTGTCTCGCATATACCATCATGAACCTCACATATTACTACTTTGTCTTCTTCCGTGTTTATGCACTTAAGCAAGACCCCATCTATTGTCTGATAATACAGATCTTCATCGAGCAGCACATACTTTGTGGCCTGATACCTAAGCTTTTTTGGTGCTGATGCTGAAGGATTTTTTTCAGCTAGGTAACAATAGCATACATCCAATCATTGGCCACTATTTATGCTATCTCCTCCTTGACCGATGTGGTCATTGGCTTGTATCCTGATGTTGTCTAGGCCGGATCATTTGCATCTGCATTCTGTTCTCTCAGGATGTGTGCCAGTGTAGTGCTTATGAACCTTTCCATCATCTCTTGAAAACGATCATGATATTTTTTCAACACATTATCTTTGCGCTCGTATTCACCTGATAGTTGTCTCATGACCAATAAAGAATATCCCAATATGTCCACCGCAACTGCACCAACTTCCGCCAGTAATTGAAATCATTTCATCACTGCTTCATACTCAGTTTGATTATTTCTGGAGAAGGGTTTGATGGTGTACGTGAATTCAAATGATGCCCCTCGAGGGGAGATGATTACAAATCCTATGTCGCACCCATGCCGACACACTAATCAGTCAAAGAATAAAGTCCATGGTGCTGGCTCGACATAAGTTATTTTGTCATCTCTGTATTGGACTATGAAATCAGCTATTGCTTATGCATTTACCGCCTTTGTCGATTCATATCGAAGGTCAAACTCAGTGAGGGCGAGTACGCATTTTCCAATACGTTCCTTTAGGACTAGGGCAGATAGCATGTACTTGATGACATCGGCCTTGCTTATGATGGTACACTCTGCCGACAGCAGGTAATGCCTTGACTTGGTACATGAGAAATATAAACATAAACAAATCTCCTCCACTACGAGGTATCGTTTTCAGCATCTAATAGCCTTCTGTTGAGGTAGAATATCACCCTTTCCTTTTTGTTGACCTCTCGTACCAAGACCGATCCAAAGGCTTTGTTATCAGCCGATAGCTATAATATGAATGGAATTCCTTTCTTGGTGGCATTATTATTGGAGGCGAGCTCAAATAGTCCTTGATCTTGTCAAATGCTTTCTACTACCACTCTCCCCCATAAAAATTCCTGGTGGCGCTTCAGCTTCAACAACACAGTGAATGGCTCTAATCTTCTTGATAGGTCAGATATGAGCCTCTTTAGAAAATTTATCTTCCAGATTAGTGACTACAACTTGGTCTTATCGATGGGGGCTGAGTATTCTTGATCGCCTCAATGTTGTGCTAGCTTATCTCGGTTCCTCTCTTGTGCACGATAAAGCCCAAAAACTTGCTCGCCAATACTCCAAAACCGCACTTCTCCGGGTTCATCTTCAATCCACGTGGTCTTGAGTACTGATTGATTTTATTATGATGTTGTCTATATATATCTCCACTAACAGGCCGATCAAGTATTGGGAGATGTAGTTCATGGCTCTTTGGTATGTTACTCTCGCATTTTTCAAGATGAAGGTCATCACCACCCACTCGAAGAGCCCGATGGCGCTTGGACACTAGAAAGTTGTCTTGTGGATGTCTTTGTCAGCCCTGAAAATTTGATTATACCTTGCATTTCCATCCATGAGGCTGATATTCTTGTGACAAGATGTAGCATCTACTAACAGGTCTACAATTGGCATTGGGTATTCATCATTAGGGGTTTACTTGTTTAGATCTCTGAAGTCGACGCATATCCTCAGCTTCCCACTCTTTTTCCATATGGGTACGATGTTCGATACCCACTTTGCATATCAGCACGGTCTTATGAACCTTGAATCATATAACCTAGTAACCTCAGCTTTGATGTGTGGATGTATTTCCGCCTTGAATCGCCAAGATGGCTGCTTGAAGGGCCGATATCCCTGTTTTATCAGAAGCTGATGCTCCAAGATAAACCGATTCAAACCTGGCATCTCATGATATTCCCATGCAAAGATATCCTGATATTCTCGTAATAATCCAATTAACTCATTCTTTATTTCATCGGGAAGTTCAGCACTTACAAAGGTTGGCCTCGATTGGCCGGCAAGTCCGATGTCTACCTCATGTAATTCATCGGTTGTGGCGAAGCCTTGACTGAGTTTACCTTCCATCTCATCGACGGTGCTTTTAAAGTGTGACTCTAGGTTGTTCATTGTTGATTGGCTTGACTCCAATTCTTGACACCTCGAGAAAGTCATTGTCACATGCTCTTCCTGATAAACAATCAACTCCTTCTATCTCCCACACTAACCCACTGTGCTAGGCTCTGATGCATTATGGATGGGACACAATAATTGGCATGGATCCAATCGTACCCCAGTAGTAGGCTATAGGAGCCTTTACCTTCGATGACAAAAACCGTGGTGGTCGTTGACTTGCTACCAACCGTCAGTTCTATGTTTAGTGACACGATCGTCTTTGAAGAGTTCCACCGAAGTCCTTCAGTACCATGTTGGTCTTGATCAGGTCCTTTGGCCCTTTTCCCAATTTCTAGAAGGTAGCATACGACTTTACATTGATTGTTGCCCCTCCATCTATCATTATTTTGGACATCGACTTCCCGTTGAACAGTCACGTAATATAAAGAGGCTTTAGGTGCCGATGGCCTAAGTTCTTCTAGCTTGTCGAATACCGTTGGCTGGGACATTAGCAGTAGCTAGGCCATTACCTTGGTCTGTTCGTCATCACTATCGGGTGTGGCCCAGTATTCTATAGGGAGAAAGAATACCATGTTCACTCCTGCATCTTTCTTGTCATCCTGATCGTCCTTCCCCTTAATTCTCCTTTCCTTCTTGATATCCTTGGGATGATCGGTCTTGTCACCATGGTTTGGTACCGTTAGCTCTTTTTGTCGGAGTTGTTGCACCCTCCTTTTCTGGTTCTTCATAAAAATACTGCTTGGGCACCATTTTGGGTTTCTTTCTGTCATCTTATCATTGACTGATTGGCCATCTCTTTTGGCACTGATGGGACCAAGCCTTTCATGTATCGATGACCTCCATGGTGACAGCCTCTGATTGATGCTTGACCTTGTCACGTGACCACAGTGATCTCATCCCATCACTACAGGATCTTCGATTGTTCTTCCTTCTGCCTCCGTCGTTGCTGCATTCAAGATAGTCATCCGTGGAGGACAGGTGCATCCCTTTATCCTAGCAAAACCTAAAAAATTCACAATTCTAGTGGGGGTTAAACCGCAGGCGGTCTCAGTCATCTCCAACATCTACCTCTTCCCTTGCTTTTATCTTATACTTGTTGATTATATTTGATGATGTGACTCAAACCTTGTAGGTACGCTTGACTATTTATGTATGTCGATCATCAGGATGGCACGTATGCACCATATTAACCGAGAAAAGGTGTCCATCGATGTTCATCGGCTTCTTTCCATCATCAAACATGATTTGACCTTGCTCTATGGTCAATTGAATCTGTTGCCAGAATAGCTTGCATTCATGGGTGCGGTGCGACAGATATTTGTTCCACTTGCATTATTTCCTCTTATTCATGTCATCAACAAGAGGCATCATGTGGTTAGGTGGCAGTTGGATTTGTTTCTCCTTGAGCGGCTGTGAAACCAAGTGAGCTCCCACTGTGGTTTTTATCTTAGTGATGAGTGATTGACAAGGTTGATCGATCTGGAGTGATGAATGAATTGTCGTTTGCTTGCATCGATGGAATCGATGTGTGAGTGGGGAGTGTGTGTGCCGAGGAGATCGGTGTGTGTCGTGTTTCGTGTTTTAGCTTGTCTCATGTGTGCAGGTGGAGATGCTAGCCAACTGTCAGTGGCACGTTATCAAGGGTCAAGCGGGGAGCTCGATGCCAGAGGATCAAGGAGGCCGGGTGAAGTTGGGGATGATCTCACGAGTGCACGGGGAGATAGAGCAAGACATCGACGGACGGATTATCGAGACAGCGTGGTGACCAAGTCAGCGAAAGGGAGGCCAGTGCAAGTAATCAAGCGGCTCGAGGGGATCGAGAGTGGGAGAGACTTGCTGGCGGCTGAGTTCGCGAATTTGTCTCAAGTGTCGGTGACCAAGAAAGCTTTGTCGGTTTCGGTTGAAAACCGTCGTATCAGAAAGTGTTTTTAAATTTCAATAAATAGGAGTTTATTTTTTGTTTAGTCATCTAGATTAAGTGTAATCTTTTAGTATTTTTCGGAATTCTTAATTTTGAAAAAAATTTTTAAAAGAATAGGGTTAATGATGTAATAGATTAGTACCTTGGTGTATTTACAGAATTAATAATTCTGAAAATACATAATGACAATTAGGTAAATACTTGTTCTTTTAACCCTAATGACATTTTGGAGAATATCTTGATGGGCTTTCCTATTTAAAGGACCCCATGACCAAGGGTTAGGTGACTTGATGGCTGCACGTTTTTGGGGGCTACCTAACCAGAATTTTATTCATCTTAGCTCCTCATTTTTGCTGCTCTTATTATGCCTGCACTGTTCACCGTATGAATCATCTTGTGGCGTCCCGAATATGCTACAAGGAGTAGTGGTAGCCTTTGTTTGTTCTGTGATAGCACTGGAAAGGCATCAAGTTTTAGGTATTTTTCATGCAGCTTGATTCATGCTTTGTTCTCGGTTTTTTAGAGAAATTACTGTTCAGTTGTTATTCTCTGGCTCCTTTTCTGGTTCTGTTTTGCTGGAAAATAGAAGTGTTCTGTTCATCGTCTGTAGTCATGCGGTGTTGTATAACTCGCTATAGGATGGTTGAGAAGTTGTTCATTGCTAGAGCTGTGTACTCTTGAGCCATTGCAAGGTGTCCATCTTTTCTCTGATTTTAATTGACCTCTTCATGTCTACTGAGCATCTCTTTGTTTCATCAAATTGCTCATATATTCAATTATGAACTGAAATGTTTGATTGATTTGTTGATTCTTCAGATTTTTTTCTCTTTGCCTTCTGAAGTGTTCTCTGCTGAATGCTATAGTCACCACAAGTTTCTTCCCACACAAGCAAGTTTTATTCTAGCAGATTTGTTCTGGATCACCGGCTTCTCTAGGCTGTTCCTGTTGTTTTTGTTGATCCAGTAAATTTCTAGATTATTTCTCTAATGTGTTCTGTAAATTACTTACTGCTATTACATGTTTGTTCTTCATGAACACATCCACCAGAAGCTTATGAGTTGATTTTTTTCATCATTACATTTTGATTTTGCTACATGATGTTTATAAATTAGAGTGGTTCAGGATCAAGTTTTGATAACCAAAATGAACTAGGAATTCACAAGCCTATACACATGCAGATTGCTACTTCATCGCTGAATCTGTATTTCTTGTGTCTGAGATTTCTGCTTGCTGAAATTTGACACCACCAAAAATCATTTTGCTTGAGCTGACAGTGAATTATTGAGGTGTTTTGGACTGATATTAATTCTGTGTTCCTTGATTACACTTTATCATTTGGTTTTGTGTCTTTGCTGAAATCCAGAAATTTTTTCCCTGAAAAGCTACAGCTGTGCTGCTTCTAAGTTAGCACTTCAGTACTTTTGGGTTAAAAACCAAACCAGTAATCTTTCATTTCTGGACATGAATTGCTGAACAATATTTATGTTACCTTCTTCTGCAGTTCATATTCAGTTCTGTATAGTTTCAGATTTCTTGAAGTTCATGCTTTCATAAGTAACTGTTAAGAATCTAAAAACACTGTTGGTATTGTTTATTTGCTGTTTAAGATAGTTTTGCTAGTTGGTTCATCTACAACAGCAGTTGTGTGTCTATAAGAAAGTGGTTTCAGAAACTGAAAGTAGTGTTCAGCAAATTTCAGTAAAGCTGCTGAAGTAAAAGATTTCAGTATTGTTTTGATACTTCTGAGTTCACCTGTTTAGCTATAAGCTTGTGCAGAATACTGTTGTTCTTGTTCTTTTGACCTTCATTCAAAGTACAGAAAACTGTTGTTCTTGTTCTTTTGACCTTCAGTATATAGTTAGGCTACAGCAAGTTACACTAACAAGTTCATCGTGTGCATAACTGATACATGTGTATTATTCATGAGCTTATTGCATTTTCTGCTGGAGCGAGTTTACTGCATATATATGAAATCACAACAGTAAAATATTTCTGAAATCTCATTGATCATCTTATGTACTGAAGCTTGAAGAATCACTTCATCATCTCTGTTTATCATCAAAGTGCCATGTACTATTGTAAGTCAGAAATCATCTATTCAAACACGTTTTGATAAAGTTCTCTGATTTCTGAAACATCGTTTTTGTTTAAACTGAACTCACACTGAAGCAATTTGTTTATCTGAATTTTCTGAACCCTGTCGATCATTCAAAGACCTATAGCCTCCTGTTGGTACTCAATTTGCCAAACTACAGTCTGAATTTCCTCAAACCAATTACCGACAGAGTAGTTCGGCACTTCAAACTCCGATCTAGAAGGAGATTTCATATTGAGTTGATTTTTGTTCTGTATTTGTATGGTGTTTCTCAATTTTGCTTCTGCAATCTGTTAGAGGACCGTTGGGTATTCTGAATAGGCCATCTTATTCATCAGATTTTGTTGAGGCGCCTATTCACCCCCTCTCTAGTCGCCTATTTTGATCCCACAATTGGTATGAGAGCCGGTTAGATCACCAGTTGACCTTAACCTGTTTGTGATCCTTTTGGTGACATGGACAAGAATATCAAGATTCCGGTTGTTCGATGGTCGTGATTTTACCTATTGGAAGGTGCAGCATGGAGGCTTACCTTCTAAGCCAAAGAAGTGCAATTTGGGACATTGTTGATTCCTGATATGTGATCCCTAAAACTCGCACCACTCAGGCTAAGAAGGAATAATATGATTGTAATAGCAAGGCAAGAAACATATTGTTCATCAGTCTGAGTCGCAATGAGTTTGATAGTGTCCAACATCTTTGAACTGCACATGAAATTTGGACAACTCTGAAAACTTTTCATGAGGGTACTACCCAGATTAAGGCTAGGCGCCAAAGCACATATAATCAAGAATATCAAATGTTTGTGCAAGTCCTTGGTGAATCGATAGATGCTATGTTTGCTCGTTTTGATGGAATTGTGAGCAAATTGCACTCCACTGGGACTTTAGCTTACTCTGATCATGATAGAGTAATCAAACTTCTCTATGCTCTCGATCGTAACATTTGTAGGACCGAAAGTAGCGACCAGAGGGGGGTGAATGGGCGCCTAAAAAAATTCTTTCGAATCAATGGCCTGCTCCCAACACCCAACGCACCTCAAAAGACTTAGCATCAAAACGTAAACGGATCACCAAAGCCTAAAAGTATCTAGCCTAGAAACGACTGATGTTCTAGACAAAGAAACACCAATACAGTACTAATAGGCAGAATAACAGAGCATTTAAAACATGGGAAGATCAAGGTACTCAGAGGAAAAACATCACAGCAAATACTCTGTGTGTACGATAAAAGGAGATGAGAAGTTACTGTTCAAAGTTGTCTCCAGTAAGGTACTTGACGAATCCTGCTTCGCAGTGTTGAAGCCTGTTTCGAAGACGTCGGGCGAAAGCTGATGAAGTCGAAGGTTGTCGATCGAAGCCTGCAACGTCGAAGCCTGTGGGGGTTGTGCCGAAGTCTGCTTCGAAGTCCTTTGTCGAAGGGTGTAGTGGACGAGCCGAAGGTAGATGGAGTCTAGCCTAGTTCGATGAAGAGTGTGACAGAATGCAAAGCATGCTTCGGTGCGAAGTGTGAGGCTATCGAAGCCTGCTCCGAAAAAGCACACTTCGAAGCTACGAAGAAACCTTCGAAGCTAGTTTGATCAAAGTATGACTACCGGAGTAGTGACCTTCGAAATATAGACTATCTTCGAATTGGAGTCCGCTGGTGCTCTCGCACAAGAAACCGAAGCCTAGAAACACACTTCAAATCACAAACTTCGAACGCACAAACTGAGATCCACAGAAATGTCAACAGAAGAAACCTCTCAGTAACACACTCCGAGCGAAGCCAACCAGAGAGACACGCTTCGAAGCTAACTTCGAAACCTGTCGAAGTATGCTTCGTATAACTGTCGAAGTATGTCAGAATAAAACCTTCGAATCAGTGCATACTTCGAAACAAAGTTCACACTTTAAGTTCTGAGTTACTGATGGCAGCAGATCCTATGGAGAAGTCTGATCGAAGCTTGCTTCACAAAACAGAAGGACTTCGAGCAAAGTATGGAGCTACGACAGAAACGTCAAGAGACATGCCAGACACTTTCTTCTCGATCAAAACGCCATGTCAGGAAAAAGCAAGGGCAAGAAACTAGCATACTGTAGCTACAGGAGATAGGTACTACTTGCTGCTACAGGAGCACGCAAGAAGAACCAGATTTCTTAGAACGCAGAACAAAAGCAATCCAAGAGAAAAATACGCACGCAAACTGATGCAGTAAAAACACAAAACTTCACTGCACACCGAATGACAGGAATAGAGAGAATAACATCTCACACATTCGTGAAGAACAAATGAACTGCAGTGGCGGCGCGCATGAACAGGAGTAGGAGGAAGACACCAAAAAAGTGACCCAATCTTTGATTAGAAAAGTAATTTCTAAAAGGGTGACCTAACCCTAGGGATTGGGGCCCTATTTATAGGCAGCCCAATAGCCTAGGAATATTCCACCAGACCCTTAGGGTTTTTACAGACGCTGAAATAAATGGAAAAGACCAAACTGCCCTTAGGATATTTTTACAGACTCAACTGACTGACTGTGGGCTTAAGGACAAAATAGTAAACTCCTATTTACAGATGACTTATTTGAAGCGGAGCTTTCGTAGCGACTACGGCTTCGCCTCTGAACAGTCCGATGCGAGATCAGCGGTTGTCAGTTTTGCGCTGAAACTGACAAAGCGTCCACCGACTTTGCACCAGGTACCCGGATTGGGCCGACCCGATTCCGCAGCTCTCTCAGCCTGGCAATCACTCGCTGCACGTGTACCTGAGTCAATCCTGGTCAACAGCCTAGTGGATCCTCTACTGCTCCTAGCCCATGTACCCGGATTGGGCCAGCCCAACTTCGTGGCCCCTCTGCCCGACAGTTGCTCGCTGCCCGTGTACCTGAGTCACAAGCGGCCCAGACGCAGCAGGTCTCCTCTCCTCTTCTATCCTCTTTGACTTCCGTTGACAATGACTCATTACATCTGGAGCCATGAGGCACACGCTCTTCAGCATGGCTCCTCAATCTCCCCCTTGATGAGTGCATTGTCAACACTTCTTTTCACCAGCTCTCTAGTACCTGCGAACACATGTGGAAACACGAAAACAAAGCCTAAGAAAACAGAGAAGAAGAAAATAAAGTAAAGGTTTAACCCTAATGACCAAAAGCCGAACAAAAGCAAGAAACGATCATTATGGTTAACCAAAAGTAAAAACTCAAAACGAGTGCAATCTCAGAATCATCAACAAGGATATCAAAAGAGTAAGTACAACCGGGACAAAAACTCCCCCTGAAACAAATCCCAGAGAAAGCCAAAACTCACCCTTAAACTCTTGTCCCAAAATTTCTCCCCCTTGTTGACAAGTGGACTCATCAAGCGAGACTAAATGCACTCGAAAGAGACACAGACTCCCCCTGACATGCAACTCCCCCTCAAAATATGCAATGAATGCAACTGCGGTGCAGGTGGAGTGAAGAAAGCATGCTTCTTATATATGATTGACTGCAATTACAACATCTAACAAGTATAGCAAAAGACATACTGTCTAAGACACATGACAAGATCAGTGCAACAGATGATATCTAAAGAAAGTCATTAGCACGCATTTTTCAGTTTTTGCAAACAAAAGCATCACCACATTTTCCAGTTGACAAGCAAGGTAAAGCATGAGATGCAGAAACTAACTGATATCTACCAAGATAAGCATTGTCCAAAACAAAGTGCTTTAGCAAACTTGTTATCATTTCAATTTTTAGGCTTTTTCATTTTCCTTTTTCATTTTTGTCAAGGGTTATTTGCATGTCAAACCTTATGCTAACCGACCAAGTCAAGTCCTAGGCCAGAACTGGACCATCGGAAGCTTAAGACATTGGTCTTGGCATACACTACACTGTCCTAGTTCATACCAAAGTGCTATGGTAAGCAGTTCAGAACAATACAATGCGACAAAGCAAACCCACTTGGATCTTTTCAACTCAAGCATAAAAATGCATGGAATTTTCATTTATTTTTGATTTTTATCATTTTTATAGCACATTTTCCATGTGAAAGCATAAAGATGTCCAAGTTGCATATCTGCATCTATGTGAGGAACGAGCTACAAGGCATGTAACAGATAGCAAAAGCACTCAGCCTACACATGTTAGTTACCAGAAGCAATGGTGATCATTTTTCAAGTTTAAAGCATAAAAACCATGCATATGACAGATATCAGATATATCACATGAACTGAAGCAAAGCATGATCATCGACAAGTAATCAAAAGCATGTACCAGCTAGAATAAGTAAAGCAGTTCAATCATATACCAGAAGCAGGCTCAAAAGTGTGATATGTGAAAATGTATGATATGAACACACACAAAAAGACTCAAGAAAAGAGTAAAGAAGAAAGAAAACTGACGCAAAAATATCCTAAAAAGGATACACAACACCCAAATCCCCTCGTAAACGCTCAAAGGTGGACTGATCTAGGGGTTTGGTAAAAATGTCAGCCAACTGATGATGGGTATCAACATGAACAAGGTCAATGACACCTTTCTCATATTTATCCCGTAGAAAATGAAAGCGCACATCAATGTGTTTGGTTTTTGAATGGAGACAAGGGTTTTTCCCTACACTAATAGCACTGGTGCTGTCGCAAAACAAAGGAACTCTGGTAGGAAAGAACAACCCAAAATCTCGCAACATGGAAATCATCCAAACCAACTGTGATCAGCAGCTAGCAGCATCTACATACTCAGCCTCAGTGGTCGAAAGTGCAACTCCAGACTGCTTTCGAGAAGACCAAGAGACAAGAGAAGAACCAAGAAACTGACAAGTACCAGAAGTCGACTTGTGATCCAACCGACACCCACCAAAATCGGCGTCCAAGAAGACAGATAAATCGAGAGATGATGATGCTGAATAGTAAAGACCAAGATCAGGCGCATAGGTAAGATACCTGAAGATGCGCTTGACAGCTTGCCGATGAGACGCGCGAGGTGAAGACTAGAAGCGCGTGCAAAGTCCCACGACGAACTGTATGTCTGGCCTTGTCGCCGTCAAGTACAGCAGCGAACTGATCATCCCTCAAAACTCTCTCTCATTGACCTTGACGCCACTCTCGTCCTTGTCCAGGCCCCCAGATGTGCCCATTGGGGTCATCTGAGGCTTCAGCTCTCCACCAAAGTCGAACTTCTTCAACATGTCTCTAGTGTACTTACCCTGGTGGATGAAGGTGCCGTCCTTGGTCTGCTTGATCTGGAGCCCTAAGAAGTACTTGAGCTCACCCATGAGGCTCATCTCAAACTCGCTGTGCATCTGCTCAGAAAACTTGGACACAAGATCATTAGAAGTACCGCCAAAGATAATATCGTCCACGTAAATCTGAGCGACTAAGAAATCTGAAGCATCTTTGAGCAAGAAGAGAGTTTTATCCACTGAACCCATCACAAAGCCCTTTCCCAACAAAAACTGCTTTAACCGGTCATACCAAGCCCTGGGGGCTTGTTTCAGACCGTATAAAGCTTTCTGCAGCTTAAAAACATGTCGAGGAAACTTAGGGTTCTCAAAACCAGGGGGCTGCCTAACATAAACCTCCTCCTCTATGTACCCATTCAGAAAAGCACTCTTGACATCCATTTGAAAAAGCTTAAAACCCTTCGAAGCGGCAAAAGATAAGATAATGCGAATGGACTCAAGTCGGGCAACATGGGCGAAAGTTTCTTCAAAATCAATACCCTCCTTCTGGCAAAAACCCTGGGCAACTAGTCGAGCTTTATTGCGCACCATGACCCCATCTTCACCTTGCTTGTTTTTGAACACCCACTTGGTGCCTATGGGGTTGCATCCTGGTGGCAGCTCAACTAGTGTCCAAACCCGATTGCGGACAAAATTCTCAAGCTCTTCTTGCAAGGCATTAATCCAATTAGAATCAGAAAGAGTATGAGTAACGTCTCTGGGCTCAAAAGATGCAACAAAAGCAGATTCAGCAAACACAACAAGAGAGTCAACAGACGAACGCAAAGTCCTCTCAGTCAAATCACCAATGATGAGCTTTGAGGGGTGATCACGCTGAACTTCTCGGGATCCCTGGTGATCTGAAGTCACCTCACCGGAGTCAGCAGCTGGCACCTCTGGACTCGATTGAGGGGGCTCGATCAAAGTGGAAGAAGTGATCAAAGGTTCGCCCTCGTCCTCAGTCGAAGTCTTAGAAGGTGTGGGCTCTGCAAGAGGTGCAGAAGGCCCACCCTCTTCAACAGCTGGAGTGTCATCATCTTCCTCGAAGATGGACTCTCCGAGCTCACCATCTCCAGAAGGCTCAAATGAAGGGTTCAAAGAAGGCAAGGACTCATCAAATGAAACCTCACAAGTCTCGACAAGCTGCTGGGAGTCGAGGTTCCAAACACGGAAGCCTCGAGAATGCAAAGCATAGCCAAGAAAAACTCCATCCCAGCAATGAGACTCAAACTTGTCCAAATGCCCTCCCTGCTTGAGCACAAAGCACTTGCAACCAAACGCTCACAAGTGGTTCACCTTGGGCTGTCTGCCAAACCGCAACTCATATGAAGTCTTACCAAGGTAAGCTCTAAGAAAAATGCGGTTGACCAGATAGCAAGCTGTGTTCATGGCTTCAGCCCAAAAATGCCTAGGAGTCCTGTGCTCATCGAGCATCGTCCTGGCCATCTCGACTAGCGTGCGGTTCTTTCGTTCCACAACGTCATTCTGTGGGGGAGTGTAAGGAGCAGAAAACTGATGGTCAAGACCCTGATCACTACAGAAGCTGACGAACTGAGAGTTCTTGAACTCAGAGCAGTTTTCGGAGCGAATTGCTCGCATCTGACCATTGTTCTCATTCTTCAGCTTCAAAATCAGGTCATGAACAAAATGAAAAGTCTCATCCTTAGACTCCAAAAAGAAAACCCGCGAGAATCGAGAAAAATCGTCAACGATCACAAGAGCGTACCACTTTCACCGACTAGCGCACCCGAGCTGGACCAACAGTGTCCATGTGTAACAGCTCACCCGGATACGAAGTCATCACCTGAGTCACAGGTGAGTGAGAAGCAGCAACCATTTTCCCGTGACGATAGGGATGGCAAACTAGATCCTTCTCCATCTTAAGCTTGGGAAATCCTCGAATGAGGTCCATAGAGCTCAACCTGACTAGCAGATCAAAACTGAAATGGCCCAACCTCCTATGCCACTTCCAGAGCTCAGAGGAGGATCAAGCAATCAAACAGCGAGAAGGTCCAAAAGAACTAGAAAAGTCAATCCGAAAAACCTTACCAAAAGGTAAGATCTGGAAAATCAAAGACCCTCTAGAATTAATCACAGAAGAACTGCCCTTCTTAAAACGAACCTCCAAACCATCCTCAAGAAGTTGTGAAACAGAAATCAAATTGAAGTTCAAATTTCCAACCAAAGCAACGTTCTTCAAAGAGAAATGGTCAGAGATGCGAATTGAGCCAATGTCGTGTACCTTCCCTTGACCACTGTTCCCGAATGTGATGTACTCTTTGGAGCTCGGGGGAGTGAGATTGGAGAACCATCTGCAATGTCCCGTCATGTGACGAGAGCATCCTGAGTCCATGATCCAAACGTCCTCTAGTCCCCGATCCTGGACAATCAGTGGTTGTAAGGGGGAGCAAATGGTCCGACACCAGGTTTAGCAAAAGAACTAAACCAGTGTCGAGCCATCTGCTCAAAAGATGGAAAGCAGAAATCATCAGAAGAGTTTGGACCAAAACGCGGCTCAAAGCGCGGTCCATGGTTCTGCCTAAAACCTCGGCCAAGAGGTCCAGGACCATAGCCAAAACGGCCTGGAGCTCTGCCGGAACGAACACCACCATCTGGAGCACGGGCATGAAAGCCGTCTCCTCTACCACCACCTACACGACGCAGCCTGGCCTCCAGCCTCTCTCCGCATCGAGGAACTCTCAGTCTACCATCCTGCTGGTAGAACTGCTCTGACCACCACGAGCTCTCTCTGCTCTCTCAACCCGCTTCCTCCTGAAGCAAAACTCCGCAAGATGCCCGTCTCTCTAACAATACTCACAATGATAGGTGGGCTTCTTGGGATGTGGTTGAGGCTTGGGGTTCTTGGGCTTAGTGGTGTTTGGTGTAGTCTTCTTGGGTTGAGAGGGTCCAGGAAGAGAGTCAAGAGAAGTGTGGAGGTGTTTGGGCTTTGGAACCCAGATGGGCTTCTTGGGTGGAGCTATGGGCTGTTATTGGATCACTCCATCCTTGGCTGACTAGCCTGGAAAGACTCAGTGGAGTGAGTCTTGGGGTATCTCTGCTCAAGAGTCATTTTACTCCACTCCACTGCCTGACTAATGGCACTCTCAAAGTCAGCCTTGGTGTAGGTGTAACCTACCCCAAACCCATCCTGCCTCTTAAACTGCTGGATCATCATGCCGAGCTGTGGCTCTCTGGCACTGATCCAACTCAGGATAGAACAGAGGTAAAAGTTCTCATTTTGAGCATCAGCTAGCTCCTCTCTCAAGGAAGCTAGAACCTCCACCTGAGACAAGCAGGTCTCACACTCTCTATCTACTTGGACAGACTTCTCGGCTTTCAGCTTAATCAACTTTAGTCTAAGAGACAAGCAGTTCTCATAGACAGTAGGTGAAACTGATAGTGTCTCAAGCTCTAGCCTAGTCTACGCCAGCTCAGCTCTCACTCTGTCCAAATCACCTAAATGCTCATCGCCCTTGGCTTTCAGCTCAGCTAAACTAGCAAGATGAGATGGGCAATCAGCACAGGGCACGACGGCAGTGGCTTGAGCATCTCTCAGCTCCAGCTGAGCGCTTTCAAGCTCAGTGGCCAAAAGCATCCCTCTCATCAACCCTTTCTGTGTACCTGGACTTCAGAGTCGATAGGTCACACAGAAGCACCTCACACTTTGGGCACTCACTGCTATCACCCAAGCAAGGGGAAGAAGATAGACTCTCAATTCTACCGTTGGCCACGACAAGCTCACTCTCTAATTCATCTATTCTCTTCTTAGCCCCCCTAAGCAGTTTTTCCCGATATTTTAACTTCTGACGATTGCTTTCAAGTAAATCAACGATTTCACGTTCATAAGATGATACCTTTTCGTTGTCGTCGTCGTCGGAGTCATCGGAGGAGCCCTGCTCTTCCTTATCCCCAAGAGCCATTGAGCAGAAGCTCTTGCGGGATTTTCGACATTGATGTGAGCGGCTCTTCGGTCTGTCCCTGAAGGCCATGAAGCAAAGGCCCGCCGGATCGTCCTTGTCCTTCCCCTTCTTGATGATGATCTCCTCATCGCTTGAGCTCGATGAAGAGGAAGAAGACGTAGAACGCTTGGAGTAGCTCTTCTCCATCTCGGCGAAGAAGGCCTTGTCGCGCTTCTTGTTCTCTCGCCAGTAGTCCTTCAGGGCCTTTCTGAAGAATCTGGTCTTTGGCTTGCCCTTGTTGAAGGAGGAGCTGTCGTGCTTGCCGGAGTCATGGAAGCCACCACCGGTGCCCTTCTTGTGACCATTGCGCTTGGGGCAGTCGGCGATGAAGTGTCCTGGGTCACCACACTCAAAGCACCCGGATTTCGTGCCGTGTCTTTTGAACATTCTCTTGTCATAAACACGACACACCCGGTTGTTAAAAAGACACGGGTCATCATCTCCTAACGACTCAAGCTGGTCCTCAGTGATAGACATCAAAGAGAAACCAGCACAACTCACTGAGGAGGGGTCAGTAGATGGTGTAGCAAGGGCCAGTGACTTTGATCCAGAGCCAGTGAGATTTGATCTCAACTAGGTATCAACCTTAGTGGCCTTCAGCTTGCTAAACAACTCAGAAATGGTCAAGGTATCATAAGATGTGCTCTCAATGATAGAGGATACCTTGATCTCCCAGATCTTAGGGTCCAAGGTATGGAGAACCTTGAGCGCCTGCTCATGATCTGAGACTAACTGAACACCCTCAGCCTTGTTGTCCCGAATCTTGTTTATGATCGATTGAAAACGACCAAACAACGCTTCAACAGATTCACCCGGATTTTGTGTGAAGTTCTCATATTCACGCCGGTAGGTCTGATAGAGCCGAGCCTTGACCTGGGCTGTCCCCTCATGGTGTGCCTGGAGGGTAGCCCAGATCTATCTCGTAGAGGAGAGATGGCTCACATGCTCAAATTCAGTGGGACCTAAACCAGAAAACAGAATATTCACCGCTTTGTTGTTGTTCTGATGCTTGGCAATAATATCTGGAGAATTACGCTCAGCAACAGGCAACACTGTGAAAGTAGCGTGAATACAAATGTCCCAGATGTCCGAGCTTTGGCTCATGAGATAGGCTCGAATGTGAGTCTTCCAATAATTATAGCCATAAGCTTCCAAGGACGAGACTTTTCCACGAGAAGTCATGATCACTACTGGGGTTTAGAACCGGTTAAGGTATGGAAAAACCGTAACCAGGCTCTGATACCACTTGTAGGACCGAAAGTAGCGACCAGAGGGGGGTGAATGGGCGCCTAAAAAAATTCTTTCGAATCAATGGCCTGCTCCCAACACCCAACACACCTCAAAAGTCTTAGCAGCAAAACGTAAACGGATCACCAAAGCCTAAAAGTATCTAGCCTAGAAACGACCGGTGTTCTAGACAAAGAAACACCAATACAGTGCTAATAGGCAGAATAATAGAGCATTTAAAACATGGGAAGATCAAGGTACTCAGAGCAAAAACATCACAACAAATACTCTGTGTGTACGTTAAAAGGAGATGAGAAGTTACTGTTCAAAGTTGTCTCCAGTAAGGTACTTGACGAAGCCTGCTTCGCAGTGTCGAAGCCTGTTTCGAAGACGTCAGGCGAAAGCTGATGAAGTCGAAGGTTGTCGATCGAAGCCTGCAACGTCGAAGCCTGTGGGGGTTGTGCCGAAGTCTGCTTCGAAGTCTTTTGTCGAAGGGTGTAGTGGACGAGCCAAAGGTAGATGGAGTCTAGCCTAGTTCGATGAAGAGTGAGACAGAATGCGAAGCATGCTTCGGTGCGAAGTGTGAGGCTATCGAAGCCTGCTCCGAAAAAGCACACTTCGAAGCTACGAAGAAACCTTCGAAGCTAGTTTGATCAAAGTATGACTACCGGAGTAGTGACCTTCAGAATACAGACTATCTTCGAATTGGAGTCCGCTAGTGCTCTCGCACAAGAAACCGAAGCCTAGAAACACACTTCAAATCACAAACTTCGAACGCACAAACTGAGATCCACAGAAATGTCAACAGCAGAAACCTCTCAGTAACACACTCTGAGCGAAGCCAACCAGAGAGACACGCTTCGAAGCTAACTTCGAAACCTGTCGAAGTATACTTCGTATAACTGCCGAAGTATGTCAGAATAAAACCTTCGAATCAGTGCATACTTCGAAACAAAGTTCACACTTTAAGTTCTGAGTTACTGATGGCAGCAGATCCTATGGAGACGTCTGATCGAAGCCTGCTTCACAAAACAGAAGGACTTCGAGCAAAGTATGGAGCTACGACAGAAACGTCAAGAGACATGCCAGACACTTTCTTCTCGATCAAAACGCCATGTCAGGAAAAAGCAAGGGCTAGAAAACTAGCATACCGTAGCTATAGGAGATAGGTACTACTTGCTGCTACAGGAGCACGCAAGAAGAACCGGATTTCTTAGAACGCAGAACAAAAGCAATCCAAGAGAAAAATACGCACAGAGTCAACAACCAGGCGCACGCAAACTGATGCAGTAAAAACACAAAACTTCACTACACACCGAATGACTGGAATAGAGAGAATAACATCTCACACATTCGTGAAGAACAGATGAATTGTAGTGGCGGCGCGCATGAACAGGAGTAGGAGGAAGACACCAAAAAAGTGACCCAATCTTTTGATTAGAAAAGTAATTTCTGAAAGGGTGACCTAACCCTAGGGATTGGGGCCCTATTTATAGGCAGCCCAATAGCCTAGGAATATTCCACCAGACCCTTAGGGTTTTTACAGACGCTGAAATAAATGAAAAAGGACAAACTGCCCTTAGGATATTTTTACAGACTTAACTGACTGACTGTGGGCCTAAGGACAAAATAGTAAACTCCTATTTATAGATGACTTATCCGGAAGCAGAGCTTTCATAGTGACTACGACTTCGCCTCTGAACAGTCCGATGCGAGATCAGCGGTTGTCAGTTTTGTGCCGAAACTGACAAAGCGTCCACCGACTTTGCACCAGGTACCCGGATTGGGCCGGCCCGATTACGCAGCTCTCTCAGCCTGTCAATCACTCGCCACCCGTGTACCTGAGTCAATCCTGGTCAATAGCCCAGTGGATCCTCTGCTGCTCCTAGCCCATGTACGCAGATTGGGCCAGCCCGACTTCGCGGCCCCTCTGCCCGACAGTTGCTCGCTGCCCGTGTACCTGAGTCACAAGCAGCCCAGACGCAACAGGTCTCCTCTCCTCTTCTGTCCTCTTTGACTTTCATTGACAATGACTCATCACATCTGGAGCCATGAGGCACACGCTCTTCAGCATGGCTCCTCAACATATGGGAGGTGGAAGTCTATAATATCGAGGAGTCGACAAGTTACGACACGTTAACTTGCGACGAGCTCTTTAGTAAGCTCAAGTCCACCGAGATTGCCAAGGCATCTTGTCCATGATTTGGAAATTCTTTGTTGCCTTCTGTTGCTTTAGTTTTCGGTCCTGTCAGTGGTACCTCATCTAGAGGTAATTTTTCTGGTGGTTTTGGAGTTTCTGATTTTTCTAGTTGTTTTGATCTGTCCTCTCTTCTCTTTGTCACAAGAATAGGTGGACACTCTAGATGATGAGGAGCTAGCTCTCATTGTCAAGAATTCCACTCGCTTGTACAATGGTAGAATAGATCCTAGAAAAGAAGGGTCACGGGGATGTTTTGAGTGTGGAGATTCTTTTCACATAAAATCTAATTTCCCTAAACTAAAACTGAAAAATGAAAATGAGCACAAGCACCAGAAGTGGAACAAATAGCCTTTCTTTAAAGGGAAGCGCGGCAAAGTGGCTAAGAAGATAGCCAGAGCTTTTGTGGCCGCTCTAAGTGACGTCGACACTTCATCAAGTGAAGAAATAAGCTCATAGGAGGAGGAGCCTCCCAAGAAAGAGGAGAAGAAGAAAATAGACTTCACCGTCCTTTTCTTCATGGCCAACATCATCCATAGCAGCGACGAGCTTGACATATCTGAGGTATATCTATCCTTGTTCAAAATGATGAATTACATGATGCTTTCTGTTCTCAGGATAGATTACTTAAACTTGCTGCTAAAGAACGAAAAGAATTACATTTCAGACTTGAATCTATTTCCACTGAACTTGCAATTTTAAAATATAAGTCTGATGATGCTGAATGTGAGTCATCTCTTGTTGTTATGAGTGAACTTGCTCAGCTACGTTCTACACATGCTCAAATTGTTGAATATTTTGAAATTGCTCAAAAGCAACTTTTGGAGGTGCAGTCTAGACCTATTGTCATCAACGGATGCATGAACTGTCCTTTACTTATTGAAAACATTAATTTGAGAGATAGGCATGTTAATGAACTTAAGGCTAGATTGGAGAGTGATGAGTGTTCTAAGGAAGTGCAGCCGGCCTTTCCTATCTGCATCACCTATAAGGACCAACTCAACTTTGCTAGAGAGTAAGTCGAAAAACTAAAGTGTGAAAATGATTATCTTTTCTCTGTGGTTGAAAAATGTACTGAAGGAAAGGGTAGGATGGATTTGCTTTTAGCTAAAACAAAAATGTGTGCTGACAGGGAAGGGTTTGCTCTAGGGTTGGGATATAAGAGAACCACTCCAAACACTTCGAGCGAAACTGTGTTCACTCCACTCGCTACCCTTGAGAAAGAAAGAGCCTATTTAGACACCACACAAAAAACCGAGAATCCTACTCAACCTACAAAGAAATCCCTTCGTCCACCAAAGGAAACTCCTCAGTAAAAACCTAAGAAGACTGTTAGATTTGCGCCTGAGACCCATGCTCACACACCCAAGAGAGTGTATGACTGCTCCTATTGTCATCGAGTGGGTCATTTGGTTGAGTTTTGCTTTTGTCGTATCAAGGATGAACGACGTTCTTTTGCGATGAGCTTTCAGGATATGCATTACCCATCTTAGGTATGCATGAGTCCATTTTTCACTCTTATTCTGATTTTGATGCTCCACATGGTCACATGAGAGATTTTGCCCGTCATGGTGTTCACCATGCCTCATATGGTGCTAGACCACGTGTAAGAGATTTTGATTCTCGACAGATTAGGAGTCCTCGTCATTTTTAGGCTCGCATTTTGTAGGTATACCACACACTTTTTATCATGGTTCATACCCTGTGCATAAACAGTCTACTTCTTTACCTGTTTCTCGAGTTTTACAATGCTGAATTCCTAAATAGTTTTTCACTCACCCTAACACTGAGCACTCGAGTTTTCCTAGCATATTTTGAGGGGGAGTTGTGTATCAATGTATGAGCTTCTGTAATATGATTAATTGCTTTTACAAGTACATGCTTTATTATGCCTTTGTAGTATTGTCTTTAATACTGTTGATTATACTTTGCTTGAATACATCTGATATCTGTTATGAGCATGGCTTTTATTTGTGAAAATTTGAAAATGATCACTGCTTAGTCTAGAAACTAGCATGAATACGTTGAGTGTATTTGCTATCTTTTACATACCTAGTAGCTAGATCCTTTTCTATTGGATGCTAATACGTAACTTGATCTTATCAAAAAATATTGTGTTGAAAATTAAAAAAATAAATGAAAATGAAAAACGGATGAAAATGATTGATATTCATGTTGTTTTGTGCTGTAATTGAAAAGATCCAGGTGGGTTTGCTTTGTCGCACGACTTTGTTCTAGACTGTTTACCATAGCACTTTGGTATGAACCAAGACATTGAAGTGTATACTATGACCATTGCTTTAAGCTTCTGATGGTTTCAACCTAGACTTAGCTTGGTCAGTTAGCATAATGTTGACTTGCAAATAACCCCTGGCACAAAAATGAAAAATAAAAAAAATCAAAAGTTTGAATTCATTTCATATTATGTTTGCTGAAGCTCCTGGTAGTGGGATATGCTTATCTAGTTAGTATTTGATTAGCTTTTGCATCTTTTGCCTTGCCATGTCTAGTATGCTAGTCTGAGTAGTAATGCTTTTATTTGCTAAAACTTGAAAATGCTTGCTCATGCTTTTGTTTAGATGGTATTCACTTGAGTTTTTCATATAGTAATTTTAGACATTATTCAAGGAAAATGCTTGTTTGTACTGTAATGGGAGTTGCTCATGTTTCAGAAGCTTTCTCTATACTCTACCCTCACACCCCTATTTGCATCATTTTTATCACCTTCGTGCTAGAATTGTCAAAGGGGGAGAAATGGTTTACATGATGTTTTTTCTTGGTTAAGGGGGGAGAAATGACTTTCATGATGCATTGATGCTTTTGCCAAAGATGGGGAGAATGTTTTGCATGAGTTTTTGCCAAATGGGGAGATCTTTTATCAAGTGACATGTTTTGGCTCTTTTCTGAGTTTCTATGGTCACTTGTGCGCTGAACTCGAAACTTTAATCATGTTTATTTTTGGAGTTATCAATATACTCATCAAGGGGGAGATTGTGAAACCAAGTGAGATCACACTGTGGTTTTTGCCTTAGTGACGAGTGATTGACAAGGTTGATCGATCTGTAGTGATGAATGAACGGTGGTTTGCTTGCATTGATGGGATCGATGTGTGAGTGGAGAGTGTGTGTGCCGAGGAGATCGATGTGCCTCGCGTTTCATGTTTTGGCTTGTCTCATGTGTGCAGGGTGGAGATACTAGCCAACAGTCAATGGCAGATGATACAGGGTCAAGCGGGGATCTCGATGCCAGAGGATCAAGGAGGTCGGGTGATGTTGGGGATGATCTCAGGATTGCAGAGGGAGACAGAGCAAGACATGGACGGACGGATGATCGAGACAGCGTGGCGACCAAGTCAGTGAAATGGAGGCCAGTGCAAGTGATCAGGCGGCTCAAGGGGATCGAGAGCGAGAGAGACTTGCTGGCGGTCGAGTTCACAGATTGGTGTCATGTGTCAGCGATTGAGACGGCTTTGTCGGTTTCAGCTAAAAACCGTCGTATCAGAAAATGTTTTTAAATTCCAATAAATAGGAGTTTATTTTTTGTTTAGTCATCTAGATTAAGTGTAATCTTTTAGTATTTTTCGGAATTCTTAATTCTGAAAAAATATTAAAAGAATAGGGTCAATGATGTAATAAATTAGGAGTATACTTTTGTGTATTTTCAGAATTAATAATTCTAAAAATACATAATGACAATTAGGTAAATACTTGGTGTTTTAACCCTAATGGTATTTTAGGGAATACCTTGATGGGCTTGCCTATATAAAGGACCACATGCCTTAGGGTTAGGTGACATGGTGGCTGCACATTTTTGGGGGCCACCTAACTAGAATTTTATTCATCCTAGCTCCTCATTTTTGCTTCTCTTATTATGCCTGCACTGTTCACTATATGAATCATCTTGTGGCATCCCGGATATTCTACAGAGTAGTGCTAGCCTTTGTTTGTTTTGTGATAGCGCTGGAAAGGCATCAAGTTTCACGTATTTTGCATGCAGTTTGATTCATTTTTTGTGCTCGGTTTTTCATAGAAATTACTGTTCGGTTGTTATTCTCTGGCTCCTTTTCTCGTTCTTTTTTGCTGGAACCAAAACACTGTTATGTTCATCGTCTGTAGCCGTGCGGTGTTGTATTACTCGCTACAGGATGGCCGAGCAGTTGTTATTCATTGCCATAGCTGTGTACTCCTGCGCCATTTCAAGGTGTCCATCTTTTCTCTGATTTTAATTGATCTCTTCATGTCTGCTGAGCATCTCTTTGTTTCATCAAATTGCTCATATATTCAAGTATGAACTGAAATGTTTGACTCATTTGTTGATTCTTCAGATTTTATCTCTTTGCCTCGTGAAGTGTTCTGTGCTTAATGCTATTGTCACCATAAGTTTCTTCCCACACAAGCAAGTTTTATTCTAGCAGATTTGTTCTGGATCACCGGCTTCCCTAGGCTGTTCCTGTTGTTTTGTTGATCCAGTAAATTGCTAGATTATTTCTCTATTGTGTTCTGGTAAATTACTTACTACTGTTACATCTATGTTCTTCATGAACACAGCCACCAGAAGCTTATGAGTTGATTTTTTCATCATTATATTTTGATTTTGCTGCATGATGTGTATAAATTAGAGTGGTTCATGATCAATTTTTGATAACCAAAATGAACTAGGAATTCACAAGCCTATACACATTCAGATTGCTACTTCATTGCTGAACCTGTATTTCTTGTGTCTGAGATTTTTGCTTGCTGAAATTTGACACCACCAAAAATCATTTTGCTTGAGCTGACAGTGAATTATTGAGGTGTTTTGGACTGATATTAATTCTGTGTTCCTTCATTACTGTTTATCATTTGGTTTTGTGTCTGTAATGAAATCCATAAAATTTGTCCCTAAAAAGCTACAGCAGTGCTGCTTCTACGTTAGCACTTCAGTACTTTTGGGTTAAAACCAAACCAGTGATCTTTCATTTCTGGACATGAATTGCTGAACAAAATTTCTGTTACCTTCTTCTGCAGTTCATATTCAGTTCTTTATAGTTTCAGATTTCTTGTAAGTTCATGCTTTCATAAGTAACTGTTCAGAATGTGAAAACATTGTTGGTATTGTTTATTTGCTGTTTAAAATAGTTTCATTGGTTGGTTCATCTACAACAGCAGTTGTGTGTCTTTAGGAAAGTGGTTTCAGAAATTGAAAGTAGTGTTCAACAAATTTCAGTACAGGTGCTGAAGAAAAAGATTTTAGTATTGTTTTGATACTTTTGAGTTCACCTGTTTAGCTGTAAGCTTGTGCTCTGATTTCTGAGATCAAAGACTTCATTCAAAGTACAGAAAATTGTTGTTCTTGTTCTTTTGACCTTCAATATTGTTAGGCTACAGCAAGTTACACTAACAAGTTCATCATGTGCATAACTGATACACGTGTATTATTCATGAGCTTATTGCAATTTCTGCTGGAGTGAGTTTACTGCATATATATGAAATCACAACAGTAAAATATTTCTGAAATCTCATTGATCATCTTCTGTACGGAAGCTTGAAGAATCACTTCGTCATCTCTGTTTATCATCAAAGTGCCATGTACTGTTGTAAGTCAGAAATCATCTGTTCAAACACGTTTTGATAAAGTTCTCTGATTTCTGAAACATGGTTTTTGTTTAAACTGAACTGACACTAAAGCAATTTGTTTCTCTCAAATTTATTAACCCTGGCAACCATTCAAAGACCAATAGCCTAATAGCCTACTGTCGCTACTCTAGTTGCCGAACTATAGTCTGAATTTCGGCAAACCAATTGCCCACAGAGTAGTTCGGCACTTCAAACTCCGATCTAGAAGGAGATTTCATATTGAGTTTCTTTTTGTTCTGGATTTGTACTGTGATTCTCAATTTTGCTTCTGCAATCTGTTAGAGGTGCGTTGGGTGTTTTGAATAGACCATCTTATTCACGAGAATTTGTCAAGGCGCGCATTCACTTCCCTCTAGTCGCCTATTTCGATCCCACAACGCCAGGTCAAATATCATGTCAAAGTCATATTTCTCCTCTTCACCGGATGCCTTCACCTAGGGACATCCGACTAGCTCCTTTTTTTGGACCATTTAGCTAAACCGACATCTACATCGGGCTCATTGTCTTCGTCGGAATCCAAAGGGTATACCTGGGTGTACACGATCTTCTTTTGATACTTCTCCCTTCTTACTTCTTGGAATCAGCTCTCATGTGTCGATACCCTCTGTACTAGGTGCGAGAGGCTCTCGAACTCTTGCGATAAAAATCTCTCTTTTATGGTATTCAAGAGTCCCTAGAAAGCTAGCTCTACCAGTTGGGCATCGCTGAGGATCGAACTGTTGCACTGGCTACACATGTCCTAGAACCTCTAAACGTAATCCTGCACTGACTCATCCATCTTCTTTTATACTGCCATCAAGTCAGTGAGCTTCATCTCATGCATGTCGGTGAAGAAATATTTATGAAACTTCTTCTCCAAATCCCGATAGTGAAAGCGGAAAGAATCAAACCTTCAGTGCCTCATTGGCCGATGCCTCTCCACACTGGGCGAGGAAGCGTCTGATGTGCTTGATAGTGGAGACCAAGTCTTGCCTTGAATATTTGGTGAAGTTAGGCACTTTGTATCAGCTCGGTAGTGGCACCCTATCAAACCACTATGGGTAGGGCCACTGATATATGTACTTCTAATCTTTGGGTTGATGTACAAATTGGTCTTGAATTACTTCCGTGACCCAACTCACCCAATCCTTCTCTTGCTGGCTCGACACGGGGTACCTGTCAGACACTAGAGCCTCTGGATATTGATCTAGTTGAGTAGCATTGTATTTGTATTCCTCTTTGTTGGTGTATGGTTGTACCCCCATAGTACGAGGTCGGACAACACGTTCCATGCGGCTCCATACGTAGCTCAGAGTGCTTCTTGCCCAACCAGCCCTACAGAGCGGCTGTGGGCTAAGGCATCGGTATGCCCCTCTCGAGACCATACGCACCATGTGATGGATCCTATCTCCCTATCCCCTGAGGCGTGAGAGTTGGTGGCTGGGCCATCGTGCTTCTTTCATGAAAAAATGAAACGTTCGGTGGTTCATGCCTCATCGACCCTACTAATCGTGGCACCGACCGAGTGTGTTGTGGATTCTACAGTAAACGAGGATGGTTGATAGGAAAGTATACTAGACCTTGCACTGGCTCGTGAGCTATCGTATTGTCAACGATCTTTGAGAAACTAGGGCTGGTTTCAGTCTAAATGATGAGCGATTGACAACGATGAGCGTTTGAGCGAGGATGTCTTAGAGGTTGTGATTTGCATCGAGGGAGTCGATGCGGGTTGAAGGTTTTGCTGCCGAGGGGTTCGGCAGTGCGTCGCGTTGCGTCGTGTCCTTGTTTTGGCTGCTTGTCTTGTTTGTGCAGGGTGGAGATGCTAACAGACTGTTGACGGCGGGTGATCGAGGGTCGAGCGGGGAGTTGATGCCGAGGATCAAGGAGGCCGGGCGAAGTTTGGGTAGATCTCCAGGATGCACGAAGACACGGAGCAAGACTCAGACGGACGGCGGACGGACGGACGGACGGATGGCTGCCTACGACGGCGTGTCGATCGTGTTCGCGAGAGGGAGGCCAGGACAAGCATTCGCGCGGCTCGAGGGGATCGAGAGAGAAAAGTGGCTTGCTGGCGCTCGGAGTCGCGAAGCGGTGTCACGGGTCGAGGAGCTGAAAAGGCTTTGTCGGTTTTTGCTGAAAACCGTCGTATCATCTGTCTCATTTACTATTTCAATAAAATAGTGTCGTAATGTTAGTTTAATTTTTAGCGTCATTAGTGTATAGTATATTTTTGTAATGAATTTTCTGAAAATATGTTAAAAAGGTGTCAAATGTAATTTTTCTTTTTAGTATAGGGTATTTTCAATTTCCAATTTCAGTTTTGTAATTAGGAAAATTCTAGGGGGATGTTTGCTGTTTGTAAATGGGTCCTTCTAGAACCATGGAGTGGTTGGGATAAATCTCCCCTCCATGGCTGTCATCCGGTGAACAACTTCGAGAAAGCTTTTATCCAGAACATTCAGTTTAGCAAGAAACAAAATTTGCTTTTGCTCTCCTTTGCCGTGTGTTCATCCGAAGAAACGCTACAGCGCCTGGAGTTCGCCGGATCAATCACAGTAGCCGTGTCGACAGAAGATATGCTACAGCGATGCTTGTTCAGGCGCAGCAATACAGAGGTATTCATTTCCGGTATGAACTTTTGAACTCAAATTTCTTGCGATTTTGCTACAGAAGACTATGTTGATGTCTATATATGATCTGTAGTACAAGTTATGAATAATCCATTTTCGAAAATTGCATCTATTTTCGTGGAGTCTGCGTATTTCTTCTGCTGATCCCAAGAGAGCCATCTGGATCTGTTTTTCTGGCAGAAATATTTTTATCTGATTGAGATGAAACTGGTTTACAAGGTATTTGTTCTATTGTTTAGCCCATTCATGATTGTTAGTGATCTGATTATGTGTTTGAATGGGTCATGTTGATTTTATCATGAAGATTCACAGCATCTAGAGTTTTCCTGTTTCTGTTACATGATGCTCAGACCTTCCATGAGAAACTTTAATCTTCTAGGCTTCTGGTATTTCGAGCATCTGAAAAATGTTTGAAGTCTGAGAGTTTTTGTTCTTCAATTCTTGAGCAACAACTTCAGTTTGAGTTCTTCTTCTGCAGTATTTTGGCACAGCAGAGAGATCATTTTATTTGCTAGATAGAATCTTGAGGAAACTTTGTAGTTCCTAATTGCACAGGACTGATCTGTTTTCAGAAAGTTTCAGAGGTGTTTTTGGATTTACTTGATCTAAAAGCTCAGGTTGCTTTCAGCTAGAATTCAGATTTGAGTTTGAAATTTATTTGAAGTCAAAACTAGTGCAACCTGAATCAGTTCTCCTTCTCTGAGTTTAAGATGTTTTGGTTTGAAATTTCCTGCTGAAAGAAATCTGCTGCTGATCTGTTTTTCAGACAGTGATAAATATCTGAAATGTGTGTATCCTGTTTTCATGTGCAGATCTGTTTTCAGTTTGTAGTAACAAGTTTCTAGGTCTGTTTTGCTTGAATTTCAATTATTCAACTGTAGTGCTAAATATCATGTGTGCTGGATTGAAATGATAATGAAACTGATGTATATAAACTGAATTGGTATACAAATCAGATCTGCCATAAGATTTAGTTTACAATCCAGGAGAATTAGTTTGTCTCATTTGACTGAGAACAGTACTGTATTGCTTCCTTTTAATTGTGTTTTCAGCTATAGAGCTGTTTAGTGTTGAGCACTGTTTTCACGGATCAGTTGTAGATACTAAACTGATTTGAAAGTGTTTGAAGTTATTTGCTATCCGGATCAATTGTGTCAAACTACATTTCTGACGAAAGTACTCGGTATTTGTATTGAGTAAGTTTCAGACCATAAACAGTGTTCTTTTCAGACTAGTTTTCATGATCTTCAATTGCAATCCAGGAAAATTGATTAGACACATTTGTCATTGAACAGTGCTGCCATCCAAATCAAATTTGTCAAACTGTATTCCTGCTAAAGTGTAATGTATGTGATCTGAAGTAAATAGCTGTCCTGATCTTAATTGCCAGATCGTGAACAGTATTGATTGGAGTAGAAATTTTCAGAATATTCTAATCGGCTTGATCATGTACTTTCAGGAATCTAAATGAAGGACATGTTCTGAAATTGTTGTTGTTGAGCTGAATTGAAACTGAGTAGAAATCTTGTTTCCTGATTATTGAATCATCAATTATAACTTGCTCATTGGCTGTTACTATTCACTGTCCAGTAATTTTCATTAGTAATTGTTTCTGATTTGCAATTGAGCAAAAGTGTTCTAATTCATTTTGGTTCACTTGATTGGGCCTCAAATGAGAATGAACTGAGATTGATGATCTGAGAAGTGTGAATTTAAAGCTATTTGTGCTTTTGCCTTTTGAGAAGATCATTTTGCACATTGTATTGAATTGAAATCTGAATTTGTATTTTAGAGGAGTGTTGGGTGTCTTGGTTAGGCCATCACTTTGAAAGAAAGTGTCGAGGCGCCTATTCACCGCACCTCTAGTCGCCATTCCGATCCCACAATTGGTATCAGAGCCGGTTTGATCACGAGTTGACCTTTACCGGTTGTGATCCTTTTTGGCGACATGGAGCGAAACACAAAAATTCCAATGTTTGATGGTCATGATTTTTCATATTGGAAGATGCGCATGGAGGCTTACCTTCTAAGCCAAGGAAGTGCGATTTGGGAAATCGTTGATTCCCAATATGAGATTCCTGAAACTCGAACCTCAGAGACTGACAAAGCAAAGTATGAGTGCAACAACAAAGGGAGAAACATACTTTTTGTCAGCTTGAGTCGCAAAGAGTTTGACAGGGTCTAGCACCTACGAACCGCGCGTGAAATTTGGACCACTTTGAAAACTGTTCATGAGGGCACTACCCAGATCAAAGCCAGGAGGCAAAGCACATATAATCAGGAGTACCAAATGTTTGTGCAAGGCCCTGGTGAATCGGTAGATGCTATGTTTGCCCGCTTTGATGGCATTGTGAGTAACTTGCGATCCACTAGGACGCTAGTGTACTCTGACCATGATAGAGCGATCAAACTTCTCTATGCTTTGGACCGTAGCATATGGGAAGTAAAGATCTCTAGCATCGAAGAATCTGCTAGTTTTGATACACTGACATGCGATGAACTTTTTAGCAAGCTTAAGTCAGGGGTGGCAGTTTTTGCCGTCGCACTGCTTCGTCGCCGTCGCGTTTCTTCGTTTGCTTCGCGTTGCTTCGGCGCCGTTGCGCCTCTTCGGTGCCTTCGCGTCGTCTCGCACAGAGGCGAGATTAACTGTAACACTCCCCCTTAATCGAGCTTATAATAAAGATTAATATATGTTTTTATTCCTCCAAAAACCCTATGGGAAAAATAGGAGGGAATATGATATGTTGTTAAAACTCCTTTAAACCTTGTAGGGAAAATGAGGAGAAAATGATACAACATATAATTTGTACTTTAATATACCATATATATGTATTCCTTTATAAAAACCCTTTTTGGGGAAAAATAGGAATATGGTATACATATAGTCTTGTGTAAATATTACCTCATTAAAAACTTTTATGAGAAAGTATATAAAAACTCATAAAAGAAAAGAGTGTAATATAATGTGTATATACAGGTTAATTATTCAAGGAGATACTCCCCCTGATGCTTGCAAATCTTTGAAACGTCTCATACCAATACCATGAACATATTTTTCAAATGTGGATGCTGGTAAAGACTTTGTGAATAAATCTGCGAGATTATCACATGATTTAATTTGCAAGACATTTATTTCACCGTTTTGTTGTAATTCATGCGGGTAAAATAATTTAGGAGCAATGTGCTTAGTGATATTGCTCTTTATGTAACCTGTCTGCATTTGTGCTACACAAGCTGCATTATCTTCATATATAATTGTTGGTGATTCAATGGAACCAATTCCACAAGATTTCTGTATGTGGTTGATCATTCTGCGAAGCCATACACACTCACGTGAAGCTTCATATAGCGAAATTATTTCAAAATGATTAGTGGATGTAGCTACTAGTGTCTGTTTTGTAGACTTCCAAGATATAGCTGTTCCACCATGTAAGAATACAAACCCTGTTTGAGATCTGGCATTATGGGGATCTGATAGATAGCCAGCATCTGTATATCCAATAACATTTGGATCTTGGTTTCTTTGGTAGAATAGTCCAAGATCTTTGGTACCTTGGAGATATCTAAAGATATTTTTGACTCCGGTCCAATGTCGTTTGGTTGGAGCAGCGCTATGCCTAGCTAGTAAATTAACTGCAAATGCGATATCAGGCCTGGTGCAATTTGCAAGATACATAAGCGCTCCAACAGCACTGAGATATGGAATCTCCGATCCAAGTGTCTCCTCTTGTGCTTCTCGTGGTCTAAATTGGTCCTTCTCTATATCTAGAGATCGGACGACCATAGGTGTTTTAGATGGATATGCTTTGTCCATATTGAATTTCTCCAATATTTTCTGGACATAAGTGGTTTGATGTATTAAATACCTGATGAAAGGTGTTCAAGTTGAAGACCTAAACAAAATTTGGTTTTACCCAAATCCTTCATCTCGAATTTCGTCTTTAAATGATTGCGAGCTTCGTCTATATCGTTAGTATTGCCGATAATATTTAAATCATCAACATATACAGATATAATGCAAAAACCTGTTGAAGATTTCTTGACGAATACACATGGGCAATCATCATTATTTGAGTATCCCTTTTGTATAAGGAACTCACTCAGTCGATTGTACCACATTCTTCCCGACTGTTTTAAGCCGTATAAAGACTTGTTGAGTTTTACACAATACAAGTTGCGATTTGAATTTGGATTCGGAATTTGGATTCCATCGGGAACCTTCATATATATGTCCGAATCAAGTGACCCATATAAATATGCAATCACTACATCCATTAACTGCATAGATAAATTATATTGTACTGCCATTGATAAAAGATATCGAAATGTGATTCCACTCATTACTGGAGAGTATGTTTCATTGAAATCAATGCCGGGTCTCTGCGTGAACCCTTGTGCTACAAGCCTTGCTTTATATCTCACCACCTCGTTGTTTTCATTTCGTTTTCGAATGAAAACCCATTTGAATCCCACAGGAAAGGTTTTTGGAGGTGTAGGTATTACTTTTGAGAATACCTCTCTTTTCTTAAGCGAGGCTATCTCCGCTTGAATTGCATCCTTCCATTGTGTCCAGTCCGAGCGTTGTTTACACTCTGCCATGGTCTTGTGATCTGGATCATTTTGAAGGTTTTGTGCAATAGTGTTGGAGAAATATGTGTCGACAATTGTAGTCTTTCTATCGTATGATTCTCCAGAATTTATATAATTGGTGGAAATTTCTTGTACCCTTTGTGACTCTTCTAAGTTTCCCAATGAGTCAGGGTATTTCGATGTTCCAGCATCATATATTGAAGGTATTATAGAGCTGGATTTTTGTACATTTACTAAGTGTCCATCAACTGAAGGTTGATTTTCTTCGGATGTTTTATCCT
Source organism: Zizania palustris (assembly GCA_019279435.1). NCBI lineage: Eukaryota > Viridiplantae > Streptophyta > Magnoliopsida > Poales > Poaceae > Zizania > Zizania palustris. Next base: position 48,834,278 of record JAAALK010000285.1, on the reverse strand, counting down.
TTGATATTCTTTGGTGCTTGCAAGCTTGTTGATCCTCTTGAATGGCCTTTCCCTTTTTCCTTTTATTTTGGACAAGAGATTGCATACTCCCCCTGTTATTTTGAACAGGTGGATGAGTAGATTTAGCTGGTATATCTACTCTTGCAGGCACATTTTTAGCAGGATTATATGATTTTGTGACACCTTTGTAATCAGTAAATGCATCTGGCAGGTTATTTGCAATGTTTTGCAAATTAATGATTTTCTGAACTTGTGTTTCAGATTCTTGAGTACGTGGATCTGAGGCGGGAATGCCTTGGACATTCCAATTGATTTCCTGGCATTGATAGTGGTACTGTAAATCTCCCCCTAATGCCGGGAAATGTTCCTCATTGAATATACAATCAGCATACCGGGCCGTAAAAAGATCCCCTGTAAGGGGTTCGAGATACTTTATGATAGACGGAGATTGGTATCCCACATAGATCCCTAATTTCCTGTGTGGACCCATTGATGTACGCTGTGGTGGTGAGATTGGTACGTATGTAGCGCATCCAAACTTACGCAGATGGGAAATATTTGGTGTATTTCCACGTACTAATTGTAGAGGAGAATTTGTGTGATATGCAGTAGGTCGTAATTGGATTAAATCTGCAGCGTGTAAAACCGCATGACCCCAACAAGATGTTGGTAGATTACAACTCTGTAATAATGGTCTGGCAATGAGTTTAATCCTCTTGATTAGCGATTCTGCTAAGCCATTTTGAGTATGAACATATGGGACAGAATGTTGCACTTGAATTCCAAGGGCCATGCAATATTCATTGAAGGCTCGTGAGGAGAATTCTGCAGCATTGTCCATTCGAATTGATTGAATTCGATGTTCTGGATAGTTAGTTCTCAACCTAATAACTTGTGCAATTAATTTTGCAAATGCATGGTTCCGTGTGGATAATAAACACACATGAGACCATCTTGTAGATGCGTCTATTAAAACCATGAAATATCGAAATGGACCAGTAAAGGTTGAATCGGACCACATATATCTCCTTGAATGCGTTCAAGAAATTTGAGTGGTTCGACATGAACTTTAAGTTTTGATGGTCTTAGTATCAGTTTTCCTGTAGCACATGCGGTGCAGATAAAATCTGATGTTTGAGGAAATTTAGCATTATTTAAATCATGACCATTAGAATTGTTTATGATTTTACGCATCATCCCGATACCAGGATGACCAAGGCGATCATGCCAATTTTGGAATGCATTGACATTCTGAAAAATAACTTTGTATGCAACATTTGTTACGGGTTGAATGTATGTGTAGTACAATCCAGAGGTGAAGGAAGGAAATTTTTCAAGTATTTGTTTGCCATATCCATCAAATTTGGTTAAGAGAAGATATTCCTCTTTATTGTCACTATGGGTTTCTATATGGAAACCATTTTGACGGATATCTCTATAACTTAGTAAGGTACGAGTTGAATCGGGATATAGTAATGCATCCTCGATTATAACTTGAGTACCCATAGGTAGGGTAATTATGGCACGACCTGAGCCAATAATTATTGCGTCTTGTCCAGCAATTGTCAAAACATTTCCTTGTCTCTTAGTGAGAGTTTGGAAATATTTTGTTTCCCTAAGTATAGAATTTGTGGTGCCGCTATCCACAAGGCATATTTCATCTTCCATTGGATTGTTTCCCGTAGAAAATCTATATATATATGAAATAATAGATAAATTTCAGTGAATATATAGGGTACATACAAATATCACTAATTTACATAGCATACTTGGTTCTACATTATTACAACGTTTTGAACGGACGAATATAAACATTTAGGACAACAAGAGTATTCTTTTTAAAGAAAATCTCCAAATATGTCTTGTGAAGCGAATGCAGCGAGCATGTCATCTTTGGCAGGCTCTTCTTCCTTCTGGAGATCCTTGTTGTTACTTGGTTCTGGTGGAACATGTTGTGAACAACTAGCCTCCTTTGTTGTATCCGGTTGGATATTGAAGTGCGCTTCATATTGTTGTCCTCGAGTAGCTTGAGAGCTTCCCATGGATTTTGATAGAGATCAATTAAATGCCTTGGGGTACGACATTTTTTGGTAATGTGATTGTAGCAACCACATTTTTACACATAATTGTTTTGTCAAACTTTGGTTTGACAATGTTTTTCCCCTTGTTTTGCATTTGTGGTTTTTGCTTCTTGTTATTACGTTTATTATTTCCATTGAAGTTTGATGATTTTCTTTTGAAATGGCCACCAAACTTATTTTTATTCTGATCATATGCATGTACTTCAGGTAAAGGTGCGGCCCCAATAGGGCGCTGGTGATGATTTTTCAATAAAAGTTCATCATGTTTTTCAGCCTGAGTTAATACATGAATAAGATCAGAATAAAGTTGGAAATTTCTAGCACGATATTGTTGCTGTAAGATCCTATCAGCAGGTAACATGGTAGATAGAGTTTTTTCTATCTTGTCCGCTTCTGTAGGTTCTTTTTCACAAAAACGTAATCTAGAGCAAATCTTATGAATAGCATGGTTGTATTCATCGATTGTTTTAAAATCTTGTAGTCTAAGATGATTCCAATCGTGAATTGCACCTGGCAACAGTGTTGCTTTTTGCTGATCATATCTCTGTTTAAGAGCTTTCCACAAAATATTAGGATCTTCTTCCAAAACATACTCAGTTTTGAGATCTGTATGGATATGGTTCCTAATTAAATACAAGGCAGTGTATTTTAATTCATCTCTTAACGGCGGGACCCCTTGTTGTGGGTCTTGTATTGCCGCTAATATTCCACGGTATGCAAGGCTAACGTATTTCAATTTGGGATGAACAAGAACAAAGAAGAACACAGATTTGGGAACAAGCAATCTTTATTAATCCATTTTCGGTACATATTTATAGCAATACAAGGGGTGGCAGTTTTTGCCGTCGCACTGCTTCGTCGCCGTCGCGTTTCTTCGTTTTCTTCGCGTTGCTTCGGCGCCGTTGCGCCTCTTCGGTGCCTTCGCGTCGTCTCGCACAGAGGCGAGATTAACTGCAACACTCCCCCTTAATCGAGCTTATAATAAAGATTAATACATGTTTTTATTCCTCCAAAAACCCTATGGGAAAAATAGGAGGGAATATGATATGTTGTTAAAACTCCTTTAAACCCCGTAGGGAAAATGAGGAGAAAATGATACAACATATAATTTGTACTTTAATATACCATATATATGTATTCCTTTATAAAAACCCATTTTAGGGAAAAATAGGAATATGGTATACATATAGTCTTGTGTAGATATTACCTCATTAAAAACTTTTATGAGAAAGTATATAAAACTCATAAAAGAAAAGAGTGTAATATAATGTGTATATACAGGTTAATTATTCAAGGAGATACTCCCCCTGATGCTTGCAAATCTCTGAAACGTCTCATACCAATACCATGAACATATTTTTCAAATGTGGATGCTGGTAAAGACTTTGTGAATAAATCTGCGAGATTATCACATGATTTAATTGCAAGACATTTATTTCACCGTTTTGTTGTAATTCATGCGGGTAAAATAATTTAGGAGCAATGTGCTTAGTGATATTGCTCTTTATGTAACCTGTCTGCATTTGTGCTACACAAGCTGCATTATCTTCATAGATAATTGTTGGTGATTCAATGGAACCAATTCCACAAGATTTCTGTATGTGGTTGATCATTCTGCGAAGCCATACACACTCACGTGAAGCTTCATATAGCGAAATTATTTCAAAATGATTAGTGGATGTAGCTACTAGTGTCTGTTTTGTAGACTTCCAAGATATAGCTGTTCCACCATGTAAGAATACAAACCCTGTTTGAGATCTGGCATTATGGGGATCTGATAGATAGCCAGCATCTGTATATCCAATAACATTTGGATCTTGGTTTCTTTGGTAGAATAGTCCAAGATCTTTGGTACCTTGGAGATATCTAAAGATATTTTTGACTCCGGTCCAATGTCGTTTGGTTGGAGCAGCGCTATGCCTAGCTAGTAAATTAACTGCAAATGCGATATCAGGCCTGGTGCAATTTGCAAGATACATAAGCGCTCCAACAGCACTAAGATATGGAACCTCCGATCCAAGTGTCTCCTCTTGTGCTTCCCGTGGTCTAAATTGGTCCTTCTCTATATCTAGAGATCGGACGACCATAGGTGTTTTAGATGGATATGCTTTGTCCATATTGAATTTCTCCAATATTTTCTGGACATAAGTGGTTTGATGTATTAAAATACCTGATGAAAGGTGTTCAAGTTGAAGACCTAAACAAAATTTGGTTTTACCCAAATCCTTCATCTCGAATTCCGTCTTTAAATGATTGCGAGCTTCGTCTATATCGTTAGTATTGCCGATAATATTTAAATCATCAACATATACAGATATAATGCAAAAACCTGTTGAAGATTTCTTGACGAATACACATGGGCAATCATCATTATTTGAGTATCCCTTTTGTATAAGGAACTCACTCAGTCGATTGTACCACATTCTTCCCGACTGTTTTAAGCCGTATAAAGACTTGTTGAGTTTTACACAATACAAGTTGCGATTTGAATTTGGATTCGGAATTTGGATTCCATCGGGAACCTTCATATATATGTCCGAATCAAGTGACCCATATAAATATGCAGTCACTACATCCATTAACTGCATAGATAAATTATATTGTACTGCCATTGATAAAAGATATCGAAATGTGATTCCACTCATTACTGGAGAGTATGTTTCATTGAAATCAATGCCGGGTCTCTGCGTGAACCCTTGTGCTACAAGCCTTGCTTTATATGTCACCACCTCGTTGTTTTCATTTCGTTTTCGAATGAAAACCCATTTGAATCCCACAGGAAAGGTTTTTGGAGGTGTAGGTATTACTTTTGAGAATACCTCTCTTTTCTTAAGCGAGGCTATCTCCGCTTGAATTGCATCCTTCCATTGTGTCCAGTCCGAGCGTTGTTTACACTCTGCCATGGTCTTGGGATCTGGATCATTTTGAAGGTTTTGTGCAATAGTGTTGGAGAAATATGTGTCGACAATTGTAGTCTTTCTATCGTATGATTCTCCAGAATTTATATAATTGGTGGAAATTTCTTGTACCCTTTGTGACTCTTCTAAGTTTCCCAATGAGTCAGGGTATTTCGATGTTCCAGCATCATATATTGAAGGTATTATAGAGCTGGATTTTTGTACATTTACTAAGTGTCCATCAACTGAAGGTTGATTTTCTTCGGATGTTTTATCCTTTGATATTCTTTGGTGCTTGCAAGCTTGTTGATCCTCTTGAATGGCCTTTCCCTTTTTCCTTTTATTTTGGACAAGAGATTGCATACTCCCCCTGTTATTTTGAACAGGTGGATGAGTAGATTTAGCTGGTATATCTACTCTTGCAGGCACATTTTTAGCAGGATTATATGATTTTGTGACACCTTTGTAATCAGTAAATGCATCTGGCAGGTTATTTGCAATGTTTTGCAAATTAATGATTTTCTGAACTTGTGTTTCAGATTCTTGAGTACGTGGATCTGAGGCGGGAATGCCTTGGACATTCCAATTGATTTCCTGGCATTGATAGTGGTACTGTAAATCTCCCCCTAATGCCGGGAAATGTTCCTCATTGAATATACAATCAGCATACCGGGCCGTAAAAAGATCCCCTGTAAGGGGTTCGAGATACTTTATGATAGACGGAGATTGGTATCCCACATAGATCCCTAATTTCCTGTGTGGACCCATTGATGTACGCTGTGGTGGTGAGATTGGTACGTATGTAGCGCATCCAAACTTACGCAGATGGGAAATATTTGGTGTATTTCCACGTACTAATTGTAGAGGAGAATTTGTGTGATATGCAGTAGGTCGTAATTGGATTAAATCTGCAGCGTGTAAAACCGCATGACCCCAACAAGATGTTGGTAGATTACAACTCTGTAATAATGGTCTGGCAATGAGTTTAATCCTCTTGATTAGCGATTCTGCTAAGCCATTTTGAGTATGAACATATGGGACAGAATGTTGCACTTGAATTCCAAGGGCCATGCAATATTCATTGAAGGCTCGTGAGGAGAATTCTGCAGCATTGTCCATTCGAATTGATTGAATTCGATGTTCTGGATAGTTAGTTCTCAACCTAATAACTTGTGCAATTAATTTTGCAAATGCATGGTTCCGTGTGGATAATAAACACACATGAGACCATCTTGTAGATGCGTCTATTAAAACCATGAAATATCGAAATGGACCAGTTAAAGGTTGAATCGGACCACATATATCTCCTTGAATGCGTTCAAGAAATTTGAGTGGTTCGACATGAACTTTAAGTTTTGATGGTCTTAGTATCAGTTTTCCTGTAGCACATGCGGTGCAGATAAAATCTGATGTTTGAGGAAATTTAGCATTATTTAAATCATGACCATTAGAATTGTTTATGATTTTACGCATCATCCCGATACCAGGATGACCAAGGCGATCATGCCAATTTTGGAATGCATTGACATTCTGAAAAATAACTTTGTATGCAACATTTGTTACGGGTTGAATGTATGTGTAGTACAATCCAGAGGTGAAGGAAGGAAATTTTTCAAGTATTTGTTTGCCATATCCATCAAATTTGGTTAAGAGAAGATATTCCTCTTTATTGTCACTATGGGTTTCTATATGGAAACCATTTTGACGGATATCTCTATAACTTAGTAAGGTACGAGTTGAATCGGGATATAGTAATGCATCCTCGATTATAACTTGAGTACCCATAGGTAGGGTAATTATGGCACGACCTGAGCCAATAATTATTGCGTCTTGTCCAGCAATTGTCAAAACATTTCCTTGTCTCTTAGTGAGAGTTTGGAAATATTTTGTTTCCCTAAGTATAGAATTTGTGGTGCCGCTATCCACAAGGCATATTTCATCTTCCATTGGATTGTTTCCCGTAGAAAATCTATATATATATGAAATAATAGATAAATTTCAGTGAATATATAGGGTACATACAAATATCACTAATTTACATAGCATACTTGGTTCTACATTATTACAACGTTTTGAACGGACGAATATAAACATTTAGGACAACAAGAGTATTCTTTTTAAAGAAAATCTCCAAATATGTCTTGTGAAGCGAATGCAGCGAGCATGTCATCTTTGGCAGGCTCTTCTTCCTTCTGGAGATCCTTGTTGTTACTTGGTTCTGGTGGAACATGTTGTGAACAACTAGCCTCCTTTGTTGTATCCGGTTGGATATTGAAGTGCGCTTCATATTGTTGTCCTCGAGTAGCTTGAGAGCTTCCCATGGATTTTTGATAGAGATCAATTAAATGCCTTGGGGTACGACATTTTTTGGTAATGTGATTGTAGCAACCACATTTTTTACACATAATTGTTTTGTCAAACTTTGGTTTGACAATGTTTTTCCCCTTGTTTTGCATTTGTGGTTTTTGCTTCTTGTTATTACGTTTATTATTTCCATTGAAGTTTGATGATTTTCTTTTGAAATGGCCACCAAACTTATTTTTATTCTGATCATATGCATGTACTTCAGGTAAAGGTGCGGCCCCAATAGGGCGCTGGTGATGATTTTTCAATAAAAGTTCATCATGTTTTTTAGCCTGAGTTAATACATGAATAAGATCAGAATAAAGTTGGAAATTTCTAGCACGATATTGTTGCTGTAAGATCCTATCAGCAGGTAACATGGTAGATAGAGTTTTTTCTATCTTGTCTGCTTCTGTAGGTTCTTTTTCACAAAAACGTAATCTAGAGCAAATCTTATGAATAGCATGGTTGTATTCATCGATTGTTTTAAAATCTTGTAGTCTAAGATGATTCCAATCGTGAATTGCACCTGGCAACAGTGTTGCTTTTTGCTGATCATATCTCTGTTTAAGAGCTTTCCACAAAATATTAGGATCTTCTTCCAAAACATACTCAGTTTTGAGATCTGTATGGATATGGTTCCTAATTAAATACAAGGCAGTGTATTTTAATTCATCTCTTAACGGCGGGACCCCTTGTTGTGGGTCTTGTATTGCCGCTAATATTCCACGGTATGCAAGGCTAACCTTGACGTCCGTTGCCCATGTTGGATAATTGTGACCGTCAAGAGCTAATATTTCGAACTCTTTGGTGGTCATTTTGCCTACATGGATTTGAGCCATGATTAATGATCATGGTATTGTTGTAAATAATGATGCAAAATATAAAAAAAAACTTTGGAAATAAAATAATAACCTTAACATGTAACACAAATAAAAGATAGTCACCAAATAAAATTTGGTGTAGATCTCATATGATGTAGGAAGACATAATGTGCCGTATGGCCAGTCGATGTCAAAATTCCTAAAATTTGTGTTTAAAAGACATATATATATATTTTGAAGGTAGTCATTCTGTTTATAACAAAATGTAGACCTTAAAATATAAAATGGATAATCTGCTGGTATGCAGTGGATCCAAATTGATAATATTGTATGTCTTTAAAATTTTTAGGTTATGATTTTATTTATTTTGCATTTGTAATTCCTGTTTTGAATTTTAAGTATTTGGATATGAAATGTATTTATATTTAAAATGTAATGAGGAATTTAAAGTATGCTATAAAATGACATAAAGTAAATACTATGCATGACATAACAGGACATTTTATTATGTAAACAACACATTTACAATAACACAAGTGACACATTTACAAACACATATAGTACACTGAGGTGACTATATATTTCGGGGTACATTTGATCTAGAACCCAAGTTTGGTAGGATCCCATGATCCCGACAGTCTTGGTTTCTTGATTGCTGCATTTGGTATCCTCCGAAGAAAGTGTTTGTAAGATAGCGGTGATGGTGGAGTTGGAGATGACAGTTCATCCTTTTTAATTGGAACATTGATGTCTATTGGAAATTTTAATTTCCTTCGACTTGTACTGCTTTCTCCCATAGTTTCATAATTTTCTAGAAGTCTGGTAACTTCAGGCTGTAGATATGCTAAAGAAACTGGTTCAACCGGAGTCTCCCTTTCTTCTGAAAAATTTTCTGGTGCTATCTCATGTGTACACGTTGTATTTTGTTTCTTCCCATCTCCTTTATCTCTTTTTGTGTGCAGGGATGGAAAGATGAGGGCACACGAGGTTCTTCCGCCAGGGCGCGCGGGGCTGCAGCAGGCGTTGGAGCGCGCGGGGCTGCAGGCGCTGGAGCGTGCGGGGCCACCGCCGCCTGGGCGCGCGAGGCCTTCGCCTGGGCGCGCGGGGCCGCCGGCGCTGGAGCGCGCGGGGCCGCCGCCGCCTGGGCGCGCGGGGCCTCCGCCTGGGCGCGCGGGTCCTCCACCTGGGCGCGCGGTTGGAGCGGGGCTGCGGGCGGGACGGCGCGACGCGGCGCGGCCGTCGGGGCAGGCTTGAGCGCGGCTGCCGGGGCGCGCGGGGGCGCCGGCGGGGCGACGCGTCCTGGCGCGGCTGCCGAGGCGTCCTGGGGCGCCGGCGGGGCGCGCGGGGGCGCCGGCGGGGCGGCGCGTCCTGGCGCCGGAGGTCCGTGGCGGTGGCAACGATGCCATGTGTTGTTTCTGTTGAAGGTCCTGTAGATCTGGTAAGTGTGGATAAAAATTACTTCTTCCATCTCTTACCGTGTGATTTCTTGGGTTTTCTTCCCTCTGTTCTTCGACCAGGAGCTAGACAATCTTTATTGCCTTCGATTACTTTGTGTTCCAGCTCTGGTAATGGCATTTCATCTGGAGGGAGCATGTTTGGGAACTTGTCTGGTGTTTGTGCTTTTACTGGGGGTTTTGCCTTGTCTTCTTTGGTCTCTATCACAAAGGAGTAGGTGGACACTTTAGACGATGAAGAGCTTGCTCTCATAGTCAAAAAGTTCACTCGGTTCTGTAACGATAGGAGCAATCAGAGGAGAGGAGGCTCTCGAGGGTGTTTTGAGTGTAGTGATTTGAATCATATTAAAGCAAACTGCCCAAAACTTAACGCCAAAAATGAACGTGAACAAAAAGACAAAAAGCCATTCTACGGAGGTAAAAAAGGAAGGGTGGCGAAGAGAATGGCTAGGGCGTTCGTGGCAGCACTCAGCGACATCGACAACACCTCGAGCGAAGATTCCAGTTCCGATGAAAAGGAACCAGACAAGAATGATGAGAAGAAGAAGAAGCTGAAGGACTTCAATGGTCTCTGCTTTATGACCAACAACAAGTATAGCAGCGATGGATCTGACACATCCGAGGTCAGTCTATCTTTTGATGAATTACGTGTGCAAAATGATGAACTGCATGATGCTATGATTTCACAGGATAGATTGCTTAAACTCACTGCTAAAGAACGTAAAGAACTTAAGATTAAAATTGAATCATTATCTATTGAACTTGCTGTTTTGAAATCTAAAGTGATGATGTTGATTGTGAGTCTTGTCTTGCTGTCATGAATGAACTTGCTCAGTTGCGATCTATACATGCTAAAATTGTTGAAAAACTTGAATTAACTGAACAACAACTCTTGTTGGTGGAGTCTAGTCCTAGAGTCATTAACGAATGCCTGAACTGTCCTTTACTTGTTGAGAGCATAGAGTTGAGAGATAGGCATGTTGATGAACTCAAGGTTAGGTTGGAGAGTGCTGAGTGTTCGAAGGATGTGCAGTCGGCTTGTCCGACCTGCGTCACCCTAAAGGACCAACTTAGCTTTGCGAGAGAGCAAGGAGAGAAGCTGATGTGTGAGAATGATTATATCTGCTTTCCATGGTAGATAAATGCACAGAGGGGAAAGGGAAGATGGATCTGCTTTTAGACAAAACTAAAATGTGTGCTGACAGGGCAGGGTTAGCTCTGGGTTTAGGGTATGAGAGAACTTTACCTACCACACCGAGCCAAACAGTGTTCACCTTACCCACAACCCTTGAGAAAGAGAGAGCCCAGTTAGACACTCCACAAAAAGCCAAAGATCCTCCCCAACCCAAAAAGATAATCATCTCTTCACTTGAGACAGACTCAAAGCAGAAACCAAGAAAATCTGTGAGATTTGAGCCTGACACCCATACCCACAAACCCAAGAAATTGTTTCACTGTGCTTATTGTCATCGGGTGGGTCATTTGATTGGGTTTTGCTTTCGTCGTATCAGGGATGAGCGACGGTCGTTTGATTTGAGGTTTCAGGACTTGCACTACCCATCTTTAGGTGTGCATGAGTCTGCTTTTCGCTCTTATCCTGATTTTGAGGCTCCTTATTGTGATATGAGTGGCTTTGCCCATCGTGGTGGTTTTAGCACATCGTGTGATTATAGACCACGTAGGCATTTTGGCCATAACTCTTTTAGGAGACCTCAGCTAGTAGCTAGGAGACCACATTTGCAGTTTGATTTACATCACATACAGTCTCCTGCTTTACACACTCCTCGAGTTGTTCAGCGCTGGATACCTAAGCATCTTATCTCTGAACCAAGCGCTGAGTACTCGAGATTTCACTTCTCCACTTAGGAGAGTGTGGTTTGCCCCTCGTGGTGTACACCATTTCTCATATGGTGTTAGACCACGTGTAAGAGGCTTTATAGGTCGACAGGCTGAGAGACCTCGTTGATTTTTCCAGGATTTGCATTTTATTGCTTGACCACACACTTTTTGACTTGGTTTATCTTCTGTGCATGGTTAGTAGTCTTTTGCCTGGATTTCACATTTTGCGCTTTTGTTTTCTCACTCTCTTACTGAGCTTTCGAGAGATTCGAGCATGTTTTGAGGAGGAGCTGTGTAGCATTGCCTGAGCTTCTGGCATTTGGATAATTGCTTTTACTAGTACATGCTTTGATTATGTCTTTGAATGATTATCTTTAGTACGGTTGACTGCTTAGCATGTATACTTCTGAGAATTGACATGAGCATGGCTTTTATTTGTGAAAAATTGAAAATGGTCATTGCTTAGTCTGGGATCTAGCATGGATTGGCTGAGTGCTTTTGCTAGCTTTGTATACACATGATAGCTAGGTCCTTTTTACTTGGATGCTGATACGCAACATGATTTCATCAAAATTGCATGAAAATGAAAAATGAATGAAAATGAAAATGAAAAATGATTGAAAATGAAAATGATTGATATTCATGCTTTTGAGTGCTGAAAATTGAAAAGATCCAGGTGGGTTTGCTTTTGTCGCACTACTTTGTTCTCGACTGCATTCCATTGCACTTTGGTTTGAACCGGGACATTGAGTGTATACCGAGACCATTGCTTCAAGCTTCTGATGGTTTCTACCTAGGCTTAGCATGGTCGGTTAGCATAAGGTTGACATGCAAATAACCCCTAGCACAGAAATTGAAAATTTGAAATTCATTGCATATCATGTTTGCTGACGCACCATGGAGTGGGATACGCTTATCTAGTGTGTGCTAGTTTAGCTTTAGCATCTCGTGTCTTGACATGTCTGGTATACTAGTCTGAGCGATGATGCTTTTATTTGCTAAAAACTAGAAAATGTTTGTTCATGCCTTTTTGATTAGATTGTATACATATAAGGATGGTTTTCAGTACTTTTAGATGATGTTCAAAGCGAATACTTGTGGTACTGTAATAGTAGTTGCTCTTATCTCAGAAGCTCACATCTCTGCTTTACCCTCTCTTCCCTCTTTGCATCTTTTTTGTCTCCTTGATGTCTGCATTGTCAAAGGGGGAGAAATGAGCGACATGATGCTTTTGGGAGAAATGAATTGTTGAATTGGATTGCTTGGTTAAGCGGGAGTTTGAGCTTTGCTCTTTTGAGGGAGATATGATTTACATGTTTTGATGAGCTTTGATGCGATGAGCTTTGATGCTTGCGATGCGCTTTTGAGTTGCGATGCGCTTTCAATCGCTTTTGCACTTTTGATGCTTTTGATGGCTTTGCACTTTTGGTGTGGCGAGACTTTTACCAAGTGACGGGTTTTGCTCTTTTGAGAGTTTTTGTCACTTGTGCGCGTGATTTGCTTACCTCATCATGTCTATGCTTTTGGGGTTGTCAATGCACTCATCAAGGGGGAGATTGAGAAACCAGGGATGGTTTCGGTCTAAATGATGAGCGATTGACAACGATGAGCGTTTGAGCGAGGATGTCTAAGAGGTTGTGATTTGCATCGAGGGAGTCAATGCGGGTTGAAGGTTTTGCCGCCGAGGGGTTTGGTAGTGCGTCGCGTTGCATCGTGTACTTGTTTTGGCTGCTTGTCTTGTTTGTGCAGGGTGGAGATGCTAACAGACTGTCGACGGTGGGTGATCGAGGGTCGAGCGGGGAGTTGATGCCGAGGATCAAGGAGGTCAGGCGAAGTTTGGGTAGATCTCCAGGATGCGCGAAGAGACAGAGCAAGACTCAGACGGACGTCGGACGGACGGATGGCTGCCCGCGACGACGTGTCGATCGTGTTCGCGAGAGGGAGGCCAGGACAAGCATTCACGCGGCTCGAGGGGATCGAGAGAGGAAAGTGGCTTGCTGGCGCTCGGAGTCGCGAAGCGGTGTCACGGGTCGATGAGCTAAAAAGGCTTTGTCGGTTTTTGCTGAAAACCGTCGTATCATCTGTCGCATTTACTATTTCAATAAAATAGTGTCGTAATGTTAGTTTAATTTTTAGCGTCATTAGTGTATAATTTTTAGTATATTTTTGGAATGAATTTTCTGAAAATATATTAAAAAGGTGTCAAATGTAATTTTTCTTCTTAGTATAGGGTATTTTCAATTTCCAATTTCAGTTTTGTAATTAGGAAAATTCTAGGGGGTTGTTTGCTGTTTGTAAATGGGTCCTTCTAGAACCATGGAGTGGTTGGGATAAATATCCCCTCCATGGCTGTCATCTGGTGAACAACTTTGAGAAAGCTTTTATCCATAACATTCAGTTTAGCAAGAAACAAAATTTGCTTTTGCTCTCCTTTGTTGCGTGCTAGTGGAGAACTGGATGTCCGTGTCGGAAATGGTGCAAAAGTTGCAGCGTTGACCATAGACGTTTATTCATTATCGCTACCTTATGGATTAGTTTTGAAGTTGAATAATTGTTATTTAACTCCCACCTCAGGCAGAAACATCATCTCTTCTTCATGTTTAGAACAAGATGGTTTTGAATTCGTAATAAAGAACAAGTGTTGTTAAATATTTTCGAATGGTATTTTCTATGGTGTTTGTCCATTGGTGAATGGAATATATATTCTGAATCTTGAAGATGCACACGCTTATAACGTTAATACAAAGAAACAAAAACTCAATAATTTGAATACTACCTATGTCTAGCATTGCCGTTTGGGTCCTATGAATGAAAAGCGCATGCAGAAGCTCCATAGAGATGGACTTTTGGAGTCATTTGATTTTGAATCATATGACACATGTGAGTTTTGTCTACTTAGCAAAATGACAAATACACATTTCACTGGTCAAAGTAAGAAGGTGAATGAGCTACTGGCCATTGTACATACTGATGTATGTGGACCGATGAGTCATACCGCTAGAGGTGGTTTTTAGTACTTTATCACTTTTACCGACGACTTGAGTAGATATGGTTATGTCTACTTAATGAGGTATAAGTTGGAGTCCTTTGAAAGGTTCAAGGAGTTTGAAAACGAGGTGCAAAATCATATGGGTAAGACAATTAAATTTCTATGATCCGATTGTGGAGGTGAATATTTGAGCTATGAGTTTAGTGATCATCTGAAATAGTGTGGAATTGTTCCATAGCTGACTCTACCTGGCATGGCTCAGTGGAATGGGGTGTCCGAGCGGAGGAACCACAATTTGTTGGACATTGTTCTATTGATGACGAGTCATGTTGATCTTCCATTATCATTTGGGGACTCACTCTAGAAACCACCGATTTCATGTTAAGTAGAGTTCTATTTAATTCACTAGAGAATACACCATATGATATGTGGTCTGGGAGGTCCTAATTTGTCATTTCTAATGATTTGAATTTGTGAGGCGTATGTCAAACATTTGACATTTGACAAGCTCACTTCTAAATATGACAAGTTATTCTTTATGGGATATCCAAGGGAAACGAAAGGATACTATTTTTATAATAGAGAAGAGGGTAAAGTGTTTGTTGCTTGGAATGGTGTGTTTCTTGAGAAAGTTTTCTCAAAAGGTGTTAGTAGGAGAACGGTGCACCTCAAAGAAGTTCGAGAGCCACTTGAAAGTGTTCTAGATCCCACTAAATCACAACAAAATATGCAAGGAGTTGCAGATCCTATTGTTGAGACACCAGCCCCATGAAGGTCCGAGAGGGTTTCACACACTGGAGCGGTTCATGTTTTTAACCATCGGGAAGCGCGATGTGTTGTTGTTGGACAACGATGAGCCTAAGACCTATGAAGATGCAGTGATGGGACCAAAATTTGAGAAATGTCTTGCAGCCATGAAATCTGAATTAGAATCCATGCGATAAAACCAAGATTGGAACTTGGTCGATCCACATGATGGTTTAAAAACTATTGAGTGTAAATGCATATTTAAGAAAAAGATAAACATTGATGGAAATGTTCACTTCTATAAAGCATGATAGGTAGCAAAAGGTTTAGATAGATTCAAGGTATTGATTATGATGAAATGTTCTCGCCCACTGCAATGCTTAAGTCTATCCGGATCATCGTAGTAATTGCCACATTTTATGACTATGTGATTTGGCAGATGGATGTCAAGACGGTTTTCTTGAACTGAAACATATGTGAGGATGTGTACATGACACAACCTAAAGGTCTTGACAATCTAGAAAATGCTGGGAAAGTTTGTAAGTTGCAGAAGTTCATTTATAGGCTAAAGCAAGTTTCTCGGAGTTAGAATCTTCATTTTGATGATGTAGTCAAAGGGTTTTGTTTCATAAAGAAAGAAGAAGAGCCTCGTGTTTACAAAAAGGCTAGTGAGAGATCACTTTTATTTTTGGTGTTATATGTGGATGATATATTGTTGATCAGAAATGACATTCCTTTGTTTAATGCTGTCAAGACTTCATTGAAAAATAGTTTCTCAATGAAAGATCTTGGAGAGACAACATGCATTGGCAAGGTTTTAAAACGGTTCAAAATAGAAAATTCCTAGAATGGTTTTATGCTAATGTCACATGGTATTTCTCTTAGTAAGACTCAGTGTGCCTCGACACCTAATTAGCTAGAGAAAATGAGTGCGATCCCATATTCCTCCACGACCGGATCCATCATGTATGCCATGTTGTGTACACGCCCAGATGTCTCATATGCTCTAAGTGTTACGAGCAGATTCTAGTCAAACCCTGGGTGAAAGTCACTGGCTGTAGTAAAAAGTATCCTCATGTACTTGAGAAGGACTAACGATATGTTCCTAGTTTACGGTGGTGAAGAGGAGCTCGTTGTAAGTGGTTACACTGATGCTATCTTTTAGACCGACAGTTATGATTCTCGATCGCAATCTAGATTTGTGTTCTGCCTTAATGAAGACGTAGTTAGTTGGAAAAGTTCCAAGCAAGAGACAATGTCTGATTCTATGACGGAAGGTGAGTATATCGCAGCTTCGGAAGCTGTGGAAGAGGCCATTTGGATCAAAAATTTGTTTCTGAGCAAGGTGTTGTTCCTAGTGCGTCCAACCCAATGGACCTCTATTGTGATAATAGTGGTGCCATTATGCAAGCCAAGTACCATAGGTCACACCATAAGTGCAAACATATACTTCGGCAATATCACCTGATCCTCAAGATCATAGAGAGAGGTGATATGAAGATTTGCAAGGTGCACCTGGATTTGAACATAGTATATCCATCGATGAAACCTCTCTCATAGCCCATGCATAAGGCACACTTAAGCTCCATGGATATTAGATGCTTGCGTGAGTGTGTCATGTGTATGTGAAAGATGTTATGGGTGTCTATGCTTATTTATGAGGATAATTGTAATCTTGTTCCTTGAAGAAACATCATTTACACTGATTGATCAGTTGATGAATTTTCTATGAGACTCTTTATTTTATAACGATGTTGTTCAAAAGGTATCCCTAATCTCATCATCATGTGGGACAGTGATGATACATAGATTATCACATATGGATAATTGATGATTATGTTTCATGGATCATAGACATGGGGATGTCAAATTAGAGATGTGGACACATGTTGGAGAACATTGTCTTGGATAAACCCACTTGAGATACTTTTGGGATTGTTATCTTAATGTGCCATTAGTTGTCAACTCAAATTGTGTACCTATAGAGTCGTCAGACCGGAGATCATCATTTAATTCCAGAATGCATAGTAGCAGACTTTGATGCTTCCTAACACTATTCCGTAACTAGGTAGCCATAAGGGTTGTTTTCAGGTGTGTTGTGAAACATGTCGTGGGATGTGAGCGATCAAGACAAAATTTACCCCTCCTAATAACGGGAGAGACATCTCTAGGCCCCTCGAGGTAGTTAGATTGGAAAAGTGCATCGCCATGACACTATGACTAAAGAGTTTGTGATGATTTGAATCTGATACTTGTTTGAGTGAAATATCGAGCTAACCAACAAGGGTGGCATTAATCTCGCCTTGAGCATGACTGATGTCGTTTAGTAAAGGGACTAGTGCATGCGTATATCAAGGTTTAGTGAAAATTTTATTTTGTACGCTTTTGTGGGTCAATATGTCCTTCTAGGTACTTGTGTGTGCGTTTTTTGGTCACACTTTGACAAACACGTAGTCTGGGAGATCTGCTTAAGTCTGGTGCAGGTCCTATGTTCTTAAAAATGACGTTCAAAGTGTGCCAATTTGTTTGACCCTGCAACTAATAAGGAAATAGAAAAATATGATCAATAGCATAGCCTATCAATTATCAATCAGATGACCGCGATGGGTATAGGACATTCGTGTAATATCATGACGATCAGCCATAGAGCCGATGACAAGAGGTAAAGCGACCGGGCGAGCATGCCATTGGCCGATAGGATGGACAATTTTATCACATGGGTTGAAGAGTGCTTTTCTTGATAGCACATAAGATGTGGTGTTGAATTGAAGATAACCCATCAGCTTATACTCCGATATAAATAAATAAAATGTGCCAGATAACATGTCTATGTCATGAAAATCATCACAATAACTAGATCGGACCTAACAAAGACAATAGCTAATCACGATGATCTTAATAACATATCAAGCTATCAGGCATGCTTTATTTAGATGAACGGTATACAACATGAAAAAGATACAATAGCGAGAGATGTCAAACTTAACCGATGAAGCCTAAAACTACCTCAAGTCCGTGTACCGAAGCCATGCATGGTCAAAGTACCTCAAGTCAACCACACTCCGAACCCCCACCTTCGGAGTTCCACCCTTCGAAGTCCCTCCTTCGTCCAAGGCCTCCGCATGAATCATTCCATGAGCACTTCGTTGCAGTGTCTCTCTGTGAGCACACTCCTCGATGAACCTCACCCAGACCATGCCTTCGATGCACCTCGACCTCTGAGACCTCCGTTGGGTGAACCTTCGAGTGCCTCATTGCTGAGAACTTTGTCCACCATACTCCGAAGTCACTCCATTCGGAGTACCCTTCGAAGTGCCTCGCCTCCGAGAACTTTGCCTCGGGGTACCTTCAGACGGAGTCACGCTCCGCGCTCTATGCCTTCTCCTGGTGCACCTTGACCCGATGACCGACCTCGACCCCACGCAGCCTTCATGACCAAGTTTCCCGCTCACCTAGCATCAAGCCTCCCGCTTGACCCAGGTTCACTTGTTGCGAACCGTCCGTCACCTCCGAAGTCACCTGCGCACCACAGACAAACAGACAAGTGTATCCAGTACCCCGGAGACCTCTCCGGGTCAACAATTCTTCGGTACACACTTCGGTGTACTGCCCAAAATACCTAACCCTTCGGTACGACCAAGTCATCGTGTACTGTCGAACCCCTTCGATAGTCACACTCCGCTGCAACAGCCGCATCAACTGAACCCACCGAACCCTTCGGTGAAACAACCTCTGAACCCCTTCAAACCAGAAGGTAAAACCTGTCAATCACTCATCACAGACTCCAAAACAAACCCTTGGTTTCTCAATCTCCCCATTGATGAGGGCATTGACAACCAAATTTCAAGTTCAAGAAATTTGAAAGATTTCAGCACACAAGTGACCATAAAAACTCAGAAAAGAGCCAAATCATGTCACTTGATAAAAGAATTTCTCTCCCTCTTTTCAAAACTCCCCCCTGAGTTAATTTTCCCCCTTACTGCAGAGAACGCAAGGATTTCTCCCCCTTTGGTAATGCAAGCATCAATGAGCAATTAAAAGAGGCAAAACTTCGAAATGGGCAGAAGTGCAAAGACATATAAAGCAAAAATATGCCAAACTTAATGCCAGTGTTCATGTGCTTAGCTCAATTCAATATGATCTAAAAGCATGATGACAGCATGTGATTTCATCATTTGAAAATAAAAGCATCACCACTCAATCAAGTTAACTAGACAAGTAAAAACAGGGACTGCGCAAAGCTAGTCAATTTCTACTCTCGATAGACAAGTCTAGTTCAAGTGGAGTATTGAAAGCAAACTTGATTGACAAGGAATTTATACTTGCTATTCTTTTCATAATGCCCGAGGTTATTTGTTTGTCTACCTTATACTTTCCAATCAAGCCAAGCCAAGCGTAGGCAAGAAAAACCATCAAAAGCTTAAGGCAATGATTTTAGCAGACACTAAATTATCCCAGTTCATACCAAAGTGCAATGGTAAGCAGTCTAGAATAAAGAAGTGCAACAAACAAACCCACATGGATCTTTTCACTTTTCGCATTTAAATCATGGATTTTGAATTTTTGATAAGTGAACAAATTGTTTGAAGAATATCCATAAGTAGTATGATTTTTCAAGTCGCAATTTTTGCATCCAGAGAAAAGGATTCTTGCTATCAAGCAGATAAAAGATAGCTAAAGTAGTCCTAACGAAACATGCTAGATTCAAGACTAAGCAGTGATCATGATTTGATTTGGGAAAAGAAAATCATGCGCAAAATCAATTAGACATATTAAATAGAGCTGAGTTGTCATGATTATGTAAATTAACAAGGCATATTAGTGCAAAACATGTAAATGCAATTCCACACAAAATAAGCATATGCCAGATAATCAAAGTATGCTCCCCCTCACAAAATGCCATAAGGGTGGCAAATACACAGTTCCCCACGCAAGTAGGAAAACACGAAGCATCGAGGGGTTTTGTGAAAATATCGGCTAGCTGGTGTTGAGTATCAACATATTGAAGTTCAATATCACCCTTCTCATTGTGATCTCTGAGAAAATGATATCGCACATCAATATGTTTGGTTCTGGAATGCTGAACTGGGTTGTTTGCAATACAAATATCGCTAGTTCTATCACAGAAAAGGGAACACTCTTATAATCTAACCCAAAATCCCGCAAAGTGGAAACCATCCACAAAATCTGAGAGCAACAGCTAGCTGCAGCAACATATTCGGCCTCAACCGTTGATGGTGCAACACTAGACTGTTTGTGGGAAGACCAGCAAACTAGCGAAGTACCCAAAAAATGACAAGTACCGGAGGTACTTTTTCTATCAATCCTACACCTAACAAAATACGCTCGGAATAACCTCGAAGACACAAAGAGGAAGACGCAGAATACCAAATGACAAATTCAAGGGTATGCTTGAGATACCTGAGAATGCGCTTTACCACTTGGCGGTGCGAAGCACGTGGCGAAGCCTGAAAATGAGCGCACAGACATAATGCGAAGTGTATGTCCGACCTCATAGCAGTCAAGTAGAGGAGGGAGCCGATCATGCTTCAGAACTTATTCTGATCTACGGCTTCTCCATCCTCATTAGGATCCAATGCTATAGATGTAGCCATTGGATTGGCGACTAGCTTTGCATTAGCCATGTCGAATTTCATGAGCAGGTCCTTGGTGTACTTCGTCTAGTGGACGAAGGTACCTTGTTTGTTTTGCTTGATTTGCAAACCAAGGAAATATGTGAGTTTGCCCATCATGGACATTTCAAACCCCCTGCTCATAGTATCTGCAAACTCGGCAACCAAAGCATGAGAAGAGCCACCAAAGATGATATCATCCACATAAATCTGAACTAGCAGGAAATCTTTGCCATGCTTGAGAGTGAACAGGGTTTTATCAACAGATCCCATCAAATACCCTCGCTCAAGTAGAAAAGACTTAAGTCTATCATACCATGCCCGAGGGCCCCGCTTGAGTCCATAAAGAGCCTTATGAAGTTTAAGAACTTTATGTGGGTATTTGGGGTTTTCAAATCTAGGGGGTTGTTTTACATAAACATCTTCGCCTATGAAGCCATTAAGAAAAGCACTTTTAACATCCATTTGATAATGTTTGAAACCATGGGATGCCGCAAATGCAAGTAAAATCCTAATGACCTTATGACGAGCAACAAGTGCAAAAGTCTCAGTCAAATCAATCCCTTCTTATTGAGAATAACCCTGAGCTACAAGTCTAGCCTTGTTTCTAACTACAGTCCCAACCTCCCTTTGTTTGTTTTTAAAAATCCATTTTGTTCCAATGAAATGAACATTTGGTGGAGGATCAACTAAAGTCCAGACTTGGTTTCTCTCAAAATTTTCAAGTTCTTCATGCATGGCATTTATCCAACTAGAATCATAAAGTGAATGACTAACATCTAAGGGCTCGAAAGAAGAAACAAAAGAGGAATCAATGAAATGAGCATGAGAACATGTTACCCTTTGATCAAGCTCACCAATGATTTGCTCAGGAGGATGCATCCTTTGAATTTGGTGTGGAGCCTCGCTCTGAGATGCAGTCTCCCCCCCAACTTGTGCGTTGGAGTGGTCCAAGATGACTGATGTTGAGGTAGTTGCGCCGAAGTGGTCGAAGCGGGGTTGGCTTTGGGGGTTGATGTCGAGGGTAGTAGGGGTTCATCCCTGAAATCTCCTGGATCATTATCTTCGAAGATGGTCTGTTCCATGTCGTGTTCATTTGTCTATTCAAAGATAGAACTAATGGAGGGGGTTGATTCATCAAAAGTCACATCACATGACTTGATGACAATGTTAGTTTCCAAATTAAAAACACGATAAGAATGACCATGAGTAGTGTATCCCAAAAAGATCTCGTCAGAAGATCGCGACTCAAATTTATCCAAATTTCCACGTTGTTGGGGGAAAATACTTCATCCTCAGAGCTATTGCAGCGCCAAGACAAAGGCAGGTGATTTAATCAAAGGCTTCCAATATCTAACTCCGGGAGCGCATTGGATCGAGCTCGAAGGATGAAGGCGAGCTCTAGCTCGAAGTATATCTTCGAAGCTAGACTCTTCAGAGAACCTCTTTGCCAGCTAAGATGGAAGACTTATCTTCTTTCTCAGCAGATTAGTATTTTACCGTTTTAGCCCTATCCAGTGTACCGAATAGTTTCCACTATGTCGGTTGTAATATAGGGGTAAAGGGGTCTTTTCCTTAATGTTTAAGCCTATAAATACCCCCCGTTTTACCCTGTAAAGAAAGGACGAAGATTGAGTTATCCAATACACAGCTTCAAACTGTTCTAAGCTATTATCCAATTCGGAGGCTTAAAACAATTTTCTTACAAACACTCCGTTCGTTAGTTTTTAATCATTCGAAACCTGTTAGCGTAATCTTTTACGCCAACAGTTGGCGCCGTCCGTGGGGAACCTAGTACAAAAAACTTCGTTCTCTACCAAGTTCTCAAACCATGCCTCCTAAGCGGAGTTCAGGTGGTAGTCCTACTCGGAGGTCCCCTCGGACCTCCGGAGCAAGATCTTCAAACACAGTTGAGGTCGGAGGACCTTCGACTTTTCCTCCACCTCAGACTCCGGAAGGAATTCCCCTTCCTCAAGCATACGGAGTTCCTCCCCCAACACCATCCATACTTCGGCCAACTGGAGTTCCTCTTCCACCTCAAGTTCCACTTCGAACTGATGCATACAGGTCTCAAGACCCGGAAGGCCCTTCCAGAGGAGATGAAGACAGTCTTGGCAATATGGCTGCTCAAATGGCCAGTCTCCAAGATGAAGTAGCAAGGTGGTGACAGGAAGCCGCAGACAGGCTTTGCCCTCAGGCCACCTCAGTTATTCCCAAAGTGCCCAAAGACGACGAAGTTCACTATCCCGAAGCCCCAGAGAACGCGTCCTTCGACACTGAATCTCCGCTGCATCCAGAGCTGCAGAAAGTGCACTTCGATCCTAACTCCTCCACCTCAGACTCCGGAAGGAATTCCCCTTCCTCAAGCATACGGAGTTCCTTCCCCAACTCCATCCATACTTCGGCAAACCGGAGTTCCTCTTCCACCTCAAGTTCCACTTCGAACTGATGCATACAGGTCTCAAGACCCAGAAGGCCCTTCCAGATGAGATGAAGACAGTCTTGGCAATATGGCTGCTCAAATGGCCAGTCTCCAAGCTGAAGTAGCAAGGTGGTGACAGGAAGCCGTAGACAGGCTTCGCCCTCAGGCCACCCCAGTTATTCCCGAAGTGCCCAAAGACGACGAAGTTCACTATCCCGAAGCCCCGGAGAACGCATCCTTCGACACTGGATCTCCGCTGCATCCAGAGCTGCAGAAAGTGCGCTTCGATCCTAAGTTTAAAACTTCGAAGCTTTGCAAGTATGCCGAAGACGAAGATCCTGGGGAATTCTCTCGTTCTTATGCATTAGCAATTGAGGCCAGCGGAGCGGTGCGAGACACCATGGCCAAATGCTTTCCTCTAGCTCTCGAAGGAGTGGCGCTGCGGTGGTTCTGGTCTTTGAAACCAGGGTCAATCAGAACCTGGGAGCAATTAAGGAAGAAGTTTATAAGCAATTTTCAGGGTACCTTCGTACCCCCAATGTCAACAGGAAGTCTCTTCCAGGTGAAGCAGCTCCCTGGAGAGACTCTGAGGCAATATTTCAAGCACTTCGCCCATACGAAGTCGCAAATTCGAGGGTTAACTACATCTTCTGTAGTTGACGCAGCTCGAGAGGGAGTTACCCACGCAGGCCTCCTTGATAAACTTCACCGGAAGCAGATATCTTCTGTTGCTCAGTTGATGTCTTACTTCGAAGAGTATGCAAGGTCAGAAGAGGGCTGGCTTCGGAGAACTGCTGCAACTCCGTCGATACTACAAGAGGTTAAGTTGGAAGTAAAGACTTCAACACAGCCACAGGGGCCTAGCTTCGAAGCTCAGCACGACAGGCACAGGGGGCAAAAGCATCCTCGTTCAGAAGTCTTAAACATTGCACCCCCGCAGAAATTTGCCCCAAGGGCTCTGCAGCCTTCAGGAAGCAAGACCAGCGGCTGGAGACCGCCAGGGAAACCGGCTGGCAAAACCCAAGCTTTTTTCTGCTGCGTCCATGGTGAGAATCGAAGTCATGCGACTGATGCCTGTAAATCTATACTCGCTTTAAGAGGCGAGTACCTAGAAAGAACTTGGTCGAGGCACTACTGACCGAGTTCCGACCGAGGTGCGCCCGGAGCCTGTCTAGGCTGTGGCACGGATAGAGAACTTTGACCCTGCAAGACGGCCTCCGGTGGTTAATGTTATGCCACCTCCGAAGTAGGAAGATGGTCAAGATCGAGGGAAAAGAGTATTCCTCCCCATCTCCGGAGGAGGGACCCTCGAAAGTATGTCGAAGAGGCAGAGAAGAGAATATATCAGAGAAGTAGGCCATATTGGAACTTCTTCGTCTGCAACTGCTATGCCTGAATGGTCCCATGTGCTGATATCTTTTTCTGCAGATGATGCAGCCGGTATTAAGTTTCCACATGCGGACCCACTAGTCATCACTGCCGACATAGCAGGGACCGAGGTCCGAAGAGTGCTAATCGACGGAGGGAGTTCGACAGATATTATCTTTGTCCAAGCTTTTGATCAACTCTGCATCTCCAGGAAGCATCTTCTCCCAGCAGCTCGTCCGTTGCAAGGCTTCGCAGGACCCCCTCTCGATGCTACTGGCCAGGACGGAGGAGGTGATTTTTGATGTTGTGGATGCCCCATATGCATACAATGTTATCTTCGGAACGGGCATGTTGAATAAATTTGGAGCTGTGGCACATCATAATTACTTGTGTATGAAGATGCCCACACAGGCGGGAGTGCTCACTGTTTTTGGAGATCAGGCCACTACGCGAAGAGCGGAGTATGGCCATGGGCCTCCTCTTGACCCGAGATAGGTGAACAGCGTGCAAGATGACCCGGAGGTTTTTTCTGCTCCGGGCGAATCTTCGAAGAAGTCCTTCCCAAGGCCAAGCCCTGAAGGGGAGATTGCAACGAAGGTTATTGTCAAAATGGCAAGGAATATTCATTTCAGTTTGGCAAAGACTTGCCTCCAGAAGTCGCTACTTCGTTAGAGAAAGTAGTTGAGGAGAATCTAGATGTCTTTGCTTGGTCTGATGAAGACATCACCGGAGTCAGTCGGGATATTATCGAGCACATTTTACTTGTAAACCCAAAGGCTCGGCCTGTTCGGCAAGGACTCCGGAAGCTGTCTACGAAGAGGGCTATCCTTGCCAAAGACGAAGTGGAAAAGCTGCTGAAGGCTGGGATTATCAGAGAAGTGGCTCATACGGAGTGGTTAGCCAACCCAGTCTTCGTTAGAAAGAAATCTTCAGGGAAGTGGCGCATGTGTATTGATTTTACATTTTTGAATAAAGCATGCCCTCGTGACCCTTACCCCATGCCCCGAATTGATCAATTGGTTGACTCTACTGCTAGTTCGGAGTTATTAAGCTTCCTTCATGCGTATTCCGGCTATCATCAAATCTGGCTAAAGCGCGAAGATGAAATCAAGACAAGCTTTGTAACTCCTTCGGGAGTCTTCTGTTATGTAAGAATGCCTTTTGGCTTAAGAAATACCGGGGCTACTTTTTCAAGGTTAATTGCTAAGGCTCTAGGTCATCAATTAGGTCGCAATGTAGAGGCCTATATGGATGATATTGTAATAAAGAGTGCTTTAAAGCACCAGCATAGCCTAGACTTAGCAGAAACATTTAATAGCCTTCGGGCATGTGGAATCCGTCTTAACCCCGAAAAATGTATCTTCGGGGCTCAAGCTGGAAAATTGTTAGGATATCTAGTTTCGAGCAGGGGAATCGAAGCTAGCCCCACTCAGATAACTGCGCTAAAAAGAATGGCTCCTCCTGAGAATTTAAAGCAAGTACAAAAGCTGACGGGTCTCCTTGCAGCACTTAGCAGATTTTTGGCAAGGTCTGCGGAGAGAAGTTTGCCCATTTTTAAAGCATTGAAAGGGTCCGAAGATTTTGCATGGACACTGGAGTGTCAAAAAAGCTTCGAGGATATTAAGAATTATCTCAGTAATCTCGCTACACTCACAGTGCCTATTGCGGACGAAACCCTACTCCTCTACCTTGCAGCTGCTGGCTCTGCTGTCAGTGCAGTCCTTGTCAGAGAGGTTGATTTCAACAGGAAGTTGGTACAGAATCCAGTCTATTTTGTGTCCGAAGCATTGTCCGGAGCGAAAACAAGATATTCCGAACTTGAGAAGTTCACTTATGCTCTGATAATGGCTTCGAGGAAGTTAAGGCATTATTTCTTGGCGCATAATGTAATTGTACCAACTTCATATCCCTTGGGAGATATGCTTCGAAGTAAGGATTCCACAGGAAGAATTGGGAAGTGGGCCGTTGAATTAGCACCCTTTGGTATATCCTTCGTGGCAAGGACAACAATTAAGTCATAGGTGTTGGCGGACTTCGTGGCCGAGTGGACTCCCCCTGCAGCATGGGCTCCGGAAAAGCCAAGTGATGGAATTTGGACCATTTACTCTGACAGAGCTTTCCAAGCATCTGGAGCAGGTGTCGGAGCAGTGATAATTTTGCCTTCTGGGCAAAAGGCAATGTACTTCGCAAGACTTAACTTTAAATCTACCAATAATACATCGGAGTATGAAGGAATTTTACTAGGACTTCGAAAGGCATGTGCTCTAGGAGATACAAGAGTTGTTATTAAGACAAATTCTCAGATTGTAGCAGGGCACGTAGATAAGAGCTTTCAAGTTCAGCATCCAAAGCTTGCAAAATATTTGGAAGAGATCCGTAAAATTGAAGCAACATTTAAAGGGATTTCTATTCGGAGTATACCCAGAGCAGAAAATGTGCAAGGTGATACCTTGGCAAAAGCGGCAGCCGGAGCTATGGACATTCCAGAAGAAGTTTTTTATGAAGAACTCAATACACCTTCGGTGCCACAAATTCCTTCTGCAGAAATCCTTTGCATTCCAAGTACAGATTGGCGAAGTTCAATTATGGAATTATTGCAAGGAGAAGGAAGTTTGTTTGAAGGGCCGCAACTTTCAAGGATGAAACTTAGAATTCGGAATTATCATATAATTAACGGTATTTTGTACAAGGCCGGAGTATGTTCCCCTCTGCTCCGATGTATATCTCAAGCCGAAGGTCAAGAAATTCTTCGAGAAATTCATGAAGGACTGTACGGCAGCCATCTAGCCCCTCGAGCTTTGGCAGGGAAAACACTTTGCCAGGGGCTTTATTGGCCCACAATAGTAGCTGATGCGGAGAACTTAGTCTGCACCTGCCAAGGTTGTCAGTGGATGGGACGAAGAAGTCATCGCCCGCCAACAGCTCTCCAAGTCATTGCTCCAGTATGGCCCATGGCCAGATGGGGCATGGATCTTATTGGCCCCTTCCCAGTAGCAAAAGGAAATTTGAAATTTGCAGTGGTAGCAATCGAGTATTTTTCCAAGTGGGTCGAAGCAGAACCCCTAACAGCTATCACTTCGAATAATGCACAAAATTTTTCTGGAAAAATATCATATGACGGTTCGGAGTCCCTCAGCAGCTGACAGTTGACAATGGAACACAATTCGATGCAGAACCCTTCAGGAAATTTTGTGAAGATCTAGGCATCCAATTATGCTTTGCTGCAGTGCTGACATCCTCAGTCTAACGGAGCTGTGGAAAGAGCTAATGGTAATATCTTGTCAGGGCTGAATCGAAGAATAGTGGGATTGGCAAAAGGATTGTGGACCGAAGAGCTCCCAAAGATTCTATGGTCCATTCGGACCACTCAAACGAGGTCCACGGGTTTCACTCCCTTCAGACTATTATTCGAAGACGAAGCTATGACGCCAACGGAGCTTAAAGGGGGATCCCTTCGTAGCACCGAACCAGAAGTAGAAGCAGGAAGGCAAACTTCGCTTGATTTAACAGAAGAAACAAGACTTCGAGCTGTCGCCAACTTATCAAAGTATCATCAGCAAACGAAGACTTGGTTTGACCGAAGGTCAAGCTTAACGAACTTAAGCTGGGTCATCTTGTTGTGCGAAGTGTTATAGCACCAGGGAAACTAGGGAATAAGTGGGAAGGTCCATATATAATTCTCCGTTCAGGACGCCCTGGTTCTTTTAAGTTAGCTACTTTAGAAGGTGAAGAGCTAATGCATACATGGCATGCGGAGCACTTAAAGCGATATTTTGCATAGGGGCTCTTTGTAATCATTTGTAAACATCTTCTGAATTAATAAAGTTCATGGTTCATATAATGCCTACCCCCAACACTTCCTACTTTTAGTGGACGCACTGGAAGAACGAAGTTGGCTGGGAGGGAAGTGTCATTAATTTGAATCATTTTTCGGACTTCGGACCACTGGTTCGAAGCTTCCGATGAGGTGGGAAAGTCACTGAAAAACGGATTCCAAGCCACCGGCTTGAAAGCATCCGTAAAAAGAGTCAAAGGAGACCAAATAATGTGGATTCCAAGCTCCGGCTTGAAAGATCCGTAAAAAGAGTCCAAGGAGACCACTGCGAATTCCAAACCACCGGTTTGATAGCATTCGCAAAAAGAGCCGAAGGAGGCCAAAACAAAATAGAGTTTGAGCTGATAAGCTTCGAATATCTGTGAAAAGAGTCCAAAGTGACCAATCGTTTGGGACACTAAATTGTCCGGAAAGTTTGTCCAAAGTGACTTCTTTCAAACAAAAGATACTAAGTTACCAGTTTTACGACTCCAAGCAGTCAGACATTTTATAAGATTTTAATCAATCTTTAATTTACTGAGGGGCTCCCAGCCTGCCAAAATTGTACTCCTAAGTTTTTCTTTGCGCCTAACCATCTTCGAGTATAGTTCGAAGTTGCTTACGCCCAAAGAGAGGCTGGGAAGTAGGGAGACAATTTTAAAAATCAATATTTATTATCCGAACAAATTACAATAACATCACGAAAAATCGGTATCTATGCCGAGAAGGAATCGAAGACCTCTTCGATTTCTAGAGCTATTGCTAAGGTTGGAACGACTAGTTCCAGAGCCGGGAGTTCTAACAACTTTGCGTTTAACTCTTCTACCTCCTTTCGAAGCTCTAAAATCCTTCTGTTCTTGTTGAAGTTCAGCCCAAGTTCGAAGTCGTTCGGGTCTCCTTTCCCAGCTTCGAAGTTCTTCAGGTTTTTTCCCTTGGTCTTCAGCATGGAACACACCAATTCGATAACACCCTCTTATAGGTTTCGTATGGTTTCCCAGTCACTTCGGGCCACGCCATACCCCCCCTTGAGCCACGTCGGTACAAGTCACCCGTAGGTTGCCCCTTGCCCCCGCCACTATGGTGCTCCAAGTTGGTACGATCCATACCTCCAGTTAGGACTTACCCACTAGACTTGTGGTTAGTACGGAAGTGCTTTGCAATGGATCCCGCAGACCGGTCCTTATAGTGCCCCGGGTGCGACCAACCAATGCCCTAGCTTGCACCCGGAAACCACCATACTTATAACATAGCCAACTCCAACAGATTCCAGAGACGAGAATAACAGGGAAATACATATAGTAGAATCCATCTATCTATGACTCATTCTTTTATCCTATAGCAGTTGTGTCGGTACATTGGACACTAGCTAATATCATATTTGTAGAGTGACAAAGAGTGTAGGCTCAATAAGCATGGCTTGGGTTTGCACACAAGGACGGGGATCTAATAAATATAGTGTAGGGCTTGAGATTTGACTAATGCAATATTATCCTATGAGTTATAGCGATAATTTATTAAAACATAGGTTCAATGATGATCAAAATGGGGGTTGTGACTTGCCTTGATCCATGAATGGTGAAGGTGGAAACTTGGGGTAAGAATCCGGATTGTCGACGGCGTCGTAGTCTTCTCGATACAGAAAAGTAAATACAACATTCAATAAACAATCCAAAAATCAATCTTACAAGCATACATTTTTTTGTGGAATTGAGTAAAGGAGATAGAGTCTTAAATTTTAGGGAATTGTTACTTAAATATTTAAGATTAAGTTTTAATGAGGTTTCTGAATTTTATAAATGGAACTAAGCATTTACCCTAACGAGTTCTTATTTTCCCAGGAAGTGAATTAAAATGTATATGATAACCCTACTATGTTTATTGGATTAAAATAGTGAGAATAAGTTATTATGTCTTCTAAAGTTATTACATAAGTCTTTATGATATATTTATAAAGTGTTGAATTTTTATTATAAGAATTAATTAATTATCCAAAAAGGGCTTTTGCAATATTATTTAATAGAATAAAATGGCCAAAATGAACATTCTATTTCTATTGCATTAAAAACAGTGAAATGGAGTCATTATGTCCTCTGAAATTAATATATAAATTTTTAAGGGTTTTTCTGAATTATTTAAATGAAATATGATTTTAATCCTAAAGGGGACTTTTCTTTATTATTTAATAAGAATATTTTGTGCAAAATAAGCATACTATTTTTATTGCATAAAAGGGTAGAGAATAAAAAGACAAATTTTCTAGAGTTGAAATGGTCAAATTTGGAGTTAATTTGAGCAAGATATGAATTTTTAAAGTTTAAACATATTTTTCTGAATTTTATTTAAACCACAAACAGTCTCTGGTCCACGGTGAACTAGGTTCACCGTGAACCGTTGACTGCGCGCATGGACCAGTCCAATCTGGACCGTCAGATCTAGATCCGACGGTCGTTGGCGGGGCGGGGCGTTTAAGTCACAGCGGACGGCTGTGATTAAAAGAAATCGAACCAGTACGCAGTGGACGCACGAGATTGATCCAGGCTTTTAAATAGCGATCAACGGCTCTGATCAAATGGTACCGATTCAGTGTGATCCGAGGGCTAGGATTAAATCCGTGGGTGATCTAATCTCAGCCGCCCATCCATGATTGCATGGCGGAGAACTCGTTCGGCACACACGCGGCACGGGGGAGACCGAAGTCTTCGTCCCCGGCTCCAGCGGCGCGATGGCGAGCGGCCTCCGATGGCGACGATGGAGTAGGGTCCTAACTACCGGCCAAAATGGATAGAGGAGGGAATGGGGAGCATGACCATACCGAAAACGGGGTCAGAGGGTGGCTGATGGCGGCCGGCGATGGGAAGATGCGGCGGGACTCCTCGGGTCGATGGTGGCGACGGCGATCCGGTGGCGGGGAACTCGAATGGAGGCGAGGCCAAGGGAGAGGTGGCGACGACGTTTCCGTCGGTTGTGACGTCGAGGACGGCGGTGGCTTGAGTCGCCGGCGAGGGCCTGCCGAAGAGGGAGCAAAGGGAAAACCGAAAAGAAGGGGTGGCGATCTTCGGGATTGCGTAGTACTTGGGATCTGGTGGCGTGGCGAAGTGCGGCGAGGGCGGTGGTATTTAAAGGGAGTCGCCGGCGGTGGATGGAAGGCGATAGAGGGGAAACCGAGGGGGTTTCCAATTTTACTCTGGTGAACCTTCCATGTGCTCGACTAGCTTCCAAAAGGGACGATTCCGCGTCGGCTTGGGTGGAAATGGATCGCCAGTGAGAGGGGAGGGTGATCCCGCGCTCGATTTAGCGAATCCGGACGGCCGGCGGTGGATATGGCAGGGGGGCGCTGGGAATGGAAGGGGAGATCCCCTTCCATCGGGGAAGAAGAACCTGACAGGTGGCCCCCACCTGTCAGTGAGCGGGCGCGAGGGAAAGAGGGGCCGACACGTGGGCCATGCTTGCCAGCGGCAGAGGGGTGTGGGCGGGGACTGACAGGCGGGGCCGGCTGACGCGAGCGGGTGGGGGAAAGAAGGAGGGCGCGCCGACAGGGCGGCCCCACATGGCGGTGAGTGCGGCTGGACTGGGCCGGGCTGAAAGGGTTTTGGAGGGGAATTCAGGGTTGCGGCCAAATAAGATTAAAAATGCATTTTTCATTTAAATTAAATCCAGAAAATAGATTATTTATTTAAGGCTTGAAGCATTGTTGGAAAAATTTTGTAAAAATTCTCAAAAATATATCTTGGCTTCTACATTTCTCCATAAATTTTTCAGGTTCAAATTTAAAATATTTCTCCCTGTTTTGCTTTAATTGGGTTCTTTTAGCCTTTTCTTTAATTAAATAAATCCTTTTTATTCCAGAAAATTAATTTCCCTCATTTTTATTTTATTTTTAATTCTGGGGTGTTACAAAAATCTAGATGGAGGTAAGCCTTCGGTCTTTACTTCCTGATTCATTATACCTGGAATAATTTCATTGTATTGACAATATCTTTTAGATAATTGACAAATACCTTATGTTTTTAGATGCTTCAGGGGAGCAACATGGCTCCGGCACGAGACGGAGCCTTGGCGGAGCACTTGGCTCCAGCTAAGGATGAGGCTCCAGTAGAAGAGGTAGCTCCGGCGGTGGAAGGCTACTTCATTTGGAGCTGCTTTAGCCGAAGGGGTCACTCCTGTGGAGGGGTCCACTCTGATGGAAGAGGTGTCTCCGGCGACTCCTGCAATGGGGAGAGGTAAAGGCAAGTATTGGCCCGGGCCTCTCACTTCCTTGGTGATGATGTCATCGATGAATGATCTTTCGGTGGATGCTTCAGAAGAGGATACCACCGAAGATGATCGGAGGGCCCTATCTTGGCTCCCGCTATTAGCTCCGTTCTTGGAGCAGTGGACAGGGCTTTGGTCTCTCCTGCAGCCCTTGGCTGAAAAGAGACAAGAGGTTGGCAACTCCGATTCGGTATCTACGTTGGGCGAAGCTAGTGGATCGGAGCTAGACATAGCCCTCGAAAGGGCTACCCTCGAGGTATGCGAGGGACATAGTGTACATTTAATTCATTGTAATTACATCATACTTAGTTTGCTTTTTGCAGCAATTTTTTCTTGCTAGAGTGGCGGCGACTTCCATCTAGCTCGAGTTTAATTGACTCAAAAGGAAGGTTATAGCGCTCCAAAGGGCCCTTAAGGGATCCGAATATAAGTCCCTACAATTGGAGAAGAACTCTTCAAAGAGCAGAGAGCGAAGGCCATTGCTGAGGAGGCGCTCCGAACGGAGCAGCATGCTCATGCTGGCCTGGCGTCTTCAATTAAGGATCTCCAAGTGGAGCGAATGGTGCTGAGAGCTGAAGTTGACAAGCTTCGAGCAGCGGAGGCGACATCCGGGTCTGAACTTGTGCGGCTTCGAGAGGTGCTTCAGCAAGCACTGTCTCAGAAGAATTATTTAATGATGAAGACAGCTGAGCTCTCTGCCATCGCCACCGAGAAGACAAAGGCCAATGTGAGGCATAGCGAGGTGGCTGATCAAACCATGGACACCATCCGGGGTGTTCTAGGAATATTTTGGAACTGGTCTGCTCATCTTCCTCAGCCACGGCGAACGAACCTCTTGACCGTAAGCTCAAGTTGATCCAGGCGGTGGCCAAGATGATGAAGGGCTCCGATACTCGCTATGGAGAAATCTTCGGGTAAGTAGCCGGAATTGGATTCCTTCGTCATCTCTAAGCCATCGAGGTCTCCATTGCTCCGGAGAAGGGTTCGACGCCTGCAAACTTCATTGATGAAGGCTTGCTGCAACCATCTCTAGATGTTGCTATAGCTTGGGAAGCCTTCCGGGCGACCTGGAAAGCAGATAATGAAGCTACGGCCAAGGCATGGACTGACGAAGCCCGTCGGTAGAGGCAAGCATAGATGAGGCCTTCGGCTCCACCTCCGCTAACTGCTCTGCCTCTAGACTGTGGGAGCAGAATGGCGACTAGAGGGGGGGTGAATAGGCGCCTCGACAAATTCTTGAGAATATGATGGCCTTTTCAAATCAGCCCAATGCACCTCTAAATGAACAAGCAGAAGTAGATGTAGTAAAGACTCCGATAAAAATAGATGCTATCACCCTCCTATCTGATATTATGTCAAATGATAGATTGAGGGATCACCAGCACTGAATTTGCACACAAAGACTGCACTTCAAAAATAGATCTGAAATCTGTTCTATACAAAAGACTCGCGTAAAGAAACAATTTCAGAATGGGCTTGGTGGACTATGTGCTCGGCAGTGCATGTAGTTGTTAATGGTGAATGCATCACTGCATTCGACAACACATGATCGGCAAGCTGGGAAAGAAAAATACGGGAGAAAAATATTTCTAGATTCAACTTTGAGCCTTCAAGATTTTCAGGAAATGATCACCTTCCAGAATTTTTATAGCATATAGATGAGCCAAAAAAATTTGTAGCTCTGTTCAGAACCTTTTGAAAAATTCAATAATGGAACCCTTGTAACTTGAAAAAAAACAAAACACGAAACTTGGCAGAAATCAGCTGTTTTCAGAACTTTTTATGCACTTTGTTGGACTAGGAAAATATATGTAGCCGTGGTCGAAATCTTCTGCAAATTTCGAACATGAGACCCTTGAAACCTGATCTTCAAAGGCTATGAAGAACTTGGATCCAAAAACAGTACCAAAATAGATCAAACATTTCCTCAAAGATTGAATCCATACTAAAACAGAACACTGTACTCAGTAGAAATTACAAGTGTTCAGAATCATTTAGGTACTTTGTTGGGTAGAACAATACATGCAGAAGTGATCAAAAACTTTTGAGAACTTCAGAAATGGAACCCTGGAAACTTGAACATCAGAAGCTATGAAGAACTCGGATCCAAAATCAGCACAAAAACTGCTCAAAAACCGTATTCAAATGTGATCACACAAGAAAACTAATCTCGTATCAGAACTCTCTGTAGGAACAAAACAAAATGGTTAGAAAGGATTAATTCTCAATTTCTACAAAAAGGGTTATGGAATACATTTGAATCCCTTTAACCATGATATTACTCAAGAAAAAAATCCAAGAATCAGCCAAGATGCTGATGAAAAGTTGAAGCAACAATTCATGAAACATGTAGAGGGCTACACAAATACTTAACCATTTCAGCTAGAGTTAAATTCCAGAACTGTGATGTCTTGTTTGATCAGCAAAAGAATTAAGAAGGAATCACAGAAATCACTTGCAACTTTCGGAAATGCAACATTCAAATCATCCTCAACAAAAGATGTATAAACATCAACAACTAAGTTCTGCACTAGATTCACCAGAAAATGCAGCACAAAAACGAATCCATTCTGAAAACTCACCTATGCTGGGAGAGAAAAACACTGCATTGTTCCTGTTTTCGGATTGTGAACAGTGTCACCCAATTTTGATTCCAAGCAGCAAGAACAGCCAAAATGTGTAGAAAATTGATATTTTGTTAAGACAAAAGACAGCCAAAAAATCTCTTCCTTGCCCATGGATATGGTCCCCTATTTATAGGCCAACCATGTGGGGTATTTTCTAAAAAGAACCCTCTAGAATTGAAAATTACACAAAGTCCTATTCCTTGTAATATATATTTTCAGAATTAGAAAATTTTGAAAAATATACTAAAGGAGTACACTAACTCTAGACTCACAACCTTTTATTACACATTGACTCAAAGTAAAAAGTCTCCAAACTATTAAAATCAACAAAACTAGATTTGTGATGGTTTTCAGCAAAAACAAACAAAGCCTCTCAACCCTTCGACTCGTGACACCGCTTCGCGACTCCGAGCACCAGCAAACCACTTCTGCTCTCGAGCCCCTCGAGCCGTCGGAATGCTTGTCCTGGCCTCCCTCTCGCAAACCCAATCGTCACAGCCGTCGCAGTCAGCCGTCCGTCCAAGTCTTGCTCCATCTCTTCGTGCACTCTTGAGATCTTCTCCTAACTTCGCCTGGCCTCCCTGATCCTCCGGCATCAAGCTCCCCACTCGACCCTCGATCATCTGCCATCGGCAATTGGTTAGCATCTCCTCCCTGCACATACAAGACTGAGAAACCATGTTGAAGAATATGGTTTTGATATTCCAGATGTGATGAGTGATTGTCAACGGAAGTCAAAGGAATGGAGAGATGAAGACCTGCCGAGTCTGAGGCGCATGTGACTCAGGTACACGGGCAGTGAGCGACGGCCGGGCAGAGGAGCCGCGGAGTCGGGCTGGCCCAATCCGGTACATGGCTAGGAGCGGCAGATGATCCACTGGTCTGTTGACTGGGTTTGACTCAGGTACACGGGCGGCGAGCGATTGCCGGGCTGAGGAAGCTGCGGGGTCGGGTCGGCCCAATCCGGGTACCCGGTGCGAAGACGGTGGACGCTTTGTCAGTTTCGGCGTAAAACTGACAATCTATGTTTAATTCATTTTTAGGATATTAATATTTAGTTTTTATGTTTAGAATATTTTTATTTAAGTCAGGTGATTTTTCTAAGAATATTTTAGTAATTTTCAGAATTTATTTTAGAGTCAGTTTATTTTACCTGAGGGTAAATTAGTCTTTTCATGTATTAGGATTGGCCTATAAATAGGCCCCTATCCCTTTGGGGATAGATGACTGTTTTTATTAGATCAATCTACAAATCTACAGTCCACAAATTTTTCCGTCTCCGTCGTACTTCTTCATTTCTAGCGTTGTTCTTCTCCGGTGGGTGCGGCTAGCAGCAACACAGGTAACACGTTTTTACCATCCGGCGCATAGCTACGCGCTGGCTTTGTTTTAACCGCGTACTGTGATCGGCGGGCCCCACGGCGTGGTGTTCATCAGGTTCTCCGTCGCACGCACGAAAACTAGCAGCAACGCATACTGCCGCATAGCGCAAAAAGCAATTTTGCTTTTGTTTTCCATCGCGGGCCCCACTGCATGCGGCTGTAGCCTTTGGATGCAAATTTGCTTGGCCGGTTCTCTTTCCTGCTGCAGTCTGGCGCAAAAGCTGAGATCAAACACTGCGCTCACTGCGTGCGGCAGCGACAACAGTCATCGGTGGCCGGATCTTCTGTGGTTCTCGCGGTGACGACGGATGTTTTGATCTCCTATATTTTAGCTGTTTTGTTAAACCTACATTTATCCATATTTTAATTAGCTGAAAAATAATAATCTCGGAGTTATTTGTTCTTAATTAAAAATTAATATCGTCGTTAAATTTTTAATCTGTTTATTAGTTATCTCGTATTATTTATTTAAATAGATCTGTTTAATCTGCTTTTATAAAAAGTAAAGAAAAGTTTATTAACCGCAGTAGTATTTTTAAATCTAGTTTTTACCTGAAATATTTTAGGTTTATTTTTGAATTAATTTTGAATGATCCATATTTTATTTTTTTGACTGCAATATAAATATTTCATGATTTATCTAAGCGCTTTTATTTACCTCAGTACGTTTTTTTAAGTTTATCATTAATATCATTTTAATTAATACACCGGTCATTTTTAGGCTAGACAACTATAGTACCAATAATTTGCCTTGCTAATTTTGTTTGTCTGGTTAAGTTGGTAAGGTGTTGAGTTTAGATCTTTGTTTAGCAAGAAATTTGTAGCGCCCATTCACCCCCCCTCTGGTCGCTACTTTCGGTCCTACAAGTGGTATCAGAGCAAGGTTAGGTTTTTCTAATATCTTAACCGATTATAAACCTAGGTAGTGACCATGATGTCTTCTGGCAAAATTCCGTCCCTAGAAGCTTTTGGCTATACTTATTGGAAGACTCGCATGCGAGCATACCTTATGAGCCAGAGCTCGGACATATGGGAGATTTGTGTTAATCACTAGTTTCACCATAACGACTATTGCTGCGGATACTGCTGCTGATGTAATTGCCCAACATCAAAATAATAGTAAGGCGGTGAATATTTTATTTTCTGGTCTAGGTTCTAGTGAGTTTGAGCGTGTTAGCCATCTCACCACTGCTCGAGAGATATGGGCTACCCTCCAGGCACACCATGAGGGGACAGCTCAGGTCAAGGCTAGACTATATCAGACCTACCGGCGTGAGTATGAAAATTTCTCACAGAAGCCGGGTGAGACTGTTGAGGCTTTGTTTGGTCGTTTTCAATCGATCATTAACAAGCTTCGTGTTAACAAGGCCGAGGGTGATCAGTTGGTCTCAGATCATGAATAGGCGCTTAAGGTACTCCATACCTTGGACCCTAAGATCTGGGAGATCAAGGTTTCTTCTATTGTTGAGAGCGCGTCCTATGATACCTTGACCATCGCAGAGCTTTTTAGTAAGCTCAAGGCCTCAGAGGTCGATATTCAGTTGAGATCAAATCTCACTGATTCTGGCTCAAAGACTCTGGCGCTTGCGACACCGTCGGCTGATCCTAATACCATGAGTTGTATTGCCTTTTCCTTGATGTCTATCTCCGAGGAACAACTTGATACTCTAGGAGATGATGATTTGTGCCTGTTTAACAACCGGGTGCGACGTGTCTATGATAAGAGAATGTTTAAGAGACACGGTACAAAATCCGGGTGCTTTGAGTGTGGTGACCCAGGTCATTTCATTGCCGATTGCCCCAAGCAGAAGAATCACAAGAAGGGAACTGGCGGCAACTCCTACAACTCCGGCAAGTATGACAATTCCACAAAGGGCAAGCCAAAGACAAGATTTTTTCGAAAGGCTCTAAAGGATTACAGGCGTGAGAACAAGAAGCGAGACAAGACCTTTTTTGCTGAGATGGAGAAAAGATACTCCAAGAGGTCCTCGTCCTCCTCCTCGTCTTCAAGTTCAAGTGATGAAGAGATCGTGATCAAGAAGGGAAAGGACAGAGACAATCCGATGGGCCTCTGTTTCATGGGCTTCGGGGACAAGCCGAAGAGTCGCTCACGTCACAGCAAAAGACCCCACAAGAGTTTCTGCTCAATGGCTCTTGGGGAGAAGAAAGAGACTAGGACTCCTCCGATGACTCCGATTGACTACAATGATGAGAAGGCATCTTCTTATGAACAAGAAGTTGTTAATTTACTAGAACAGAACAGTCAGGAGTTGAAGTATAGGGAGAAACTGCTTAGAGGGGCTAAGAAGAGGATAGATGAGCTTGAGAGTGAGCTTGCCACAGCAAATGGCAAGATTGAGAGTCTGTCTTCTTCTCCTTGCTTGGGTGATAGTGTTGAGTGCCGTAATTGTGAGGTGTTGTTGTGTGACCTGACGACTCTTAAGTCCAGGTACACAGAGAGAGTAGATGAGAGAGACGCATTGGCCACTGAGCTTGAAAGCGCTCAGCAGGAGCTAAAAGATGCTCATGCCACTGTCGTCACACTTTGTGTTGACTGTCCATCCCATTTAGCTAGTATAGCCGAGCTGAGAGCCAAGAGTGATGAGAAGTTGAGCGAGTTAGCTGGAGTGAGAGCTGAGTTGGAGCAGACTAAGCTAGAGCTTGAGACCTTGTCAGTTCCATCCACTGTTTCTGAGAGCTGTTTGTCCATTAGAATGGAGTTGATCGAGCTAAAAGCTGAGAAGTCTGTCGAAGTTGATAAAGAGTGTGATATCTGCTTGTCACAGGTAGAAGTGTTAGCTTCTTTGAGAGAGGAGCTAGTTGATGTTCAGAACGAGAACTTTTACCTCCGTCAGATCCTGAGTTGGATTAGTGCCAGAGAGCCACAGCTCGGCATGATGATCCAACAGTTTAAGAGACAGGATGGGTTTGGGGTAGGTTACACCTATACCAAGGCTGATTTTGAGAGCGCCATTAGCCATGCAGTGGAGTGGAGTAAGATGACTCCCGAACAGAGATATCCCAAGACTCACTCCACTGAGTCCTTTAAGGATAGTCAGCCCAAGGATGGAGTGATCCAAGAACAACCTAAAGCTCCACCTAAGAAGCAGATCTGGGTTCCTAAGCCTAAAACTCTTCACACTTCTCTTGATTCTTTACCTGTACCTTCTCACACCAAAGATGCTTCACCCAACACCACCAAGTCTAAGAATCCCAAGCCTCAACCACATACCAAGAAGCCTACCTATCACTGTGAGTTTTGTCAGAGAGACGGGCATCTTGAGGAGTTTTGCTTTAGGAGGAAGCGGGTTGAGCGAGCAGAGAGAGCTCGAAGTGGGCAGGAGAAGTTCTACCAGCAGGGTGGTAGACAGAGAGTTCCTCGACGTAGAGAGAGGCTAGAGGCCAGGCCACGTCGTGTAGGTGGTGGTAGAGGAGACGGTTTTTATGATCGTGTTCCGGAGGGTGGTTTCCGTTCAGGCAGAGTTCTAGATCATTCGGTATACGGTTTTGGTTCTCGCGACCGTGATTTTAGGAAGATCAGAGGATCACGCTTTGATCCGCGTTTTGGTCCAGACTCATATGATTCGTTTTGCTTTCCTACATACGAGCAGATGGCTCGACACTGGTTTAACACCTTTGCCAAACCTAGTGTTGGATCGTTTGTTCCCACTCATGATTATTGATCTTGTTTTGGGAGTTGTGTATCCTTTTGGGGATATTTTGAGTCAGCTTTTCATTGGTATCAGTTTTTTTACTTTCTTCTTTATTTTTTATTGAGTCTTTTTATGTGCGTTCATATTATGCATAATCATCAATCACATTTTGAGCTTCCTTCTGCTATATGATTAATCTGCTTTACTTCCTCTAGCTAGTATATGTTTTTGATTATCTGTCGATGATCATGTTCTGGTTCGTTTCACATGATATATCTGATATTTGTCATATGCATGACTTTTATGCTTTAAAATTGAAAAATGATTGAGGAGCCATGCTGAATAGCGTGGGCCTCATGGCTCCAGATGTGATGAGTCATTGTCAACGATAGTCAAAGAGGACTGAAAAGAGAGAGAAGACCTGTTGCGTCTGGGCCGCGTGTGACTCAGGTACACGGGCAGCGAGCGACTGTCGGGCAGAGGGGCCGCGAAGTCGGGCTGGCCCAATCCGGGTACATGGGCTAGGAGCAGCAGAGGATCCATTGGACTGTTGACTGGGATTGACTCAGGTACACGGGCGGTGAGTGATTGCCGGGCTGAGGGAGCCGCGGAATCGGGCCGGCCCAATCCGGGTACCCGGTGCGAAGACGGTGTACGCTTTGTCAGTTTCGGCGCAAAACTGACGACCGTTGATTTCGGATCTGACCGTCCTGAGGCGAAGCCGTAGCTGCTATGACAGCTCCGCATCAGGACAAGTTACCTTTATTTCGGTTTTTAGTATTTGCCTTTAGGCCCACAGTCTGTCAGTCGAGTCTGTAAAAAACCCTAAGGGCATTTCGGTTTTTCCATTTTTATTCAGCATCTGTAAAAAACCCTAGGGGTATTTCTGCATTTTTCCATTTAATGGGCTGCCTATAAATAGGCCCCAATATCCTAGGGTTAGGGCACCCCTTTTTCTGAGGAAATCACTTTACCAATTCTGAAATCTTGAGGGTCATTTTTTTCCTCCTTCCCACTGTTCATCAGCGCCGCCAGCTCTTCTGATTGATATTTTTTTCCTCCACGGTGCTTCTCTCGAAAACCAGTGGCTGGTTTTATTCGAGGATTCTCGACAGCGGATCGGCTCAAGCGTGGCGCCAATCATTTTGGCACGGGAGAAGCTGTGCTCGGTCTTCGGCGGAGGAGGCGTGCGACTGTTTGCTGCTGAGTGACGGCGTGCACATGCAAGCGGCATGAAGAAGCTTCGTTCATCGTGCCAAGCAAGAAGTCACACGAAGTGTGCAGCTGGGATCTTATGTGGCTATTTGATACGGTGTGGAGATCTACACGGCTACAACAAGCACTTGAGATATTTCGTAAGGTTAATCACGCAAATCGAGGATATCATAGCTAATTTTTTAATGATTTGTCTATCTGTTTGTGTAGTATTTTAATCTAGTTTCTAGATCTTGTTAGTTCATTTATTTCAACCATGACTAGTATCGAATGATATCTTTGGTTAGGTTCTGAAATACTTACTCTCAGTCTGTATCTGCATGATTCATCTGAAAGGCCATCATCTGCTGATAGTTAGTTCTTTTAATGCCTGTGATGTTTAACTCTGAAAAACGCCTGAGATGCCCATGGTTTGAATGATCTTTTAAATCTGCCTTTAAGCACTGTGGTGGTGTCTTTTCGATTAGGACACCGGTTGTTTTTAGGCTAGATTATTTTAAGTACCTTCGATCTGTTTGCTTCGGAGGTTTTTGTTTGTCGAGGTGCGTTGGGTATTGGGAGCAGGCCATTGATTCGCAAGAATTTTTTAGGCGCCCATTCACCCCCCCTCTGGTCGCTACTTTCGGTCCTACAAGTGGTATCAGAGCTTGGTTAGGGTTTTTACATACCTTAACCGGTTCTAAACCCCAGTAGTGATCATGACTTCTCCTGGCAAGGTCCCGTCCTTGGAAGCTTATGGCTATAATTATTGGAAGACTCGCATGCGAGCCTATCTCATGAGCCAAAGCTCGGACATCTGGGACATTTGCGTTCACGCTACGTTTGTTGTATTGCCAGTTGCTGAGCAAGGTACTCCTGGTATCATTGCCCAGCATCTGAACAATAGTAAAGCTGTGAACATTCTGTTTTCTGGTTTAGGTCCCACTGAGTTTGAGCGTGTGAGCCATCTCTCCACTGCGAGAGAGATCTGGGCTACCCTCAAGGCACACCATGAGGGAACAACCCAGGTCAAGGCTCGGCTCTATCAGACCTACCGGCGTGAATATGAGAACTTCACACAGAAGCCGGGTGAATCTGTTGAAGCCTTGTTTGGTCGTTTTCAATCGACCATTAACAAGCTTTGGGACAACAAGGCTGAGGGTGCTCAGTTAGTCTCAGATCACGAGCAGGCGCTCAAGGTTCTCCATACCTTGGACCCAAAGATCTGGGAGATCAAGGTATCCTCTATCGTTGAGAGCACTTCTTACGATACCTTGACCATCTCTGAGTTGTTTAGCAAGCTGAAGGCCACTGAGGTAGATATCCAGCTGAGATCAAATCTCACTGGTTCTGGATCAAAATCCCTGGCCCTTGCTACACCTTTGTTGATCCCTCTGCTGTGAGCTGTGCTGGGTTCTCCTTGATGTCTATCACTGAGGACCAGCTTGAGTTGTTGGGAGATGATGATTTGTGTCTTTTTAACACCGGGTGCGTCGTGTTTATGACAAAAGAATGATCAAGAGACACGGCACAAAATCCGGATGCTTTGAGTGTGGTGATCCAGGACACTTCATTGCCGACTGCCCCAAGCGTAATGGACACAAGAAGGGCACCGGTGGTGGCTTCCATGACTCCGGCAAGCACGACAGCTCCTCCTTCAACAAGGGCAAGCCAAAGACCAGATTCTTCAGAAAGGCCCTGAAGGACTACCGGCGAGAGAACAAGAAGCGCGACAA
This sequence comes from Zizania palustris, assembly GCA_019279435.1. Taxonomy (NCBI): domain Eukaryota; kingdom Viridiplantae; phylum Streptophyta; class Magnoliopsida; order Poales; family Poaceae; genus Zizania; species Zizania palustris. Next base: position 48,791,024 of record JAAALK010000285.1, on the reverse strand, counting down.
GGCCTTCTTCGCTGAGATGGAGAAGAGCTACTCCAGGCGATCCACGTCTTCTTCCTCTTCATCGAGCTCAAGCGATGAGGAGATCATCATCAGGAAGGGGAAGGACAAGGACGATCCAGCAGGCCTTTGCTTCATGGCCTTCGGGGACAGACCGAAGAGCCGCTCACATCAGCGCCGAAGATCCCGCAAGAGCTTCTGCTCAATGGCTCTTGGGGATAAGAAAGAGAAGAGCTCCTCCGATGACTCCGACGACGACGACAACGAAAAGGTATCATCCTATGAACGCGAAATTGTTGATTTACTTGAAGGCAATCGTGAGGAGTTAAAGTATCGGGAAAAACTGCTTAGAGGGGCCAAGAAGAGGATAGATGAGTTAGAGAGTGAGCTTGCCGTAGCCAACGGCAGGATTGAGAGTCTATCTTCTTCCCCCTGCTTGGGTGATAGCAGTGAGTGCTCGAAATGTGAAGTGCTTCTGTGTGACTTGTCGACTCTGAAGTCCAAGTACACAGAAAGGGTTGATGAGAGGGACGCTTTGGCCACTAAGCTTGAAAGCGCTCAGCTGGAGCTGAAAGATGCTCAAGCCACTGTCGTCGTACCCTGTGCTGATTGCCCATCTCATCTAGCTGTCTTAGCTGAGCTGAAAGCCAAGGGCGATGTGCATTTGGGTGATTTGGAGAGAGTGAGAGCTGAGCTTGCGCAGACTAGGCTAGAGCTTGAGACACTGTCAGTTCCACCCACTGTCTGTGAGAACTGTCTGTCTCTTAGACTTGAGTTGATTAAGCTAAAAGCCGAGAAGTCTGTCCAGGTAGATAGCGAGTGTGAGACCTGCCTATCTCAGGTGGAGGTACTAGCTTCCTTGAGAGAGGAGCTAGCTGATTCTCAGAATGAGAACTTTTACCTCCGTTCTATCCTGAGTTGGATCAGTGCCAGAGAGCCACAGCTCGGCATGATGATCCAACAGTTCAAGAGACAGGATGGGTTTGGGGTAGGTTACACCTACACCAAGGCTGACTTTGAGAGTTCCATTAGCCGGGCAGTGGAGTGGAGTAAAATGACTCCTGAGCAGAGATATCCCAAGACTCACTCCACTGAGTCTTCCCTGGCTAGTCACCCCAAGGATGGAGTACTCCATGAACAGCCCAAAGCTCCACCCAAGAAGTCCATCTGGGTTCCAAAGCCCAAACACCTCCACACTTCTCTTGACTCTCTTCCTGGACCCTCTCAACCCAAGAAGCCGACACCAAACACCACAAAGCCCAAGAACACCAAGCCTCAACCACATCCCAAGAAGCTCACCTATCATTGCGAGTATTGTCAGAGAGACGGGCATCTTGCGGAGTTTTGCTTCAGGAGGAAGCGGGTTGAGAAAGCAGAGAGAGCTCGTGGTGGTCAGGAGCAGTTCTACCAGCAGGGTGGTAGACTGCATGTTCCTCGACGCGGGGAGAGGTTGGAGGCCAGGCCGCGTCGTGTAGGTGGTGGTAGAGGAGACGGCTTTCTTGCCCGTACTCCAGTTGGTGGTGGTCGTTCCGGCAGAGCTCTAGGCCGTTTTGGCTACGGTCCTGGACCAAGTGGCCGAGGCTTTAGGCAGAACCAAGGACCGCACTTTGAGCCGCGTTTTGGTCCAAACTTTTCCGATGATTTCTTCTTTCCGTCTTTTGAGCAGATGGCTCGACACTGGTTTAGCTCTTTTGCTAAACCCGGTGCCGGACCATTTGCTCCCACTTACAACCATTGATTGTGCAGGATCGAGGACTGGAGGACGTTTGGATCATGGACTCAGGATGCTCTCGCCACATGACGGGACATCGCAGATGGTTCTCCAGTCTCACTCCCCCGAGCTCCAAAGAGTACATCACCTTCGGGAATAGTGGTCAAGGGAAAGTAAGTGGCATTGGCTCAATTCGCATTTCAGGACCATTTTTCCTTGAAGAACGTTGCTTTGGTTGAAAATTTGAACTTTAATTTGATCTCTGTTTCGCAACTTCTTGAGGATGGTTTGGAGGTGCGTTTTCAGAAGGGCAATTCTTCTGTGTTTGATTCTAGAGGGTCTTTGATTTGCCAGATCTTACCTTTTGGTAAAGTTTTTCGAATTGACTTCTCTAGTTCTTTTGGCCCTTCTCGCTGTTTGATTGCTGGATCTTCTTCTGAGCTCTGGAAGTGGCATAGGAGGTTAGGTCATTTGAGTTTTGATCTGCTAGTCAGGTTAAGCTCTATGGACCTCATCCGAGGATTGCCCAAGCTTAAAATGGAGAAAGATCTAGTTTGTCATCCCTGTCGTCACGGGAAAATGGTTGCCGCTTCTCACTCACCTGTGACTCAGGTGATGACTTCATATCCGGGCGAGCTGTTACACATGGACACTGTCGGTCCAGCTCGGGTACGCTCAGTCGGTGGGAAGTGGTATGCGCTTGTGATTGTTGACGACTTTTCTCGATTCTCGTGGGTTTTCTTTTTGGAGTCTAAGGATGAAACTTTTCAGTTTGTTCATGACCTGATTTTGAAGCTAAAGAATGAGAACAATGGTCGGATGCGAGCAATTCACTCCGACAACGGCTCTGAGTTCAAGAACTCTCAGTTCGTCAGCTTCTGTAGTGATCAGGGTCTTGACCATCAGTTTTCTGCTCCTTACACTCCCCCACAGAACGGCGTTGTGGAACGAAAGAACCGCACGCTAGTCGAGATGGCCAGGACGATGCTCGATGAGCACAGGACTCCTAGGCGTTTTTGGGCTGAAGCCATGAACACGGCTTGCTATCTGGCCAACCGCATTTTTCCTAGAGCTTACCTTGGTAAGACATCATATGAGTTGCGGTTTGGCAGACAGCCCAAGGTGAGTCACTTGCGAGCGTTTGGCTGCAAGTGCTTTGTGCTCAAGAAGGGTGGGCATTTGGACAAGTTTGAGTTCGTTGCTGGGATGGTGTTTTTCTTGGTTACGCTTTGCATTCTCGAGGCTTCTGTGTTTGGAACCTCGACTCCCAGCAGCTTGTCGAGACTTGCGAAGTTTCTTTTGATGAGTCCTTGCCTTCTCTGAATCCTTCTTTTGAGCTTTCTGGTGATGGTGAGCTAGGAGAGTCCATCTTCGAGGAAGATGAGGATACTCCAGCTGCTGATGAGGGTGGGCCTTCTGCACCTCCTGCAGAGCCCACACATTCTGAGACTTAGACTGAGGACGAGGGCGGACCTCTGATCACTTCTTCCACTTCGATCGAGCCCCCTCAGTCGAGTCCAGAGGTGCCAGCTGCTGACTCCGGTGAGGTGACTTCAGATCACCAGGGATCTCGAGCAGTTCAGCGTGATCACCCCTCAGAGCTCATCATCGGTGATGTGTCCACAAGAACTTTGCGTTCGTCTGTTGACTCTCTTGCTGTGTTTGCTGAATCTGCTTTTGTTGCATCTTTTGAGCCCAGAGACATTTCTCATGCTCTTTCTGACTCAAATTGGATTAATGCCATGCAAGAAGAGCTTGAGAATTTTGTCCGTAATCGGGTTTGGACACTGGTTGAGCTGCCACCCGGATGCAACCCCATAGGCACCAAGTGGGTGTTCAAGAACAAGCAAGGTGAAGATGGGGTTGTGGTGCGCAACAAAGCTCGACTAGTTGCCCAGGGTTTCTGCCAGAAGGAAGGTATTGATTTTGAAGAAACCTTCGCCCCTGTTGCCCGTCTTGAGTCCATTCACATTCTCTTAGCTTTTGCCGCTTTGAAGGGTTTTAAGCTTTTTCAAATGGATGTCAAGAGTGCTTTTCTGAACGGGTACATAGAGGAGGAGGTTTATGTTAGGCAGCCCCCCGGTTTTGAGAACCCCAAGTTTCCTCGATATGTTTTTAAATTACAAAAAGCTTTATACGGGTTAAAGCAAGCCCCCAGGGCTTGGTATGACCGGTTAAAGCAGTTTTTGTTGGGGAAGGGCTTTGTGATGGGTTCTGTGGATAAGACTCTCTTCTTGCTCAGAGATGCTTCAGATTTTTTAGTTGCTCAGATTTACGTGGACGATATTATCTTTGGCGGTACTACTAATGATCTTGTGTCCAAGTTTTCTGAGCAGATGCACAGCGAGTTTGAGATGAGCCTCATGGGTGAGCTCAAGTACTTTCTAGGGCTCCAGATCAAGCAGACCAAGGACAGCACCTTCATCCACCAGGGTAAGTACACTCGGGACATGTTGAAGAAATTCGACTTTGGTGGAGAGTTGAAGCCTCAGATGACCCCAATGGGTACATCTGGGGGACCTAGGACAAGGACTGAGAGCGGCGTCAAGGTCAATGAGAGAGAGTTTCGAGGGATGATCGGTTCGCTGCTGTACTTGACGGCGACGAGGCCAGACATACAGTTCGCCGTGGGACTGTGCGCGCGCTTCCAGTCTTCACCACGCGCGTCTCATCGGCAAGCTATCAAGCGCATCTTCAGGTATCTTACCTATGCGCCTGATCTTGGTCTTTACTATTCAGCATCATCATCTCTTGATTTATCTGGCTTTTCGGACGCTGACTTTGGTGGGTGCCGGTTGGATCGCAAGTCGACTTCCGGTACCTGCCAGTTTCTTGGTTCGTCTCTTTTGTCTTGGTCGTCTCGAAAGCAATCTGGAGTTGCTCTTTCGACCACAGAGGCTGAGTATGTAGCTGCTGCTAGCTGCTGCTCACAGTTGGTTTGGATGATTTCCACTTTGAGAGATTTTGGGTTGTTCTTTCCTACCAGAGTTCCCTTGTTTTGCGACAGCACTAGTGCAATTAGTGTAGGGAAAAACCCATGTCTCCATTCAAAAACCAAACACATTGATGTGCGCTTTCACTTTTTGTGGGATCAATATGAGAAAGGTGTCATTGACCTTGTTCATGTTGATACCCATCATTCAGTTGGCTGACATTTTCACCAAACCCCTAGATCAGTCTACTTTTGAGCGTTTACGAGGGGATTTGGGTGTGGTGTATCCTTTCTAGGATATTTTGCGTTAGTTTTCTTTCTTCTTTACTCTTTTATTGAGTCTTTTTGTGTGTGTTCATATCATACATATTCACATATCACACTTTTAAGCTTGCTTCTGTTATATGATTGAACTGCTTTACTTATTCTAGCTGGTACATGCTTTTGAATACTTGTCAATGATCATGCTTTGGTTCAGTTCACTTGATATGTCTGATATTTGTCATCTGCATGGCTTTTATGCTTTAAACTTCTTAATCACCATTGCTTCTGGTAACTAGCATGTGTAGGCTGAGTGCTTTTGCTATCTGTTACATGCCTTGTAGCTAGTTCATCACATAGATGCAGATATGCAACTTGGACATCTTTATGCTTTAACATGGAAAATGTGCTATAAAAATGATAAAAATCAAAAATGAATGAAAATTCCATGCCTTTTTATGCTTAAGTTCAAAAGATCCAAGTGGGTTTGCCTTGTCGCATTGCATTGTTCTGGACTGCTTACCATAGCACTTTGGTATGAACTAGGACAGTGTAGTGTATGCCAAGACCAATGTCTTAAGCTTCTGATGGTCTAGTTCTGGCCTAGGCTTGACTTAGTCGGTTAGCATAAGGTTTGACTTGCAAATAACCCTTGGCAAAAATGAAAAAGGAAAATGAAAAAGCCTGAAAATTAAAAAGACAACAAGTTCGCTGAAGCACTTTGTTTCGGACAAAGCTTATCTTGGTAGATATCAGTTAGCTTCTGCATCTCATGTTTTACCTTGCTTGTTAACTGGAAAATGTGGTGATGCCCTTGTTTGCAAAAACTGAAAAATGCATGCTAAATGACTTTCTTTGGATATCATCTGTTGTACTGATTATGCCATGTGACTTCGACAGTATATCTTTTGCTATACTTGTTAGATGTTGTAATTGCAGTCAATCATATCTGAGAAGCATGCTTTCTTCACTCCACCTGCATCTCCGTTGCATTACATTGCATATTTTGAGGGGGAGTTGCATTTCAGGGGGAGTCAGTGTCGCTTTAGAGTGCTTGATGAGTTCACTTGTCAACAAGGGGGAGAAATTTTGGTATAAGAGTTTAAGGGGGAGTTTTGGCTTTCTCTGGGATTTGTTTCAGGGGGAGTTTTTGTCTCGTTTGTCCTTACTCTTTTGATATCCTTGTTGATGTTTCTGAGACTACACTCTTTTTTTGAGCTTTTTACTTTTGGTTAACCATAATGACTGTTTCTTGCTTTTGTTCGGTTTTTGGTCATTAGGGTTAAACTTTTACTTTATTTTCTTCTTCTCTGTTTTTCTTGTGCTTTGTTTTCGTGTTTCCACAGTTGCTTGCAGGTATTGAAGAGCAGATGAAGTGAAGTGTTGACAATGCACTCATCAAGGGCGAGATTGAGGAGCCATGCTGAATAGCGTGGGCCTCATGGCTCCAGATGTGATGAGTCATTGTCAACGATAGTCAAAGAGGACTGAAAAGAGAGAGAAGACATGTTGCGTCTGGGCCGCGTGTGACTCAGGTACACGGGCAGCGAGCGACTGTCGGGCAGAGGGGCCGCGAAGTCGGGCTGGCCCAATCCGGGTACATGGGCTAGGAGCAGCAGAGGATCCACTGGACTGTTGACCGGGATTGACTCAGGTACACGGGCGGCGAGTGATTGCCGGGCTGAGGGAGCCGCGGAATCGGGCCGGCCCAATCCGGGTACCCGGTGCGAAGACGGTGGACTGCTTTGTCAGTTTCGGCGCAAAACTGACGACCGTTGATTTCGGATCTGACCGTCCTGAGGCGAAGCCGTAGCTGCTACGAAAGCTCCGCATCAGGACTAAGTTACCTTTATTTAGGTTTTTAGTATTTTGCCTTTAGGCCCACAGTCTGTCAGTCGAGTCTGTAAAAAACCCTAAGGGCATTTCGGTCTTTTCCATTTTTATTCAGCGTCTGTAAAAAACCCTAGGTGTATTTCTGCATTTTTCCATTTAATGGGCTGCCTATAAATAGGCCCCAATATCCTAGGGTTAGGGCACCCCTTTTTTTGAGGAAATCACTTTACCAATTCTGAAATCTTGAGGGTCATTTTTTCCTCCTTCCCACTGTTCATCAGCGCCGCCAGCTCTTTGATTGATATTTTTTCCTCCACGGTGCTTCTCTCGAAAACCAGTGGCTGGTTTTATTCGAGGATTCTCGGCAGCGGATCGGCTCAAGCGTGGCGCCAATCGTTTTGGCACGGGAGAAGCTGTGCTCGGTCTTCGGCGGAGGAGGCGTGCGACTGTTTGCTGCTGAGTGACGGCGTGCACATGCAAGCGGCAGGAAGAAGCTTCGTTCATCGTGCCAAGCAAGAAGTCACACGAAGTGTGCAGCTGGGATCTTATGTGGCTATTTGATACGGTGTGGAGATCTACACGGCTACAGCAAGCACTTGAGATATTTCGTAAGGTTAATCACGCAAATCGAGGATATCATAGCTAGTTTTTTAATGATTTGTCTATCTGTTTGTGTAGTATTTTAATCTAGTTTCTAGATCTTGTTAGTTCATTTATTTCAACCATGACTAGTATCGGATGATATCTTTGGTTAGGTTCTGAAATACTTACTCTCAGTCTGTATTTGCATGATTCATCTGAAAGGCCATCATCTACTGATAGTTAGTTCTTTTAATGCCTGTGATGTTTAACTCTGAAAAACGCCTGAGATGCCCATGGTTTGAATGATCTTTTAAATCTGCCTTTAAGCACTGTGGTGGTGTCTTTTCGATTAGGACACCGGTTGTTTTTAGGCTAGATTATTTTAAGTACCTTCGATCTGTTTGCTTCGGAGGTTTTTGTTTGTCGAGGTGCGTTGGGTATTGGGAGCAGGCCATTGATTCGCAAGAATTTTTTAGGCGCCCATTCACCCCCCCTCTGGTCGCTACTTTCGGTCCTACAATGATCACCATTGCTTCTGGTAACTAGCATGTGTAGGCCGAATGCTTTCGCTATCTTTTACATGCCTGGTAGCTAGATCCTTACTTAGATGCAGATATGCAACTTGGACATTCATATGCTTTAAATATGAAAATTGTGCTATAAAAACAATAAAAAATTCAGAAAAATGAAAAGTTTATGCATTTTTATGATTATCAGAGAAGATCCAGGTGGGTTTGCTTTTGTCGCATTGCATTGTTCTGGACTGCTTAGCATAGCACTTTGGTATGAACTAGGACGGTGTAATGTATGCCAAGACCAATGTCTTAAGCTTCTGATGGTCCAGTTCTGGCCTAGGCTTGACTTGGTCGGTTAGTGAGCGACGGCCGGGCAGAGGAGCCACGGAGTCGGGCTGGCCCAATCCGCGTACATGGCTAGGAGCGGCAGATGATCCACTGGTCTGTTGACTAGGTTTGACTCAGGTACACGGGCGGCGAGCGATTGCCGGGCTGAGGAAGCTGCGGGGTCGGGTCGGCCCAATCCGGGTACCCGGTGCGAAGACGGTGGACGCTTTGTCAGTTTCGGCGTAAAACTGACAATCTATGTTTAATTCATTTTTAGGATATTAATATTTAGTTTTTATGTTTAGAATATTTTTATTTAAGTCAGGTGATTTTTCTAAGAATATTTTAGTAATTTTCAGAATTTATTTTAGAGTCAGTTTATTTTACCTGAGGGTAAATTAGTCTTTTCATGTATTAGGATTGGCCTATAAATAGGCCCCTATCCCTTTGGGGATAGATAACTGTTTTTATTAGATCAATCTACAAATCTACAGTCCACAAATTTTTCCGTCTCCGTCGTACTTCTTCATTTCTAGCGTTGTTCTTCTCCGGCGGGTGCGGCTAGCAGCAACGCAGGTAACACGTTTTTACCATCCGGCGCATAGCTACGCGTTGGCTTTGTTTTAAACGCGTACTGTGATCGGCGGGCCCCACGGCGTGGTGTTCATCAGGTTCTCCGTCGCACGCACGAAAACTAGCAGCAACGCATACTGCCGCATAGCGCAAAAAGCAATTTTGCTTTTGTTTTCCATCGCGGGCCCCACTGCATGCGGCTGTAGCCTTTGGATGCAAATTTGCTTGGCCGGTTCTCTTTCCTACTGCAGTCTGGCGCAAAAGCTGAGATCAAACACTGCGCTCACTGCGTGCGGCAGCAACAATAGTCATCGGCGGCCGGATCTTCTATGGTTCTCGCGGTGACGACGGATGTTTTGATCTCCTATATTTTAGCTGTTTTGTTAAACCTACATTTATCCATATTTTAATTAGCTGAAAAATAATAATCTCAGAGTTATTTGTTCTTAATTAAAAATTAATCTCGTCGTTAAATTTTTAATCTAGTTTATTAGTTATCTCGTATTATTTATTTAAATAGATCTGTTTAATCTGCTTTTATAAAAAGTAAAGAAAAGTTTATTAACCGCAGTAGTATTTTTAAATCTAGTTTTTACCTGAAATATTTTAGGTTTATTTTTGAATTAATTTTGAATGATCCATATTTTATTTTTTTGACTGCAATATAAATATTTCATGATTTATCTAGGCGCTTTTATTTACCTTAGTACGTTTTTTTAAGTTTATCATTAATATCATTTTAATTAATACACCGGTCATTTTTAGGCTAGACAACTATAGTACCAATAATTTGCCTTGCTAATTTGTTTGTCTGGTTAAGTTGGTAAGGTGTTGAGTTTAGATCTTTGTTTAGCAAGAAATTTGTAGCGCCCATTCACCCCCCCTCTGGTCGCTACTTTCGGTCCTACAAAGACAACACAAAACAAGAACGCGACGCACCGCCGAAACCTCGGCAGCCAAACCTCCATTTCACATCGAAACCCTCGATGCACTCAACCAACCTCAACCACTCAAACACTCATCCTTTTCAATCACTCATAATCTAGACCGAAACCACCCTTGGTTTCTCACGGATATGAAGGTCTAGCCTCTTAGGGCGCTATGTTATGTAAAAAAGACTTTTTAATGTTCTTTTGTTTCAATGAATGAAAAGACTTTGCTTGGATGTTTGTTTTTAGGTTTTTACACATGCTTCGGACTTTGATCTCGAAGTATTAGAACTTGAAGAAGGGCTTCACCAACAATGGGCTACTATTGAAAGCTTAAGGCCTCATAGGCACCCGCAATTTTCTATTTCTCGGGGGAAGCATGGAGAGATAGCAGCCGATGTTTGTAGCCAAGTCCTTTCTTATATCAAAGAAGAAGATAAAGTAATAACGTCTTCATCTTTGGAGTATGTAGATTGGTCATATTCAGAGCATCAAGTTGAGGACGCAACGGAGGCTAGCTCCGAATGGCTTCTAACCTAGGACGAACTTCAAGAAGAGCAAAAAACCTGGAGTGCTTCGAAGAAGGGTAATCGAACTCGAACCAAAAGAAAGGTTTTGAGAACACCAGGCTCTGAATACTGAGCTCGTCCCGGAGGTAGCTCTAGAGGTCGGAGAGGTCTCCGTTTCTACTTAGGCTTAGATAATAATTTTTCCGGATTATGATGTTTGTAATGTGATTTAACCAAGCAATATAATTTGATTGAGAAGCATCGTTTGATTGTGCCTTATTCCCCTGCCCCTCTTTGTGGTTGGGGGCCGTATGCAATGCAATAGAGCCTGTCGCGCACAACGCCCGACATATTAATGTCGAGGCTTCACAAATAGTACTTGATAACCACGAACTCAACTTTTTCGTAGAATTCTTCGAATTGTATGTTCGTATCATGATATCTTACCTAATAGAGGTAGAGTAGTCAACGCATCGAACTAATGGTTCGATGTCAAAAAAGATGTCACTATGGACTTGTTAAGGAGCTTTGAATTTATAAGTTAGAGCCTCGAAATTGGTCACTTAGGACTCTTGATGGGTTTCATTTGGCCGGGGCCTTGAAACCATATAATTTGATCACCTTCGACTCTTTTTCAGATGCTTCGAACCTTGATGATCGAAATATATTTGTTTAAAGTCCTTAGACTCTTCTATGGATGTTATCAAGCCAATGGCTCAAAATCCGTAAGATTTGGCCACCTTCGGCTCTTTTTCAAATGCTTAGAAACTGGAGGATCAAAATCTATTTGTTTAAAGTCCTTAGACTCTTCTACGGAGGCTATCAAGCTGGTGGCTCAGAATCCGTAGGTTTTGGCCACCTTTGGCTCTTTTACGAATGCTTCGAACGAGTGGTTTGAACTTCGTTATTTTGTAGTCCTTAGACTCTTCTACAGATGCAATCAAGCCGGTGGCTCAGAATCCGCAGGTTTTGTCCACCTTCGGCTCTTTTACTGAAGCTTCGAACGAGTAGTTCAAAGGTCATTTATTTGATTCTGATGAAACATGCCTACCTCCGCAAGCATCTTAGTTCTCTTGATGCGTCCACCAGGGGTAGGGAATATTGAGGGGTAAGCATAATTCGAACCACAAGCTTTTATTCATTTAGAAAGGTACTTTATAGTTCTTTACAAGGAGCCCCTAAGCGTAATAACGTTTAAGGTGCTCTACATGCCATGCATGCTTTAATTCTTCCCTTCTAAATTTGCTAATTTATAAGATCTGGGGTGCCCTGAGCGTAGGATAATATATGGTTCTTCCCATTTGTTTCCTAATTTCCCCGAATCAATTACACCTCGCAAAACCAAATGACCTGGTCTAAGTTCATTAACTTTTACCTTCGGGTCATACCATGCCTCCGTGTGGTCTTTGTACTTTGTCAAATTGGCGACAGCTCGAAGCCTCATTTCTTCGGACAAGTCAAGTGAAGTGTTCCTTTCATCTTTATCTTATGGCTCCGTTGCGCGGAGGGATCCACTTTTTAGCTCTGTTGGAGTCATGGCCTCATCTCCGAACAACAACCCGAATGGGGTAAAACCTGTAGACCTAGCTTGAGTGGTCCGAATGGACCATAAAATCTTAGGAACCTCTTCGGTCCACTGTCCCTTTGCCAACCCTTCAATCCTCCGATTTAAGCTGGCCAGAATATTTCCATTGGCCCGCTCGACGGCTCCGTTGGATTGGGGATGACGGACGGCTGCAAAGCACATTTTAATCCCCAGCCCTTCGCAGAATTCTTTAAAAGTTTTGGCATCGAACTGGGTGCCATTGTAGATTGTCAACTCTCTAGGCACTCTGAACCAACAAATAATATTTTACCAGATGAATTTCTGCACATTTTTCGAAGTGATAGCAGTTAAGGGTTCGACTTCGACCCATTTAGAAAAGTATTCGATTGCTACCACCGCGAACTTCAAGCTGCCCTTTGCCATTGGGAAATGGCCGATGAGATCCATTCCCCATCGTGCCATAGGCCATACTAGAGCAATGACTTGAAGGGGTGTTGGAGGACGATGTCTTCGTCTTCCAATCCATTGGCACCCTTGATAGGTTGAACCAATGATTCTCCATCTGCTACAATTATTGGCCAATAAAGCCCCTGGCGAAGTGTTATGCCTGCTAAAGCCCGAGGGGCTAAGTGGATACCACACAAGCCTCCATGGATTTCCCGAAGTATATCTTGGCCTTCGGGTTGCGAGATGCATCAGAGTAGAGGAGAATAGACTTCGGCTTTATATAGCACTCCGTTGACAAGCTTATAATTCCGGACCCTTGACTGTAACCTTTGCAATTCTGGGCTTTGAGGGGACTTGATTTTTTTTTGCAAAAAGTCTAATATTAGGCTCCGCCAATCAGTGATTGGTATACAAAATGCTTCGGCGGAGGGTGGCTGAGGCACGAAAGGGTTGACAAGCTCTTCATAAAAAGCCCCTTCTAGGACATCCAATGCTCCGGCAGCAGCCTTCATCAAGATGTTCGCAAGCTAATTATATGCTCGATGGATGCTCCAGATGGAAATTCCTTTGAACAATGCCTCCGTCTTGCGGATATACTCTAAGTACTTCACAAGATGTGGATGCCGAGCTTGGAATCTTTTGTCAACATACCCTACAATGACTTGAGAATCTGTTTTTATTACAATTCGAGTGGCGCCAAGCACTCGCGCTTTGTGGAGACCAAGTAGGATTCCTTCGTACTCTGCAATATTGTTAATGGACTTAAAGTTGAGCCTTGCAGAGTACATTGCTTCTGTCATAAATGCGAAATTATCATGGCTCCGGCACCAGCTCTGGATGCTTGAAATGCTCCATCGGAGTACACTGTCCACACTCCTTTCCATGATTCTTCCGGAGCCCATATTGCGGATGGAGTCCACTGTACAACAAAGTCAGCCACAACTTGAGACTTAATGGTTGTTCTTGCGGTGAAGGAAATGCCGAAGGGGGCTAGCTCGATGACATCACCTGAATGGGGAATTCCCTACCTTCTTTGACAATGATCCTCGTGACTACATCACCTTCTGGCTTGGTTTGACGGAAGGGTTCTTCGGAGGCTGTAACACCCTAATTTTCGTCAGGCGTTAAAAATAAAACAAAGTAATTAATAAATGAATTTCAAGAAAAGGACTCAGCATAAATCGATAAATAAGAAATCTAAAATATGGGCCTACAAATTTTATTTAAAAATAAATCGTAGCTCGAGTATTTTCCTAAAATTTCACTTGCTCTAATTTGCATCCCAAAATTTTTTCTGGAATTTTTGGCGCAAAAGGAATTGAATAAGATATAATCAATAACATTTCATCGCAAAACTCTAACACTAATTAATAAAATATATTTCAACATGAATGTTGTATGAAAAAATATATGATAAATCATTTATATTAAAATAATAAAAAACCAAATAAAATTCAGCTAGAGAAATTTTTAGTAAGTTTCTTTCGCCTCAAATCAATTTCGGTTTTTATTAAGGATTTTGTAACTAGAAAATTAACCCATAATACTTTACTAAATAACTTTAAATCGAAAATAAATTAAATTTATATTTCATTCTCGGTTGAGTTTTGAATCTTCATCCTCGATCATATCTCCTTTCTCGTTAAAAATCTGGAGAAATAATTTTCTCTTTTCCTTCGCGAAGAACTAAAATCATCTTTTTTAGTCATACGGTTTAAACTTCGTGCAAAAAACATCTTTTTAAAATCTTATTATATTTTAAATACCAAAATGCATTTAAAACCTTAATTTTGCGTTCATGTTCAGAATATTTAATTTCGACGTGAATACAAGTATTCTCGATTTTCCTAATCCCTGATTTTTCTTTAAAATATCAATAAGCGATTTATTTGAAATATAAAATTCCTAAATTTATTTTAGTCCTTAAACTTTCCCAAAACTTTTCACTTTTTATCAGAAATCCTAATTCAAATTTTCAGAAATAAATAAATTGAAGAAGATAAAAAATTAAATTAAGTTCGACTAATTAAATGACTGAAAATTTAAGATCTCAAGAAATAATTGAAATTTCGGTTTGTAAAATATATGATAAATTATCCATGTCAAAAATATACCTTAGAATTTTCCTTGAATTTTTATGAACTTAAAAACTAGACTAATAATTAATTCCTAAATTAAAATTCCTTAACCGTCGTGCATGTGCATGCACCCGCATGCACTGCGCGCACGTCCCGCCTGGGCCCCTGCACCTGCACGCCTCCCACGTTAGCCACCTGCTGTGCTAGCGCGGGTCCCGCTCCTGTTCTGCATGCAGCGCATGGACCACACCGTTTGAATGCTCTCCAAATTTATTTTAAAATTCCTAAACATGATTAAATAAAAGTAGTGACAAATAATTCAAGATTTGAGCCTCAAAGACAAACTAAATTTTAGGAATTTTTATAAATTTTTAGGACCTTTGCAACTAGCATAGAAAATTGAAATGAACTTCAATAATCTGTCCTGCCGCATTTGCCACGTGCGTGGGCCCCACCTTACATACAATAGCGCTAGCCTTGCCTGAGCCTACAGCAGCGCCTTCCGCAGCGCGTGGAGCACGCCCGTTAGTTGCGCCACGAGCCGGCAACCAGCTGCATGACCGCGCGAAACTGAGTGCGCACCGTGGGCATCGCCTGCATGCTTATCATGCCTGTTCTGCCCACGTGGACCCCACCAGCTTGCCTGTTTTCCCGCGCCCGCATGGTCCCATCGCAAATTTTCCCTGCCGCTGCCAGTGGGGCCAACTTGTTAGGTTGGTCTTCTCCAACGTGAAATCCCCAAAACTGCGCCCACAGCCCCAGAAATCCCCCGATTTTTCGCTTGGATTTGTAGCTAATTTCCACAGTTTATGGCGCCAGACCCCTCTATAAAACCCACCGCCCTCGCCCCGGATGCTATCCGGCAAGCCGAACAACCCGTCGAGAGATTGAGCACCCACATCCGATTTTCTCTCTGCCGCCTCAATTTGCGGTCCGGTCATCGTTTCCCGACACCGGACACCCCCTCGTCCACCGTCGTCTGCACCGTCGGATCCGCAACAGTCCACTCCTCCTCGGCCTCTGCTCTATTCACGAGATACCTCACCAGAACGCTGTCGAGACTGACCTCCTGATCCATCCCGGAGCACCAGTCGTTGCCGGTCTCATCCATACCTTGCCAATCGCTGTTTTCTCACGGTAACGATCCCCGTCGTGTCCTGATTCCATTTTTGCCATCTATTTGTGTCCCAGTCCGTCACACCGCTGCTCCCTAGACGCCCCTCCTTCCTTCGCACCGCCTCTGATTGCTAGTGAGGTTTGCCGCCGTCATCGCTAGGCCGCCATTTATTTTTGTATCATTGGCCTTCATCGTCGCTCTTCGGTGAGGCCCCATCCTTTTCGTTTTTTTCTTTGTTTGATTAAATCGTTGCAATGAAGTTGTATCAATTTATTCTGATTTTAATCTTTTTATCATGTTAAGAGGTTGTTTCATATACCTTATTATCACATCCAGTTATATACATAATTTTGTACCTTTGGATTCCTATTTTCCCCTTCAATTAAATCATTGAATTTATAGTCTATTTTGATATACTATTAATTGTCATATCGGTAGGACATGTTCCAATCTATTAATCCTTGATTCCGTTCCAATCTAATTTATCACAACGTTATTGATGATCTAAATTCGTGTTGAGCTATCTTTGTTGATTTGTCATTCATCAATAATTACTCAAGTTGATCTATCATCGTCCTAAGTTGAGTTTGATCATTTTACTCTAAGTGAGCATGTTGATCTCGTATCGATCGCCTCATTTAATCTAAAAGAATAATCTCGCGATTATTTCCTTTAGGATTCTATCATTTCATGTGAATGAGTATGAACTTCTAAAATTCACATCCTTTCCTTTTGAACTCCAAATCAATCCATTCAAAATTCTAGAAATTCACTCTTTTAATTCTCTACAACTTTAACTAATTTAATTGAGATGGTTGTACTGCTTATTTTATTTATTTTAATAGTTTATTGTTCTTGTTTTGAGTGCCGAGAAGATTACGAGCCGTCGAAGAGCTGGAGTTTTACCCCGAAGTTCCACCATTTCTATTTTCTGATCAAGGCAAGTCACAACCCCTATTTTGATCATAATTGAGCCCA
The DNA here is from genome assembly GCA_019279435.1 of Zizania palustris. Lineage (NCBI taxonomy): Eukaryota > Viridiplantae > Streptophyta > Magnoliopsida > Poales > Poaceae > Zizania > Zizania palustris. The sequence goes on along the minus strand of JAAALK010000285.1, from coordinate 48,774,689 downwards.
TGTTTTAATTAAATATCGCTATAACTCATAGGGTACAAATGCATTAGTCCAAATAAAATCCCTACACTATAATTATTAGATCCCTGACCCTGATGTGCAAACCCAAGCCATGCTGTTGAGCCCGAACTCCTTGTCACCTTATTATTATCAATAATAGATAGTGTCCAATGTATCTACACAACTGCTATAGGATAAAAGAACGAGTCGTAGATATTTGGGTTCTATTATATGCTTCCCCGATATTTCTCTCATCCTTGGAATTCTGTTGGTTATAGAGTTTTGGTTAAGTATGTAAGCATGGAGGGTTCCGGGTGCAAGCTAGGGCATTGGTCGGTAGCACCCGGGGCACTATAATGACCGGTCTGCGGGATCTGTTGCAAAGCACTTCCGTACTAACTACAAGTCTAATGGGTATGTTCTAACTGGAGGTATGAAGCGTTCTGTTGGACCGAAAATGGCGACCAGAGGGGGGGTGAATGGGAGATTTTAAAATTTCGGGCTAAAACAGCCTTCTGTTTTTAATTCTGTCTTCTGCGAAACAGGCTTCGAACACAACCTTCGAAGGTCTGGTTCGGAGGTAATTTCTAGCTCCGAACACAAGCTTCGCAAGGGAGCAAAAGTTCGAAGTCAAGAAGACTTCACTCCACCCACAACCCCGAAAAATCTACCCTGCTAAGTCAGTGCAGGCTCCGCACACAGGGTGCTTCGAGCAGGCTTCACACTTCACCCATCGCAAGAGTGGACTACCCTCTGAGGACTTCGACCAAGTACTTAGCGACAGCAACTGGTGCTGGGCTTCGTACACCGAAGGTCTAAACGCACACTAACAGACTTCGCTAGGGGCTTAGACACGATAAGAAACACAGACTTTGAACAGGGCTTCGCTAGTAAGCAGCGAGGTCTAGCCTCCTGTTACACAGAGCGAACGCACACTGAAAAGCACACTTCGCACAAAGCACACTTCGTCTAGACAGGCTTCGGTGCACTACTACTAGCGAGGTATGCAAACAAGCTCAACCAGAAACTCAACACAGACGCAGGGCTTCGCTGCTTGAACAAGGAACACAATAAATGAACTCACAGGATGAATACAAAGTGTGGTGGCTAGTACAGGAGCTCAACAGTGAATGCTCAAAGTGTTAAATGTTACCTACCCAGCCCCCATATTTATAGCCACTATTCACCCAAGTGAATTGACTACTTTACCCCTAGGGTTTACATTGGTTTTGTCTCTACAGAACAGAGGGGTACAAAAGGTAGTCAACTTTATTCTGGAGGCTTCTCTGTCAGCTTTGCAGAGGGGACAGCGTCAGCTTTTTGCAGAGCAACATTGTCAGCCTTTACAATCTTTGACCTTTCTGAAGCCTTGAGCCTGACGGCCTTCGCTTCAATGAAGTTAGCCTCCGGTACAGTGACGGTTTTGAGCCGAAGCCGTCAAAGCCCTTGGGCCTTCGCACCAACACCTTCGGAGTGGACCACCACGGCTTCGCAGCTACTCCTAGCTCGAACTCCGTCAGTCCGTGTACCGAAGCCATGCATGGCCGAAGTACCACAAGACAACCACACTCCGAAGCCCCACCTTCGGAGTACCACCCTTCAAAGTCCCTCCTTCGTCCGAGGCCTCTGCATGAAGCATTCCATGAGAACTTCGTCGCAGTGTCTCTCCCCGAGCACACTCCTCGACGAGTCTCACCCGGACCATGCCTTCGATGCACCTCGACTTCTGAGACCTTCGTCGGGTAAACCTTCGAGTGTCTCCCTCCGGAGCATACCTCGACAACCTTGCCTCTGTTGAGGACTTGATCCACCATGCTCCGAAGTCACTCCTTTTAGAGTACCCTTTGAAGTGCCTCTCTCCGAGGACTTTGTCTCGGAGTACCTTCACCCGGAGCCACGGTCCGCACTTACTGCCTTCTCCTGGTGCACCTCGACCCGAGGTCCGACCTTGACACCTTCGCAGCCACCGTGATGGAGCTCCCTGCTCCCCTGGCATCAAGCCTCCCGCTTGACCCAGGTTCACCTGCTATGAACCGTCCGTCGCCTCCGAAGTCCCCTACGCACCACAGACAAACAGACAAGTGTATCCAGTACTCCGGAGACCTCTCTGGGTTAGCAACCTTTGGCATACACTCCAGTGTACTGCCCAAAGTACCGAGACCTTCGATACAAACCCAGTCAACGTGTACTGTCAGACCCCTCCGACAGGCACACTCCGCTGCAACAACTGCGGCAGCCAAAGCCCACCGAACCCTTTGGTGAAACCACCTCCGAACCCCTTCGGAGATCCAACCTCCGAACCCCTTCGGAGGTACCCCTTCGAATCAGAGGATAAAAGCCCGTCAATCACTCATCACAAACTCCGAAACCAACCCTTGGTTTCTCACGTTCCAACTTAAAGCACCATAGTGGAGGGGGCAAGTGACACCTGTAGGTGGCTTGTACCGACGAGGCTCAAGGGGGTACGTCGTTGGCCCAACGCATTGGGGCACCGTATGAAACATATAAGAGGGTGTTATTGAGTTGGTTTGTTCCATGCTAAAGGTTTTGGCACGAGTTCTCCTGGTATGCGTCATCTCGATACACTTTGGTGTGCGTGGATGAGTGCGTGCCTTGTGGGTACAGTAGTACACCTCTGATCAGAGTATAATCTTTTCATAAAGCCATGCCCACGGTTAAGGGCGGGTTGGGCAATGTTCACCATAGTTAGTTTATAATTACATGAATGAGTGCATGATGGAATGACATGTAAGGACTGTTGAGCAAGGGTGGGCTGACTATACCCCTCAAGGTAGAAGATGATGCATCTACTCATGATTTAATTTCTGTACTAATAACCTGATCACATTAACTGCTTTACAAACGTACTTTTCTGCAAACATGAGCCACTACCTTCCTTTGTTATTACCTTGCATTATAATTGCATTTCGGTGGCTTGCTGAGTATGATTGTACTCATCCCCGTTGACTAAATATTTTAGATGCTAAGTCCTATGAAGATGAAGGCCTGGAGTAGTTGTCCCAGTTAAGGAAGCGAGTCCTAAAGCTAGGTGTTCATCGCTAGTATTTTTTTATTTATTCAGTGTAATAAAATAGCCTACGGGCTATATTTTGTATGTCGTAAGACGATGTCATGTGATGAACATCTTGTACTTATTGTTTTTCTTTGGAAATTCAACAAAGTCCCGAATTTCTTAAATCCGGGGCGTTAGAGAGGGTCTAGGTACCCCAAAGCCTCCTTCGAGTGCTCTTGCACACTATTTACCTACAGAGGATCGAGAGGTGGGTCATGGTCGTACTCTACTCTTCGAGCTGTAGATTGATCTCCTTGGATCGTAAGGACTCCACCTTGCGTGAGTATTTTGAGACACAGATAATTGTGGTGCTCCACTACTCCAAATTGATTCAGCATCCCTCTTTCGAAGGAGATTCATCATCAAAGGAGACATTCTCGGTGCTCTCTCGGGCTTGGGGGACTTCGGGAAAATAATCAGGGTCATCGTCTTTATGCGTCTCCAAAGCAGCACAGTTGGCCTGAGGACAAAGCCTGTCCGTAGCCTCCTGCCTCCATCTTTCCAGCTTTGACTGAAGTCGGGCCATCTGAGCAGCCACGTCTTTGGGGAGGTTCTCACTTCCTCTGGAGGGGTCCTCCGGGTCTCAGGAACTGACATAATCAGTTCAGAGCATGGACAGAGCTTTCCGAGGGGCTCGGGTTGCTCGGGGGTTATTGACTACTTCAGGAGTTTGGGGGATGTCTGAAGGTCCCGCTCCGGAGGTCTGAGAGGACCTTCAAAGAGGGCCGGTTGCCATACTCCGCTTGGGAGGCATGACTTATGAGGCTAAGCAGGGTCCGTAGACTGAGAGCTTCGAACGGTGGTGGATGGAGAGAAAGGCCTTCGAATTGTACTTGAAGCCCCTTGCCGAAGGGTGCGCGGAATCCTGGGACTCCGAAACTCCGTCCGCAAACGTACTTTGAAGTACGGGCAGTGGCAGAGAACTAGCTTTTAGTACTAAGTTCCCCACGGATGGCGCCAATTGTTGGCGTAACAGATTACACTAACAGATCTATAAGACCAAGAACTGACAAACGATGTGTTTGTCAATGCGGACTATCTCAAGCCTCTGAAAAGGATAATATCTCGGAATAGTTCGAAGTGTGTATTGAATATCTGAATATTCGATGCCTCTTACAGGGCCAGAACGGGGTATTTATAGGTAAAATATCTAGAGAAAATACTTTTTTACCCCTCAGTTACAACCGACATTGTGGATACTATTTCGGTATCTCTTATATGGTTAATATGGTAAAACATGCTCGAAGGATGTTGATAAGGCAGACGTCCCATCCTTCTAGTTGTTTTCTACTTCGGAGGAGAAGTCTTTTGGTGGGTCTCTTTGGACCGAAGCCTGGACAGACCTTTTAGATGCTTCAAGCCCTTTAGTTCGGAGGGGTTCTTGGGTTCGAAGATTAAGACTTGCTTTTATCTTTGTTGTATAATGTATTTGCTTGAAATCTTGGAGGATCATGGGGATGAAGTATTTTCCCCCAACGGCGGTGAAGGACACGGTTTCATATGCCTAGATTCATGCGAATAATGCGTACTACAAAGAGAAGCTAGGACAACGAAAGGGCAAGGTGATGGGTTCTTCATCAATATACTTGACTGAGGAGCAATATCATTCGGTAAACAATTCTAACTCTTTTAATCTTCAATTTTTGAGATTTATTTTCATATAATGCAGAAGTTTAACATCTTTTCGAGTGTGGATTCTGTGGTTTGCAAACCGCAACGATGCCTACATTGAATTCTGTAAACTTTGGTCCTCAAATAAATTCAAGAAGGCTTCCAAGAACAAAAGGTTATGTCATGGAATTGATCCGAAGCATTAATATGGGGCCGACGGACATATCCGCTTGGCTAACCGCATGATAAGAATTACACTTGTCACTTTATCTATATATACATTATAATGTGACTAACTCATATCTATAGGAAGCTAAAACTGGTGTGGCACCAAGTGACATCGAGGTTTATATTGGTGGTCATAAAGGAGCAGATCCTTCACATCTAGATACATTGTGCAATCAGTCAGCCATGGATCATTTGGTGAGATATTAACAATTTTAAGAGTTTGCATCATTTCTCTCCATCTAATCGGCATTGTTGGTTTTCTACAGACGTAATATGGTCAACAAATGGTTCAACTCCATGGAGAGGAGTATGATTGACGGAGGCAACCTGTTGACCCAATAGCGGTGTACTCTAGCGGAGGTAGAAAGAACCATGGATGGTGAGACGATGTTTCTCAATGTTTTGTGTGTGATATTGCAATGGTAACTATTTATTTCAATGTCGTAGGTATTCCATATTCACCGGAGTTATTGACTCAAGGGCGGTGAGAGATCAAAAGTCAGGTCAGTCATCACAGGGCTCCTCAGGAGCTCTCGCCGCTCAGAAGAAAACATGCAAGTGCTTCAGCTGACGAAAGAATTGAGGAAACGAGACGAGGAAATGAAGCAGCAAGATGAGGAACCGTCGGCCACTTGGAGTCGACGGAATTTAGACAGAAGTTAGCTAACTTCCGTCGATCTGCTTCTGTCGGCTATATACCGTCGGAAGTTGACTTTTTTCCTCAAAAAAGGCCTAACTTCCGTCGGCCAAAACCGACAGAAGTTTGGTGGATTCCTGTAATGTGTTGGCTCGGAGTTACCACTCAGGTGATGCTATTACCGGAAGCAACCATGGAAGGAAACCATTTCATCTCAGCTATGAAAATCGAAGGTTAAACAGCAAGTCAGCAACATACTTAAAACAACATTCTTATTTCTTACATCCACCCGATGCTACTTTATTTTCGAAATACTGCCACAGAATGCTTAAAAGCTAATCATAAGAAACTATTCCTTTGAATTTTCAGGTCATGCCTTAGGCTTCATTGCCTTCTTCACAATGTAGTTCTTGCGAGTGATTGGGTTCATGGCGACTGGCTTCCCTGCAGTGCGAGGCCATGCTCTGAACTTGTCGTCAGTTGCATTCCACTATTCCTTGTTTGCCACCGTACAAGGAGTTATACCTGGTCCATGGAAATGCAGAAAATAAAATACCTTCCTCTGCTGCAAAACTGGGACGAACCAGATCAACTTACCTCCAAAAACATTTTTATCAGTGAAGTAAACGCCGCAAACATAAGCAAAGGCAAAGGATGGCTCTGCAAAACGGTTCCACATGGTTCCTTACATTGGATTCTAATGATTAGAACTATTCTAATAGTGAAATAAGACTTGAAGACATTAGCATCTACAACCTCCATATCCAAACAGATTTACTTCTACCTCATCAATTGTCGCCGGTCGGTATTTCCGTAGAATTGGTAGTAACAAATCTTCGTAGGTTATACTGAAATAGATAATTGGTCGAGGGCCTGGACCTCGTCGTCGCGGCGGCGCCGTTGCGGTGACACATCAAGGAGGCAGAGGATATAGATGGCAAAGCCTAAACTGAATACTCGATGTCTAAACTCCTATTAAGGTCCTGTTTATATAGGCACATGAACTGATCCTCTCATCAAATCTATTAAACTGAATTATAACTAATCTAATCTTCTGACATAGAAATCAGAATTATAACTAATCTGCTATAGTACAATGGTACTATTCATGGGCTGGAGGGCCTTCGCCTAGCTCACTTCCTACGTGTGACACTTCACTCCCCCTAAAAACGCAGCTCATCCTCGAGCTGCCGTGTCGTCGGCATAGGAGAGACTGCCAGCGCCGGTCCTAGGATTTTGAGGGCCCTCGGGCGAATTCGTGCCAACTGTCCCTCTAGACAATAAACCTTATAATATATGGGCTAATTATATTTATATAAAGGGGTAGCAAATTCAATAATATATTTTTAATTTAATATGTCTGATAATTATCAATAGCGAGAAATGTAGACTAAAAAAATATTACATTTGGATAGCAATCTGCATCCAAAACAAACTTGAGAATCTCAGGCGCTGACATCAAAAACTCTGGCAAAGTCACTTGCAACACCTTTAATTCTAAAAAAATCATTGATCTCAACATCGGATGAGTTATCATGAGAAAGTTTATCCACAAAAATCTTGTAGTGCGTCTAAAGATCAACTTCATCCAAGGATTTCAAATTTTGTGACTTGAACAAGAACCCAAAGACATTATTAAATGCAGTCATCTTCTCAAATCTAGTAGTGAATGAAGCAATTGCCTTGTCAATCATAACTAGAAAATATTCTCTTTTAAAGGAATCCATAACAGATTGTTTTATTTCCTGGTGTACCCATGTATACTGTATACATGGTCTTGGGCCTCTTCTCGGCATGGACCCTCGGCCGTCGCACAATGTGGCCGCCCCATAGGGCCGGTCCTGAGAGACCGGCGGTGCGCGGCGGAGGCACGGTGACCAGTGGGGACAATGTTCTGGTCAAAGAAAAACGGCACCCGACGGGAATGCTTCCGCACGCCGAGGTGCCTGTAGGACCAAAAGTAGCGACCAGAGGGGGGGTTGAATGGGCGCCTAAAAATTCCTTCTAAATAAACGACCTAATCCTAACACCCAATGCACCTCGACAACCAGATAACAGTAGCAAAGCAAATTACAAGAACTAAAATTGTCTAGCCTAAAAATGACCGGTGTCCTAATTAAAATGATATTCAAAAATAAAATGAACTAAACTAAATAAAATAACTGAAGTGAATAAAAACGGATACTAGAAATATTTAATGGCCTAGGAAAAATACTTAAATAAATCAATAATAATTCGAATTGCAGTCTAAAAATAAAATACTAATCAAACGAATAAAACATGGATCATCCAGAAATTAATGAGAAATAAACTTAAAATATTACACGTAAATCTAGAATAAAAATATTACTGCGACTAATATTTTTTTCTTTTTATATGAACTAGTAAGATGCCCGTGCATTGCAACGGATCTTTATTGTTAATGGCAAATACATATCTTGAACATGATATTTATTCAAACAATGAGAATTTCGGAGTTTCTTCGTTCGTTTTTATTGAGTTCACGTGCCATCTGACTATTGCGTACATGTGAATCAATCAGTGAGAGTACATGTGAGTCTAGGTTTCTGTAAGTTTAGAAATATTAGGTTTTCAACTGATCGTGGGCGGAAGAATTGAAGATTGGAGGTGGTATTTGGGTTTGCAGGGTTGGTGACTCACTGACTTGTGAAGTGGAGAGACAAGAAGACTGGCAATGTTATTTCTTGAATGTGGAAATGTTGGACCAGAAATGGCGACCAGAGGGGGGGTGTATGGGAGCTTTTAAAATTTCAGACTAGAATAGCCTTTTGTTTTAATTTTGTCTTCTGTGGAACAGGCTTCGAACACACCCTTCGAAGTTATGGTTCGGAGGTATTTTACAGCTCCAAAAGCAGGCTTCACAAGGAGCAAAAGTTCAAAGCTAAGAAGACTTCGCTCCACCCACAACCCCGAAAAATCAGCTCTGCTAAGTCAGTGCAGGCTCCGCACACAGGGTGCTTCGAGCAGGCTTCGCACTTCACCCTTTGCAAGAGCGGACCTCCCTCTGAGGACTTCGACCAAATACTTAGCGACAGCAACTGGTGGTGGGCTTCGTACTTCGAAGGTCAAAAACGCACACTTCACAGACCTCACTAAGGGCTTCGATTAGGGAACAAAAACGGGCTTCGATCAGTGCCTCGCTAGTAACCCGAGAGGTCTAGCCTCCAGTTTACACAGAGCGATCTCACACTGAAAGACACACTTCGCTCAAAACACACTTCGCCCAAATAAGCTTCAGAGCACTACCTCAAGTCAATCGAAGCATGCAGCGAGGTATGCAAACAAGCTCAAGTAGAAAATGAACACAGAATCAAGACTTCGATGCTTGAACAAGGAACACAAAAATTGAACTCATAGGATGAATACAGAGTGTGGTGGCTAGCACAGGAGTTCTAAAATGAATGCTCGAAGTGTTCAATGTGACCTACCCAGCCTCCACTATTTATAGCCACTATTCACCCATGTGAATTGACTACTTTACCCCTAGGGTTTACACTGGTTTGTCTCTTCAGAACAGAGGGGTACAAAAGGTAGTCTACTTTATTTGAGGCTTCCTTTGTCAACTTTGCATAGGGGACAACGTCAGCTTTTTGCAGAGCAGACACTGTCAGCCTTTATAGTCTTGGACCCTTCTGAAGCCCCCCTTCACACACGAGCGGTGCGGTAGCTTCGGTGAGAAGCCTTGAGCCCGACGGCCTTCGCTTCACCGAAGTCAGCCTTCGATACAGTGATGGTTTTGAGCCGAAGCCGTCAAAGCCCTTGGGCCTTCTCACCAACACCTTCGGAGTAGACCACCACGGCTTCGCAGCTTCTCCCAGCTCGAACTCCGTCAATCCGTGTACCGAAGCCATGCATGGCCGAAGTACCTTAAGTCATCCTCACTCCGGAGCCAGCCTCGCTCCGGAGCCTGCTTCACTCTGAAGCCCCACCTTCGGAGTACCACCCTTCGAAGTCCCTCCTTCGTCCAAGGCCTCCGCATGAAGCATTCCATGAGCACTTCATCGCAGTGTCTCTTCCCGAGCACACTCCTCGACGAGCCTCACCCGGACCATGCCTTCGATGCACCTCGACTTCTGAGACCTTCGTCGGGTAAACCTTCGAGTGTCTCCCTCCGGAGCACACTTCAAACACCTTGCCTCTGTTGAGGGCTTGATCCACCACACTCCGAAGTCACTCCATTCGGAGAACCCTTCGAAGTGCCTCGCCTCCGAGGACTTCGTCTCGGAGTACTTTCACCCGGAGTCCCACTCCGCACTTACTGCCTTCTCCTGGTGCACCTCGACCCGAGGTCCAACCTCGACCCCTTCGCAGCCTCCGTGACGGAGCTCCCTGCTCCCCTGGCATCAAGCCTCCCGCTTGACCCAGGTTCACTTGCTGCGAACCGTCTGTCGCCTCCGAAGTCCCCTGCACACCACAGACAAGTAGACAAGTGTATCCAGTACCCCGGAGACCTCTCCGGGTTAGCAACCTTCAGCACACACTCCGGTGTACCGCCCAAAGTACCGATACCTTCGGTACAACCAATCATCGTGTATTGTCGGACCCCTCCGACAGGCACACTCCGCTGCAACAGCTGCAGCAACCAGAGCCCACTGAACCCTTCGGTGAAACAGCCTCTGAACACCTTCGGAGAACCAACCCCCGAACCCCTTCGGAGGGACCCCTTCGAATCAGAGGGTAAAATCTATCAATCACTCATCACAGATTCCGAAACCAACCCTTGGTTTCTCAATCTCACCCTTGATGAGTGCATTGACAACCAAATTCAAGTTCAAGAAAATTTGAACAATTTCAGCTCACAAGTGACCATAAAAACTCAGAAACGAGCCAAATCATGTCACTTGACAAAAGAATTTTCCTCCCCCTTTTCAAAAGAGTAAAAGCCCCTTCGGAAAATCTTCTCTTTGCAAGATAAAAACTCCCCCTGAGTTAATTTTCCCCCTTTGCGGCAGAGAACTTAGCAACTCAACAAATTCTCCCCCTTTGGCAATGCATGCATCAAGGAGCATGTAAAAGATGCATAGCTTCGAAATGAGAAGAATTGCAAGGACATATAAAGCAAAATATGCCAACATTAATACCAATTATCATGTGCTCAACTCAATTTAACATTCTCTAAAAACATGATGACAACATGTGATTTTATCATTTTTGAAGTAAAAGCATCACCACTCAATCAAGGTAACTAGACAAGTAACAGCAGAGACTGCACAAAGCTAGTCAATTTCCACTATAGACAAACAAGTCCAGTTCAAATGGAGCATTGAAAGCAAACTTGATGAACAATGAATTTTGTTGTTCTTTTCATAATGCCAGGGGTTATTTGTTTGTGCACCTTATACTTTTCCAATCAGGCCAAGCCTAGGCATGAAAGCCATCAGAAGCTTAAGGCGGTGATTTTGGCAGACACTACACTATCCCAGTTCATACCAATGTGCACTGGTAAGCAGTCTAGAATAGAGTAGTGCGACAAACAAACCCACCTGGATCTTTTTTACTTGTATCATGCAAATCAATGATTTTTGAATGTTTGATTAAGTGAACAAATTGGTTAGCACTTGATGAATATCCATGAATATGTAGAACAATTTTGCAAGTTGCAATGTTTTAGCATCCAGAGAAAGGTGACTTGCTATCAAGCAGATAAAAGATAGCTAAAGCAGTCCGGCCTAAACATGCTAGATCCAAGACTAAGCAGTGAGCATGATTTGATTTTGGAAAGAAAAAATCATGCACATAATGTTTGAGCTATATTAAATAGAGCTGAGCTGACACGATGACATGAATTATAGTCAGGCATATAAGTGCAAGAGATGTAAATGCAATTTCACACATGATGAGCATATGCAAGATAATTAAAAACTTCTTCCCCTCACAAAACGCCGTAAGGATGACAAATACCAAGTTCCCCACGCAAGTAGGCAAATCGAGAAGCATCAAGGGGTTTTGTGAAAATATCGGCTAGCTGGTGTTGGGTATCAACATATTGAAGTTCAATATCACCCCTCTCATTATGATCTCTGAGAAAATGATATCGCACATCAATGTGTTTGGTTCTGGAGTGCTGAACCGGGTTGTTTGCAATACAAATAGCACTAGTGTTATCACAGAAAAGTGGAACACTCTTATAATTTAACCCGAAATCTCGCAAAGTGGAAACCATCCACAAAATCTGAGAGCAACAGCTAGCTGCAGCAACATATTCGGCCTCAGCCGTTGATTGTGCAACACTAGACTGTTTGCGGGAAGACCAGCAAACTAGTGAAGTACCCAGAAAATGACAAGTACCAGAGGTACTCTTCCTATCAATCCTACGCCCAGCAAAATACGCATCGGAATAACCTCGAAGACACAAAGAGGAAGACACTGAATACCAAATGCCGAACTCGAGGGTATGTTTGAGATACCTGAGAATGCGCTTTACCGCTTGGCGGTGCGAAGCTCGTGGTGAAGCCTGAAAACGAGCGCACAGACATACTGCGAAGTGTATGTCCGGCCTCGTAGCAGTCAAGTAGAGGAGGGAGCCGATCATGCTTCGAAACTCCTTCTCATATATGGCTTCTCCATCTTCGTCAGGATCCAATGCTACAGATGTAGCCATTGGAGTGGCGAGTGGCTTCGCATCAGCCATGTCGAATTTCTTGAGCAGGTCCTTGCTATACTTCATCTAGTGGACAAAAGTACCTTGTTTGCTTTGCTTGATTTGCAAACCAAGGAAAAATGTGAGCTCGCCCATCATGGACATCTCGAATTCCCTGCTCATGGTATCTGCAAACTCGGCAACCAAAGCATGAGAGGAGCCACCAAAGATGATATCATCCACATAAATCTGAACTAGGAGGAAATCTTTGCCATGATTGAGAGTGAACAGGGTTTTATCAACAAATCCCATCAAATACCCTCGCTCAAGCAGAAAAGACTTAAGTCTATCATACCATGCCCGAGGGGCCTGCTTGAGTCCATAAAGAGCCTTATGAAGTTTAAGGACTTTATGTGGGTATTTGGGGTTTTCAAAACCAGGGGGTTGTTTTACATAAACATCTTCGCCTATGAAACCATTAAGAAAAGCACTTTTGACATCCATTTGATAGAGTTTGAATCCCCGGGATGTCGCAAAGGCAAGCAAAATCCTAATGGCCTCAAGACGAGCAACAGGTGCAAAAGTTTCAGTAAAATCATCCCTTCTAATTGAGAAAAACTCTGAGCTACAAGTCTAGCCTTGTTTCTAACTATAGTCCCATCCTCCCCTTGTTTGTTTTTGAAAATCCATTTTGTTCCAATGAAATGAACATTTGGTGGAGGATCAACTAAAGTCCAGACTTGGTTTCTCTCAAAATTTTCAAGTTCTTCATGCATGGCATTGATCCAACTAGAATCAGAAAGTGCATGACTAACATCTAAGGGCTCGAAAGAAGCAACAAAAGCGGAATCAATGAAATGAGCATGAGAACGTGTTACCCTTTGATCAAGCTCACCAATGATCTGCTCGGGAAGATGCATCCTTTGAACATGGTGTGGAGCCTCACGGCGGGATGCAGTCTCCCCCTCAACTTGTGCGTTGGAGTGGTCCAAGATGACCGATGTCGAGATATTTGCTTCGGGACCTTGTGCCGAAGTGGTCGAAGCGGGGTCGGCTTCAGGGGTTGATGTCGAGGGTAGTAGGGGTTCATCCTCAAAATCTCTGGGATCTTCTTCTTCGAAGATGGTCTGTTCCATGTCGTGTTCATTGCCTGTTCAAAAGTGGAACTAACAGAGGGGGTTGATTCATCAAAAGTCACATCACATGACTCGATGACAGTGTTAGTCTCCAAATTATAAACACGATAAGAATGACCATGTGTAGTGTAACCCAAAAAGATCCCGTCAGAAGAACGCGACTCAAATTTATCCAAATTACCACGTTTTAGGATAAAGCATCGACACCCAAAAACTCGAAGATGAGTAATCTTGGGTTGTCTCCCAAAACGTAGCTCATAAGATGTCAAGTTCAAAATTGAGCGCAAGAAGATTCGGTTTGAGATGTAACAAGCAGTGTTCATGGCCTCAGCCCAGAATTTTCTAGGAGTCCTGTGCTCATCGAGCATCGTCCTAGCCATCTCAACCAAAGTGCGGTTCTTTCTCTCAACAACACCATTTTGTTGAGGAACCCGCGGAGCAGAGAATTGATGTTCTATGCCATGCTCCATGCAAAAGTCAACAAAGAGACTGTTCTTGAACTCAGTGCCATTATCACTTCGAATGAATTTCAATGCACCAGGGAGTTCAGTGAAAAGTCTCAAAGCAATGCTCCGAAAGTGTGAGAACACTTCATCCTTGCTGGCAAGAAAGAAGACCCAAGAGTAGCGAGAGAAATCATCGACAATAACTAGCACATACCACTTGCCGCCTAAAGAACTAACCCAAGAAGGACCTAATGTGTCCATGTGGAGAAGTTCTCCGGGTTGTTCAGTCATCACTGTGGTGACCGGCGAATGCGAAGCGGCAATCATTTTTCCATGTCGACAAGGAGCGCAAACTAAATTCTTCTCAAACTTGAGCTTGGGCAATCCTCGGATCAGACCTAGGGCACTCAGACGAGCGAGCAACTCAAAGCTCATATGTCCTAGTCTCCTATGCCACTTCCAAAGCTCAGAAGTAGAATGTGCAACAAGACAATGAGAAGAACCAGATGACTCAGAAAAATCAGCTCAAAAAACTCTCCCAACTCTAATGATCTTACAAACCACAACGCCGTCAGAATTGAGTACTTGCGAAGTATCGCGATGGAATCGCACTTCGAAGCCCTCATCAAGCAACTGAGATAAAGAAAGCAAATTGTATCCCAGGTTTTCAACCAAAGCAACATCTTTGAGAGTGAAATTCGAGTTAATTCTTACCACACCTTTACCTTTCACTCTACTCCTCTGATTGTTGCCGAAGGTGATATGTTCCCTTTGCTTGGTTGTGGTGAGGCTCGCGAACCATGCTACATCTCCGGTCATATGGCGCGAACAACCGGAGTCCATGATCCACGTGCCCTCCAAGCCTCAGTTTGTCGCCTACACATGATAAGAAAATCTCAATCGCACAGTGCTAGGGTGAGTGAAAATATGACGAGGCATCCAGCACTGAGTGATACGAGTAGTAGGCACAGTAAAAGTAGACTGTCTACGCACAAGATAATCAGAATGATGCAAAGTGTGAGGTCTACCTACATGCTGTGATCTAACAACATGACGAGGTCTCCTACTCTGATGAGGTACAAAGCTACTCGCCCGGGGTCTACCACCATATGGAACATGGTGAACATCTCGAGGAGCATAACCTCTCTGAGAAGCACGAGGAGCCTCGAAAACAGGACGAGAGTAAAACTCAGACTCATGCATACCTAAAGATGGGTAATGCATGTCCTGGTATCTCATCGCCTGAGAGCGTCGCTCATCCTTGATGCGATGAAAACAGAGCCCAACCAAATGACCTGCCCGCTGACAGTAGGAACAATGAAAAACTCTCCTAGGGGCATTCTCATGGGTCATAGGAGCAACTCTCACAGGCTCCTTGGGCTTCTGCTGAGTGATTTTCTTGGGAGGGATTTTCTTGGCAGGAGGAGTGGTTTTCTTTGGTGTCCGGGTAGGCTTTTTGGCTGAAGGAGTGTCTAACAGAGCTCTCTCTTTCTCTAAGGTAGTGGGTAAGGTAAAAACAGTTTTGTTCTTACTGTCTGAAGGAATCCTCTCAAAACCCAAACCTAGAGCTACCCCTGCTCTATCAGCACACATCTTGGTTTTGGCCAAGAGCAGTCCATCCTACCTTTCTCTCAGTGCATTTGTTAACCACGGAAAGAAGGTATTCATTCTCAGTCATAAGGTTCTCAGCTTGCTCTCTAACAGTGCCTAGCTGGTCCTTAAGGGTTATGCAAGTGTCATACACAGGTTGCACATCCTTAGAACTACCGGCCCTCTCCAATCTAGCCTCTAAATCATGAACATGCTTATCACGTAAATCAATGCTCTCGCATAATAAAGAACAGTTCATGCATTCAATTATATCATGAGGTCTAGAATCAACCACCAAAAGCTGCTTGTGTGCAGTCTCAAGCTCAGATAGAGTTTGAGCATGTACAGAACGCAACTGAGCAAGCTCACCCATGACAATAGTACAAGATTCACATTCAGCATCATTAACTTTAGACTTAAGCATGGCATAATCAGTAGAAACAAATTCTAGCCTAAGTCTAAGGTATTTTCTTTCTCTAGCGGCTTGCACAAGTAATCTATCCTGACCAAGCACTACTTCATTCAGCTCATCTAGTTTTATTGAAAGTTTGTCATAGGATAGGGGTACCTCAGATGAGTCAAGCTCATCGCCGCTGCGATCACTGTCGGCCATGAAGCAAAGGCCGGTGAAATCTCGTCCCTTCTTGTCCTTCTTCTCCTCCTTCCTTGGAGACTCCTCCTCCTCAGAGCTCGACTCCTCAGTTGAGGAAGTGTCGATGTCACTGAGAGCAGCAACAAATGCTCTAGAAGTGGCTTTGGCTACTCTCTTAGCCACCTTGCCGCGCTTGCCGTTCACAAAGGGTTTCCTCTCCTTTTGTGGTATTTGGGTGCTCACTCTCATCTCTCTTCTTGAGTTTAGGGCAATTGGCCTTGATATGAGAAGTGTCACCACACTCAAAGCAACCACTAAAACCACTTCTCCTCTGATCCCGTCTCTCATGGTAAAAACGGGTGAACCTTCTGGCAATGAGAGCAAGCTCATCATCATCCAGAGTATCCACCTGCTCATTTGTGACAGAGACCAGGGAGGACAAAGCAAAACCATCTGCAAGACCACAAGTGCCAGATGTGCTTGGTTCTGTAGTGGTGCCACGACTAGTGCTAGAAACCAATGCCAATGGCTGTGGCAAAGAGTTTCTGTGCACTACAAGAGATGCCTTGGCAATCTCTGTGGACTTCAGCTTGCTGAAGAGCTCATCACAAGTCAATGTGTCATAACCTGCGGACTTCTCAATGCTAGATATATTCACTTCCCATATGCTACGATCAAGAGGATAGAGAAGATTGATAGCCCTATCATGATCATTGTAAGCAAGCGTACCGTTGGACCGCAAGTTACTCACTATCGCATTGAAACGCGAAAACATGGCATCTATAGATTCACCAGGTGCCTGCACAAACAGTTGATACTGCTGATTGTATGTGCTTTGGCGCCTAGCCTTAATCTGTGTAGAGCCCTCATGAAAAATAGTGAGAGTGGTCCAAATTTCCCTAGCTGTCCTAAGGTGCTGCACCCTATCAAACTCACTCCGGCTCAAACCAATGAACAGTATGTTTCTAGCCTTGGAGTTGGCATTATACTGATCTTTCTCTGTTTGAGAAGTGCGAGTCTCAGGGATGGATTATTGTGAGTCCACAATCTCCCAAATTGCATTTCCTTGGCTTAACAAGTAAGCTTCCATGCACACCTTCCAGTATGCAAAATCAGTCCCATCGAACAGAGGAATTTTACTAACTCTGTCCATGTCACCAACAGATCACAAAACCGGTTAAGGTCAACTGGTGATCTTAATCCGCTCTGATACCAATTGTTGGACTGGAAACGGCGACCAGAGGAGGGGGGTGGTGTATGGGAGCTTTTAAAATTTCAGACTAGAATAGCCTTTTGTTTTAATTCTGTCTTCTGTGGAATAGGCTTCGAACACACCCTTCGAAGTTATGGTTTGGAGGTATTTTACAGCTCCGAAAGCAGGCTTCGCAAGGAGCAAAAGTTCGAAGCCTAGAAGACTTCGCTCCACCCACAACCCCAAAAAATCAGCTCTGCTGAGTCAGTGCACGCTCCGCACACAGGGTGCTCCGAGCAGGCTTCGCACTTCACCCTTCGCAAGAGCGGACCTCCCTCTGAGGAGTTCGACCAAATACTTAGCGACAGCAACTGGTGCTGGGCTTCGTACTTCGAAGGTCAAAACGCACACTTCACAGACCTCGCTATGGGCTTCGACTAGGGAAGAAAAACGGGCTTCGATCAGTGCTTCGCTAGTAATCCCAGAGGTCTAGCCTCCAGTTTAAACAGAGCGATCTCACACTGAAAGACACACTTCGCTCAAAACACACTTCGCCCAAACAGGCTTCAGAGCACTACCTCAAGTCAAACGAAGCATGCAGCGAGGTATGCAAACAAGCTCAAGCAAAAAATGAACACAGAATCAAGACTTCGATGCTTGAACAAGGAACACAAAAATTGAACTCACAGGATGAATACAGAGTGTGGTGGCTAGCACAGGAGTTCTACAATGAATGCTCGAAGTGTTCAATGTGACCTACCTAGCCTCCACTATTTATAGCCACTATTCACCCTTGTGAATTGACTACTTACCCCTAGGTTTTACACTGGTTTTGTCTCTTCAGAATAGAGGGGTACAAAAGGTAGTCTACTTTATTTGGAGGCTTCCTTTGTCAGCTTTGCAGAGGGGACAACGTCAGCTTTTGGGAGAGCAGACACTGTCAGCCTTTCCAGTCTTGGACCCTTCTGAAGCCCCCCTTCGCACGCGAGGGGCGCGGTAGCTTCGGTGAGAAGCCTTGAGCCCGACGAACTTCACTTCACCGAAGTCAGCCTTCGATACAGTGACGGTTTTGAGCAGAAGCCATCAAAACCCTTGGGCCTTCGCACCAACACCTTCGGAGTGGACCACCACGGCTTCGCAGCTTCTCCCAGCTCGAACTCCGTCAGTCTGTGTACCGAAGCCATGCATGGCCGAAGTACCTCAAGTCATCCTCACTCCGGAGCCAGCCTCACTCCGGAGCCTGCTTCACTCTGAAGCCCCACCTTCGGAGTACCACCCTTCGAAGTCCCTCCTTCGTCCAAGGCCTCCGCATGAAGCATTCCATGAGCACTTTGTCGCAGTGTCTCTTCCCGAGCACACTCCTCGACGAGCCTCACCCGGACCATGCCTTCGATGCACCTCGAC
This sequence comes from Zizania palustris, assembly GCA_019279435.1. Classification (NCBI taxonomy): domain Eukaryota; kingdom Viridiplantae; phylum Streptophyta; class Magnoliopsida; order Poales; family Poaceae; genus Zizania; species Zizania palustris. The sequence continues at coordinate 48,756,182 of JAAALK010000285.1, read as the reverse complement.
TTCTGAGACCTTCGTCGGGTAAACCTTCGAGTGTCTCCCTCCGGAGCACACTTCGAACACCTTGCCTATGCTGAGGGCTTGATCCACCAAACTCCGAAGTCACTCCATTCGGAGTACCCTTCGAAGTGCCTCGCCTCCGAGGACTTCGTCTCGGAGTACTTTCACCCGGAGTCCCACTCCGCACTTACTGCCTTCTCCTGGCGCACCTCGACCCGAGGTCTGACCTCGACCCCTTCGCAGCCTCCGTGACGGAGCTCCCTGCTCCCCTGGCATCAAGCCTCCCGCTTGACCCAGGTTCACTTGCTATGAACCGTCTGTCGCCTCCAAAGTCCCCTGTGCACCACAGACAAGCAGACAAGTGTATCCAGTACCCCGGAGACCTCTCTGGGTTAGCAACCTTCGGCACACACTCCAGTGTACCGCCCAAAGTACCGAGACCTTCGGTACAGCCAATCATCGTGTACTATCGGACCCCTCCGACAGGCACACTCCGCTACAATAGCTGCAACAACCAGATCCCACCGAACCCTTCGGTGAAACAGCCTCCAAACACCTTTGAAGAACAACCTCCGAACCCCTTCGGAGGGACCCCTTCGAATCAGAGGGTAAATATGTCAATCACTCATCACAGACTCCGAAACCAACCCTTGGTTTCTCAGGAAATTCCTTGTTTCATTTGCTGATATTCTTTCTTCATGTGCTTGTTTTCTGCCTATTTACAATGGTGTTGCAGGAGCGAGTAGCAGCTGCTGGTGCATGTTCTATAGGCCCTGTTTAAAAAAAGAGAAATTTTACAGTCTATGAGGAGGTACTAGGAGGTACCACATTTTTCAGTGTTAATTTTGGTACCTCCTGACATATGAGGTACCAGGAGGTACCAAAATTAACACTGAAAAATGTGGTACCTCCTGGTACCTCCTCATAGACTGTAAAAATTACCCTTAAAAAAAGTTGACACATTTAACCATAGGTCTAACATAGTTCTATAAACGTAAGTACGCACCTTCAGATATACAACAACTCATCATAAATATGGGCCATGATAACAATGGAGCAACTAAAGTAGTCAAAAAGACAAGTGGGCCAATTTTTCTATGCCATTACATTTTTTTATGGTTTTGAAATATGCAATCGGTATGCCACTGACATATGGGAGCTACAGTGGCATTTTTTTAATTATAGAAAATTGTAATAGCATTTTTCAAATTTTCTCAAAAGAACAAATAGACTACTCTGTGTAGATATGACATATTATACATCGTAGAACAACAAAAATGTGACATACCATTTTGGTAAGGGAAATGTGAACTCGACCATAACCACACGGTCATCATTCAAAAACTAATATAAGAAAGTGAGAAACCAAGGGTTGGTTTCAGAGTCTGTGATGAGTGATTGACAGTATTTAACCTCTGGTTCGAAGGGGTACCTCCGAAGGGGTTCGGAGGTTGTACCTCCGAAGGTGTTCGGAGGTGGTTTCACCGAAGGGTTCGGTGGGCTTTGATTGCTGTAGCTGTTGCAGTGGAGTGTGCCTGTCAGAGGGGTCCGACAGTACACGATGACTGGTTTGTACCGAAGGTCTCGGTACTTTGGGCGGTACACCGGAGTGTGTACCGAAGGTTGCTAACCCGAAGAGGTCTCTGGAGTACTGGATACATGTGTCTGCTTGTCTGTGGTGCGCAGGGGACTGCGGAGGCGACGGACGGTTTGTAGCAGGTGAACCTAGGTCAAGCGAGAGGCTTGATGCCAGGGGAGCGGGGAGCTCCGTCACGGTGGCTGCGAAGGGGTCTAGGTCGGACCTCGTGTCGAGGTGCACCAGGTGAAGGCAGTAAGTGCAGAGCATGGCTCCGGGTGAAGGTACTCCGAGACAAAGTCCTCGGAGGCGAGGCACTTCGAAGGGTACTCCGGATGGGGTGACTTTGGAGTATGGTGGATCAAATCCTCAACAGAGGCAAGGCGTTCGAAGTGTGCTCTGGAGGGAGACACTCGAAGGTACCCGACGAAGGTCTCAGAAGTCGAGGTGCATCGAAGGTATGGTCCGCGTGAGGCTCGTCGAGGAGTGTGCTCGGGGAGAGACACTGCGACGAAGTGCTCATGGAATGCTTCGTGCAGAGGCCTTGGACGAAGGAGGGACTTCGAAGGGTGGTACTCCGAAGGAGGGCTTCGAAGTGAAGCAGGCTTCGGAGCAAGGCTGGCTCCAGAGCAAGGATGACTTGTGGTACTTTGGCCATGCATGGCTTTGGTATACGGACTGACGGAGTTCGAGATGGGAGTAGCTGCGAAGCCGTGGTGGTCCACTCCGATGGTGTTGATGCGAAGGCCCAAGGGCTTTGACGGCTTCGGCTCAAAACCGTCACTGTATCGGAGGCTAACTTCGGTGAAGCGATGGCCGTCAGGCTCAAGGCTTCTCACCAAAGCTACCACACCCCTCGCGTGCGAAGGGGGGCTCCAGAAAGGTCAAAGACTGCAAAGGCTGACATTGTCTGCTCTGCAAAATGCTGATGCTGTCCCCTCTGCAAAGCTGACAGAGAAGCCTCCAAATAAAGTTGACTACCTTTTGTACCCCTCTGTTCTGTAGAAACAAAACTGGTGTAAACCCTAGGGGTAAAGTAGTCAATTCACTTGGGTGAATAGTGGCTATAAATATGGGGGCTGGGTAGGTAACATTTAACACTTTGAGCATTCATTGTTGAGCTCCTGTACTAGCTTCCACATACTGTAATTTCATCCAGTGAGTTCATTTATTGTGTTCCTTGTTCAAGCAGCGAAGCCCTGCTTCTGTGTTGAGTTTCTGCTTGAGCTTGTTTGCATACCTCGCTAGTAGTAGTCCACCGAAGGCTGTCTAGGCGAAGTGTGTTTTGTGCGAAGTGTGCTTTTCAGTGTGCGTTCGCTCTGTGTAACAGGAGGCGAGACCTCGCTGCTTACTAGCGAAGCCCTGATCAAAGCCCGTGTTTTTATCGTGTCGAAGCCCCTAGCGGTGTCTGTTAGTGTGCGTTTAGACCTTCGGTGTACGAAGCCCAGCACCGGTTGCTGTCGCTAAGTACTTGGTCGAAGTCCTCAGAGGTCAGTCCACTCGTGCGAAGGGTGAAGTGCGAAGCCTGCTCGAAGCACCTTGTGTGCGGAGCCTGCACTGACTTAGTAGAGTAGATTTTCCAGGGTTGTGAGTGGAGCGAAGTCTTCTTGGCTTCAAACTTTTGCTCCTTGCGAAGCCTGTGTTCGGAGCCGTCAAATACCTTCGAACCAGAACTTCGAAGGTTGTGTTCGAAGCCTGTTCCGCAGTAGACTGTATTAAAACAGAAGGCTATTTTTAGCCTGAAATTTTAAAAAGCTCCCATTCACCCCCCTCTGGTCGTCGTTTCCGGTCCAACAATTGGTATCGGAGCAGTTTAAGATCACCAGTTGACCTTAACCGGTTTTGTGATCTTTTGGCGACATGGACAGAGTTAGTAAAATTCCTCTGTTCGATGGGACTGACTTTGCATACTGGAAGGTGCGCATGGAGGCTTACTTGCTAAGCCAAGGAAATGATATTTGGGAGATTGTGGACTCACAATACTCCATCCCTGATACTCGCACCTCTCAAACAGAGAAGGATCAATATATTGTCAACTCCAAGGCAAGAAATATACTGTTCATTGGTTTGAGTAGAAGTGAGTTTGATAGGGTGCAGCACCTTAGGACTGTTAGGGAAATTTGGACAACACTCACTATTTTTCATGAGGGCTCTACACAGATCAAGGTCAGGCGCCAAAGCACATACAATCAATAGTATCAGCTGTTTGTGCAGGCACCTGGTCAATCTATAGATGCCATGTTTTCTCGCTTTGATGCGATAGTGAGTAACATGCGATCAAACGGGACGCTTGCTTACAATGATCACGATAGGGCTATCAAGCTTCTTTATGCTCTTGACCGTAGCATATGGGAAGTGAAGATATCCAGCATTGAGGAGTCCGCAGGTTATGACACATTGACCTGTGATGAGCTCTTCAGCAAGCTGAAGTCCACAGAGATTGCCAAGGCATCTCTTGCGGTGCACAGGAACTCCTTGCCACAGCCGTTGGCATTGGTTCCTAGCACTAGCCGTGGCACCACTGCAGAACCAAGCACATCCGGCACTTGTGTTTTTGCAGATGGTTTTGCTTTGTCCTCCCTGGTCTCCGTCACAAAGGAGCAGGTGGATACTCTGGATGATGATGAGCTTGCTCTCATTGCCAGAAGATTCACCCGTTTTCACCATGAGAGACGAGATCAGAGGAGAAGTGGTTTTAGTGGTTGCTTTGAATGCGGCGACACTTCTCATATCAAGGCCAACTGCCCTAAGCTCAAAAAGAGAGATGAGAGTGAGCGCCCTAAATACCACAAAAAGGAGAGGAAGCCTTTTGTGAAGGGCAAGCGCGACAAGGTGGCTAAGAGAGTAGCCAAAGCCGCTTCCAGAGCATTTGTTGCTGCTCTCAGCGACATCGACACTTCCTCAACTGAGGAGTCGAGCTCTGAGGAGGAGGAGTCCCCAAGGAAGGAGGACAAGAAAGACAAGAAGGGACGAGACTTCACCGGCCTTTGCTTCATGGCCGACAGCGATCACAACGGCGATGAGCTTGACTCATATGAGGTACCACTATCTTCTGACCAGCTTTTAATTAAATTAGATGAACTAAATGAAGTAGTTCTTGGTCAGGATAGATTACTTGTGCAAGCCGCTAGAGAAAGAAAAGACCTTAGACTTAGGTTAGAATCTGTTTCTACCGAATATGCCATGCTTAAGTCTAAAGTTAATGATGCTGAATGTGAATCTTGTACTGTTGTCATGGGTGAGCTTGCTCAGTTGCGTTCTGTACATGCTCAAACTCTATTTGAGCTTGAGACTGCACAGAAGCAGCTTTTGGTGGTGGATTCTAGACCTCATGATATTATTGAATGCATGAACTGTTCTTTATTACGCGAGAGCATTAATTTACGTGATAAACATGTTCATGATTTAGAGGCTAGATTGGAGAGGGCCGGTAGTTCTAAGGATGTGCAACCTGTTTGTGACACTTGCATTACCCTTAAGGACCAGCTAGGCACTGTTAGAGAGCGAGCTGAGAACCTCATGTCTGAAAATGAATACCTTCTTTCCGTGGTTAATAAATGCACCGAGGGTAAGGGTAGGATGGATTTGCTCTTGGCCAAGACCAAGATGTGTGCTGACAGAGCAGGGTTAGCTCTAGGTTTGGGTTTTGAGAGGATTCCTTCGGATAGTGGAAACAAAACTGTTTTTACCTCTCCCACTACCTTAGAGAAAGAGAGAGCTCTGTTAGACACTCCATCAGCCAAGAAACCTACCCGAGCTCAAAAGAAAACCACTCCTCCTGCAAAGAAAATCCCTCCAAATAAAACCACTCAACAGAAGCCCAAGGAGCCTGTGAGAGTTGCTCCTAAGACCCATGAGAGTGCCCCTAAGAGAGTTTTTCATTGTTCCTATTGTCAGCGGGCGGGTCATTTGGTTGGGTTCTGTTTTCGTCGCATCAAGGATGAGCGACGCTCTCAGGCGATGAGTTACCAGGACATGCATTACCCATCTTTAGGTATGCATGAGTCTGAGTTTTACTATCGTCCTGCGTTTGAGGCTCCTCGTGCTTCTCGGAGAGGTTTTGCTCCACGAGGTGTTCACCATGTTCCATATGGTGGTAGACCCCGGGCGAGTAGCTTTGTACCTCGTTAGAGTAGGAGACCTCGACATGTTGTTCGATCACAGCATGTAGGTAGACCTCGCACTTTGCATCATTCAGATTATCATGTGCGTAGACCATCTACTTTTACTGTGCCTACTACTCGTGTCACTCAGTGCTGGATGCCTCGTCATTTTTTCACTCACCCCAGCACTGAGCGATCGAGATATTCTTATCATGTGTAGGCAACATATCGAGGCTTGGAGGGCACGTGGATCATGGACTCCGATTGTTCACGCCATATGACCGGAGATGCAGCATGGTTCTCCAGCCTCACAACAACCAAGCAAAGGGAACATATCACCTTCGGCAACAATCGAAGGAGTAGAGTGAAAGGTAAAGGTGTGGTAACAATAAACTCGAATTTCACTCTCAAAGATGTTGCTTTGGTTGAAAACCTGGGATACAATTTGATGTCTGTATCTCTGTTGCTTGATGAGGGCTTCGAAGTGCGATTCCATCGCGATACTTCGCAAGTGCTCAATTCTGATGGCGTTGTGGTTTGTAAGATCTTTAGAGTTGGGAGAGTTTTTGGAGCTGATTTTTCAGAATCATCTGGTTCTTCTCATTGTCTTGTTGCACATTCGACTTCTGAGCTTTGGAAGTGGCATAGGAGACTAGGGCATATGAGCTTTGAGTTGCTCGCTCGTCTGAGCGCCCTAGGTCTGATCTGAGGATTGCCCAAGCTCAAGTTTGAGAAGAATTTAGTTTGCGCTCCTTGTCGACATGGAAAAATGATTGCCGCTTCGCATTCGCCAGTCACCACAGTGATGACTGAACAACCCAGAGAACTTCTCCACATGGACACTGTAGGTCCTTCTCGGGTTAGTTCTTTAGGCGGCAAGTGGTATGTGTTAGTTATTGTCGATGATTTCTCTCGCTACTCTTGGGTCTTCTTTCTTGCCAGCAAGGATGAAGTGTTTTCACACTTTAGGAGCTTGGCTTTGAGACTTTTCACTGAACTTCCTGGTGCATTGAAAGTCATTCGAAGTGATAATGGCACCGAGTTCAAAAATAGTCTCTTTGTTGACTTTTGCATGAAGCATGGCATAGAACATCAATTCTTTGCTCCGCGGGTTCCTCAACAGAACGGTGTCGTTGAGAGGAAGAACCGCACTTTGGTTGAGATGACTAGGATGATGCTTTATGAGCATAGGACTCCTAGAAAATTTTGGGCTGAGGCCATGAACACTGCATGTTACATCTCAAACCGAATCTTCTTGCGCTCAATTTTGAATTTGACATCTTATGAGCTATGTTTTGGGAGACAGCCCAAGTTTACTCATCTTCGAGTATTTGGTTGTCGCTGCTTCATCCTAAAACGTGGTAATTTGGATAAATTTGAGTCGTGATCTTCTGACGGATCTTTTTGGGTTACACTACTCATGGTCATTCTTATCGTGTTTATAATTTGGAAACTAACATTGTCATCGAGTCATGTGATGTGACTTTTGATGAATCAACCCCCTCTGTTAGTTCTGCATTTGAACATGCAAATGAACACGACATGGAACAAACCATCTTCGAAGAAGAAGATCTCGGATATTTCGAGGATGAACCCCTACTACCCTCGACATCAACCCCCGAAGCCGACCCCGCTTCGACCACTTCGGCACAAGGTCCCGAAGCAACTACCTCAACATCGGTCATTTTGGACCACTCCAACGCACAAGTTGAGGGGGAGTCTGCATCCCGCCGCGAGGCTCCACATCATGTTCAAAGGATGCATCCTCCCGAGCAGATCATTGGTGAGCTTGATCAAAGGGTAACACGTTCTCATGCTCACTTCACTAATTCTGCTTTTGTTGCTTCTTTCGAGCCTTTAGATGTTAGTCATGCACTTTCTGATTCTAGTTGGATCAATGCCATGCATGAGAAACTTGAAAATTTTGAGAGAAACCAAGTCTGGACTTTAGTTGATCCTCCACCAAATGTTCATTTCATTGGAAAAAATGGATTTTCAAAAATAAACAAGGGGAGGATGGGACTATAGTTAGAAACAAGGCCAGACTCGTAGCTCAGGGTTATTCTCAACTAGAAGGGATTGATTTTACTGAAACTTTTGCACCTGTTGCTCGTCTTGAGGCCATTAGGATTTGTCTTGCCTTTGCGACATCCCGGGGATTCAAACTCTTTCAAATGGATGTCAAAAGTGCTTTTCTTAATGGTTTCATAGGCGAAGATGTTTATGTAAAACAACCCCCTGGTTTTGAAAACCCCAAATACCCACATAAAGTCCTTAAACTTCATAAGGCTCTTTATGGACTCAAGCAAGCCCCTCGGGCTTGGTATGACAGACTTAAGTCTTTTCTGCTTGAGCGGGGGTATTTGATGGGCTCAGTTGATAAAACCCTGTTCACTCTCAAGCATGGCAAAGATTTCATCCTAGTTCAGATTTATGTGGATGATATCATCTTTGGTAGCTCTTCTCATGCTTTGGTTGCCGAGTTTGCAGATGCCATGAGCAGGGAGTTCGAGATGTCCATGATGGGCGAACTCACATTTTTCCTTGGTTTGCAAATCAAGCAAAGCAAACAAGAAACCTTCGTCCACCAAACGAAGTACACCAAGGACCTGCTCAAGAAATTCGACATGGCCGATGCGAAGCCTCTCGCCACTCCAATGGCTACATCTGTAGCATTGGATCCTGACGAAGATGGAGAAGCCGTAGATCAGAAGGAGTTCCGAAGCATGATCGGCTCCCTCCTCTACTTGACTGCTACGAGGCCGGACATACACTTCACAGTGTGTCTGTGCGCTCGTTTTCAGGCTTCACCACGAGCTTCGCACCGTCAAGCGGTAAAACGCATTCTAAGGTATCTCAAACATACCCTTGAGTTCGGCATATGGTATTCAACGTCTTCCTCTTTGTGTCTTCGAGGTTATTCAGATGCGGATTTTGCTGGGTGTAGGATTGATAGGAAAAGTACCACTGGTACTTGTCATTTTCTAGGTACTTCTTTGGTTTGCTGGTCTTCCCGCAAACAGTCTAGTGTTGCACAATCGACGGCTGAGGCCGAATATGTTGCTGCAGCTAGCTGTTGCTCTCAGATTTTTTGGATGGCTTCCACTTTGCGGGATTTCGGGTTAGATTATAAGAGTGTTCCACTTTTCTGTGATAACACTAGTGCTATTTGTATTGCAAACAACCCGATTCAGCACTCCAGAACCAAACACATTGATGTGCAATATCATTTTCTCAGAGATCACAATGAGAAGGGTGATATTGAACTTCAATATGTGATACCCAACACCAGCTAGCCGATATTTTCACGAAACCCCTCGATGCTTCTCGATTTTCCTACTTGCGTGGGGAACTTGTTATTTGTCACCCTTACGGCATTTTATGAGGAGGAGCTGATTTTAATTATCTTGCAGTTGCTCATCATGTGTGAAGCTGCATTTACATATGTTGCACTTATATGCCTCATTTTAATTCATAAAATCATGACAACTCAGCTCTTTTTAATTTATCTGAAACATTAATGTGCATGATGTTTTCTTTCCAAAACTCAAATCGTGCTCACTGCTCAATCTTGTATCTAGCATATGTACGCAGGACTGCTTTAGCTATCTTTTATCTGCTTGATAGCAAGATACCTTTTCTCTGGATGCTAATTTGTGCAACTTGAAAAATTGTTCTACATATTCATGGATATTCATAAAATGCTAAACAAATTATTCATTTAATCAAAATTCAAAAATCCATGCTTTACATTCTTCAAGTTAAAAGATCTAGGTGGGTTTGTTTGTCGCACTATTCTATTCTAGACTGCTTACCATTGCACATTGGTCTGAACTGGAATAGTGTAGTGTCTGCCAAAATCATTGCCTTAAGCTTCTAATGGCTTTCATGCCTAGGCTTGGCCTGATTGGAAAGTATAAGGTGGACAACAAATAACCCCTGGCATTAAGAAAAGAACAACAAAATTCACTGATCATCAAGTTTGCTTTCATTGCTCCATTTGAACTGGACTTCTCTGTCTAGAGTAGAAAATGACTAGCTTTGCGCAGTCCCTACTTTTACTTGTCTAGTTTCCTTGATTGAGTGGTGATGCTTTTATTTCAAAATGATAAAATCACATGCTGTCATCATGTTTTTTAGAGAATGTTAAATTGAGCTGAGCACATGATAATTGGTATTAATATTGGCATATTTTTGCTTTGTATGTCTTTGCAATTCCGCTCATTTCCAAGCAATGCATCTTTTACATCCTCCTTGATGCTTGCATTGCCAAAGGGGGAGAAATTTTTGAGTTCTCTGTTGCAAGGGGTACACAATTAAATTACTCAGAGGGAGTTTTTATCTTGAGAAAGGGGAGATTTGCCGAAGGGGCTTTTACTCTTTTGAAAAGGGGGAGGAAAATTCTTTTGTCAAGTGACATGTTTTGGCTCGTTTCTGAGTTTTTATGGTCACTTGTGTGCTGAAATTCTTTAAATTTTCTTGAACTTGAATTTGGTTGTCAATGCACTCATCAAGGGGGAGATTGAGAAACCAAGGGTTGGTTTTGGAGTCTGTGATGAGTGATTGACAGTATTTAACCTCTGGTTCGAAGGGGTACCTCCGAAGGGGTTCGGAGGTTGTACCTTCGAAGGTGTTCGGAGGTGGTTCACTGAAGGGTTCGGTGGGCTTTGATTGCTGCAGCTGTTGCAGCGGAGTGTGCCTGTCGGAGGGGTCCGATAGTACACGATGACTGGTTTGTATCGAAGGTCTCGGTACTTTGGGCGGTACACCGGAGTTGTACCGAAGGTTGCTAACCTGGAGAGGTCTCTAGAGTACTGGATACACGTGTCTGCTTGTCTGTGGTGCGCAGGGGACTGCGGAGGCGACGGATGGTTCGTAGCAGGTGAACCTGGGTCAAGCGGGAGGCTTGATGCCAGGGGAGCGGGGAGCTCCGTCACGGTGGCTGCAAAGGGGTCTAGGTCGGACCTCGGGTCGAGGTGCACTAGTTGAAGGCTGTAAGTGCGGAGCGTGGCTCCGGGTGAAGGTACTCCGAGACAAAGTCCTCGGAGGCGAGGCACTTCGAAGGGTACTCCGGATGGGGTGACTTCGGAGTATGGTGGATCAAGTCCTCAACAGAGGCAAGGCGTTCGAAGTGTGCTCCGGAGGGAGACACTCGAAGGTACCCGACGAAAGTCTCAGAAGTCGAGGTGCATCGAAGGCATGGTCCGGGTTAGGCTCGTCGAGGACTGTGCTCGGGGAGAGACACTGCGACGAAGTGCTCATGGAATGCTTCGTGCGGAGGCCTTGGACGAAGGAGGGACTTCGAAGGGTGGTACTCCGAAGGAGGGCTTCGGAGTGAAGCAGGCTTCGGAGCAAGGCTGGCTCCGGAGCAAGGATGACTTGTGGTACTTCGGCCATGCATGGCTTCGGTACACGGACTGACGGAGTTCGAGCTGGGAGTAGCTGCGAAGCCGTGGTGGTCCACTCCGAGGGTGTTGGTGCGAAGGCCCAAGGGCTTTGACGGCTTCGGCTCAAAACCGTCACTGTATCAGAGGATAACTTCGGTGAAGCGATGGCTGTCAGGCTCAAGGCTTCTCACCGAAGCTACCGCACCCCTCGCGTGCGATGGGGGGCTCCAGAAAGGTCAAAGACTGCAAAGGCTGACATTGTCTGCTCTGCAAAAAGCTGACGCTGTCCCCTCTGCAAAGCTGACAGAGAAGCCTCCTAATAAAGTTGACTACCTTTTGTACCCCTCTGTTCTGTAGAAACAAAACTGGTGTAAACCCTAGGGGTAAAGTAGTCAATTCACTTGGGTGAATAGTGGCTATAAATATGGGGGCTGGGTAGGTAACATTTAACACTTTGAGCATTCATTGTTGAGCTCCTGTACTAGCTTCCACATACTGTGATTTCATCCAGTGAGTTCATTTATTGTGTTCCTTGTTCAAGCAGCGAAGCCCTGCTTCTGTGTTGAGTTTCTGCTTGAGCTTGTTTGCATACCTCGCTAGTAGTAGTCCACCGAAGGCTGTTTAGGCGAAGTGTGTTTTGTGCGAAGTGTGCTTTTCAGTGTGCATTCGCTCTGTGTAACAGGAGGCGAGATCTCGCTGCTTACTAGCGAAGCCCTGATCGAAGCCCGTGTTTTTATCGTGTCGAAGCCCCTAGCGGTGTCTGTTAGTGTGCGTTTAGACCTTCGGTGTACGAAGCCTAGCACCGGTTGCTGTCACTAAGTACTTGGTCGAAGTCCTCAGAGGTCAGTCCACTCGTGCGAAGGGTGAAGTGTGAAGCCTGCTCGAAGCACCTTGTGTGCGGAGCCTGCACTGACTTAGCAGATTAGATTTTCCAGGGTTGTGAGTGGAGCGAAGTCTTCTTGGCTTCGAACTTTTGCTCCTTGCGAAGCCTGTGTTCGAAGCCGTCAAATACCTCCGAACCAGAACTTTGAAGGTTGTGTTCGAAGCCTGTTCCGCAGTAGACTGTATTAAAACAGAAGGCTATTTTTAGCCTGAAATTTTAAAAAGCTCCCATTCACCCCCCTCTGGTCGTCGTTTCTGGTCCAACAGAAAGGACATTAATACTGAAGATTAGTAACCTATATCTGGTAGAAGAATAACTAAAGTGATCTAATGAATATTGGCCAGATAACTGTCATCTTCTATACAACGAACAGTGAGCATAAGGATCATGGGTATTGTCTCACAGGAGGTAACACCAGAGGTGCAACAATGAATATTACTACATGCAACAAAGCACTGTGCACATGCTATCGCCAATGTGGAGCGCCTCCGCTGGCGCCATGCCGCCGTCCATCTCCAGCGCCACCTCGTACATCTTCCCATTCTGCTTCTCCACACCGGCGATGCTCGAGAACACCCCAAAGTCCCACTCTGACCCCTTCGATCACACACTAAACACTAAAACAATATAAAAAAACATTTTTGAACCAATATCCTTCGATTCATCAGCTATCAAAGATGGAAAATTGTAGACCTGATTCAGTCAATGTGTCAATAGAATGACGTTCTTATAGTGGTATTCTACATTGCTGACGATTCTGACGACACAACCATTGTTGCGCAGCCATTTGAGGAATTCTTGAGCATCCGAGAACACCGAGTACAATGCAGAGGAACCGAAAGTGGAGTAAATATGTCTGGATATTTTTCTCAAATGTGGCATCATGAGAATCATAGTCAGCCTACAACATGCCAAACAACAGAAAGATTACAGTTTCATTAGTTCTAGAACCATAAATTAACACTACACCAATGCACCTAAAAAACTACAGTTCTATTAGTTCTAGAACTATAAATTAAACACTGCACCAATGCACCAAAAAAACTCCCTTATCTTTTGTTCTGAAGATGACAGGAACTCTTACCCTGATAAATGGGATAATTTAACTATTTGCCACTCTTAACATGTGTCAATTAATGGACCACATGTCAGTGACTCAGATGACCCCACATGTCAGCGACTCAGAGTGGCATTTTTGTTGCCACTCACATGTTAAGAGTGGAAATAATTAAATCTCCCTGATAAATGAGTCCTTGACACACATATTCCACCAATCAACCAATCGATGGGGGCATGTTTGACAGTCATCTCAGTGTATGCAGCCTTGAAGCCTTCATGCATGCACTTGTAGTCAGGGCATGGCATCCTGACAGACTTGGCTGTCATGTAGTAGTAATCACCAAGCTGCACTTTGTATGCAATCAGAGTGCCCGTCACACCCGCCGTGACCAGCCGGCAACCGCAGCTTCGATAGGAGCGACATGCTCGGTGATGATCAGATTGCTGCCTATTTGTGCCAAATTATATCTATTTGTTCATCGAGAAGTCAGAAGGCATTATGTATAGTGGACATGCATAGCATGATACAAAAGTGGTATGCTAATGCATTCAACATTATACCGATGGTTAATGGACATTGTAGGTATGGAAATCTAAAGCAAAGAACAAGCACAGAGAACTGCAAAATTCAGAATCAAATCAAGAAAACAAGAGCAACCTGCAATTGGCTATTGGCCTAAAAAGTGGTGAAAACTGAAAATAGCCAACATCATCAAGAACAACACACATTCATGAAAAAACTATAAGAGTCTAGAATCCATGGTTTAAACGCAACAGAAACTCAAAGAAAATCTCATTTTGTCTACCATTTCATGATCGATGTAAATCTTCCGTTCACGAGGTAGGCAAGATGGAAAGCACTCACCTTTGGCGATTTGGCCAGAGAGACGTCAGATGCACCCCCCTACGGCCACACAAGATTCGACTCGTCCTCCCGATCGAGCATGCCCTCACCACTGCAAAGGAGAAAAAACACCAAAACCAACACCCATCAATCACGGATCTCCCCACATTGCCGTCACCCCGCACACCCCGACATGGAGAGCAACCTAAAGGGGTCGTACCGGTCGAGTCCGGCAAGTGCGAGATGGGGAACCCGTCGTAGAACACGAGGGGCGCGAGTACCAATGCGAGGAGGAGTACAAGCACCACGTCCCAGTAGAACCAATGCCTCACCGCCAACGTCATGGCCCACCCTCCAAGGCCATCGATGGCGGGAAGCCGAAGACGCTGCTGTGCCCCATCGACGAGGGGACTGGCGTGAAGCCTCCTCAGTTGGTGGGGTAGTATCTGTATGTGGGACCCTAGGCAAGCGTGGCGTCGAGGGATGGCGGGACGAACTCCTCCACGAAGAGGAGGTCCTCTAGATCCCACCTATCACGCTCGTCGGCATCCCCCTCGCTTGAGGTGATGGTGGCGGTGGCTAACCTCCGACGACGACCATCCCCAATGAATCCTTGGGTCAATAGGGTGGCTTGTTGAGACGGGAGGGGTGTTAGAAGGTTTGCGATGGTAGAGCGTATGAATAGGTGATGTGAGGCGTCGATCGTGGCGACCTTATGCGTGCAACGGTTGCGCGCTGATAGAGTCGGTGGTTGCGCGTGGAGGGAGGGAGGCAGGCGAGCGTGCGGGAGGAGCAGTTGTGCACTACGCGCGGTCCGTGCGGACGGACGGACGAGTGAATCGATGCTTTAATATAATAGATATAGAATAAAACTTAAATAAATAATATGCTAACACTAATAAAATCTAGCAGATAAACTTAACATTGAAATAGCTAACAGATTTAATCTAACTAAAAATTAAGAGATAAAAAACTAACCTGCATGACGTTGTTGACTTCACCGCGCGCGCCGTCTACCGCTGCACGCTACACACGCCGCTCCCGCCTGCCATGCGCCGTGTCGATGTGAAGCTGCTTCACCGTGGAAGACCGAGGACATGCGTCAAAAAGTTGTCCAACGAAAAGCCTGGCCGCACATGAGTTGTTCTTGCGCCAAGCGGACGTGCCGATGCGTGCTGCGCTGCCTTGGGAAGAAATCAACCCGGAGGGTCCCACGAGGAAATTGCCGAAGAAAACGTGCTACAGCAATGCCTCGGTCCGCTCGATGGAAACCAGCAGCCGCGCTGCTTTTCCATGCCGCGCGATGGATGCGTTGGCTGTCGTGCGCTGCCGCGCGTGCTGGAAAGTTGTCGCCGTTGCAAATTTCTGAGCTTCTGCCAGCTGTGCTGCTAGCCTTCTGTCGTGCGCAAAGGAACATGCGCTAGCTATGCTGTATACTGCCTTGGATGCCACACCGCACACCTTGCCGCCCGGAGAAAACAGAAGAAAGTCACAGCGGCGATGCAGATCGAACACAGAGGAAAAATAGGAGATGAAAACTAATCAGTGGACTGCAAATTAATCTCAGAAAAATGACAGTCATCCTATCCCTAGGGGGGTAGGGGCCTGTTTATAGGCGACCCACTAATACATGGAAAAGACTAATTTACCCCTAGGGTAAATTACACTAACTCTAAAATAAATTTGAAATTACTAAAATACCCTTAGAAAATTCAACTGACTCGAATATCGAATATTCTGGACTTAAATACTAAATATTAATATCCTAAATCAAAATAATCATTGGTTGTCAGTTTTGTGCCGAAACTTACAAAGCGTCCACCGTCTTCGCACTAGGTACCCGGATTGGACTGACCCGATCCCGCAGCTTCCTCAGCCCGGCAATCGCTCGCCGCCCGTGTACTTGAGTCAAACCTAGTCAACAGACCAGTGGATCCTCTGCCGCTCCTAACCCATGTACTCGGATTGGGCCAGCCCGACTCCGTGACTCCTCTGCCCGGCTGTCGCTCGCTGCCCGTGTACCTGAGTCACATGCGCCCTAGACACGACAGGTCTTCATGTCTCTTTATTTGACTTCCGTTGACAATCACTCATCACATCTGGAGCATAAGACTCATGCTCTTCAACATGGTTCCTCAATCTCCCCCTTGATGAGTGCATTGTCAACACCCTTTTCAACAATTCTTTAGAACCTGCAAAACATGTGGAAACACGAAAACAAAAACAAAAGAAAAAATAGAACGAAGAAAATAAAAGTTTTTACCCTAATGACCAAAAGCCAAACAAAAACAAGAAAACGGTCATTATGGTTAACCAAAAATAAAGACTCAAAAACAAGTTCAGTCTCAGAACTACCAACAAGGATATCTACAGAGTAAAGGCAAAAGACTAAAATACTCCCCCTGAAATAAATCCCAGAGAAAGCCAAAATGTCCCCTAATCTCCAAAATTTCTCCCCCTTGTTGACAATTGAACTCATCAAGTGAGACTAAAATGCTCTCTAAAGAGACATAGACACAAACTCCCCCTGAAATGCAGCTCCCCCCTCAAAATATGTCATGAATGCAACTAGGGTGCAGGTGGAGTTTAATAAGCATGCTTATTAGATATGATTAATTGCAATTACAACATCTAACATGTATAGCAAAAGATATACTGTCTAAGATACATGACATGATTAGTGCAACAAATGATATCTAAAGAGAGTCATTTGCACGCATTTTTCGATTTTTGCAAATAAAAGCATCACCACATTTTCTAGTTGACAAGCAAAGTAAAGAATGAGATGCAAAAGCTAACTGATATCTACCAAGATAAGCATTGTCCATAGCAAAGTGCTTCAGCAAACTTGTCATTTTTTAATTTTTTAAAATTTTTCTTTTTCCTTTTTTTTTTCATTTCTGCCAGGGGTTATTTGCATGTCAAACCTTATGCTAACCGACAAGTCAAGCCTAGGCCAGAACTGGACCATCAGAAGCTTAAGACATTGGTCTTGGGATACATTACATTGTCCTAGTTCATACCAAAGTGCTATGGTAAGCAGTCCAGAACAATGCAATGCGACAAAGAAAACCCACCTGGATCT
The DNA here is from genome assembly GCA_019279435.1 of Zizania palustris. Taxonomy (NCBI): domain Eukaryota; kingdom Viridiplantae; phylum Streptophyta; class Magnoliopsida; order Poales; family Poaceae; genus Zizania; species Zizania palustris. Next base: position 48,739,248 of record JAAALK010000285.1, on the reverse strand, counting down.
TTTCAAATAATCATAAGAATGCATGAATTTTTCATTTTTCTGAATTTTTATCATTTTTATAGCACATTTGTTCATGTTTAAAGCATATAGATGTCCAAGTTCCATATCTGCATCTAAGTAAGGATCTAGCTACCAGGCATTTAAAAGATAGCGAAAACATTCAGCCTACACATGCTAGTTACCAGAAGCAATGGTGATCATTTTTCAATTTTAAAGCATAAAAGCCATGCATATGACAAATATCACATATATCATGTGAACTGAAACAGAACATGATCATCGACAAGTAATCAAAAACATATACTAGCTAGAGCAAGTAAAGTAGACTAATCATATAACAAAAGCAAGCTCAAAATGTGATATATGATTATGCATGATATGAACGCACACAGAAAGACTCAATAAAAAATAAAAAATAAAGAAGAAGGAAAAACTGACTCAAAGTATCCTAAAAAGGATACACAACTCCCAAATCCCACCGCGAACGCTCAAAAGTAGACTGATCTAGGGGTTTGGTAAAAATGTCAGCCAACTGCTGATGGGTATCAACATGAACAAGATCAATGACCCCTTTCTCATATTGATCCCTCAGAAAATAAAAGCGCACATCAATGTGTTTGGTTTTTGAATAAAGACATGGGTTTTTCCCTACACTAATTGCACTAGTGCTATCACAAAACAAAGGAACCCTGGAAAGGAAGAACAACCCAAAATCTCGCAAAGTAGAAATCATCCAAACCAACTGTGAGCAGCAGCTAGCAGCAGCTACATACTCAGCCTTAGTAGTAGAAAGCGCAACTCCAGATTGTTTTGAGAAGACCAAGATACAAGTGAAGAACCAAGAAGCTGGCAAGTACCGGAAGTCGACTTGCGATCCAGCCGGCACCCATCGAAATCAGCATCAGAAAAACCAACTAAATCAAGAGACGATGATGCTGAATAGTAAAGACCTAGATCAGGAGCATAAGTAAGGTACCTAAAAATACGCTTGATAGCCTACCGGTGAGATGCATGTGGTGAAGACTGAAAACGCGCGCACACACCCACGACAAACTGAATGTCCAGTCTCGTCGCAGTCAAGTATATCAGCGACTCGATCATCCCTGGATACTCTCTCTTGTTGACCTTGACACCGTTCTCATCCTTGTCCAGGCCGCCAGATGTACCCATTGAGGTCATCTGTGGCTTCAGCTCTCCACCAAAGTCAAATTTCTTTAGCATGTCCCGTGTATACTTACCATGGTGGATGAAAATGCCGTCCTTGGTCTGCTTGATCTGGAGCCCTAAAAAGTACTTGAGTTCTCCCATGAGACTCAAGCTCAGAAAACATGGATACAAGCTCATTAGAAGAACCACCAAAAATAATATTGTCCACGTAAATCTGAGCAACCAATAAGTCTGAGCCATCTCTAAGCAAGAAAAGAGTCTTGTCCACAAAACCCATCACAAAACCGTTTTGTAACATGAACTACTTTAGACGATCATACCAAGCCCTGGGGGCTTGCTTGAAACCATATAATGTCTTCTGCAATGTGAAAACATGTCGAGGAAACTTAGGGTTCTCAAAACCGGGGGGCTGCTTAACATAGACCTCCTCCTCTATATACCCATTAAGAAAAGCACTCTTGACATCCATCTGAAAAAGCAGCAAAGGCCAAAAGAATACGAATGGACTCAAGACGGGCAACAGGGGCGAAGGTCTCCTCAAAATCAATACCTTCTTTCTGGCAAAAACCCTGTGCTACTAGTCGAGCTTTGTTGCGCACCACAACCCCATCTTCACCTTGTTTGTTCTTAAACACCCACTTGGTGCCTATGGTTTTGCATCCAGGTGGCAACTCAACTAGTGTCCAAAGCCGATTGCGAACAAAATTTTCAAGCTCTTCTTGCATAGCATTTATCCAATTTGAATCATAAAGATCATGAGAAATGTCTCTGGGCTCAAAGTAGCAACAAACGCAGACTCAGCAAACATAGCAAGAGAACAAACTGAAGAACGCAAGGATCTCTCAGTAAGATCACCGATGATGAGCTCTGAAGGGTGATCACGCTGAACTGCTCGGGATCCTAGGTGATCTGAAGTCACCTCACCAGAGTCAGCAACTAACTCCTCTGGACTCGGCTGAGGAGTCATCTCACTAGAGTCATCAACTGGCACCTCTGGACTCGGCTGAGGAGGCTCGATCGAAGTAGAAGGAGTGATCAGAGGTCCGTCCTCATCCTCAGTCGAAGTCTTAGAAGGTGTGGGGTCTACATGCTGTGTAGAGGGACCACCCTCATAATCAGCGGGAGTGTCATCATCTTCCTCGAACATGGACTCTCTAAGCTCATCATCTCCAGAAAGCTCAAAAGGAGTCAGCGAAGGCATGGACTCATCAAAAGAAACCTCACAAGTCTCGACAAGCAGCTGAGAATCTAGGTTCCAAACACGAAAGCCTCGAGAATGCAAAGCATAACCAAGAAACACTCCATCGCAGCAACGAGACTCAAACTTGTCCAAATGCCCTCCCTTCTTGAGCACAAAGCACTTGCATCCAAAAGCTCGCAAGTGACTCACCTTGGGTTGTCTGCTAAACCGCAACTCATATGACGTCTTATCTAAGTAAGCTCTAAGAAAAATGCGATTGGCTAGATAGCAAGTTGTGTTCATGGCTTCAGCCCAAAAGCGCCTAGGAGTCCTATGCTCATCAAGCATCATCCTGACCATCTCGACTAGTGTGCGGTTCTTTCGTTCCACAACACAGTTCTTTGGGGGAGTGTAAGGGGCAGAGAACTGATGATCAAGATCCTGATCACTACAGAAACTGATGAACTGAGAGTTCTTAAACTCAGAGCCGTTGTCTGAATGAATTGCTCGCATCCGACCATTGTTCTCATTCTTTAGCTTCAAAACCAGGTCATGAACATACTGAAAAGTCTCATTCTTAGACTCTAGAAAGTAAACCCATGAGAATCGAGAAAAATCGTCAACTATCACAAGAGCGTACCACTTCCCACCAACTAAGCGTACTCGAGCTGGACCAACTGTATCCATGTGTAACAGCTCTCCCGGGTACAAAGTCATCACCTGAGTCACAAGTGTGTGAGAAGTGGCAACCATTTTCCCATGACGATAGGGATGGCAAACTAGATCCTTCTCTATCTTAAGCTTAGGCAATCCTCGGATAAGGTCCATAGAACTCAATCTGACAAGCAGATCAAAGCTCAAATGGCCTAACCTCCTATGCCATTTCCAAAGCTCAGAGGAAGATCCAGCCATCAGACAGTGAGAAGGGCCAGAAGAACTAGAGAAATCAATATGAAAAACCTTACCGAAAGGTAAGATCCGGCAAACTAAAGATCCTCTAGAATCAACAACAGAAGACATGCCCTTCGTAAAGCGAACCTCTAAGCCATCCTCAAGAAGTTGCGAAACAGAAATTAGATTAAAATTCAGATTTCCAACTAAAGCAACCTTCTTCAAAGAGAAATTAGAGAGAGGCTGGAGAACCATCTGCGGTGTCCCGTCATATGGCAAGAACATCCTAAATCCATGATCCACACGTCCTCCAGTCCTCGATCCTGCAAGATCAATGGTCATGAGTGGGAGCAAATGGTCTAACGCCAGGTTTAGCAAAGGTGCTAAACCAGTGTCGAGCCATCTGCTCGTAAGTAGGAAAGCAAAAGGAATCATATGAGTCTGGACCAAAACGCGGCTCAAAGCACGGTCCTCTGTTCTACCTAAAATCATGGCCACGAGGTCCAAAACCGTATCCATAATGATCTAGAGCTCTACCGGAACGAAAACCACCCTCCGAAGCATGGTCATAAAAACCGTCTCCTCTACCACCACCTACACGACTTGGCATGGCCTCTACCCTCTCTCTACGTTGAGGAACTCTTTGTCTACCACCCTGCTGGTAGAACTGCTCCTGCCCACCTCGAGCTCTCTCTGCTCTCTCAACCCGCTTCCTCCTGAAGCAAAACTCCTCAAGAAGCCGTCTCTCTGACAAAACTCACAGTGATAGGTAGGCTTCTTGGGATGTGGTTGAGGCTTGGGATTCTTAGGCTTGGTGGTGTTGGGTGTAGGATCTTTGGTGTGAGAAGGTCCAGGTAAAGAATCAAGAGAAGTGTGGAGAAGTTTAGGCTTTGGGACCAGATATTTTTCTTGGGTGGAGCTTTAGGTTGTTCTTGAAACACTCCATCCTTGGGCTGACTATTCTTCAAAGACTCAGTGGAGTGAGGCTTGGGATATCTCTGTTCAGGAGACATCTGACTACACTCCACTGCTCGGCTAATGGCACTCTCAAAATCAGCCTTGGTTTAGGTGTAACCTACCCCAAACCCATCCTGTCTCTTGAACTGCTGGATCATCATGTCGAGCTGTGGCTCTCTGGCACTAATCCAACTCAGGATCTGACGGAGGTAAAAGTTCTCATTCTGAACATCAACTAGCTCCTCTCTCAAGGAAGCTAACACCTCCACCTGAGACAAGCAGATCTCACACTCTCTATCAACTTCGATAGACTTTTCAGCTTTTAGCTTGATCAACTCCATTCTCATGGACAAGTAGTTCTCACAAACAGTGGGTGGAACTGACAAGATCTCAAGCTCTAGCTTAGTCTGCTCCAGCTCAGCTCTCACTCCAGCTAACTCGCCCAACTGCTCATCACACTTGTCTCTCAGCTCAGCTATACTAGCTAAATGGGATGGGCAGTCTACACAGGGCACGACGACAGTGGCATGAGCATTTTTCAGCTCTAGCTGAGCGCTTTCAAGCTTAGTGGCCATAGCGTCTCTCTCATCTACTCTCTCTGTGTACCTGGACTTCAGAGTCGTCAGGCCACACAACAACACCTCATAGTTTAGGCACTCACTGCTACCACCCAAGTAAGGGGAAGAAGACAGACTCTCAATCTTGCCATTCGCCATGGCAAGCTCACTCTCAAGCTCATCTATCCTCTTTTTAGCCCCTCTAAGCAGTTTTTCCTGATACTTCAACTCGTTACTATTCTATTCTAGTAAATTAACAACTTCTTGTTCATAGGAGGATACCTTTTCATCGTCGGAGTCGTCGGAGGACCCCTTTTCTTCCTTATCCCTGTTGACATGGAAACGTGCCCCCGCACTTGGGTCAGTCAGGTGATCCAAAGTGCACGGATACTTAGGGATGGGCCTAAGCGTGACGTAACACCGACGCCACGTTCTGACTACCCTTAATAGTGATAAGGGGGTGGAGTCGCCAGGCAACCAGATTACAAGAAATAATCAAATTAGCCGAAAGAAATAGATTAAACAAGTTAAAATTAGCAAACCAGTCAGAGTCCTCCTGGTTCAAAGTCTGATGCGAAGGGTGCGCCAAAGGGTACCTTCGGCGTCTGGTGCAAAGTGCTCCGCCGAAGGGTGCTTCGGCGCTTGGTGCGAAGTGCTCCGCCGAAGGGCGCTTCGGCGTTCGGACTGATCCGGCCGAAGGTGAACTCCGAACGGATCTAAACCCGGTGATCACCTCCGAACAGCGGGGTTCGGCGTGCGATCTCCGATGCAGTGAATTACAGAGTAGTGACACGGAGGCCATGCGCAGGTGCAACTTCATCTTGGCACGGGGAGTAGTCGTGGCGAAGCCTGTCATGATGAAGTGTGCCGGCGAAGCCTGTTGTCGAAGCCTGCGGTCTTTGTCGAAGGGTGTCCTAGGGACCTCCGGAACCGATCTCTCAGCTCCGAACACCTCCAGTGAAGGGGCTCCGAACATGTGACCTGCAATAGGGATGATGTGAAGTACCAATTCGGCCTTAGGACCAAATTTGCGAGGTGTTGCATGGGTGGCGAAGGTAGCAATCTATTACGCAGATTACCGGATACTTCACAAGCGAAGTAAAAAGGCGATAGCAATATGTTACGTAGATTAACGGGGACTTCACGGGCGAAGTACCAAGGCTTACCAATGTTCCATAGTGGCGGACGGAGGGCTTCCAGGAAACCCACGAAGAGGTACAGGAAAGTAAAGGTAAAAGTAAAGGTACGATCAAAGCATGGATTTGGTTTGGTTTTGTTGAGGGGGGGTTCTCCACGCTGGCCAGGCCTCTGTATTATAGAGGGTTAACTCTAATGTAATCTTCTATTAATCCGGCCGGATAGAGATAAAGATTGAGCCAACAATGCGTCCAACTCTATCTCTGCCGAGGTGGGCTTCGGTCAGGCCGACCGAGGCCTGCTCCTCGGGCCGAAGCTTCGGTAGCGTGGGATTCGGCTAGGCCCGTTGAGGCTTTCTTCTCGGGCTGAAGATTCGATAGTGTGGGCTTCGGCCAGGCCATTGAGGCTTGCTCCTCGGGCCGAAGCTTCGATTGCGTGGGCTTTGGCCAGGACCGTCAAAGCTTGACCTTGGGCCAAAGCTTCGACAGCGTGGGCTTCCGAAGCTTTCGGCAGCATGGGCCTCCGAAGGTTCCCGAAGCTTTGGCAGCGTGGGCCTCCGAAGGTTCCCAAAACTTCGGCAGCATGGGCCTCCGAAGGTCCCCGAAGCTTCGGGAGCGTGGGCCTCTGAAGGCTTCCTAGCCGAAGCCCATGGGCTGGTTGGAGGTTTTCGGAGCCCATAGCTCGACGTGCTTTGGCCTCGTAGGGCTTCGGACAGACCCTCGACATGTGTATTTTCGGCCCAAATCACCAAAAATTGATATTTTGATAATCTATCCATTAATGCCATTTTTTGCTATCAACAATCCCCAAGAGTCATTGAACAGAAGCTCTTGCGGGGTCTTCGGCTGTGACGTGAGCGACTCTTCGGCTTGTCCCCAAAGGCCATGAAGCAGAGGCCCGCTGGATTGTCCCTGTCCTTCCCCTTCCTGATCATGAACTCTTCATCACTTGAACTCGAAGATGAAGAGGAAGATGAAGATCTCTTGGAGTAACTTTTCTCCATCTCGGCGAAGAAAGCCTTGTCTCGCTTCTTGTTCTCACGCCTGTAATCCTTCAAAGCCTTTCAAAAGAACCTTGTCTTGGGCTTACCCTTTGTGGAAGTGGAGTTTTCGTACTTGCCGGAGTCGTAGGAGTTGCCGTCGGTTCCCTTTTTGTAGCTCTTCCGCTTGGGGCACTCGGCGATGAAATGACCTGAATCACCACACTCAAAGCATCCGGATTTTGTGCCGTGTCTTTTAAGCATTCGTTATCATAAACACGTCGCACTCGGTTGTTAAACAAACACAGATCATCATCTCCTAGCGAATCAAGCTGATCCTCGAAGATAGACATCAAAGAAAATGTAGTACAACTCAAGACAGTAGGATCAGCATACGGTGTCGCAAGTGCCAGAGTCTTTGAGCCAGAACCAGTGAGATTTGATCTCAACTGGATATCGACCTCTAAGGCCTTGAGCTTACTAAAAAGCTATGCGACAGTCAAGGTGTCATAGGAAGCGCTCTCAACAATAGATGAAACCTTGATCTCCCAGATCTTAGGGTCCAAGGTATGGAGAACCTTGAGCGCCTGTTCATGATCTGAGACCAGCTGATCACGCTCGGACCTTGTTGACCTCGAAGCTTGTTAATGATCGATTGAAAACGACCCAAACAAAGCCTCAACAGTCTCACCTGGCTTCTGTGAGAAATTTTCATACTCACGTCGGTAGGTCTGATAGAGCCTAGCCTTGACCTAAGTTGTCCCCTCTTGGTGTGCCTGGAGGGTAGCCCAGATCTCTCGAGCAGTGGTGAGATGTCTAAAACACTCAAACTCACTAGGACCTAGACCAGAAAATAGAATGTTCACCGCTTTGCTATTGTTCTATGCTGGGCAATAATATCAGCAGTAGTACGCTCAGCAACAGGAAGTATAGTAAAAGTAGGGTGAGCACAAATATCCCAAATGTCCGAGCTCTAGCTCATGAGATAGGCTCGCATGCGAGTATTCCAATAAGTGTAGCCAAAAGCTTCAAGGGACGAGATTTTACCAGAGGAAGTCATGATCACTACCTGGGTTTAGAACCAGGCTAAGGTAGGGGAAAACCCTAACCTCGCTCTGATACCACTTGTAGGACCAAAAGTAGCGGACCAGAGGGGGGGGGTGAATGGGGCGCCTAAAAAGTCCTTCTAAATAAACGACCTATCCTAACACCCAATGCACCTCGACAACCGAATAACAGTAGCAAAAGCAAATTACAGGAACTACAATTGTGTAGCCTAAAAATGACCGGTGTCCTAATTAAAATGATATTCAAAAATAAAATAAACTAAACTAAATAAAATAACTGCAATGAATAAAAATGGGTACTAGAAATATTTAATGGCCTAGGAAAAATACCTAAATAAATCATAATAATTCGGATTGCAGTCTAAAAATAAAATACTAATCAAACGAATAAAATATGGATCCATCCAGAAATTTATGAGAAATACCTTAAATATTGCACGTAATCTAGAATAACAACATTACTACGCACTATAATTTTTTCCTTTTTATATGAACAGAATAAAACGTTGAAAAATAAATAATATGCTAACACTAATAAAAATCTAGCAGATAAACATAACTACAAAATAGCTAACAGATTTAGATCTAACTAAAAATTAGGAGAATCAAAAAACTAAACCTGCATGATGTCGTTGACTTCGCCGCGTGCGCTGTCTGCCGCTGCATGCTACACCGTCGCTCCCCGCCTGCCGTGGCTCCGTGCCGACGTGAAGATGCTGCGCCGTGGAAGACCGAGGACGTGCGTCAAAAAGCTGTCCAACGAAAAGCTTGGCTGCACGTGAGTTCTTGCGCCAAGCGGACGTGCAGATGCGTGCTGCGCTGCCTTGGGAAGAAATCAACCCGGCGTGGTCCCACACAGGAAATTGCCGAAGAAAACGTGATGCAATAATGCCTCGTCTCCGCTCGATGGAAACCAGCACCCGCGCTGCTTTTCCCTGCCACGCGATGGACGGCCTTGGCTGCCGTGCGCTACCGCGCGTGCTGGAGAAGCGGTCGCCGGTTGCAAATTTCTGAGCTGCCGCCTACTGTGCTCGCTAGCCTTCTGCCGTGTGCAAAGGAACATGCGCTAGCTATGCTGTAGACTGCCTTGGATGCCACAACCGCACACCTTGCCGGCTGGAGAAAACAGAAAGAAAGTCACGGCGGCGATGCAGATCGAAACACGGAGGAAAAATAGGGGATGAAAACTATCGATGGACTGTAAATTAATCTCAGAAAAATGACAGTCACCCTATCCCTAGGGTAGGGGCCTATTTATAAGCGACCCCTAATACATGGAAAAGACTAATTTAACCCCGAGGGTAAATTACACTAACTCTTAAAATAAAATTCGAAATTACTAAAATACCCTTAGAAAATTCAACTGACCGCGAATATCGAATATTCTGGACTTAAATACTAAATATTATATCCTAAGTCAAAATAATCATCGTTATCAGTTTTGCGCCGAAACTGACAAAGCGTCCACCGTCTTCGCACCGGGTACCTGGATTGGACCGACCCGATCCCACAGCTTCCTCAGCCAGGCAATCGCTCACCACCTGTGTACCTGAGTCAAGCCCAGTCAACAGACCAGTGGATCCTCTGCCGCTCCTAGCCCATGTTTCGGATTGGGCCAGCCTGACTCCGAGGCTCCTCTTCCCGGCTGTCGCTCGCTTGCCCGTGTACCTGAGTCATGGCAGGTCTTCATGTCTCTTATTTAACTTCCATTGACAATCACTCATCACATCTGGAGCATAAGACCCATGCTCTTCAACATGGTTCCTCAGTGCCGGATCTCTAGCATGGGCTTCAGCTGCTTTAACTTCGACATCAAGGGGTGCGTCTTGGAGGCGAAGATAGAAGCGACCCATAGTAGAGGGAGCTCGGCTAGGGCTTGGCCATTGGCGACGTCTCCCTTCTCTCCTCCCCGACGTAGATTCGTGGGAACCGCTACTGCTACAAGGGCTGGCTGCGCCTCAGCTTGCCTAGGAGCTGCTTCACATCAGCTTGCACCTCGAGGACCTTCTCCTCTAGTGCGGTGACCCTCTCCTCCAATGATTGGGACCGGGTGCAGATTCTCTTCAATGACATCTAGGTGCCTTTTGATGGCATCTAGGTGCTGCATAATATCCTTCAACATGTCATCGACGGTGCTCCCTGAACCAGTGCAGATTGGGAATTCATCGTGGTGGAAGGAGAACCTGAGAGCTCTATTACCAAGTTGTCACCGGTCAGTGTTTCCGTAGAAATTGGTAGTAACTAATCTTCATTGATTATACTGAAATAGGTAGTTAGTCGAGGGCCTTGACCTCGTCATCGTGGCGGCACCGCTGCGGCGACGCGATAAGGAGGCATGGTATACAGATGGCAAAGCCTAACTGAAAACTCAACGCCTAAACTCCTATTAAGGTCTTGTATATATATGCACATGATCTATCTTTTGATCTAATATACTAAATTGAATTATAACTATACTAATCTGCTAAAACAAAAATCAGAATTGTAACTAATCTGCTATAGAACCGCGGTATTGTTCACGGGTACAGTACATGTGGTACTGTTCATGGGCTGGAGGGCCTGAGCCTAGCCCACTTCCTACCATTGACATCAATTTTATGAAAAAATATTTTATTTTACCTTGTTACCTACTCTTGGTTGTAGATTAAAAATTTCTACTCTTTTAATACCTCTTACCCATCATTTCCTAATACTACTTTCTTATTAATGAGAAACACTATTTTCTTTTACTATCATCACTATTTATTAGTTTATCTCAAAGTAAATTGTTTAAAGGACAGAGATAGTAGTAATCATATAAGAGTGCATTTTGACTGTCACACTGACACGTTTGTTCCTATCAGTCATGGATCCACAATACAATCAATTACTATTAAGTCTTCAATTACTTTTTAGTTGGCTCGAATACCATTATCAAATTCAGTATTTCACTCAGGTCTTGAAATCCTAGATGAAAATTTTAAAGTGACATCAGCGACCTGGAGTTTTGAATCCACCGTGATGCTTTAGTCTATTGTAATCTATGAAACAGAAAAAGGTTGGCATGTTGGACATCTCAACGTCTTGTTGGTTAATGCCTCTATAATCAATGTGGCCACATTCCGAAACAGAATTTCATTAAAATCATTGATCTAAACAGGCACGAAAGAGGGAAAATTATTAAAACCGCTAGTGCATATAAAACGGAAAGTTGCCACACATGGACGAATATAAACAAAATTTTTCATCACGAAGAGATAGACATTCCTATTTGAAAAGGATCATTTAGATCAGAAGGGGTAAAATTAGGAAGTCATGTTCTTAGGTTGGTTTAGTGAATTTGAGCAATCTAGTTATTTATCACTCCACTTGGACAATTTGTATGATATTCATATCACACAACTGCCGCAGAGAACATTCTCCCTCAAATCTTTTCATTTTACCCCTATCCACTAATCAAAAAAATTATTCTGCTTTAGCTACATGCACATCCAATCTCCATGTGGTGACGGGCAACAGCTGATGAGCATCGGATGCTAGGTGGCGGTGGGCGAGCGTCGAGCGATATATGGCTAGCGAGTGTTGGGCTCCGGGTGGCGAACGGGATCTAATGAGGCATAGATTCGGCAGCGGCAGGCGACCGACACACAGCGAGAGGTGCGCCGATGGCAGCGGGTGACCGAGGCACAGGAGGCATGCTGGCGGGCACATGGCAAGGTGCTGTGGTCAAATGGCTGAGGGATATTTTAATCTTTTCACCTCCTTTGTTGGTAAAAATATCCAAGCCTTATAATAGCTGTAATTTAAGATAGAGTGAATAACTTTTTACACAATCCTTATCGCCCAAACTAAAAAGCATGTGTGAAGCAGCAATGGCAGAGATGGGGTGGGGTGGCTAGGCGGCTTGGGTTTAGCCTCACCAGTAGCTTCTTATTACTCAAAAATTGTTGTGAGATTATATAAAAATCTTTGAAAATTTTGAATATTTAGTTAATAATTGTTAGATCAACTATTGATATGATATGTTTTTAACTCCGCCGGTAACATATAGCAATAAGATCAAGAATACATGTACCCAGAAGCACACAAATAACAAAGGAACATGAATGGGAATCACAAAATGTAGCAACAAGTGCAGTTACCTGAACTATGAAGTCGAACAGATCGGTGGTACTGGGATTGCTCGTCCTAGAGAGCGAGGTGAAACAAAATAAATTAAGAAACTTGATCTGTGCCTTATTCGTGTTTCATAAGCCTAGCTTGAATGCTTTATATGAGAAGGGAAATACCAGCAACGCAAGCAGCCGCTCACCTTATGCAATGATCCTTTTGGAAGTACATATATTAGTAGAAAAAAATTATAGCACGGGAATCATATAAAATAAAGGGGCGCCTACAAAATAACGTGCCATATTTTCCAAATAATCCTTCTTGTAAAATTTTCTTATGCAACATATCTGAAACTGTTTGTGATTCACTACCTAAAAAAAAGCTATTAGTAATTAGTCACAAAAGTCATTACTAACGGGCATCCACTACAACAAAATAGGGAACTTCCGTCGGCCAAAGCCGACGGAAGTTAGCCCTTTCCCGACGGAAAAAGCTAACTTCCGTCGGCAAAAGGCTAACTTCCGTCGGCTTTTGGCCGACGGAAGCGGGTCGACGGAAGTTAGCTAACTTCCGTCGCGGCCGACGGAAGTTAGCTAACTTCCGTCGGCCAAACCTAGCCGACGGAAGTTACCAGAAAATCTGGTAACTTCCGTCGGCCAAATCTAGCCGACGAAAATTACTTTTTTTTTCTTTTTTCTGTCGGCTGGCTAATAACTTCCGTCGGCTAATGTTGGCCGACGGAAGTTAACTAAAAATACGAAAAAAAAAGAAAATTTGCAACTTTGCTGCTCCGATTGCTTCCAAAGTGGCATTCTGCTCATACTCCATCCATAGTGATGTATGAGCATATCAAATGATACAACATAAAATGAGAGGAGTTTATTCAATTTACATAAATAATATATGAAAAGCAGTATACCATGAGACAAATAACTTGAGAATCAGAAACAACACATAATATGTAACTTAACCTCAACATGGATCCACCTTTTGTACTCGTTAGGACATGTTCTTAACAACTAAACAATATAAACGATTACAACACAACTAAAGTGCTAGCTCTTGCATGTTCCCACTGAACTGAACTACAAATAAACCACTGAATATGCTACTAGATGATACCTAAAGGGAACAAGGTCAATACAATATCACTTCTTAACCATCTTTCACTAACTTTATCTACTTTCTAGATCCTTTTTGGGATATTTCACTGTCGTCTCGGTTTTAGGCTTTTTGCCGTGTACAGTGTATATGAACTAAGTTTTGCAGGTGCAGGATAAAATGGTCAGCATCTAATACTCAAGAAACACAAAGGTAACAAAAGGAAAATTTAGTCCATATGATCTTCAATCATATATTCATATCCTGTCAGATATAACTGCATATAACTGCTGCTCATGAGCCAAGATCAATGCTCCATCTCTACAGATCAAGAACTCCAACAATGTGAATTACTGAATTTAACACATCACTTAAAAAGTCTAATACTATGCACTTACACATACAAACTCTAGCTGATGCCTACAGTACAATAGTACAGTTACATACATCAACTGGATATAAAACTATCTTTACACAACATCCTCAGCTAAAATATCACATGATCACATCAGCATGTCCAGTTGAGGTTAAGATGGCAAGTGTTAAGTGGTTTACTGCTGACCCGTCAGGATACCTCGAGACTGCTAAAATTTCTATAATGTGCCAAAATTCTACATATCAGCAGATGCTATACATCACCAAAACACTGACATGACTAAATCAGTAAATTGTAATCACAAATAAACTCCACATTGGAGTACGGATCCTGACCCGTGCCACTAGCCAAACCATCAGAAATCAAGTTTTTGATAATCCGTGTAGGCTCGCGGCGATTTGACCCATCACAACCATAATCAACAGCCAAAATCGTAAGCACGAAACCTAGCTCCCACTTCAGATCTGATCCCCCTACCTCCAAACCCTAAGCACACAAGCAGATCAAGCAGTCCAGGAGCAGGCAACCGAAGAGATCAAGAGGAGGGGCGGAGAGGATTGAGAGAGATGGGCAGCGAGACGGACCTGTGCCTTATCTGCGAGGCGGAGCGCGAGCCTAGAGACGGGGAGGGGTGCGTCATAGACGAAGGTGTGGTTGATGCACTCGAGCGGCGGGAGGTTGGGGGAGGCGGTGGGAGGCCGTGGAGGCGGCGGGAGGCCGCGGAGTCGGCGGAGGCCGTGGAGGCGGCGGAGGCGGCGAGAGGTCGGGGAGGTGGGCGGAGGGCGGCGGAGGCGGCGGGAGGCCGGGGAGGCGGCGGGAGGCCGGGGAGGCGGGCGTAGTTGCGCGGAAGGCCGGGGAGGCGGGCGTAGTCGCGCGGAGGCGGCGGCGGGGAAGAAGAGAGGAGAAGGGGAAACCTAGGTTAAAACAAGGCACGGCTGAGAAAAAGAGGAGCCTAGGAAAAAAAAGCGCGCGGCTGGAAACTTAACTTCCGTCGGCCACATCTAAAGCCGACGGAAGTTAATTTTAACTTCCGTCGGCTTTAATGCTGGCCGACGAAAGTTAGGGGATTTATACCGGGCGGGGAAAAATGAGTCTATCTTCCGTCGGCCACTGTGAAAAGCCGACGAAAGTTAGCTTAACTTCCGTCGGCTTAAAGGAGCCGACGGAAGTTAGCTAACTTCCGTCGGCTTTTCGAAAAGCCGACGGAAGATAAAATAGCCGACGAAAACTTTCTGTTTTCTTGTAGTGATCACACCCGTCATTTTTATCACGTCAGTAATAACCTATGATTAGTGATGGACATACTCTCATTACTAAAGATGACCTTTAGTAATGGGTATAAATGTATGTGCATCAGTAAAGTTGACCTTTAATGACCCACATACATCTATACCGGACAGTAAAGGTGGATCATTCGAGATGAGTATAGATGTTTACACGTCATTAAAGGTCGATTTTTCATTTCAGATATGTTCGATACTTCCTCATTTAGTTTCTTTTAGTTCAAATGAAGTGACAATTAGAACTTAGGTGGTCATGGAGACGCTCTTTCCATCGTTTTTGGCATCATTCTAATGTGATTTCCATATGGTCATTATCGATGAGGTCTCTACCCCGAGAAACAATAGAGCAAGAGAGTCGATGATGACGTGGGATCGAATTAGACGACTAGAGGGGGGGCGGTGAATAGGCACTTCAACAAATTCTCGTGAATAAGATGACCTGTCCAGAACACCCAACACTCCTCAGAAAATTGCAGAAGCTAAATTGAGACCCACAATACAAATTCAGAACAGAAATCGCACCAAAATAAAATTTCTTCCTAAATCGGAGTATGAATTTCCGATCTATTATGTCGGAGTTTGATTCTCCACAATAGAGTCTCTAGATCGACTGATGGAATACTGACAGGAGCTGTCGACTGATGGTTCTCCGATAGAGTTCAGAAGTTTTATAGTTGAGATTAAAAACAAATTCTACTGCAATCAAATAGTGCTGAGATGATTGATCAGCATGATTTACACACCAGAACTTTCAAAACAGATCATTTTTCAGGGAAGGATGGTTAGATACTGAACATAAATTGTGTTCATGTAATAAGGAGTATTCAGATACACACACCATACATGTTTAGATCACAAAACACAGTTGCGAGCCATATGCAGTACTCATTGATTTAGATGTAGTCTGATTGATATAGAGTGAGTACTATCAGCAAACATGCATCTGAAATCATAGAGGAGCTTAAGACAGAATTCACAAGAAGAATGTACTACACACACAATGGAATATTGTAAATAAAACTGAGACAAGGCTTGGCGGTGCAGCATGAAATTTTCAGTATGTGACTCTGAAGGCACTTTCTGAATATATCTTAATCCTCTTCAGAACTTGATTCAATAGTACTGATTTAATGCATAGACATGAAGTTCATGGCAGCAATAGATCAGAAGTGAAACATCTGGAATTAAAATAGAATAAACCTCACTAATGTTTTGATGATCAAATTGAAAAATAGAGACTCAAATCAATTCACCTAACAAGATGCATTAGAAACTCTGCTTCTGAAGATGAACATGATTAAGAAGCTGCAACCTATCAAGCAAGTCTCATACAACAGATGACCATGATCTGAAACCTCAACTAAACAACAAGCTAGCTTGACAAAAACAACCTGATCGTAAAACTGAAACTTGCTATTAGCATTACTTTTTCTGTCATCGATAGATCGAGAATAGAGAAACACTTCTCAGTACAACATAGGTCGCAATCAGAAACACATAGAGATGATGAATCTATTATTGTCCAGGAAAAATGGAATAATCAATCAATAATTGAACCACTCAAGAGCTCAAATCCTTGTTGAAAATCAGATCAAGGAGACACAGCAGCAGGAAACAGATAGAGCATATCGGCGGCGTTGTGAGGTTTCAGAACCGAAACAATCCTGTGTAGCTACTGTAGCTCTTCACACAAAAGGAACAATACAACAGATGATGTTGAATAGTAATTGCAACTTGCTGAATTTCTGGGATCGGAATGTCGACTAGAGAGTGGTGAATAGGCACCTCGACAAATTCTTGTGAATATGATGGCCTTTTAAAATCACCCAATGCACCTTTAAATGAACAAGCAGAAGCAGATGTAGTAAAGACTCCGATAAAAACAAATGCTTTCATCCTCCTATATGATATTATGTCAAATGATGCATTGAGGTATCATCAGCACTAAATTTGCACACACAAAGACTGTACTTTAAAAATAACTTGAAACATTTTCTGTTATATACAAAACACTCACATAAGAAAACAATTTAGAATGGGCTTGGTGGAACATGTGCTCGGCAATATGCAGTTGTTAATGGTGAAAAGCATCACTGCATACGGCGGCCCATTATGGGCAAGCTGGGAAATAAAAAGAAGGGAGAAAAATGTTTCTAGATTTAACTTTCAGCCTTCAAGATTTTCAGTAAATTACCACCTTCCAGAATATTTATAGCATATAGATGAGCCAAAAACTATATGTAGCTGTGTTCAGAACCTTTTACAAACTTCAAACATGGAACCCTTGTAACTAGGAAAACAAGAGTTATATTGAACTCAGGTCCAAAAACAGAACCAAAACATATCAAAAATCGCCTCAAAGATTGAATCCACACTGAAAACAGAACAACTTGGCAGAAATCAAGTTTTCAGAACTTTTTAGGCATTTTGTTGGACAGAAAAATATATGGAGCTGTGGTCAAAACCTTTTACAAATTTCAAACATGGAACCCTTGAAACTTGGACAACAAAAGTTATGTAGAAGTCAGGTCCAAAAACAGTACAAGAACAGATCAAAAATCGAGTCAAAGATTGAATCCAGACTGAAAAGAGAACACTCAGAAGAAATCAGAAGTTTCCAGAACTTTTTAGAGCACTTTGCTGGACAAAACAATATATGCAGAAATGGTCAAAAACTTTTGCAAACTTCAAAAATGCAACCCTAGAAACTTGTGCAACAAAAGTCGTGAAGAACTAAGGTCCAAAAACAGCATCAAAACAGTTCAAAACTCAGCTCCAAAAGTGAATCACACAAGGATGAACAGTACCTGCGCTGGAAGCTACTGGATGCACTGTTTGTGCTTGATCCGAATGATGAACAGTAAAAACGAAATTAATAACAGCAAAAAGGCTAGAACAAAATAAAAATTATGGTGGGTAGCCCCCAGAATGTTCAGTTGAAAGAGCCACCTAAATCCTAGGCCTTTGTGTCCTTTATATAGGCACGCCCATTAAAGAAATCTCTAAAATGTCATTAGGGTAAAAGTTCTTGGTATTTACCTAATTGCCATAATGAATTTTTAGAATTATAAATTCTGAAAAATGCATTAATAAATAACTCCTAATTTATTACATCATTGACACTATTTTTTAATATTTTTTCAGAATTAAGAATTCCGAAAAATACTAAAAGATTACACTTAATCTAGATGACAAAACTAAAAAAATAAACTCCTAATTACTGGAATTAAAAATATTTTCTGATGCGACGGTTTTCAGCAAAAACGACAAATCATCCTCGATCACCGACATGTGACGCCAATCCGCGAACTCGACCGCCAGCAAGTCTCTCCTGCTCTCGATCCCCTCGAGCCGCCTGATCACTTGCACTGGACTCCCTTTCGCTGACTTGACCGTCAACCTGTCTCGACCATACACTCCGTCCATGTCTTGCTCTATCTGCTCATGCACTCCTGAGATCATCTCCAACTTCACCCAATATTCTTGAACCTCTGGCATCGAGCTCCCCGCTCGACCCTTGATCACATGCCGTCGACAGTTGGTTAGCATCTCCACCCTGCACACAAGAGACAAGCAAAAACAAGAGACGTAACGCACACCGATCCTCTCGGCATAATCCATATCCACACATCGATCCATCGATGCAATCAAGCCACAACTCACTCACTCATCACTCCAGATCACTCAACCTTGTCAATCACTCATCATACAGAAAAAAACCACATTACGACCTCACTTGGTTTCACAATCTCCCCCTTGATTAGTGCATTGACAACCCTAAACAAAAACATGATGAAAGTTTCAAGTTAAGCGCACAAGTGACCATAAAAACTCAGAAAAGAGCAGAAACATGTCAATTGATAAAAGATCTCCCCCTTTGGCAAAAAAAACTCATGCATAGCAAAGCATCTTTGTTGGCAAAACCATCAATGCATCATGAAAGTCATCCCCCCTTAACAAAGCAATCATCCAAATCATCGAAAAGCATCATGTAAACCATTTCCCCCCTTTGGCAATGCAAGCATCAAGATGATAAAAAGATGCAAAGAGGGGAGTGAGGGTATAGTATAGATGCAGGCTTCTGAAACATGATAAATTGCAATTACAGTACAAATAAGCATTTGTCTTAAATATTGTCTAAAAGTACTGAATGAAACACTCAGATGAATACTATCAAAATAAAAGCATGAGCAAGCATTTTCAAATTTTAGCAAATAAAAGCATCACCACTCATACTAGCATACTAGACATGGAAAGGTATAAAATGCAAAAGCTAATCAAATACTAACCAGATAAGCATATCCCACTACAAGGAGCTTCAGCAAACTTGATATGCAATTGATTCAAGCTTTTGATTTTTTATTTTTTATTGTAGTGCTAGGGGTTATTTGCATGTTAAACTTATGCTAACCGACCAAGCTAAGCCTAGGTTGAAACCATCAGAAGCTTAAAGCAATGGTTTCGGCATACACTTTAATGTCCTACTTCATACCAAAGTGTTATGGTAAGTAGTCCGGAACAAAGTAGTGTGACAAAGCAAACCCACCTGGATCTTTTCAAATTCAGCATAAAACAACATGGATATCAATCATTCTCATTTTATTTTCATTCATTTTCATTCATTTTCATTCATTTTTAAAATTTTCAGCATAATATTTTTGATAAAATCAAGTTGCTTATTAGCATCCAAGTGAAAAGGACCTAACTATTAGGTAAGTAAAAGATAGCAAAAGCACTCAACCTATTCATGCTAGTTTCTAGACTAAGTAGTGATCATTTAAAAATTTTCACAAATAAAAAGTCATGCTCATGATAGATATCTGAAGTATTCAAATCAAGTGTAATCAACAGTATTAAAGACAATACTTCAAAGGCATGACAAAACATGTAATTGTAAAATCAATTAATCATATAACAGAAGCTCATGCAGTGCTACACAACTCCCCCTCAAAACATGCTAGAAGATCTCGAAGGATCAGTGTTGGGGTGAGTGAAAAATTGTTTAGGAATCCAGCATTATAAAACTCGAGAACCAGGTAAGGCAGTAGACTGATCATGCATAGGGTATGAGTTATAATAAAAAGTGTGTGGTCTACCTCCGAAGTGCGAACCTAGAAAACGATGAGTTCTCCTAAACTGTCGAGAATCAAAGCCTCTTAGATGCGGTCTAGCAACATATGAAGTATGGTGAACACCACGATGGGAAAAATCTATCATGGGACCATGGGGAGCATCAAAATAAGAATAAGAGTGAAAATCAGACTCATGCATACCAAAAGAAGGGTAATGCATGTCCTGAAAGCTCATCGCAAAAGAACGTCGTTCATCCTTGATACGATGAAAGCAAAACCCAACCAAATGACCCACCCGATGACAATAGGAGCAGTGATACACTCTCTTGGGTGTGTGAGCATGGGTTTTCTTGGGTTTTTGCTAAGGCCTTTCCTAGTGGTGGACGAAGGGCTTTCTTTGTAAGTTGAGTAGGATTCTTGGCTTTTTGATTGGTGTCTAACTAGGCTCTTTCTTTCTCAAGGGTAGTGGGTGGAGTAAACACTATTTCGCTCAGAGTGTTTAGAGTGGTTCTCTCATAAGCCGAACCCTAGAGTTAACCCTGCCCTATCAGCACACATTTTTGTTTTAGCCAAAAGCAAATCCATCCTACCCTTCCCTTCAGTGCATTTTTCAACCACGGAGAGAAGATAATCATTTTCACATTTTAGTTGTTTTACTTGCTCTCTAGCAAAGCTGAGTTGGTCCTTAAGGGTGATGTAGATGGGACAAGCTAACTGCTCATCCTTAGAACACTCAGCACTCTCCAATCTTGTATTAAGTTCATCAACATGCCTATATCTCAAATTAATGCTTTCAACAAGTAAAGCATCGTTCATGCATTCGTTGATGACAGCAGGACTAGACTCTACCTCCAAAAACTGCTTTTTAGTGATTTCAAGTTTTTCAACAGTTTGAGCATGTGTAAAACATAGCTGAGCAAGTTCATCCATAACAATAATACATGACTCACATTCAGCATCATCGGACTTAGATTTTAAGATTGCAAGTTCAGTGGAAATAGATTCAAGTATGAGTTTTAGTTCTTTTCGTTCTTTAACAGCAAGTTTAAGTAATCTATTTGAGAACAGACAGCATCATGCAATTCATCATTTTTAACAAGAAGCTAATCATGGAATAGATATACCTTAGAAGTGTCGAGCTCGTCGCTGCTATGGTTGCTATCGGCCATGAAGCAAAGGCCGGTGAAGTCCATTTTCTTCTTCTCCTTCTTTTCTTATTTCTTGGATAGTTCTTCTTCATCGGAGCTTGGCTCCTCACTTGATGTGTTGTCGATATCGCTGAGAGCGGACACAAAAGCTCTGGCTACCTTCTTAGCCACTCTACCTCGCTTCTCCTTGAAGAAGGGTTTCGTGTTCCACTTTTGGTACTTGTGCTCATTTTCATTTTTCATTTTTACTTTAGGGCAATTTCCTTTTATGTGAGAATGATCTCTACACTCAAAACAACCTGAGACCCTTCTTTCCTCTGATCTCGTCTATCATTATAGAAGCATATGACCTTCTTGACAATGAGAGCTAGCTCCTCATCATCTAGAGTGTCCACCTGTTCTTTTGTGAAAGAGACAAGGGAGGATAAGTCAAAACCACCAAAATAAGCACAAACTCTAGAACCACTAGAAAGATTACCTCCACATGAGGTGCCACTGCTAGTACCAGAAACTGGTGCAATGGATTGTGGCAAAGAGTTAACAATCCTAGAACGATACACCTTGGCGATCTCAGTGGACTTAAGCTTACTGAAAAGTTCATCGCAAGTCAAAGTGTCAAAGGTCACCGACTGTATAATACTTGATATCTTCACCTCCCATATGCTACAATCAAGAGCATAGAGAAGTTTGATCGTCCTATCATGGTCTGAATAAAATAAAGTCCTAGTGGAGCGCAAGTTTCTCACAATTCCATCAAATCGAGCAAACATGGCATCTACAGATTCGCCGGGGCCTTGCATAAACATTTGGTATTCTTGATTATATGTGCTTTGCCTCCTAGCCTTAATCTGAGTAGTGCACCCATGAAAGGTTTTCAAAGTAGTCCAAATCTCACGTGCAGTTCGTAGGTGCTAGACCCTATCAAACTTATTGCGACTCAGACTTATGAACAATATGTTTCTTGCTTTGGTATTACAATCATACTATTACTTCTCAGTCTGTGAGGTGCGAGTTTTAGGTATCACATATTGGGAATCGACAATGTCCCGTATAGCACTTCCTTGGTTTAGTAGATAAGCCTCCATGCGCACCTTCCAATGAGCAAAGTCTCAACCATTAAAAAATGGAATCTTAGTATTCTTGTCCAAGTCACCAAACGGATCACAAACCAGTTAAGGTCAACTGGTGATCTAATAGGCTCTGATACCAATTGTGGGATCGAAATGATGACTAGAGGAGGGTTGAATAGGCGACTCGACAAATTCTTGTGAATATGATGGCCTTTTCAAATCACCCAACGCACCTCTAAATGAGCAAGCAAAAGCAGATGTAGTAAAGAGTCCGATAAAAACAGATGCTATCACCCTCCTATCTGATATTATGTCAAATGATAGAATGAGGGATCATCAGCACTGAATTTGTACATAGAAAGATTGCACTTTAAAAATAGCTCTAAAACATTTTATGTTCTATACAAAAGACTCACATAAAAAAATAATTTTAGAATGAGCTTGGTGGAACATGTGCTCGGCAGTACATGCAGTTGTTAATGGCGAAAAGCATCACCGTATACGGCAGCACATGATCCTCAAGCTAGGAAAGAAAAAGAAGGGAAAAAATGATTCTAGATTTAACTTCCGGTCTTCATGATTTTCAGGAAATAACCACTATCCAGAATATTTATAGCATATAGATGAGCCGAAAACTATATGTAGCTGTATTCAGAAACTTTTGCAAACTTCAAACATGGAACCCTTATAACTTGGACAACAAGAGTTATGTAGAACTCAGGTCCAAAACCAGAACCAAAATAGATCAAAAATCGCCTCAAAGATTGAATCCAGACTGAAAACACAGAACTTGGCAGAAATCATAAGTTTCTAGAACTTTTTAGGCACTTTATTGGATAGAAAAATATATGCAGTAATGGTCCAAAAGTTTTGCAAACTTCAAAAATGGAACCCTAGACACTTGTACAACAAAAGTCATGAAGAACTCAGGTCCAAAAACAGCATCAAAATAGTTCAAAACTTAGCTCCAAAAGTGAATCACACAAGGATGAACATTACTTGTGCTGGAAGCTCCTGGATGTGTTGTTCTGTGTTTGATCCGAATAATGAAGAGTAAGCACGAAATTAGGAACAACAAAAAGGCTAGAACAAAATAGAAATTGTGGTGGGTAGGCCCCAAAATTTTCAACTGAAAGAGTCACCTAAACCCTAGGCCTTTGGGTCCTTTATATAGGCAAGCCCATTAAAGAAATCTCCAAAATATCATTAGGGTAAAAGTTCTATGTATTTACCTAATTGCTATAATGAATTTTCAGAATTACAAATTCTGAAAAATCCATTAATGCAAACTCCTAATTTATTACATCACTGACCCTATTCTTTTAGTATTTTTCAGAATTGAAAATTCCGAAAAATACTAAAAGATTACACTTAATCTTGATGAAAAAACATAAAAAATAAAGGAATTTTTGTAAAAATACCATTACAATTTTCCGTAATTTGAAAAATGCCACTGTCAGTGACTGTGGTAGGTCCCATATGTTAGTGACACGCCGATGGCATATTTCAAAACCATGAAAATTGTAATGGCATGGAAAAATTTTGCCTAAAAATAAACTCCTAATTACTGGAATTAAAAACATTTTCTAATGCGATGGTTTTCAGCAAAAACCGATTAAGCCTCCTCGATCGCCGACATGTGACGCTAATCTGCGAACTAGACTGCCAACATGTCTCTCCCGCTCTCGCTGACTTGACCATCACCTTGCCTCAACCATCTGTCTATCCATGTCTTGTGCTATCTACTCGTGCGCTCCTGAGATTATCTCCAACTTCACTCGGCATCCTTAATCCTCTAGCATCAAGCTCCCCGCTCGACCCTTGATCATCCGTCGTTGACAGTTGGTTATCATCTCCACCCTGCACACATGAGACAAGCCAAAACAAGAGACGTAATGCACACTGATCCCCTCGGCATAATCCATATCCACACATCGATCACATCGATGCAATCAAGCCACAACTCACTTACTCATCACTCCAGATCACTCAACCTTGTCAATCACTCATCATACAGACAAAAACCACAATGCGACCTCACTTGGTTTCATGGAATTAAAGCTACATAAACCCAAAATAGAAAGGCTAATGAAAAGCAAGAAATTGAATGATAGTGGAAATAAATTTCTGGTTTCATCAAAAAGCAGCCCTAACCCTTTGGCATGGGGTCCTTTATATAGGCTAGCCCATTAAAGTAATCCCCAAAATGCCATTAGGGTTAAAGTTGTAGGTATTTACCTAAATACCATAATGTATTTTTAAAATTATCAATTCTGAAAAATACATTAATATATACTCCTAATTTATTACATCATTGACCCTATTCTTTTAATATTTTTTTTCAGAATTTGAAAATTCCGAAAAATACTAAAAGATTACATTTAATCTAAACTACTAAATAGAAAAATTAACTCATATTTATTGGAATAAAAAACATTTTGAGATGTGACGGTTTTCAGCAAAAAACGACAAAGCCTCCCAGATCTTCGACATGTGTCGTTAGTCCGTGAACTCAACTGCCAGCATGTCTCTCCCGCTCTCGATCCCTCAAGCCACCTTGTCACTTGCACTAGCTTCCCTTTTCTTGACTTGATCAACACTTCATCTCGATCATCAATTCTCCCATGTCTTGCCTTGTCTCCATGCGTACGTCTGAGATCACTTTCAACTTCAACTAGCATCCTCAACCATCTGGCATTAGACTCCCTATCTAACCCTGATCACTTGCTATCGACAGTTGACAAGCATCTCAACCTTGCACACATGAGACAAGCAAAACACACAACTCCACTCAACCCATACACAAACAACCAACAAGCAACCCTAACAACTTTGTCAATCACTCATCATAAAACTAGAACCATAGTGGAAACCTCACTTGTTTTCTCAATCTCCTCCTTGATGAGTGCATTGACAACTCCAAGATAAAAATAAGTAAATTTGCAAGTTCAACGCACAAGTGACCATGAAAGCTCTTGAAAAAGAGCAAAAGAAAACATGTCACTTGATAAAAGTCGGTGGTAGAACTTGGTGGTAGAAAAAAATAAAACTCAGAACAAGCAAGAAAAGCAAAATCATATGAACTCTCCCTCCTTGGCAATGCCGACATCAAGATATCAACATGAGATGTGTGGATGAACTGTAAATGCAATGCTTTTAGAATATGATTAAGTCAAATTACATTACAGACAAGCATTGTGCCTTGAATATCATCCTAAAGTACTGTGTGACCCCAACTCAGATGTATACCATCCAAGTAACATCATGAGCAAGCATTTTCAATTTTTAGAAAATAAAAGAATCACTACTCAGACTAGTATACTAGACATGACAAGGTGAGAGATGCAAGTGCTAATAAAATACTAACTAGATAAGTATATCCCACCACAAGGAGCTTCCGCAAACTTGATATGCAATGAATTTAAACTTTTTTTTCATTTACGTGCTAGGGGTTATTTGCAAGTCAACCTTATGCTAACCGACCAAGTTAACCCTTGGTTGAAACCATCAGAAGCTTAAAGCATTGGTCTTGGTATACACTTCAATATCCTAGTTCATACCAAAGTGCTATGGTAAGCAGTCTAGAACAAAGTAGTGTGACAACGCAAACCCAACTGTATCTTTTCAATTTTAGCACAAAATAGTGTGAGTATAAAATATTTTTCTTTTCATTTTCATTTTTTTCATTTTTTTTAATTTTTAGCACAATATGATCAAGTTGCGTATTAGCATCCAAGTGAAAAAAGGACCTAGCTACCAAGTATGCAAAAGATAGCAATTGAAACCAATCTATTCATGCTAGTTTCCAGACAAAGCAGTAATAATTTTCAAGTTTTCACAAATAAAAGCCATGCTCAAGATAGAAATCAGATGCATTCAAGCCAAGTGTAATCATCAGTACAAAGAGACAATATTACAAAGGCGTAATAAAGCATGTCACTACAAGAAAAAAGGAAATTTCCGTCGGCTTTTCCGAAATCCGAAGGAAATTAATTAACTTCCATCGGCCTAGAGGAGCTGATGGAAGTTAAGCTAACTTCCATCGGCTTTTCACAATGGCCGATGGAAGTAAAAGGCTTCCGCCCCTACCCGGGATAAAATTCGTAACTTCCATCAGCCAGCATTAAAGCCGACATAAGTTAATTATCTTTTGGGCGCACAGGGAAACCTAATCCCTATATGTGTTTGTGTCGTTCCACTGCTCTACTGTGCCATCACCACTGCCGCCGCCCGCCCCTCAGCCAGCCCGCCGCCGGCCGCCCTCCGCCCGCTCCCGCGCGCGGCGCCTCCCTCCTGCTATCGCCCACCAAGCGACGGCTCTCTGCTGCCCACCGCCATCCTCTGGACACCGTCGCCCGTCACCGCCGCCTGTTGTCGCACGACGATCAAGTAAATTTTTTCAGCTTTAATTTTTTTTCGTTTTTTATTTGTGCACGATATATGATTTCAGAGTGTTTTGTAAATTAATTGTCAGTGTAGTTGAAATTTAACTTATTTGAGATAATGGGAATTAAATGCCAGCCTCTGCGTCAACTATAGATGCACACGATCTGAATTTTAGCTTGGTTACAAAATTTGACTGAATCTTGTCAATCTGAATTGTAGCTTGCTTATATTAAAGTGGTATACAGGACATATGCTTAGATTTAGCATTAGATTTACTGTGAATTAGTGTGATGAAGTCCTGATCAAGAATGTTTATCTAAAAAATTGGAATAAAGACAACCAATTATTTTTATTCGGGACTCATCCAAATTAGTGTTGTACTCATTTCATGAATAGAAAAGTTGTTGTCTTTTCTGAACCAAGAGAAATGGCTACTTTGGGTCTTTCTTTCATGTCAAAATACCTGGACTTGTTCATCTTTCATGTTAAAAACATCTAAAAAATAATGCAAAAATCCAATTTTAGCATCAATTCACAAAGTAATTAATAAAATAAAAATCAATTAATTGGTATGATATAAATGAATTAATGCGGTATTATGTGATGATTTCATTACGTTGACTATTATATATGTTATTATATTAGAAATGTTCCTATATTAATTGTATGCTTTTACAAGTGCTTCGTATGCGATGTGCTATTATATATGTTATTAAATATATTATAGTATTAATTTATAGTTTGACACCAACGTAAATAGTGTAACGAAACCTATGTGTCACCCGTTTCGGACCAACTTGTCTCACACATGTCATGCATGTGAGATCTGTAGGTCTGGAATTGTCCCTTTTTGGACAGCCTCGGAGTGGGTGATAGAGCGTGGTATTTATGATGAGTCATGAGTCCGAATGAGATTTCAGTGACATAACCTTGTTGTTCTCCATTGCACCACTATCAGGCGTGCAATTGGAGAACAACGAGGTTATGCTTCTGAAATTTCATTCGGACTCATGGCTCGTCATAAATACCACATTCTGTCGGTCACTCTTGTGTGGGTTTAGGACCTATCTTTTCCTATATACATAGGGACGTGGTATGTAGAAAACGTCTAGTACTTATGATGCATTCTTGATTGAATGAATGTTTTGCCTATAGAATGGCTGAGGATGACCGAGGGTGGATGTATAGTGATTGGATGAAAAGTGGAGCACACACGAGGGAGTGGGTAATCAACGTCGAGAAATTTGTTGATCGTGCATTCGCTTTAACAAAAAACACTAGCGCGAGGTGCCCATGCATGAAGTGCAGAAATTCTCGTTGGCATGACAAGAGAACGTTGTCATTCCATATTTGCAAATATGGTTTCGTGCTAGGTTATGAAGTTTGGACATTTCACGGTGAGACACATCGTGAAAAAACGGTATTAGTAGTGGAAGAAGATGATAGCATTGCTAACGATAGGATGGATTAGATGCTTGATGCTATACGGCCGGAGTTTGAGTCAAACCCTGAGGATCCTCCAACACTGGAGGTTCAAAAGTTTTTTGACATCCTTCGAGCTTCAGAAGAGTCGTTGCATGAGAACACCACCGTAAGCGTTCTCGCTTTCGTGACACATCTTATGGCCATTAAGTCGAAGTTTGCATTCCCCAACAATTGTTATAAGGAGCTCGTGAATCTGATCAGCGATATCCTTCATATGAACCATAAGGTGCCGAAAGACATGTACCAGTCAAAGAAAATGCTTTCTACTCTCGGTATGGAGTATGAGAAGATTGATGTCTGCCAAGATAATTGTACGTTTTTCTGGAAAGAACATAGGAATGAGGTGAAATGCTTAAAATGTGGTAAACCGAGATTCGTAGAGGTCATAAATGAAG
The DNA here is from genome assembly GCA_019279435.1 of Zizania palustris. Lineage (NCBI taxonomy): Eukaryota > Viridiplantae > Streptophyta > Magnoliopsida > Poales > Poaceae > Zizania > Zizania palustris. The sequence goes on along the minus strand of JAAALK010000285.1, from coordinate 48,710,908 downwards.
ACGGTGAAAAGGTGACGACAGAGGTTGCTCATAACCAACTTCGTTACATGCCTCTTAGACCTCGGGTGAAACAATTGTTTCTCTCAAATAAAACCGCTAGACATATGCGATGACATAAAGAAGGTGTACGTAAGAATAATCAAGTAATGGTGCACCCATCTGATGGTGAGGCATCGAAGGCTCTAGATGATTTTGATGCAGACTTTGCTAGGGATGCAAGGAATGTTCGCATTGGGTTGGCGATAGATAGATTCACGCCTTTCAATGTAACAACATCGTCGTCTTCTTGTTGGCCTATGTTTACTATTCCATACAACATTCTACCTTCGTTTTGTATGAAATATGAATTTATGTTCCTGTGTCTCATTATACCCAGTCCAGAGCATCCTAGAACATGTCTGAATGTGATGCTGAAGCCCTTAATTTAAGAGTTGAAACAATTGTGGAAAGGATAGTTGAAGCATATGACTATGACCGGAAGCTAAGGTAGGTGGCCATGTGCAATATAGGTGGATGTATCACATTGAAAGGTCCCTAAAGAAGTTTAGAGTGATGGTTGGCAATAAGACCAGAGTTGAAGGTTGCATCTCGGAAGAATTTAAATTGAAAGAGATATCATACTTCACTAGTGTATACTTCGCTGAGCATCACAATGTCAACACACCTGCTACACGGTACCATATGGATAAATATCATTCTTGTAGTGATCTCCAAATTTTTGGGTGGAAGGGCATAACTATTGGTGTCTCCACGATATATTATGTAACTCAGGAAGAACGGTCATATGCCTTGCTCTACATGTACTCAAATATGGAAGAGATGGAACAATATTTCACGTAAGTATATTTTTTTAGTTTTATATTTTACCTCCAAATTTTATACCCGTTTGTTTACCTATTCGTTACAATGACAATATGTTTGATTCGAAATACTTAACGTCTGGTCGTCAACCAACGGAGAAGCAATTAGATAAATTGCATTGAGAAGGAGTAAATGGTCGGCCTAGTTTCCTCACTTGGTTCAGAGAACATGTAAATCCTTACATTTTGTGACACGTATTATTTTACTCTATTAGCTTAACTATCTTATAAACTCGTATGATTTGTAGTGCGTGCTCGCTGACAATGTACATATAGACTTGCAACAGCTCTCTTACAGAAGTATTAGTGCCAAAAGTTACGGTCGCTATGATGTTAATGGTTTCCGCTTCCATTCAACTATTTTTGAAGCAAATCGACCTCTGACGGCAACCACTAATACTGGAGTTGTTACAAGGGTCGTTGATGGATAAGAACACAGAACTATGTATTATGGAATCATCAAAAATATAATCGACTAAAAATTTGCCGGGAATAAGGAGATTAAAGTAATCTTCTTCGATTGTGATTGGTTTGACCCCAAACATGGTACTCGAGGAAACCAATTTGGGATGGTTGAAGTCAAACACGCGGAACAATTATGTGGTTGCAATAATTTTATCCTTACTCACCAAGTCGAGGAGGTGTATTATATGCCGTACCCATGTGAAAAACTAAGTGCTTGGTGGGTTGTAACACCCCAAATTTTCAAGGAAATAAAAATATTATTTAACTCAATGTATTATTTTGGAAATACCTTCAATACCCTCCTTTACCACTTTTTGAACTACAACCTAGATGAAATGGCCAAACCATGAGCTGAAATTTTTTTGTATATGATCCCAAAGAAAAGATATATTTTTGAGAATTTTTACAAATTTTTATCCACCCTGGAAATGCCCCAAAGTATTTAATATATTTTCTGCAAATATTTTAAATCAGAAAACCTTTTAAAACAGTAATGGGCCTCCCCTCCCTTTCTCTCTCTCCCAGCCAGCCCAGCCCACTCCTCCCCGCGCGCGCCATCTGATCAGTGGACCCCGCCCGTCAGCGACCTCCTCTCCACACGTGTACCCGGCCCCACCTGTGGGCGCCAACCAAACCCCTCGCTCCCGATCGCTTGGTCCCACCCGTCAGTCCCCTCGCTCGCGCGCTCACGCCCGCTGGCCAGTGGCCCCCGCCTGTCAGTACCATCGTCTACCTCCTGCCTCCGCCCCCAAATTGCGCCGGCCAATGACCCACACCTCGGATCCACCTCGCTGGCCCCTCCCCCTTTAATTCGACGCCATTAAATGGTCCCCCACGCTCGGCCGACCATTTCCCCTCGTTAAACCTCGCGATTACGCCCCGGGATCACGCTGCGCGTGCATGGCCGAGCCCTTGCCGGCGAGTTAAAGCCCTCCCTCGGCTTTCCTTGCATGCGATCTCCTCCGACGCCCCTATTTAACCCCTGGCCTCCACCGCATTTGACCCCCACGACAATTCGCTGCGAGAACGAACAGAACGCTCGCAATTCAACTTTTAGCGCACCACCGCCACCTTCACTCCAGTCACCACTCGCCGTCGCGAGAGCCCCCCTCCGTCCTCGACGACCGCACCGCCGTGACCGTAGCGACCACCCCGACCTCGGTCACCCCTCCATCACAGACAAACCCCGCCGGAACGCCATCGCCGATGAAGACCCGAACACCTTCGCCACCCTCGCTCGTCGCCGGCCACGCTCCGACAACCCCAAGTCCCTCCAATGGTACCCTCTTGACCCCCGCAGTGTACTGGTTCTGTTTTAGCCCTTAGAACCTACCGCCATAGCCCACCGTGGCCGCTGTACCGCTCGTCATCACCGGAGAATATGACCAGCATGTGTCGAGTACCCGTGCCGTGTCGGATTCGATCCCGACCGTTCGATCACGATCGAGCGGCGCCAGCTTCACCACATGCGCGATCTAATCCGCACCGTCGGATCTAATCGAAGCGGTATGTTTTAATATCGCGCGTCCATCGGTATTTAAAACCCGCACTCGATCTGAGCCGTTCATCGCGTACCGGTTCATTGTTTTAATCTCAGCCGTTCATGTTATTTTAACTCCACGCCTCACCCTCGCGCGTTGGATCTGGATCCAACAGTCTAGATTGGGCCGGACCACGCGCACAGTGCGCGGGTTCACCGTGGGCCTGGCTCACCGTGGACCCGAGGCGATTTAAATTTGAAAATAAATTCCAGAAACTGTTTTAAACTTGTAAAATTCATATCTGGCGCATTTTAACTTCAAAAATTACCATTCCACTTTCAGAAAATTTGTAATGTTATTCTCTACATGTTCATTCAATAAAAACCATATGTTTACTTTAGATTTTTCTTGTTTATTTAAATACGTATTCAAATGCCCTTAGGGTAAAAATGTAAATTCAAATATTTAAACTTCAGTAAAGTTTATATTTATTCCTTTCTGTTCATATACTGAAAACCACTGATTTGTCCATGAACCTTTCATTTTCAAATTTATTAAGAGACTTAAAATGAGACTACTCACATTTAAAACCCCTTTTTATAAACGACAACCTTTCATTATAATCTCTTCTAAAATTATTTATAAAATAAATTTCAGAAACTTAACAACTCGATCCCCTTTAAAATTAAACCAATTTAAACCTATGTGCTTGTTGTGTGTGATTTTATATTGTTTAATTGAATGTTGTATTTATTTTACTTTATTTATATTGGGAAGACTACGACGCCGTCGAGGAGCCGGAATATTTCCCGGAATTCCTCCCTCTCCCCTCGCTGAACAAGGCAAGTCACCAAACAACATTTTTAAGCATATTGAACCCATGTTTTATTAAGCTATCGCTAAAACACATAAGCTATACATGCATTAGTCAAATGGAACCCTTACAATATATTTATTTAGGATCCCCCGACCTTGATGTGCAACCCAAGCCATGCTATCTCTAGCCTAAACTCCTTGTCACCATATGATTAGTATTATTAGCTAGTGTCCAATGTATTGACACGATTGCTATAGGATTAAAAATGAGTCATAGCGATTGGTTCTACTATATGATCCCCGTTATTTCTCATCTTTGGAATTATGTCGGTGTTGGAGTTGTGGTTGTGAGTGAGTGCATGGTGGGTTCCGGGTGCAAGCTAGGGCATTGGTCGGTAGCACCCGAGGCACTATAAGGACCGGTCTGCGGGATCCATTGCAATACACTTCCGTACTAACCACAAGTCTAATGGGTAAGTCCTAACTAAGGTATGGAGTGTTCCAAACCGAGGCCACCATTTGGAGATGGGTCAAGAAGCACCTGCGGGTGGCTTTTACCAATGTGGCGCAAAAGGAGGTGCGACGTTAGCCGGGATGTGGCCCGGCGCGCCGGCGAAACCTAGAGCGGGTGGTTATCGCTTGGAGCATTTCATGTCGAGGTTTTGGCACGAGTTCCCGTGGTATGGGTCATCTCGTTTGGGATGAGTGCGTGCCTTGTGGGTACAGTAGTACATCTCTGATCAGAGTCATTAATCTTTTCGAAAAGCCGAGCCCACGGTCAAGGGCGGGTTGCGTGACATCCCACAGTTAGATTACTTTGAATATGGATGTGCATGTTAGTTTGACATGTAAGGACTGTTGTGCGAGGAGGTAAAACGTACTCCTCGAGTTAGATGATGCTATTGTTGTTCATGTTTACTTTCCGCATGATAAAATTTGACTACATTAACTGCAATAACTGAAAATATACTTTTCCGCACTTTTAGCCAATTATCCTTCCTTTGTTATTACCTTGCATTATTACCTGCATTTGCGGTGGCTTGTTGAATACTTTTGTACTCATACCCATTGAACCCCACAGAGGATGCCTACTATGAAGAAGGTCTGGAGTAGCGACCCAGTCAAGTGAAAAGATCTTGAAGAAGGCGTTCGTCATGCATTTTAATTATCTTTATTACTGTTTTTATTAAAACTCTGATGTAATAAGTATGGTCTGCGTACCATGAATATGGTCGTATGTACAATTGTCGCATGATGAACCTCTTGTATTATTGTTTTTCTATGGAAATTCAATAATGTTCCTGTTGGGGGAAAATATTACATCTTCAGGGTTATTGCAGTAACAGGACAAAGAATGTTGATTAACCCGAAGTTTTCCTGCATATAACTTCGGAGATGCATTGAATCAAGTTCGAAGTATGATGACGGACTCTAGTTCGGAGTATATCTTCGAACTTGGACTCTTCCGGGCGCTTCTTTGCCAGCTAAGATGGAAGACTTATCTTCTTTCTCATTAGATTAGTCTTTTACCATTTTAGCCCTATTAAGGGTACCGAATTGTTTCAGCTATGTCGGTTGTAATAGAGGGGTAAAAGGGCCTTTTCCTTAATGTTTGGGCCTATAAATACCCCCCGTTTTACCCTATAATGAGGACTGAATACAAGTTATTCAATACACACTTTCGAACTATTCTAAGTTATTATCCTTTCGGAGGCTTGGAATAGTTTCCTTCGCAAACACTTCGTTTGTTAGTTTCTAATCTTCAGAAACCTGTTAGCGTAATCTTTTACGCCAACAGTTGGCGCCGTCTGTGGGGAACCTAGTTCAAAAACTTCGTTCTCTACCAAATTCTTAAACCATGCCTCCTAAGTGGAGTGTGATGAGGACATCACTTCACATGATACACACATGGAGCCTCCACCTACAATTCAATTACTAGGACCAATCACACGCGCCCGTGCCCGTCGCTTGAACCATGAGGTTAATTCTTTCTTTAGCAACTTTGATTATATTTGTTTGGATGGGATGCTACTGAATACTAGTGATATTTTGTTGCTTAGGAACATGGGAGATGGAATAGAAGAGTTGGAACTGAAGACGGAGTCGCACGGATGTTTTGAAGTCAAGATTTCGCTGGTTCGGACTACATCAACCACCCTGCACCAAATGGGCATAACTTCCTCATACGAAGTCCGATTGGCGCGTTCTTTGACTTTTTGGAAAGCTGAGGAGAAGACGGATCGTTTGCCGTTGGTTTCACCTCATTTGGAGTCTCGAGTCGTTCTGTGTGATTTAAACAGTCCTGCATGACAGAACTGGGCCATGTTGGCCCATAGTCTGAGTCTGTACGTCTTCTAGCCCACAGCCCGTGTCTGTTCGCCTTCCACAGGCTGCCGCCCTATATATTCTCACGCCAGCCGCCTCTAGGGTGAGGTTTTGCTTTGTTGCATCTACACTGTTGTGTTTAGATCCCGCCTCTTGCACCAGACCGATTGGCTGCTGCATTGGCGTTTGTGAAACCTCACCTTATCATCGTTTGTCTGTGATTTGGCATTCGACTTGTATCCTTCCTGTTCTTGCTTGTGTTCTTGGGTTCGCTTGCAGGAATTAGCCTTCGTGGCGAGGTCAATCGCGTCCTGCGTGGTTGATAACCAACGGAGACAGTGGTGTAACGATTGTAAGGTTTTGATCCGCCGGACCGGAGCCTTGGATCGCCAACGTCGAGATTCTCCACCAACCCAAGTTTATCCTTTACCTAGCGGAAGATCGGGACCACTCCCCCATCAGTTGGTATCAGAGCTCAGATTTCCCGTTAGGTAATCTCGATCTGTTTTTGTTTTTACCCAGAGTCCAGAAAACCGCACCAAAAAAATTCCCCACCGAGAACCCCTTTGTGCCTTGCGATTTTAATTTCAGCTTTAACATTGTTGAGTTCGTGTTCTTGGTCGAGTCTTGTTGCTGGTTTAGTCACCCCTCTGTGTCATTTGAGTAGTAGTTGTTCTTGTGTCTCAGAAAAAAAATTCCCCACCGAAACCCCCCCTTCCGCAACCCTACTTTGTTTTCCACATCGACTCTTGTGACCCCCCTTCAGTAAAACAGGCATAACTTTTCGCTCGTTTGGCAGAAAAATCTGAAATTTTTTGAGCGTGTTCCTGACCCAATTTGGGGGGGTACCCTAACTCGGTTCCCCAGTTAGCCCTCACCAGAATCGCCAAAAACAATCAGGAAGATAAAGAAAAAAATTGGTCAAAGTTTTTGCTCGCCGGACAGCGAACTTGTTTGAATTTTTGTGAGCCACATCCCACGTCAGTTGTAGGTGCCAATTTTTGTGGTTGCATCTCTGGTCATCCTTGTTCAAAAAAAAATAGAGTGAAAAAAAGGAGAAAAAAAATATAAAAAAAAGAGAAGCGGTCCTGTTAGTTGCTTGTCCGAACTCTTGTCCGAACTCTTGTCCGATCTCTTGTCCGATCAGTGGCAGGCAGTGGCAGTTCTGCTTGTCCAATCCCTTGTCCGATCCCTTGTCCGATCTCTTGTCCGATCTGCAGAGAGCTGAATTTGGCCTGTGTTGTTTCCATTTGAGTTTTGGGCACATAGTTTCCCTCTATTGCTTGAATTTTCACCTTGGGAGCACTAAGGCCAGCAACTTTGACTAGTACTTGGGAATACTTATTGAACTTGGTTTAACTGTTATTATTATCGCTAATCCCTGCTACTCACTTTGCCTTCCAAGCTACACCTTCTCTTGGTCAGGACAGGTTCATTTCTTGCAATTGTACACCACCCTCCACTTGGTTCATCACCTGTAGGCCGGTGACCTCACTGCGCCGTGGTAAGAACACTTGCAAGCGTGGGTAAGGCGCTTGACGGATTGCTTCCACCACACACCCACCACCCCACCTAGCTGTTTACATAAGGATTATTCTTTGTTGCTTCGTCTTTTCACTAACATGGCAGCACTTATTGTACAACGTGATTTGAGCACTCACATGGACTAGGAGGACCAGGCACAACGGAACAATATATTTCAGACCTTCTTCCTCGTCAATAACCGTCGTGCGCGTGTCATCATCGACAGCGGTAGTTGCAACAATTTGGTGAGCCTCGACGTGGTAACTAAGCTTCAACTTCCCACACGTGCACATCCACACCCTTACCACGTGCAATGGCTCAACGATAGCGGTAAGGTCAAGGTAACACAAACTGCTCACATCGAATTTTCCATTGGTACATACTTCGGAGTTGCTGAATTTGATGTAGTACCAATGCAAGCATGTTCTCTATTACTTGGTAGACCTTGGGTATATGATACTGATGCTACACACCATGGTAGGAGCAATAAGTACACATTTATGTATAAAGGAAAGAAAGTTACATTGCTTCCTATGACTCCTGCTGAAATTATGAAATTTGAACAAGAAAAACGTGCTAGGGACGCACAAAGAGCAAACAACTTTCTGAAAATCAGCAAGTAGCTAAAACACTTTCGAGGCAACAAAAAGACAAAGTTGTTTCTCCTTCCTCATCACAAGTTATGAATCTGAAAGGATGTGTCATGCATGCAACTAAAACTAACCTTGCAGTACGTAGTTTTCTTGGTCTTGCAGGTTTCTACTGGCGTTTTGTGAAAGATTTCAGCACCATAGCCGGCCCTTTACCTGAGTTGACCAAGAAGGGAGTTACTTCTACTTGGGAGCCAGCACAAGAACAAGCTTTTGCCACACTCACGGATCGCCTTACACATGCACCTCTACTTCAGCTACCCGACTTCAGTAAGCCTGTTGAGTTAGAATGTGATGCTAGTGGTGTTGGAATAGGAGATGTGCTGCTACAAGAAGGTAAACCCGTGACCTATTCTAGTGAGAAATTGCATGGTCCACAATTGAATTATTTTACCTATATGATAAGGAATTATATGCCTTAGTGCGTGTGCTTGAAACTTGGCAACATTACCTTTTGCCTAAGGAGTTTATTATACATTCTGATCATGAAGCACTAAAATATTTGAGAGGGCAAGCTAAACTGAACCGTAGACATGTTAAAGGTGTTGAATTTATTGAATCTTTCCCATACATTGTGAAATACGAGAATGGCAAAGAAAGTGTGGTTGCTGATGCTTTGTCTCGTAGGATTGTTCTTTTATCTCAACTTGATATTAACGTTCCAGATTTGGAAAGTTTGAAAAATTTGTATGTTGTAGATAAAGAATTTGCTGAACCATACACTAAATGTAATGATGGGAAAGGCTGGAAAAAATTTCATATTTATGACGGGTTCTTGTTCCATGCTAACAAGCTATGTGTCCAGATTCGTCCGTACGTTTGCTGTTGTTGCAGGAATCACATGGCGGTGAATTAATGGAACATTTTGGGAGAGAAAAGACTTTGGCCCTGCTGTCCAATAATTTTTATTGGCTAAAGATGCGGAGAGATGTTGAACGATTTGTGCAGCGTTGTGCCACATACCATAAAGCTAAGTCCAAACTTAACCCATATGGTTTGTATACTTCACTTCCTGTTTCTAGTGCACCTTGGGAAGATATTAGCATGGACTTTATTGTGGGATTGCCTAGGACAAAGAGGGGGAGAGACTCCATATTTGTAAGAGTGGATAGGTTTTCTAAAATGGCACATTTTATTCCCTGTCACAAGACCAACGATGCTTCACATATTGCTGATTTATTTTCAGGGAAGTTGTGAGATTGCACGGGATGCCTAGAGCCATTGTTTCAGATCATGATGTGAAGTTTATGAGTTACTTTTGGGAGACAATGTGGGCCAAGCTTGGCACAAAATTGCTGTTTTCAACAACTTGTCACCCGCAAACTGATGGTCAAACAGAGGTGGTAAACCGTACACTCTCCATGTTGCTGCGAACAATGATTAAGAAGAACTTGAAAGAATGGGAGGACTGTCTTCCACATGTTGAATTTGCATACAATAGAGCTGTCCACTCAACAACACAATTGTGCCCGTCTGAAGTGGTGTATGGTTTTAAGCCAATCACACCACTTGATTTGCTGCCACTTCCTTTTCAAGAGAGAGTAAAC